>WOXC01004594.1:0-600000 GCA_011680675.1 Gymnobelideus leadbeateri
AAAATACTCCAAGCAGCCAGGAAGAAACAATTTCAATATTGTGGAAACACAATCAGAATAGCCCAGGACCTGGCAGCTTCTACACTGAGGGATCGAAGGGCATGGAATATGATATTCCAGAGGGCAAAAGAATTTGCTTTATAGAAAGTTGTGAGGATCAAATGAGATGTAAAAACATTATCAAGAACATTAAACAAATGCTAGTTGTTGTCTTCCCTGTTCTTCTTCCTTTTCTCTCACCTCCTTCTCATGGTCCCATCTCACTCATGACTTACCTTTTTACTGTCCTTCTCTTCTCCTCCCACCACCTCGTGAACTAGAGAGAACAGAACCTGGCAGATTGTAGCCCCATTCAAAGAATGTGTGCTTCTCTAGAAGTGCCCAGTGAACAGGTCACCCAGCAGAACTTGGTCCATCCCATGATAGCTGCAGATAAAATGTCAGCAGACTATTAGTACTAGAAGAGCACTTAAAGTCTTATCTTTCCCATCTCTCCACCCCACCATTTATAATTTAGAGAACTAAGATCAAAATAGGTGATGGGATTTGTTCAGGATCACAAAGTTCATGAATGTCCGAGTGGGGATTCAGACGGGGATCTCCTGACTCAAAACTATTTTTGCAGTTCAGGTTATTCAGCAATTATAAACCATGTGTTTATTGCATTTTATGTATGTCAGCTTTTTCTAACCACTCCATGTGGTCTGCCAGCCTCCTGTTATTTTACTTGAGTAGCCATCGTTTTCAAACTTGGGGTTGTTGCAGTTGTCCATTTGCTACTTCGGTACTTAAGAAGACCTATGATTTCATCGGTTTTTAGTATTTGATCAGCTTAGGCAGTTTTTCATGAGTTGCTATGACCAAAATTTCATCACTTCATTGTCAAACCCTCTGGCAATGAGACCCAACACAGTCCTTTATTGGGCCACTACTTAAAGGTTTGCCAGCTTGGTATGGTATCTACCAGAGTATGTAGTCTGAGTACCAGAACCTGTATTGGAAGGGACCTCAGAGGTCATTTTGTTCAATCATACTGGAACAAGAATCCCTTCTATAACATCCCTAGCAAGTGGTCATTTTAGCTTTTGCTTGAAGACCTCTGCTGGGTCTCCTCAAGAGACTCAGGATTACCTTCCAGCCACAAAAATGCAATGGAGGATTTAAGTGGAAGAAAGTATACATATACACACATAGAAATAATGTGTATGTACATACATGTATATATACACATGTATGTGTATTATGAGTAAGAATTTTTTATTTCAAACCCTTGGTATTAGGACTATAGCCAATTCTTTACTAGAGAAAAAAGAAACCTAACATTACCTTGGTATAAAAACATGCCTGCCATGTATTTTAACTTTGATTTATAGCTGCTGTCCCTCTATTCCTATTCAGCTTCAGTACTGCTACCTTAATCACAACATCTGGTCACTAAGCCCTAATGAGTCTTCCTCTGTGGTAGTGAATATACTCCCATTATTTCCTCTCTCTAATCCATCCTTCACACAGTTGCCAAAATAATCTTCCTAATGCAAGAGACTAACTACACCACCCTTTTAAAATATACCTTCATTGACTTCTTTTTATTCTAGGATAGTCTACATTTCTTAGTCTAGCATTTAAAGTTTTTCACAGTCAGACTTCAGCCTACTCCTCCAGCTTTATCTTGTACTCCTCCCTTTCACATATTCTGTTCCAGCAAAACTGGATCACTAATAGTTTGTTAATCTCATGCTACCTTCTTGTATATATCTCTGAATGTTTATATGGCATGGGAAAAAATGTCCACCATAGTTCCACCTGTTGGAATCTTCTCATTTCAAGACTTAGCTACAGTGACCTGTTTCATGTACCATTCTTGATTTAGTTGTTTAAAGTGATCTTTTTCTCCTCAAATTTTTTATGACATTTTGTCTAGAAACCTTTCCTTTGTGCATACCAAATCAACTTTGTGTGATATACTTATTTATGCATGTCTTATCTTCCCCTTTAGATTGTAGACTCCATGAGGCCAGAAAGTATCTTGCTTTTTCATCTGATAACCAAGGAAATTGATAAAAAAAAAAAAGACAATAAACATTTATTGAGTACTTACTATGTATCAGTCACTTAGCCAAGCACCAGGGATACAAAACCTTGCCCTCGAGGAGCTTTTAATTTAATGGAGGAAGACCAAACTCAAAAGGAAACTGAAAAGGACTAGAGAGAAAATGAGAAGTTTTCTGAGGAGGGAGAAGTCAGTCAAAGAGGTCTTAAACAGCGAGACAAGAAATGAGGAGGACATGATAGTTACTCCAAAATATTTTTTTTAATTATATTGGTTTGTTGAATAGCCCTACCTATTCCTATCCATACCTGCTGCTACCAACCCAATTCGTATTTTACAACCGTCATTACTTGTCTTATTTATTAATCTTTTGTCCCACACTATTCTGCACACATGTTATCAGTATATTAATTTCCTGTAACATTAGTGGTATTTGAAGAAATATTCCATGACTCTCCAGCAGAATAAAATCTTAATTACTTAAGGTACCATTCATGAATTTTTATAACCATGGAGTGGAACCAAGATGGCAGAGAAAAGGCAGGGACTGTCCTGAGATCTCCCCCCAAACCCTTTAAAACAGCTTTAAATAAAGCCCCCAACAAGATGGCAGAGTAAATGCAAGGACTTGTTTGATCTCTCCCCCAAGCCCATCCAAATACCTGTAAAAAATTACTCTAAACAAATTCTAGAGCTGCAGAACCCACAAAATGATGGAGTGAAACAAATTTCTAGCCCAACACAGCCTGGAAGGTTGACAGGCTTGGTCTATCACACCAAGCTGGGAGTAGAGCACAGTCTTGCGTGGGCTGCACTAGCATAGACAGAGCCAGGGCAGGTCTCAGTGAACTGAATCATTGGTAGCTGTGATTGTTTTCAGACTTCTCAATCTGTAGGTGCCAAAGATAAAATAGAAGGTCATTGGGAAAACACTGTGGGATCTGGATGAGAGAGGAGCATGGTCCAACCCCAGGGCAGGGGAGCGGGCAGTCTTGACAGCAGCAGCAGTGGCTGTTTCCAGAACTCTGGGCCGACAAGATGATGTGGGAATGAGGTGGCTGATCAGAGAGGGATTGCAGGGATTTCTTTGTTGGTGCTGAGGTAGGATTCTCTTGCTTTTCTCTGCTTGGATCTAGTTCACAATCCTGGGTGGTGATCCTGGGGTGAGAAGAAGCGCTGGCATGGTGGAGTTTGTGGCTGTGGTAGAGAGGGAACCCTCCTCATAGTTCCAAGGCAGAAAAGAGTGCTTGGGGTCACTTATAGAACAGAGCACAGGTCAGGAGAGGAGTAAACAACTGTCCTTTGGATATACCACCTTGGAAGAGCTGAAGATTTACATCTAGAAGCATCTCTGAAAACAACTGCACAAACCCCCTAAAGCTTGGGACAATACACTCATCCCCACCCCCACTGGAAGCTGAATTGGCAAAGAATTAGAAAGTGAAGTATTTGACTGGGAAAATGAGAGAACAGCATAAAAAATTTCAGACTACAGAATTTTATTTTGATGATAAAGAAGATCAAAACATACAGAAGAAGACAAGAAAGTCAAAGCTCCTACATCAAAAGCCTCTGAAAAAAAATATAAATTGGTCTCAGGCCATGGAAGGGCTCAAAAAGGATTTTGAAAATCAAGTAAGAGAAGTATAGGAAAAATTGGGAAGAGGAATGAGAGTAATGCAAGTAAATAATGGAAAGTGAGTCAGTGGCTTGCTAAAAGAGACCCAAAAAAGACTGAAGAAAATAACACCTTAAAAAAAATAGACTAACCGGGGCGGTTAGGTGGCGCAGTGAGTAGAGCGTCGGCCCTGGAGTCAGAAGGACCTGAGTTCAGATCCGGCCTCAGACACTTAACGCACAAACAAAAACCTAGCCGTGTGACCTTGGGCAAGTTACTTAACCCCAATTGCCCTCCAAAAAAAAAAAAAATAGACTAACCCAAAAGGCAAAAGAAGTCCAAAAATCCAATGAGGAAAAGAATGTCTTAAAAAGCAGAATTGTTCAAATGGAAAAGGAGGTCCAAAAACTCACTGAAGAAAATAATTCTGAATCAAATGGAAGTTAATGAGTTTATGAGAAATCAAACAGAACCAAAAGAATGAAAAAAAAATAGAAGGAAATGTGAAATACCTCATTGGAAAAGCCACTGACCTGGAAAATAGATCCAGGAGAGATAATTTTAAAATTATTGGATTACCTGAAAGTCATGATTAAAAAAAAAGACCCTAGATGTCATCTCTCAAGAAGTTATCAAGGAAAATTGCTTTGAAGATATCCCATTTAGTATGTATTTTATTCTCTCCCTGAACCAAATTCAATGTGAATGTGGTTTTGCCTTTTTAGCCTTCCTATTCTCCCCCTCCCTTGCAACCAATTCGCCTTGCTTCTTCTACATGGGATAGTTTAACCTACCCTGTCTCTCCCCATCTCCTCTTGCCACTTTCCTCTCTCACCTCATAATTTCATCCCTTGAGTATTCTCCCTTCCCAACAAATTCAACCTATGCCCTCTATCCATATATAACTGTAACCATATACATACACATTCACATATGTATTCATATGACCACACACCCTTCTTCCATTATTTTCATAGTGAGAAAGATATCATCAGTCACTGTTATTGCTTTTCCATATAGGAATGTAAATAGTTCAACTTTGATAAGTTCCTTTTGATTTCTTTTCCCTGATTACCTTCTCAGGCATCTCTTGCTTCTTGTGTCTGGATGTCAAATTTTCTATTCAATTCTGGTTTTTTTCCTCAAGAATGCTTGAAAGTCCTCTATTGCACTGAATGACCATATTTTCCCCTGAAACAAAATACTCAGTTTTGCTGGGTAGGTGACCCTTGGATTCATTCCCAGTTCTTTTGTCCTCTGGAATATCATATTCCATGCCCTTCGATCCCTCAGTGTAGAAGCTGCCAGGTCCTGAGATATTCTGATTATGTTTCCACAATATAGAAATTGTTTCTTCCTGGCTGCTTGTAGTATTTTCTCCTTGATCTGGGGATTTTGGAACCTGGCTATAATATTCCTGGGAGTTTTCTTTTTGGGGTCTTTTTCAGGAGGTGATCTATGGATTCTTTCAACCTCTATTTTGCCCTCTGGATCTAAAACATCAGGGCAGTTTTCCTTGAAAATTTCTTGAAGGGTGATTTCTAGGTTCTTTCTTTGATCATGGCTTTCAGGTAGTCCAATAATTTTTAAATTGTCTCTCCTGGATCTATTTTCCAGGTCAGTGGTTTTTCCCATGAGATATTTCACATTGCCTTCTAATCTTTCATTTGTTTGGATCTGCTTAACAGCATCTTGATTTCTCATAAAGTCATTAGCTTCCATTTGCTCCAGTCTAACTCTGAAGGAATGAATCTCCTCAGTGAGCTTTTTAGATTCTTTTTCCATCTGGCAAATTCGACTTTTTAAGGCATTCTTCTCCTCATTGCCCTTTTGGGCCTCCTTTGCCATTTGAGTTAGTCTATTTTTTAAGGTGTTGTTTTCCTCAGTCAGGCTGTTGACCCTCATTTCATACTTTTCCTGCATCCTTCTCATTTCTCTTCCCAATTTTTCCTCCAGTTCTTTTATTTGATTTTTAAAGTCCTTCTTAAGGTCCTCTATGGCCTGTAACCTGCTCATATTATCCTTTGGGGCTTTTGGAGGAGGAGTTCTGACCTCACAGTCCTCTCCCTATTCCATGCTTCGATCTTTTTTGCCCCCAAAATAGGAGTCTAATGTTGCATTTTTCTGTTTATTTTGTTTCCTTTGCCTTGACATGTTGCCACTTAATTACTTGACTTTTGGGCTTGTTCCCGCAGTAGAGCTCTGCCACCAGACAGGGGAGCTTTCGTCCCGAACGTTGGGGTCTTCACAGCTTTCTGGCAAGCTGGATACCCACCCCAGACCTCCCCCCCCCCCCAGATCACAATCCAGATCCAGGGAGGTTAAAGCAAGAGCGATTACCCCCCCCCCCCAAGACTGATCGCTGGATCTCCCTACAGTTCGCATCCCAGGAGCTGGAGTGGCCACTGGAAACTACAAAATGGCATGTCTCCTCAGGGGCTGCTAGCCGCCAGGGGAGGAAGCCGACGTGTTCCCCAAATACTGGTCCCAAAGTCCATAGGGCACTAACCTCTCACTTTGTCCTAGGCATATCTGTGTTGAGAATTCTGGATTTGCCACAGCATCTGGTGTTCTGGGGTCCCTCCAGCCGGTTGCTGGTCCTGTCGCCCTGGGCCTAAAACCGGGGCTCAGGCAGGCCTGGGCTCAACTCTCCTCGCATTGTGCACTGAGCTGCTAGGTCCCAGAGCACTGCGCTGGTCCTGCCTGCAGGGGTGCTGGGCTATCTTCTCTGTGTTGTTCTGTGGGTGCTGGGGCTCCAGAAGTTGTTCAGAGTTCCGTTTTACATAGTCTGGAGGTAAATTGGGGGAAGAGTGCCCTGAACTTGCTGTTTCTACTCCGCCATCTTGGCTCTGCCCCCATAAGGGATTTATTAAAGTTGAACTGTTTATATTCCTGCATGGAAAGATGCTGCTTGTAATTCATGAGACCTTTCTCAGTGTTAGGGTAGTTGGAGGGAATATAGAGATAGAGGGCACAGGATGAGTTGAATATGAAGGAATGATATCTAAAAAATCTAATTAAAGGGTGCGAGAGGAATATATTGGGGAAAAGAGAAAGGGAGATATAGAATGGGGGTTATTATCTCACATAAAAGGGGCAAGAAAAAGCTTTTACAGTGGTGGGGATTGGGGGAGATTAGAGGAATGAGTGAACCTTACTCTCATCAGATTTGGCGTAAGGAGGATATAGCATACACACTTAATTTGCTATCTTAGCCTACAGGAAAGTAGGGGGGAAGGAGGAGATGATAGAAGGGAGGGCAGATTGGGGGAGGGGATAGTCAGAAGCAAACACTTTTGAAAATGAACAGGATGAAAGGGGAAAGTAGAATAAATGGGGGGAGGAATAGAATCAAGGTAAATACAGTTAGTATCTCACAACATGACTATATGGAAGTGTTTTGCATAACTACACATATATAACCTATATTAAATTCCTTGCCTTCTCATTGAGGGTGGGTGGGGAGGGAAGAAGGGAAAGAATTTGGAATTCAGAGTTTTAAAGACAAATGTTAAAAATTATTTTTACATGCAACTGGGAAATAAGATGTACAGGCAGTAGGGTACTGAAATCGATCTTGACCTATGAGAAAGTGAGGGGAAGGTGGATGGGGGCGGTAATAGATGGGAGGGCAGACTGGGGGAAGGGGTAATCAGAATGCATGCCATCTTGGGGTGGGGGGGAGATGGGGAGAAAATCTGGAACTCAACATCTTGTGGAAATGAATGTTGAATACTAAAATAAATTAATTAATACAAAATGTGTCCTAGGGCAAAGTGATGAAAGCTCAGTCACTTGAGAGTATTTACAGTGTCCGTGGACACAGTAGTGGCTTTCAGTAGAGACGTGGCCCATGCTATCCTGGGTGAGAGGAGAGTCCTCTGTATTCTATCTTTCACTTGTCATCTTCATCGGAAAGTTATCATTGCCCCTCACTGAGCTTGATTATTGACATCATGCATGATCTGTGTTCTCTCTAGGACTGGCCCATGCTTTTCTGCTCCTGCCTGCCTTCTGGTCACGGCCATCTTTCTGACGTCAAAGATGTAGCCTCTTACAAAGTGTCAGGGTCAAACAGAGGTAGCACAATGAGAAAAGCAGAGCGAAGCCTTCTAGTAGGCCCTTTGCAGCCACTTCGTTCTCTCTACACTTCCTTCTTCCATGTTGATCCACAGGCTCTCCTTGGCTCTTTCTTGCTCCTCTCAAGGAAATGACACGTGTGATAGGCCAGCCTCACTTAGAAGAAGACAGCACTATTCTCTGATTAGCATGGCGGCCCTATCGATCGTCAGTGTCTGCCATGTACACTGTAGATGCCCTCAGACGACTGAACTTTTGGTGCTTTGCTTTGGGATACATTTTTTTTAAGAAGTTTGAAATTTTTAGTCACCATAATATGACTGAATACTTCTGACTGGACTCATTTACTTCTTAAGTGTATATTATGTGCTATGCACTTTATAAATATTTCATTTGAACTTCCCAATTAAAAAAAATAAATCCCCCAAACAAATTCTGAAGTGGCAGAACCCACAAAAGGATGAGGAGAAACAATTTTCTAGCCTAAGACAACTTAGAAGTTGGCAGGAAAGCTCTGTTGCACTGCAGTGAGAGTGGAGTTCAGGCCATGCCCCAGCAAGCCAGCGGTAGGTTTTATGAGTGACTGAATCACTGGTGGCACTGGCAATTTCTGGACCTTCAACCCATAGATGTTAAGAGGGTCAGACAACTTGTCAGAAGGAGATTACAGCGATCCCATTGCTGTCACGAGGGGGAGGACTCTGTTGCATTACACATTCTTGGGTCTGGGTGACAGTCCCGGGCCGCAGTCACAGGGTGAGGAGGAACACTAGCATACCAGAATTCGTGGCTCTAGGGGAATGGAAATCCTAGTCACAGTTTTAGTATGAAAAAGTAATTGTAGTTTCTCATAGATCAGACAGAGCACAGGCCACAAGACTACTAAACACATCTTTCTTTAGATCATATGACTTTGGAAGAACCAAAAACTTACAGATCTCCAGAATTACCTCTGAGAATGGTTGTACAAAAATCCTGAAGCTGGGAACTGTACCCCCTCCCAACCAGAAGCAGAGTCCTATATTAGCATAGAGTTAAAAGTTTAGGAGGAGGAAAAAAAAAAAGACTGAAAAAATGAGCCAACAGCAGAAAAAGATCTTGACTATAGAAAGTTACTGTGGTGACAAGGAAAATCAAAACACAAATTCAGAAGAAGACAACAAAGTCAGAATTCCTAAATCCAAAGCCACAAAGAAAAATATGAATTGGCCTCTGGCTACAGAAGAGCTCAAAGAGGATTTTAAAAATCAAGCAAGAGATTTAGTGGAAAAATTGGGAAGACAAATGAGAGTGATGCAAGAAAATAATGAAAAAGTCAATAGCTTGGTGAAGGAGGCAGAGAAAAATACTGAAGAAAATGACATCTTAAAAAAAACCCAGAATGTACCAAATGGTAAAAAAGGACAGAAAGCCAATGAAGAGAAGAATGCTTAAACTGAATTGAATGGAAAAAGAGGTACAAATATTTACCAAAGAAAAGAGCTGCAGAAAAAGTAGAATTGGCCATGTAGAAAAGGAGATACAAAGGCTCAGTGAAGAAAATAATTCCTTAAAAATTAGAATTGGACAAGTGAAAGCTAATGACTTATGAGACATAAAGAAACAATAAAATAGAATCAGAAGAATGAAGAAATAGAAGAAAATGTTAAATATATCATTGGCAGGAAAATGACCTGGAAAATAGGTCCAAGGGAGATCCTTTAAGAGTCATTGAAATACCTGAAAGCCATAATCAGAAAAAGAACCTAGATCTCCTCAGGCTTGATAATTAAGAAAATTATCAAGGAAATAATTAAGAAATCATCGGGGGGCGGAGCCAAGATGGCAGAGTAGAAACAGCAAGTCCAGGCCACTCTGCCTCCAGATTTCCTCCAAACTATGTAAAAGGAGACTCTGAACAACTTCTGGAGCCCCAGTACCCACAGAACGACACAGAGAAGCTAACCTCCCGCTGAGGACAGCACAGCTCCCTGGGAGCTGGCAGCATGCAGACCGCAGGTCGGGTCCACCTGAGTCGCGGTTTTAGCCCCAGGGCGGCAGGGCCAGCAACTGGCTGGAGGGTCCCCAGAACACCAGCAGCTCTGGCAGTTCCAGAATTATCAACATAGACATGCCTAGGACAAACTGAGAGATTAGTTCCCTATGGACTTTGGGACCAGTATTTGGGGAACACGTCAGCTTCCTCCCCTGGGGGCTAGAAGTCACTGAGGACACACGCCATTTTGTAGTTTTCACAGGCAGCTCCAGCTCCTGGGCTGCGAACTGTAGGGAGATCCAGCGATCAGTCTTGGGGGGGTAATCGCTCTTGCTTTAACCTCCCTGGATCTGGATTGTGATCTGGGGTGGAGGTCGTGGGTGGGTGTCCAGCTTGCCAGAAACGGAAGTTGCCCCCCACACGTTCAGGACGAGCGTTCACCTGTCTGGTGGCCCAGCCCTACTGTGGCAACAAGCCCAAAAATCAAGTAATTAAGTGGCAACATGCCAAGGGGAAGGAAACAAATTAAACAGAAAAATGCAACCCTAGACTCCTACTTTGGGGGCAGGGAGGGTTGAAGCATGGAGCGGGAAGAGGACTGTGAGGTCAGAAGTCCTGCTCCAAAAACCCCAGGGGAAAACATGAGCGGGTTGCAGGCCATAGAGGACCTTAAGAAGGACTTTAAAAATCAAATAAGAGAAGTGGAGGAAAAATTGGAAAGAGAAATGAGAAGGATGCAGGAAAAGTATGAAATGAGGGTCAACAGCCTGACTGAGGAAAACAACACCTTAAAAAATAGACTAACTCAAATGGCAAAGGAGGCCCAAAGGGGCAATGAGGAGAAGAATGCCTTAAAAAGTCGAATTTGCCAGATGGAAAAAGAATCTGAAAAGCTCACTGAGGAGATTCATTCCTTCAGAGTTAGACTGGAGCAAATGGAAGCTAATGACTTTATGAGAAATCAAGATGCTGTTAAGCAGATCCAAACAAATGAAAGAGTAGAAGGCAATGTGAAATATCTCATGGGAAAAAACACTGACCTGGAAAAGAGAAATTGTTTTGGACTACCTGAAAGCCATGATCAAGGAAAGAACCTAGAAATCACCCTTCAAGAAATTCTCAAGGAAAATTGCCCTGATGTTTTAGATCCAGAGGACAAAACAAAGGTTGAAAGAATCCATAGATCACCTCCTGAAAAAGATCCCAAAACGAAAACTCCCAGGAATATTATAGCCAGGTTCCAGAATCCCCAGATCAAGGAGAAAATACTCCAAGCAGCCAGGAAGAAACAATTTCAATATTGTGGAAACACAATCAGAATAGCCCAGGACCTGGCAGCTTCTACACTGAGGGATCGAAGGGCATGGAATATGATATTCCAGAGGGCAAAAGAGCTGGGACTGAACCCACGGGTCACCTACCCAGCAAAACTGAGTATTTTTATTCAGGGGAAAATATGGTCATTCAGTGGAATAGAGGACTTTCAAGCACTGTTGAGGAAAAAACCAGAATTGAATAGAAAATTTGACATCCAGACACAAGAAGCAGGAGTTGCCTGTGAAGGTAATCAGGGAAAAGAAATCAAAAGGAACTTATCAACGTTGAACTATTTACATTCCTATATGGAAGAACAGTAACTGTGACTGAGGAAATCTTTCTTACTATGAAAATAATGGAAGAAGGGTGTATAGTCATGTGAATACATATGTGAATGTGTGTGTATATGGTTACAGTTATATATGGATAGAGGGCATAGGTTGAATTTGTTGTGAAGGGAGGATACTCAAGGGGTGAAGTTGTGAGGTGAGAGAGGAAAGTGGCAGGAGGAGATGGGGAGAAACAGGAGGAGATGGGGAGAGACAGGGTGGGGCAAACTGTCTCATGTGGAGGAAACAGGGGGAAGTGGTTGCAGGGGAGGGGAAGAATAGGAAGGCAAAAAGGCGACACCACTTTCTCATTGAATTCGGTTCAGGGAGAGAAAGACATACATTATAGGTGGGATATCTCAACCTACAGCAGAATGGGGGGAAGAGGAGGAGAAGAGGGATGATGGATGGGAGGGCATCCTTGGGGGGAGGGGAGGTTGGAGGTACCCACTATAGAAGAGGGACAGGATCAATTGGGGAATTGACCAGGTGGGGGGTGGGATGAGGGGGGGGGAATTATAAGCAGCCTTGTACAATATATCTACTATGATAATGTTTTACATAGCTAGACATGTACAACATATACTGAATTACTTATCTCCCCGGAGGGAATGGGTGACAAGGGAGCTTGGAAATGGATCTGAAATTCAAGGTCTTAAGATTAAATATTTCAAATATATATAAATACTATTATTAATACTCTTTTGCTTCTAATTGGGAAATAAGATGTGCAGGCATTGGGACACAAAGGTTCACCTTCCTCTAATGGAGAGGTCGAAGGGCGTGTGGGAGAGGACATGGGAGAGAGCAGATTGGAGGAAGCGATGTCTTGCCGGACTGGTGTTCTGGGAGGGTGGGTAGGGGATAAACGGGGGGGGAGGGCGGGGAGGGAAATGATTGTAACTCAAAATCTGGCAGAAATGAATGGTGTAAAACAGAAGTTAATAAAGCATTTTTTTAAATGAAAAAAAAAACATTACAGGCATATGGCACCTACATAAAAAATGACCATGTACTAGGTCACAAAAACCTCAAAATCAAATGTAGAAATGCAGAAACATTAAATACATCCTTTTCAGATCATAATGCAATAAAAATTCTATTCAATGAAGTACAGTGAACAGAAAGATTAACATTTAATTGGAAATTGATCTAATTCTAAAGATTAAGTGGGTCAAAGGCAAATCATGGAAACACTCAATAATTTTATTAAAGAGAGTAACACCAATGATAAAACATCAAAATTTATGGGATGCTGTCAATGCAGTATGTAGGGGAAAATTTGTTTCTCTAAATTCTTACATAAGAAAATGGAGAAAGAGCAACTCAACAAATTGAGCATGCAACTTTTAAAAAAGCTATGAAAATAAATTAAAATCCCCAATTAAACACGTAAGTTAGAAATAGAAAAACCAAAAGTGAAATTAATAAAAGTAAAAGTAAGGAAACAATTGAACTAATAAATAAAAACATAAAATGTTAAAAAAAAAAAAAAGAAAAGAAATCATCAAGGAACATTTTCCTGAGATTCTAGAACCAGAGGGTAAAATCAAAATTAAAAGAATCCACTTATCACCTCCTGATAGAGATCCTAAGAGGGGATATTGTAGGCCAATATTGTGGGAATATTGTAGCCAAATTCCAGAGCTCCCAGATCAAGGAGAAAATATTGTAAGCAGTTAAAAACAAAGCCAATCAGATTGTATAGTCACAGTCAGAATAACACAAGATTTAACAAGTTCTACATTAAAGAATCTAAGGATATGGAATATGATATTCCTGAAGGCAAAAGAACTAGGATTATAACCAAGAATCACCTTCACAGCAAAACTGTAATCCTTCAGGGGGAAAAAAAATGAACATCCGTTGAAATAGAGGACTTTCAGGCATTCCTGATGAAAATTTTACTTTTACATATAAGACTCAAAAGAAAGATATAAAGGAAAGAGAAATCATAAAAGTTTCAATAAGGTTAAATTGTTTATATTCCTGCATAGGAAAATGTTACTTTCTCATCACTAGGGCACTTAGAAAGAGTATACATTAGCGAATGGGTGTGAGTTGAGTATGATGGGATGATTGTCCAAAATCGTCAAATTAAGGGGTGAGAAAGAAGAATTCACTAGGAATACAGAACGGGAAAGGTAGCATGAGATAAGTTATCTGTCACAATAGAGCTTTTACAGTGAAGGGGAAGATGAGGAAGGTATTGAGGGCAGCAGCCCGCATGAACCTTAACTCTCATTGGAATTGACTCAAAGAGGAACTAACTTATACACTCAGTGTGTGTAGAGATCTCTTCCTGTACAAGAAAAGAGGAGTGAGTGGGGATAGGAGAGGGAAGGGGTGGCTGATAGAAGGGAGGGTAGAATAGGGAGCTAAAACCTAGAAGCAAAACACTTTTGAAAATGGATAGGATGGGGGTGGCTAGGTGTCGCAGCAAATAGAGCCTGGAGTCAGGAGAACCAGAGATCAAATCTTGCCTCAGACACTTAACGTTAAATACTAGCCATGTGACCTTGAGCAAGTCACTTAACCCCAATTGCCCTACTTTCCCCCCTTCAAAAAAGAAAGAAAGAAAGAAGATAGGATGAAAGGAGGGAAGGGAGAGGAGGGAGGGGAAAAGGATAAAAATGGGGGAGATATGATGGAGGGAAATACATAATAACCATAATTGGAAAAAATTTACAGCAGCTTCACTGATAAAGCCTTCCTTTCCCAGATATCTAGAGAACTGAGTCAAGTTCATAGGAGTAAGAGCCATTCCTCAATTGATAAATGGTCAAAGAATATGAACAGACTATTTTCAGATGAAGTAATCAAAGCTATCAAGACTCATATGAAAAAATGCTCCAAATCACTATTGATTAGAGAAATGCAAATCAAAACAGCTCTGATCTACTGCACCTATCAGATTGGCTAATATGAATGAAAAGGAAATTGACAAATGTTGGAGGGGATAGAATTAAGACACCTAAAGCAATGTTGGTGAAATTGTATACAGATTCAACCATTCTGTATTATTTACATAGGTTCCCAAAGTGGGTGATACCTGATACCACCTCCCTGTGGGGGGTGCTGGAACAATCCAGGGAGGTGGTAGGAGTTTGAAATGACACAAATTTCCCCCAAACCATTAAAGGGTTAAAGAAAGTAGATTTCCAGAGGGACACTGAATTATATATATATATATATATATATATATATATATATATATATATATATATATATATATATATATATATATATTTTAATTTTTGTAAAGGGGGTCGTAGGCTAAATAAATTTGGGAACCTCTGCATATAGAACCATTTGAAACTATGCCTAAAGGGATATAAAACCATCCATACCCTCTGACTAAGCAATCCTAGGTCTGTGTCTCAAAGAGTTAAAAAAAGAAAAAGTACTTATTTGCACAAAAATATCTTTTGTAGCAGTTTTAGTGGTGGCAAAGAATTGGAAATTGAGATATCTATCACTTGTGGAATAGTTGAACAACGTGTTGCATATGATTATAATGGAATTCTGTTGTGCTATGAGAAATGATAAGCAAGAGGCTCTCAGAAAAACCTGGAAAGACTTTTATGAACTCAGTGCAAAGTGAAATGTGTAGAACCAGAACATTGTGTACAGTAACAGCAATATTGTATGATGATAAGGTGTAAATAACTTAGCCATTCTTATCCATACAATGGCCTAAGAACAATACTATACGTCTCTAGAGAAAGAACTGATGAAATCTGCATACAGATCAAAGCATATTTTTCCTTTACTTTTTTCTTCTCTTTTCTTTCTTTTTTTTCTTTTTTTTTGGTCTTTGTCTTCTTTTACAACATGACTTGTAGGGGAATACGTTTGGCATGGCTGCATTTGTATAACCTTTATCAGATTGCTTGCCTTCTCAATGAGGGGGACAGGGAATGGAGAATTTAGACCTCAAAATTTGGGGGGAAAGAAATATAATTGCTTTTACATGTAATTGGGGTTAAAATTTTTAAAAAGAATTTCTGTGATCTATGCTTTTCCTACCTTATCAAACTTACTTCCCTTTGTGAATCTTAATTGCTCTAGTCAAACTGTACTATACCCTATTTCCACAATATCTTGCCGTTTTTCAACCTGTCTCTCAAGTCTTGGCTCTGATAATACTTATTCCATGATATCTTCCTTGCTCACCCTACACTGAAGCAATTTCCCTTTCAGAATTGTTGCCCTAATTCTCTGGTACTAATCTGATATTCATCTATTATAGTTATTGTGCTTCCATGTGTGTATGTTATCTCTACCATTATACTATAAGCTCTGTTAGGGAATGGGAATCATCTAAACTTTGTTTTTAACCAAGCAGTGCTATGCATTGAGGCAAGATAGTGTAATAGAAAGAATATTGAGGATGTTCATCACACTTGGTACAAAGGACTCTTGATTCAGTCAGAAAAACTAACTTTGAACTAGCTCTGGAACTGACCTGCCAAGTGATCTGAGAGTAATCCTTTTTTTTTTTTTCATTTCTGAGCCTCAATTTCCTTTTCTCTAAGATGGAGATAGGGTAGTGGCTTAGTGGATAGAACAATGGGCCTAAAGTCAAGAAGATCTGAGTTCAAATCCAGTCTCAGCCACTTAATAGCTGTGTGACCTGGGACAAGTCACTTAACCCCTGTTTGTTTCAGTTTCCTTATCTGCAAAATGAGCTGGGAAAGGAAAATGGCAAACCACTTAAGTATCCTTTCCAAGAAAACCCCAAACGGGATCACAAAGAGCTGTTTACAACTGAAATGACTAGACAACAACTGAAAGAAGAGGATAAAACAAAAACCTAACCGTGTGACCTTGGGCAAGTTACTTATCCCCAGTTGCCTTCCAAAAGGCAAAAAAAAAAGAGGATAATAATCATGCTTAGACTCTTTATATCCCTGGGGTGTTGTCAGGAAACTGCTGTGAAACCATAGAAAAGTAACTGTTAATGAGATGAGATAACACTACATTTGGGATTCCGCAGGCCCAGACCAGAGTCCTCTGCCATTTCTTAGCCACATGACTTTGGGCAAATCAGTTAACTTTTGTCTTGATCTCATTTGTGAAATGCATGTGATAACTCAATAGGGTTATCCCTGAGTAAATCACACTGTAAATTGTAAAATGCTATAGAAATATGAGCTTTCAGTATTGTTACTGTCTTTACTGCTCACATGGCACTTGTTATAAACTACCCCATATTGTTGTTATTGGGTTCATGTACTTGTCTTATCTCTCTTCTTTGAGCCATAAGCTTCTGGAGTGCAGGGAAGGGCTGTGTTTTCTCTGTCTTTGTATCCATCATGAAGTACTTTCACATAGTAGGTACTTAGTCATTTATTCAGTAGCTGAATAAAGTACTGTTAATGATTCTAAGTGATACTGTAATACAAGACAATTCTGAAGGAATTACAAGGAAAATGCTATCCATTTCCAGAAAAAGAACTGATGGGGTCTGAATGTAAATGAAAGTATACTTTTCCTACCTTCTTTATTTTTCTTTTTCTTGTTGTTTTGGTCT
This sequence comes from Gymnobelideus leadbeateri, assembly GCA_011680675.1. Classification (NCBI taxonomy): domain Eukaryota; kingdom Metazoa; phylum Chordata; class Mammalia; order Diprotodontia; family Petauridae; genus Gymnobelideus; species Gymnobelideus leadbeateri. The sequence goes on from WOXC01004594.1 coordinate 16,906, forward strand.
TTGCCTTCTTTTGCAGCATGGGTAGTATGGAAATAATATTTTGCATGACTTCATATCTATAATATATATCAAATTGCTTGCTTTCTCAAGGTCGGGGAGGGGAGTGAGGGGAAGAATTTGGAGCTCAAAAGTTTTAATGAACAGATGTTTAAAAAAATTTAAGAGATATAAAGTAGTATAAATTAAAAACTGTTTTCATAGTTTTTTTCTCCTTTTCAGTGCCAACGTTCTTGTCACCTTACTAAAGCAGGATTTGTGGCTAATAATTAGTTCTTACTGCTCAGAAGCATAACTTTTACCCCATTTTCTTTTTCCATGCCTGCTTCCTAGGTTATTAGGCCTTCATTTGCATTTCCTAGTTACTTTGCCTTATTAACGTCTTTTTGTTCCCTTCCAGTGACAACGTCAGTGCTTATTGTCTCCATATTGCTGAGGATGATGGTGAGGTTGACACAGATTTCCCTCCCCTGGATTCCAATGAGCCCATTCATAAATTTGGCTTTAGCACTTTGGCCTTGGTTGAGAAGTATTCATCTCCTGGTCTTGCAGCCAAACAGTCACTCTTTGTTCGAATGTGAGTATTTACCCAGATTTTAATTTTAGCATTGTGCCCTACTCTTTGTATTTTCTACTAGCCTACTTGGATTTTAATCATAACTGAGAGAATTACTGTTTGCAGATAGCTATTTTTTGATAATTAAAACTCCAGATTTAAGTGATCACCATTAGAAGTAAATCATGTAGGTGATGTTGCATGTCCTACAACTAGACTCATAGAACATCAAAACTGGAGGAGAATATACAGTATAGAATATACAGCTGTAGGAGAATATACAGTTTGAGAACACAGAATATTAAAGCTTGAAGAAACTTATGTACAGCATATTAAATTGAAGGAGTCTATAACACATAGACCTGAAAGAGGATCTTAGAGATCATTTAGTCTCATTTTGCAAATGCAGAATTATTTGTCTAGAATAAACTAACTTTCTCAAGGTCACAGAGCTAGTTAGTTACAGAACTGGTATGAAAAGCCAGGTCCCCTGACTCTTAGTCCAGAGTACTTTCTTTTATACTAACACAGAAATGGAATGTTTGCATTAGCAAACAGTGGAATTTTGGATCTGAACCACATACTATAGAAAATAGACTGTTGGCAGCATTTGGCCAAGCTTGTTTGATTTAAATTCTGTGAAGTGAGAATTCTGAGTTTCCTTTTTAAGAAGTTTAGCCCATTCTATGCTTTTTAGCCACTTTTCTCTTATGAGTTTAAATATTTTTTTAATCTAGTTAAACCTAAATTTGATTGTTCCTGTTGAATGCTTTCTGTTAAAGTAAGTAGTTTATAAATTCCCAATCACTTTTCTTAGTTTTGTAACTAATCCATTTCTTAGTCTTCATTTTTGAAGAGTATGCCCATGGGAACAGTAACGATCCTTTTGCTGCCCCCTACTGTTAGTAACCAATAATGTTCAATTATCTACTTGCAAGACTACAGATTTGTTCATTTATTGGTTTGTTTGGTTTTTTCCTTAAATAAATTTTCTTTCTTTTTAAAATATTAATTGTGTTTAAGATCTTTATTAAAATCACTCTCGTGTATTGAATTCTGTTATATGGTTGTTTCGGGTCTTCTGAACTAATTCATGGAATTCTTAGAATATATCTCTAACCCTAGAATCATTGATTGTAAGTGTATAGAATATAGACTGTATAAGAGAACATCTGGTACAATATGTACATTTTTTACAAAGTCCTAGAACTTCAGTTTTGGAAGACCAACTGCTTCCACTCATGCCTGACAAAGAAACACCTTTACAGTATATTATGTACCTTTCGCCTTTACCTCCTGCAACATCTCATTACATTTATATCCCATTACACTTTTTGATGTAGCCAATTTTGCTTTTACAGATAAAGAAAACATAGTTCAAGAGTCTTTAACTTTCTCTCCACCACCACAGAAGGGAACCTGCTCTTTACAACAAGAAAAGATCATCTTCAGTCAACAAGCATTTATTGAGTATCTACTCTTGCCACACACTGATAGCTGCTGGGACACAAAGAAAGCAAAAATAGCCTGTGCCCTCAAGGAGTCACCTTTCTAATGGGGAAACATTATGAATATAACTGAGTACATATGGTTCTATACAGAATGGGTCATTCAGTATGAAACCTCTGTTGAGTGCCAGGCATTGTATGACACACTGGGGATACAAAGAAAGGCCAAAAACAGTCCTTGGTCACAAGGAGCTCATAGGCTAATGGAGAAAATAACATGCAAACAAATAACTGTATAAAGAAGATATAGAGACAGGATAAATCAGGGCAGTTTCAGAGGGAAGGCACTGAGATTAAGGGGGAGCAGGAAAGGTTCCTTGCAGGAGGTAGCTCATTTGAAGGAAGCCAGGGGGCAGGGATGAGAAGGCAAAGTAATCCAGGTATGAAGGACAGCCTGTGAAAAAGCTATGTTGGAACATAGAGTGTTATATGTAAAGAACAGCCAAGAGGCCAGAGTCACTGGATCACAGTGTACATGAAAGGGAATAAGGTATAAAAAAAACTGGGAAAAGTGGGGAGAAAGAGAGCGGGCACAGGTTGTGAAGAACTTTGAATTCTAATCAGAGGATTTTTTATTTGGTCCTTTAGGTGATAGGGAGCTACTGGAGTAACAAGTAAGTAATGAGTAAGGAGGTCATGTGATTAGACCTGTACTTTTAAGAATATCATTTTGACTGGAGGAGGATGGACTGGAGTAGGAAGAGACTAATGAATGACAAGGAGACCAACCAGCAGGCAGTTATAATGGTCTTGGTATGCGTTCCTAGTATAGTGGCAGCATCAGAGGAAAGAAGGTACATATGAGAGATGTCATGAAGGGCCAATCAACAAGACTAGGGAACAGGTTGGTTATGAGGGGTGTTGAAAGAAAGAGAGGAATTGAGGATGATACCTAGTTTGTGAGCCTAGTTTTATCTATAGATGAAGAGCCAGCAAAATAAACTGAAAAGAAGTGGTCCTATTGGTAAGAGAACTAAGAGAGAAGGATCATGAAAACTTAAAAGATATTATTAATGCATGAAACTCAAAGGAAAAGAGATTACTGGGTGTTGATGGTAGAGGGAGAACCTAAAAGTAATGGTGGGAAACAAGGACCCCACCATGAGTAAAAGCACAACCCTTGCTGGAAAGGGTAGCCAGGTGCCATAGGCTGCTCAGTGTCCAGCACTAAGCATGATCAGAGACGTGAATAAGAAATGACCAGACCATGTGGGTAGTTCAAGGAAGAACCATGAACTCCATTTATTGATTCTTAGGACAAGGTTCTTATAGAGCAAATGAGACAAAGGAAGGGGACTCAAGTTTTCTTATCATTACCTTAGTCTGTTATATCCTGGAAGTAGCACAGAATAGATAATTTGATAAGGGTTTGTTATCTAGGAGACTAAAGTCTTAGGGTACAACCTTTGATCCAGGCCTCAGGTACCTTCTAATGCAGCCACAGTTATAAATGGATACAATTGAGAGCAGACTTCAAAGCCAAAGCTGCAGTAATCAAAAGACATCATGTTTAGAGCTGACTACCCAAAGATACGTGAGTGCTGAATCATATTTTGGCTCTAAACAACTAAATTCTTGGGGTAGAGCCTATTGGTCTCAAAACTCAAACAACAAAGTGTAACCCATATCAAAACACCCAAGGGGCAAGTTTAACAAAAAGCTATGTCATGAAGGGCCTTCTATAGAGCCCATTGTTTGAGTTCTGAATTAGGCTTTCTTGGCTCCCCTCAGCCAGGAAAGCTGGGTCACAAGGAGGGAACCAGGTCTCAGTCAGTACAAGAAGATGGAGGAAGGAAGAAATAAAAATATTTAAGGGTTTAAGGTGAAATACCTTTTGAGCAGTCATTGCAAAAAGCACAGTGAAAGGGTTGGGTAGCCTTACATTGGTAAATTATGGGGTAGAGTGGGGTTGAAGGGGTTTGGGAATAAAGGATTGATCCATAGGAGATGGAGAATGAAGTTTCAGCAACAGCAACTTGAGGTGGAAAATCATTGGGATGGGGTAGGTATGCTGGTGCATAAGTACCAGGGATGTTATCATTGTTGCTAGGGGTTCCCTTTTATGTGAAGTTGTCCCAGATTTTCAGGCAATTGTGTGTAACTGGAAGCCTCAGGTATAAAAGGGAGTGGGAGTAGGGAAATCCCTCTAGAGCTGTAACTGACCAGAGCTCAATGGAATGGCAGACAAGGTAAGCCCTTATGGTAACTTGAAATTTGATGAAAGGTAATATCAGATTGGAAGATACTAGTAGCTATGGGAAACAAAAAAGACCTCTTGAAGTAGGTGGGATTCAAATTGTTTCTGGAAGGAAGCCAAAGAAATTAAGAGATGAAGGTCAGGAGGGAGTGTATTCTGGGGGTGGGGGAACAGATGTTGTGAAGGAATAAAGTCAGGAGATGGAGTGTCATGTTCCGGGACTATAAGGAGGAACGAGGCCAAAGTAGTTAGTTCATAGAGTTCGTGGAAGGAAGGAAAGTCAGGAATGAAACAGTATTCCTCAAGACATGTATATATGTGTATATTTGTGTATTCTTACACAATTGTCTATGTACAAGCACATTCATACAAATATGGATAGAGTACAAGCTTATTTACATAGATATTACTCCGGCTCAGCAATTCCCTTCCTGTCTGTGTTCTCAGTTTTAAAGTCTGTAATTGATAAGGCCCTGTTTACTATCCTCTTCCTCAAAATCTGGTTAATACTCAAAGCTCCCATTCAAATGCATGCGTTCAGCACACATTTACTATATAAGAGACCATATGAAAGAGAGAAATTGTATATGTCACACATAGATCTCTGGTCCTTTAGTTAGAGAACCTGGTTTTGAATCGTAACTCCGATACTAAATTAACCTTGCATGAATTACTTAAAATCTCAGAGCCTCAGTTGCTTTATTGGTAAGATGGGGATAATAATAATTGGACTTACTATTTTACAGAATTGTAAGAAAGTTACTTCGCAAATCTTAAAAGTACTAAAGAAACATGAGTTGCTGTTGCAGATATAAAATAAGTCATAGCCCCCTACCTTAAGGAATCTACAGTCTTACAGGGACAGGTAAGACATATATGAAAATAAATATAATAAAACTTAAAATGTGATTAGTCTATATGAGTAGTATAAATTATTATGAGTTTCAGTGAGAGAAGAATCACTTTCATCTCTAGCAATTCAATCAACAAGCATTTATTAAGCACTTTATTGCATGTTAGATGTTGAGGATACAAAGACAAACTGAAAAAAAAGTTTCTACTGTCAAGGAATTTAACATTTTATTGGGAAGATATAACATATAAACTAAAACAAATATACATGAGAATTTGAGGGGAGAGGGGACTCTGGAAGGGCTTCCCATGGGGGATTGTACCTGAGTTGACTCTCAAAGCTTAGTCCTGCAGCAGAACCTTCCCTGGCCCTCCCCTGCCCCAGATAAATGTTATCTCTCCTGATCAGAATGTGAGCCCTTTGAGAGGAGGGTGGGGGATGGCATACGGAGTTTAGAGAAGAACAAGTGGGCAGAGAAGGCTTCGTGCAGGAGTAGGCATTTGAAATGGGTTTCAAAGGAAGAGTTGTTGTTCAGTTGTTTCAGTTATGTTCAACCCTTTGTGACCCCATTTGGGGTTTTCTTGGCAGAGATACTGGGAGTGGTTTGTCATTTCCTTCTCCATCTCATCTTACAAACGAGGAAACTGAGACAAACAAGGGTAAGTGGATTGCCTAGGGTTACACAGCTAGTAAATGTTATGAGACAGGATTTGAACTCAGGGAAGATAAGTCTTCCTGTCTTCAGGTCTAGCACACTAACCGCTGTGCCACATAGCTACCCAATCAGAGGAAGAGTAGGAAGTCAAAATGCATCATATCCTTAACATTTATTCCTGGCACCGTGCTCTAAAGGTCTGTCACAGTAGGAAGTCATAAAGCTTTTATGTACGTTAGGAGAAGGAAGGAGTGGCATATGTGGTACTGGGGAAGCACTGAATTTAGAGTCAGAGGACCTGACTTCAAATCATGGCTGCTGTTTCTCACCTGTGTGCAAGTTTATTGACCTTTCTGAACCTTAGATCTCATACCTGTAAAATGAGGCATTAGACGAGATGTTTAAAGTCCCATTGAACTCCAAGCCTATGATCCTCTGGTTTTCCTTTGCTTTACCTTTCTCTTCTGCTCCCATTATGTGTTTAATTTTTGGTTAACTTTTAGTTGTTTCACGTTCAGAAACATTTTACTGTTGCCAAACTCTTCACAACCCCATATGGGGTCATGACCCACCATTTAAGAAGCAGTGGTCTACATGAGTTGTACTGGCTAAAAAATTTTTTTTGCTTAGTATTCAACCCTTGGTAATGTTCTTAATTGTTGAAGATCAATACATAGAATGTTAAAGCTGGGAGGGCCCTTAAAGATAATAACCCACATCTCTTGGCTTCTAGTCCAGTGTTCTTCTCCATTATACAGCACTGATAAGTATTAGCAATTAATAGCATAGCTATCCAGGTACCTATCCTGTTTACCCTGCAGGGGTTTCCCACTGTACTTTGCCCTCACCACCATCAGATCTTCCCATGTAACAAAGTAAAAATCATAGCAAAACTGACTGACAAAAGGACTAACTACTTCCAACAGAGCATATTCTATTTCTTACCTCTTTACTGAGAAGAAGGAAGTATGTTTCATCATTTTTACTTTGGTACCAAAATCATCCTTGCTAGCAACCTGAAACTTGAAACCTTTTAGTGTTGTTTCCTTTTATATTATTTTAGTCATATATATTGTTCACTTTGTTCTTTTTGCTTCACTCTGTGTCATTTCACACAGGTCTCCCCTTATTTCTCCAGATTTCTCACATTTATAATTTCTTATCATCTATTGGTTTTCTAATAGATTCACACACCACAGTTAATTTATACCTCAATTGATGGGTGCTTCTATGAATATTTTAGTATATATGAGACCTTTCTTTGATCTCTTATGTATATTCCTAATAGGGGAATCACTAGACCAGAGGGTATAAAGAGTTGGATTAATTTTCTCACATAATTCTAAATTGATTTCCAGAACCCACTAGTAATGTATTACTTACTGTGCCTGTCTTCCCACAGCCCCTCCATCATTTTCCAATATTTGCTAATTTGATGGGTTGGAGGTGAAGTTTTATTTTGGCTTTGTTTTAATTTGGTTTTTCTCTTTTGGACCATTTTTATATGGTTGCTGACAGTTTGAATTTAGTTTCTTAACTGAGTCTTTTATATTTTTGTCATTTCTCTTTATGTCTTACATATTAAGGCCCTCATCAGAGTTTGGGGTAAAGATTTTTCATATTCAACTACATTAATTTTGTTTAATTTTATATAATTAACCATATAATTATGATTACATATTTTATCTTTTATGATCACCTCTGCATCCCTTATCTAGTTGGGAATTCTGTAGCCACAGTTGTGGAAGTTACTTCCTTTCATTCTACTCTTATTTTTTTAAACTTACAGCTACAAGTTTATAAGTTCCTTGAAAGCAAAACCCAAACATTTCTGTAGTGCCTGAAGCATTTGAGTTTCATAGAGTAGGTGTTCAAATATTTGTTTAATGAATGAATGAATTTTCAGTATCTCACAGATTGCTTCCAGAGCCCTAGTTAAAATTTTTTCTAAAAGGGAATTTTTCTTTGTATCCACTGGTCCTCTTTCTGAATCTTTCTCTCAGTTTACACTTTCTCTCCCCTGCCTATGGGTACCCATTACCTTCTTGCTGATCACTGATTTGTCAGAGCCCTCCATGTCCTTAAAGCCCATTCCAAAATTGCTCTCCTTCCCTATCATAGTCCAAACTTTCATCCTTGACTCCCAGGGATATTCAGATAGGAGTTGTTCTGATAACCATAAATTAAAATAAAAACTAAGAATGAAACATGAATGAGACTGTAACCTTCACAGGCTACATTACATTATAAAAATTAAAAATACTTGGCCCAAATAAATTCTGATGGGAAGATGAAAGCAGGATTTTTTTTTTTTTTTGAGCCAGGGAGGCCTTCAGTTATTTATATCCTATTCTAGTTTTATTTCCTCTAGCGTGGACTGATCCTTAAAGTTTAGAAGGGCCTTAGAGGTCAACGGATCCAATCTCCTCATTTTAGAGATGAGGAATATGAGACCTAAGGAGTGGAAGTTATTTGTATAAGATCACACAATGAGTTAGTACACCACATCAAGACTAAAATTTGTTGCCACTGATTTTTAGTCCTAGGCTTTTGCTGTCATTACACAGCTGTGCTAAAACTTACAGGCTGTGGAACAGGTTTCATGGCTGCACAGCTCTACTTCCAAGCTGCTATTTGGTATTACTGTAAATAAACAAAATGGAGTTAAGACTGCAATCTGTATTCTCTGCTTTTCCTTGAAGGCACAGAACTCATTCTGGCTCTGTTTCAAGAGACAGAAATTCCAGAGGGCAAAACACATGTGTTTAGTTAGTCTGACCTTTGTAATTTTTGAAGCAACATAATTAATGCTTTCCTTCTTTATTATTTACTTCAGTATGTCTGTCATTTTAAATAGACACAAAGAAAAGTCCTTTCTTCTTTCTAGACAGCAACAATTGCCAAAACGGAAATCAAGTCAGATTCCCAAACATTCAATCATCCAGACTGCATATGTTCCATTTCTATGAATGAGGACAATCTGGACAGTGGAAATGTTTGTTAATATAACAGAATGAAAAGGAACAACATACAGTTGGTTCTCTGAGACACAAGCAAATAAGAAATACTCCATTAATTTAGACCCACGCTGATAGTCTGAGCTTGATTGTATTTGGTCATTTTCCATTTCTTCTCATCAAGGTGCTTTCAAAGCTCCCAATATATAAAGTCAGATAATAGTAGAGCTCATTCATTACACTCATTAAATTTAGGCCAATCAGAGAATGCCTGGCTATTTAGCCTACTTAGATCAGCACTGCTTAGATCTAGCCTGGTTTCCCTATGTTTCTTAGAATTTAGAGCAGGAAAGAGCCTCAGACATCATTGAATCCAACACTCTCTCATTTGACAGGAAGAAATAGACCTTGTCATTGTGATCTGCCCAAAGACACAGATAACCAGTAGAGCCAGGTTTTAAGCCCACATCTTTAATTTTAACTGTGTGGCCCTTTTTCATTATGCAATGCTGCTGCTTTTCAGTATAATGCTGCATATCCTTGCTTAATGTTTCATAGAAGTAATGTATAAGAAAAAATCCAAAGCTTTCTAGTCAAAATCAAAATATAAATGCCCCCAAATACAAATGATGATTTTTACCTGCTTTTATAGGCCAGCCACCACACATATCACTCCTTTAGGAAGACACCTCATTCATATTTCCTTCTTGGTCTTTATTATTAATTGTTTCTTTCTGATTTACTATTATCAGAACAATCTATAGGTGGTTATCACAGAGTCAAGGGATGGGAGATGTGATTGATGTAGTGAAGATTCTGCTGTTTTGGTTTTGTCTGTACATCCTCACTGCCTAGCACAGACCCAAATGCTTGCTGCATTGAGTTGATCACAGAGGACCTTTCCCCTAGACAGGAGAGTATTTTTTTCTCTGCACTTTTCTGATACAACTTTATTGTGTATCATAGTTTTGTGTCTGTATCTCTTATCCCCCATCTAGACTACAGGCTCCATGAAGGCACAAAACAGGCCTTCAAGTCAGCTGGAAAGGTCCCATGGTCCTTGGAGTACAGTGGCAAAGTAGATGCTGATGCCTCTTCTTTAATGTCATTTTCATCGATAAAATAATACCAGTTCCTGATCTTGAGCTACTCTGACAGTGCCAAGGACTTTGGTGGGGAGAATATTCTTTTCTGGATCTTCAGTACCGGGGCAGTAGCACCAGCAAGAGCACAGATGCATCTCCACAAGGGTTACTTTCCAGGATGAAGACTGGAGGGATTGGGCCAGAAATACTGATGTTCTGAAAGTTCTTGGGTTCATGGTTCTGAACTGTATCTATCTGGATCTAAGAGAAGGTGGTGGTGATGTTTGACTAGCCTGGCACGTGCTGTCTTCTGTCTCGCCCTCAGGGTAAAGCTGCTCCTTCAGCTGAGGCTGGTTTACTTGCTCTGTAGGTGGCAGATGGTTGGCAGTTGATGGGGATAACTGGCCCCTTCACAGAAGTTGTTTCATGGTCATGAAGTCTACACTGGAAGTAGAACTGTGGGATACAGCCACTCTAAGGACTCCTGTGCCTGTTTGCTTTTTGGTAGCATTTGGTCAGTAGTTGTTGCTGGTGGTGAGGAGGAAAGTGAGCTTTTTCTCTACAATGATTTCTCCCCTCAATTATGGCAGCAAGAGCTCTGCTAGAAGCAGATTTGGTAGTGGTGATGGTTGGGGGCGGGGGGCAGCAGTGTTATTCCCAAGGCTTTTGAGTTCAGAGTCCTAGGCTTTCTCTATTAGAATCTGAGACCAAACTGTGGTCAAGGTGAGAGTGGTGATTTGCCTAGCTCATGCTGCCACCTCTCTCTCCCTCAGGGAGACTTGAAGCTTTAGCAAGGCTGGCTTGGACATGAATTTTATTGGCTGTGGTATAGTTGGACATGTCCAATAAATTCTCCAGCAGTACTGGAGGTAAAGGGAGAGAAGAGGGTTGAATGTGTAGATTGGGGAGTCATCTACATAGAAGTGGTAGTCAAACCCTTGGGAAGAAATGAAGTCACTTTGTGAACCAGTGTATGGAAAGGAAAGGAGAATGCCCCCAGTGTACAGTGCTGGAATGGTAAAGTGAGTTCACTTGGGCTCCGTTCACAATGAAGGCAGCATGAGAAAAATAGTGGAGCAGCAGAGGAGATGAAGCAGGATCATTTGAACATGTGCTCCAGCCTTCTTACACCCACCTTACATCTTTCCATTGCCATTTATGTCACTTGTAAATTTGATGCTTCCAAGATGTAGTTATATAGGTAAGCTAAAGGTTATTGGTGTTCACAAGATTGCCTTTTGTGGATGATTCGCTTGGGATTACTCAAAGGGATATACAACATCTCCAGTCACTTTTTTTCTTTTCAATTCTGGATATAGCTCAATATATATCTATATTACCCATCCAAGATAGATGTCCTGTTCCAATGGCTTGGTCATGCATCTGCACATCACAAGCTGGGTAACATGTGGTTTTCTTCCATTGTGTGTTAATTATACTCTCTGAAAACCTTATTTACTTAGCTAGCTCTCTACCTAATGTTTCTCTTCATGTAGTCTTGAATTTTCTGACCTAAAATCTGCAAGTTTGGAAGTAAATGTGTAAGAATGTAAACTCTCTGCCAAACAAGATACAAAATGTAACTGCCCCTAGGTATCTCAGTAATTAATAATAAGAATTCATCTATTTTATTTTTACCTATTCTTTAAAGCCCAACCTAAGTGCCACTTACATTAAGAAGTCTTTCCTGATCTCCCAAGTCAGTCATGACTCTCCCCATACCTCATACCATTTTATTTGAACTTTTCTACTATAGTTATGTGTTAATGTATATAATAGTTATTGAATTACTGTGCAGGCAGTTAGGTGACACAGTGGCCAAACAACTGTGCCTGGATTTAGGAAAATCTGAGTTCAAATCCTGCCTCAAACACATACTAACTGTGTAACCCTGGGCAAGTCATTTAACCTCCTGTGTCCCAGTTTCCTCACCTGTAAAATGGATATAAGAGTAATACCTACCTCATAGGATTGTTGTGAAAGTCAAGTGATTTAACATATATGTAAAGTGCTTTGCAAAACATGCTGGCTATTGTTATTATGTTAGTGCCTTAGCATACTTCTAGCCTGTGAGCTCCTTGAGGCCAGGATGTCATATGTAAACTTTGTTTAGGCCCCAGTTCTGAGCACAGAGTTCTGTACACCACAGATAGTTAATCATTGTTTAATGAATTAAATTAAATTAAATTAAATAATAACAGTGATAATCAGGTGAACAAGGAAAAGGCTTTGAAAATTAGACTTGCTTTCATTTTATATAGCAACAAGTCTGGAAGGTGAGTCATGCAAATGAACTTTCCTTCCTCTAGAGACCATTGTGTTTGACACAGCAGAACTTTAAGCCCCACTGGTCTCTGGAAACTCATGCTTTTTAGCTTCAGGCTAAAAAATGTGCTTATCAGATCTGAACATCATAGTAACACTGGAAGGTACCTCAAAATGTTAAATGTTAAAATGGAAAGTAACCTTAGAACACAGAATGGAAGAGCTGGAAGGAGCCTTGGAACATGGAATATCAAAACTTAGAATGTTAAAGCTGGAAAAGACTTTGGGCTATAGAATGTCTAACATATTATACATAAAACATATGTTCTATGGCAAGAACCTCTTTCAGGTCTAACATTCTTTGTTCCCATGTTCTAATATTTTATGTTACAGTGTCTTTTCAGTTTCTTTCAAATAGTTTATGATTTGGTGAGCTTTTCTTATGTTAAAATGTATTTGTGTTAGTATGTATTTAAAATGTGTTTTGGGGGGTTTGTGCACCAGTTGGTCACATTTTACTGAATATATCTCATTTTGTTTTCCTCTGTTCTTCTTTCCCTTCTCTCCACCCCCCCCTTTCTCAGCTGGAGTCTCTCAGTTGCTGCTCTGTATGTGTCAGGCTAGTGACTTGTAATGTTTATTAATACAGTGTCACTCTTGCTGTTGAGAAAAAAAACGTGATGTTTCTCAGAAGCTTGTGATAAAATGTGGCGTTTGATTTCAAGATCTTGCCTACACTGTATGTTGAATACATTCTCAGATGTTATGCAGTTCACTGAGCTGACAGTTATGGAAACCCCGCCTGGGGACCCCATTTCAGCAGGACATATTTGAGCAGAAACAGTTTGCAAAACTTTACACACTTAAACTCCTGCCAAGGCAAACTGTTAGCCACTTGAGTTTGTTATAAATACCCAGTGGCAGTGGTTGGAAGTAGCCCACGGTGTGTTTTATATTCTGAACTGAATGTGAATGTCTTTGCGGTTCTATAGAGTAGTAAATAATTGAGTTTGATTAGGGAGAGGGACCTCATTATCCCCCACCTGTGCCCAGCTGGAAGGGGAGGGTCGAAATGAAGCCATTAGCTGTCTCTCTTACTGGCAACTCAAAGAGCTCAAATACATCTGTGTCTTATTTTCTTTTCTGGCACAATCAGTCGCGTGGGCTAAGCAGGCATGACCGAATTTGGCAAGTTTCAAGGACTCTGGCGAAGTTACACAAGGAGAAGACGGAGGGCAATCATTTTGGCTTCTTACTGCCCATTAGTCTGGCAAGTTCTGTTTTTGGAAAATGTCCATTGTGAAAGGGCATGCTTTATCCAATGTCAAACATCCCTTGTGAAGACAATGTACTTTGATCTATTTTTAAAACTTGTCAGGTCAAGTTAAACAAAATGTGGTATTCACACAAGTGTAAACTCTTTTTGCCTGTGGAGTTATTCCCAGAAGGCTTACTTTAAACAACCATAGGCTGTAATTATTATGTGTAGTTCTTCCTCTCTCCTTAGACATTTCCGTTTTGTAGCTGAAGGGGCAGTGTATGGAGTGTCACATTAATCAGTGAGGGTTCAAGGTAATGACTAGCCTTGGGAGGAGGATGTAGATATTGACCTAGGCAAACCGTGGCCACAGAAGCAGCAGCATGCAATATTCAGAACTCTATACTTGGAGTCTTGGGACCTAAGTCTGTGTCCCAGCTGGGCCACTCATCCTTAGGACGTTGAGCGAATGCTTTTACCTCTCTCAGGCTTCTGTTTTATTAGTTGTAAAATGATGCTGTTAGCCTAGATCAGGTCCTTTTAGGACTGATATTTCCTGACATTCTATATTATCTTTCATTGTTTTTGAATCTGTCTGTAAAACTAAGGCACAGTAAGGGAAAGCAATTTGCTCAGGATCGTAGTTTTCATCATTTAGTAACTGTTTCAATGTCATTAGGGTTTTTATGCATTTAAAATGTATTGGCAGGTGTAGCCCTCCAGTACAATTCTTTGTCACTTTGTGCTCACCCTCTGTGCCTGCCATTGACTAGCTGAAGGGCTGATGGGTCTTTTTGTCGTTTTTGATTATGTTTTTTTTGTTCTTCTGCCTTCTGTACTATATGATATCAGAAGACATGTCCTACACCCAAGTCCTGGGCTTCTGATGACTAAGATGTAACATGCTTGAGAACCCCAAAACAAGAACTTTGCCACCTGGGAAGGATATATGTAATGGAAATCCATGATTTCGTTCAGATCCATAGCTTTGTGTATTGCTATCATGCCATGGTAGAAATACCATGGGAGATTTAGGTCAGAAGAGGCAGGCTCAGATAACTGGTTCTGTCACTGCCTCTTCTGAACTTGATTTATTTTACCTGTAAAGTGGGGATAACACTTGTATTTCCTCCCTCAAAAGCAGTTATGAGGAATGTGGATTATAAACTAGTCAGCACTATAGACATATGAGATTATTTGGACAGTGATCAGTAACCTATCACCAAAGTATCTTTTCAATACCTCTTCTTAACATAAAGGTAATATTAAGTTCATGAAGCTTATGCTAGAAGGACTGAAGCTGTTGCTAGTCCAGTCTTTGGACTGGAAAAGCTGTGAAAATGAGCCTGGGATGAACTGTGTGCATCATCAGATGAAGTACAGTGACTCTTGTGGCTAAAATGCTGGTCACCAAGGGATGTATATAACGGGCCACAGGCACTCATGAAAATTGTTACTACCAAATAAAGGAAGCTTGGTGATCTTTGTTTGAAGAGGGCAGCCACAGAAATGTACTTGCTGAGTACATTTAGAGTATTACTATTATTAACAACAATAATAATAATATTCCATAACTTATTAAAATACTTCAGTCAACAAGTAATTCAGTTGGTGTGGCTGCACCATTTGTGAATACCAGTAACAACCCTTCCATACCTTAATAGATGGTTTCTTGAGCTGTTGGGGAGAGTAATGCCCTATATAATTAAAAACATGTGACTATGAACGATATCCCTACTGCTCTTTGGTAGAGATGGAAATGAGGAGTACAGGGTCATTGATTCTGCTTATGCTTTCACTGGAACAAAGAAAAATCCTGAATGTAAATGGCTACGAGTACCCACAGAACCTGGGGCAGATCATTTCACCCCTAATGTGTAGTGTAAAAAGTATTTGATTTTGTATGAGAGAACCCGTGGTCATGTTCTGGCTCTGCCACTCAGCAGCATTGTGATCTTGATAAGTTAGTCTGCTTCCCTGGGCCACCATTTTGTCATCTGTACAATGAGGGAGTTAGACCAGATCAGAGTTTCTTAAATCTGTGGTCCACAGTCCCCTATGGAGGCTGAATATATTTCAGCAGGTCCAGGAACTTGGATGGGAGAAAATAGTTTAGTAACTATTTCAACGTCATTGGGTTTTGTAATCCTACCTATTTTATTTTATGCATTTAAAAACATTCTGAGAAGGGGTCCATAGACATCACAAAATTGCCAAAGGGGTCCATCTCCCCCAGATTAAGAACCGCAAGACTAGGTAGTCTGTGTGCTCTGGTTAAACTCTGAATTTGTGGTCACAGTAAGCCTCTGTTTCTTCATCTGTGCAGTGGGAATGATTAATTCTTATATTGCTTCCCTCACAAGTTTGTGAGAAAAATGGAGGAGGGAAAAAAGGAGTTATAAAGCACTTACTATATGCCAGGTATGATGCTAAATATAAGCAAAAAGAAAGGTAGTTCCTGCCCTTAAGGGGAAAGATGACACCCTGAAGGGAGCTGAAGAGGAGGAACAGGGCCAAGCAAGGAAAGGAGGCTGGCTGGATTTGGTCCCTCCATGTCATGGAGGTTTCAGAAGGAGCTCTCCCATGGTAGAAGAGAGGCAGGCCTTTCAGAGGGATATACCAGTGAGCAAGGAAAATTCTAGCATGTACAAACAGAGCAAAGGGCATGGTTTTAAAGTGAAAAAAAAATCAGGAAAAAAGCCAAGAGGAGGAAAGGAGCAAGGTCCAGAGCTGCCCTGGAAACACTTTTATTATAAATGAAGAAAATAATTTGTGAATCTTAAAGTATATCGTGAATATGAACAGATGTTATTTTTCCTTATGTGCTGCCTTATGTACTCATGGTATAGGGGAGACCCTTGGTTCTCAAGGGTACACTAGCAGAGCAAAGCTCTAGAAAACCTTCACAAATTTCGGCCTTAAGCCTAGGCAGAAGGGCAGACACTGCCTGTCATCTAAGGGCCAGCCTGGCTAAGTTGGGGAGGCCTTACCACCAGGTAGGAAGAAGAGTGCTCAATTTCTCAATTACAGGAAATCATGAAAACTACCTATTACAGTGTAAAGCAATTGAGGTACATGTCAGTGGAGGGAATACCCACTCTCAAAACAGATCTGCAAAGTGTCCTTATCATTATTAGCATTAGCAGCATTAGTTGTTACACTTGTATCATTGCTTGAAGTAAAGTCTTGTGGTGGAAGCAGGATGGAATATACCCCCCTCAGAGTATAGCAATCTATCCCCAGTCGCCAAAGTTTTTATTTCCATCTGGAGAAAAGGGAGCAAGGCCCAGAGCTGCCCTGGGAAAACTTATTAGGGCTGGTCGAGCATACTGTGTTCAGGACGGAACCTTCTTCTCTCTTTGTGTAATGTTCATGTTTCTCCCGAAATTGAGCCCCAGAGTGAGATAGTACTCACTTCCATTGCAGTATTCTGAGTGCTGAGCCTTTTACCTTTATGGTGGGTTTTTGTTCTCCTCTCATGAACCTTGCTCCCCTGGCTTCAGCGCAGAGGCTGTAAAGGAAGATGGAAAGCCAAGTTACCTCAGAATGATCACTATCATTAACATTCACGGGCGGTTCACTTATCATTCCTGACTATACAGACATGGCAGCCGCTCGGAAGCGTCCGCAGGTGTAGCATGATGATACATATTACATTGTGCCACAATGGATTTATGTATTCTGTAACAAAAGAAAAGTGTAATGAAAAAATACAGAAGGTGATCCTTTATTCCTCCACTGCACAATTCATCAGGAATGCCTGTGGATGATAAGTGCCCAGCATTTCCGGGGCTTTCTTTAACCTTGTCACCCAGGTAGGTTTTGGTAAAATGACAGAAAAAAACCCAGAGATCAGTGATCTTCCTTTATTCGAAATGTTAAAGAACCTTTTTAATTTGTGGAAATTTGAACTAAACAGAAGGTATCCTTTTCAGGGTCTTTACAAATAAGGATAAAGCTATTGTCCTCTAAAATAATGTGGTCTGCCAGATGCGACTAGGGCTAAGATGCTCATAATTTATGTATTATGCCTCATAGGATTTGGAGAGACCAAAGTCTGCCCCCCTCATTTTACAGATGAGGCAGTTGAGGACCAAAGAAGGCAAATGACTCAGCAGAGGTCGCATAACTGCGTTACAGGCTTATGTCTGCTGACTCCAGCTTCAGTGGTCTTTCCACTAAACTACTCTGCCATACCATATTCCCACTTGAGGTAATGAAGGTTGCACCTCAGCTTGTCTATCTATTGTCTCTCATTCTTCCTACATGAATTGCCCCACCTCCTTTCCCAGTTAAATATATCTTAGATAATTAATTGTCCAAATTAAAGCTAGCATATTGTTACAATGAAGATATAGTGAATTATAAATTCCTGAAATCGGGACCTTAGCAGTCAGGTATTCAAAATGTCATTTTAGTATGAATTGCCTCCTGGCAAGGACTTATCTAGACGTCACTGTATTACTTCTAGAGATTGGAAGCTCACTGCTTCCTAAGGAAGTCTTTTCCATTCTCAAGACGCACAGAATCCTTATTGGAAATTGAACTCCCTGTAACTTCCTCTGATTTCTCCCACTTCTGCCTTTCAAGGTCATACAGAATAAATTCAGTCCTTGTTCTACCTCACAGCTTTTCAGATATTCAGAGACAGTAATCATTCCCTCACTACGCGACTTCTCTTCTCCACGATAAACATCGCTCATTTCTTCATCTGATCATCATAGTGTGATATTGACTCCCTTTACTATCAGGGCCAACTTCTTCTTGACATACTTCATCTTGGCCTTCCTAAAACATGGAACCCAGAACAGGATGTTCCAGATACAGTCTTCTGTTACAAAGGATGGCAGAATTGCTATGCCCTCCCTCAGTCTGGATGCTAGCCGTCCACCCGAGGTGTGCAGTACCCAGAATTGTCCCTAGAATGCTTCAGATCATTGGCATCCATCTGCTTGTGCATTCGGAACACATCCCCAACCATATTGTTACAGATGGGAAACTTGCTAACTTATAAAAACAAAATCAAGCGATGAGGGCCTGGTAAGTCGAAACTCAGATGATTGGCGTTCACTCCAAACACACCCTGGCCCCATTCCAAAGCAAACACCCACCCGCTTATAAGTGTGGGGGCACTTTACATTCCGTCCTCTTGCCAAAGTATCACTTACCAAAATGCTCACTAAATACAGGGAAACGAAGAGCTTTCCCTCATTTCGCTTTGATCAGTGAAATAAACTTCAAAGATTGTTCTTGGACAGGCTCCAGCTTCTGAGGTAAAGAACGGCTGTAGCTCAGGCCCAATCTAGTGACAGAGCATTCGGTCAAATTAGCTTGACAGCTCTTAAGCCAGCTGCTCTACAGGAAGAAGGTGACCAAGTTAGAATGGATAAGAACGCCTGCCAGATCAGCCCCGGCTTTTTTTGCCTTTGAACAAATGAAATATCATAGTAAACAGCGGGCCTTTAGAGGGGAGGGGGATGATATGTCTTGATATGGCGAAACAAATTGGGTCATCAGTGTTGAGCTACTCAGCTTGGTTCAAGATGGTAAATGGCTGAGTCTCATGTAAATGGAAACTTACTTTCATTTGGCCATATTAAAAGAGGGTGGCAGGGCTGGGAGAGGTTAAAGGTGGCGACAAAGTTTTGACCCACTGACTGACTGAAAGATCCAGAATACCTTCCTTCATTAAAATGCGTTAGAAATATGAGCTATTGTCATTTTCCTCTTTGAGATTCTCATGCAAAAGTGGATTTCTTACCAAATGCTTAATAGCGACTGAACACTCACAAATAGTCATTCCAATGTTCCTTAGGTGAAAACTCTGTCCTCTAACAGAGGCCATTCAAAATTGTTCCACTTGACTCTTCAGTCCCAGGATGTAAAGGAACAGGCATAATTGTGGTGTGATGAAAATATTATCAGACCGGGACACTTGACTCAGAGAGGTTCTTGACCTAGTTCTCTCATTTCTTGGCTATGTAATGAATTAACAGATTTCTATTTCCATAGATAGATTGATAGATAGATATGTGTATATGTGTACATGTATGTATATTATACACACACATATATATCAAAGTTGTTTCCTCTAGTTAAGAAGTTGCTCCAGAAAATCCCTAAGGTCCACACCAACACTAATGTGCTATGTCCCTAAGGTCTTACACACTTTCAATCTATATTCAAGTCCCCTTCTAGTTCTGAAGTTTATATTAACAGTCTATGCTAGAACATTGTATGTTCTAATCTTCTAGAATATGGTAGAGTTCCCTTCTATCATCAATGTTCTACATTCTGAGGTCCCCTTGATTACAATCTTCAGGGGGATTTTGTATTCTAGGTACTAAGTCTCATTCTACAATCTGTGTTCCCTGTTAAAAAACTATATGTCACAGGGCCACTTCCTTCCTGCTTTGTTGATCTTTGGTCTATGATTCTTTGTAGTTTGTGACCTCTATATTTATAATTCCTCCTAGGAGATTGGGCCTTATTTTTACAGTCATTAGTTAATTCTTAAGAGAGACTAGTGGATAGAGAGCCAACCTTGGAACTAGCAAGACTTTTGTTTTAAGTGCTGCTTTCAACACATATGGGCAGTCTGTGATTCTGGGCAGTCACTTCAGTTCTCAGTGCTCCAGGTAGCTCTCTAAGATTAAGTCGCAGAGAAGGTGTTGACTTCTATTAGTGTAGGGAATATCCTCGATTGATGAAATCTGAGGCCCAGTTCCTTTCCTATTATGCTTCATTTTTTTTTCTTTTTTGCTACTTAGGTGAAAATATGAAACTAAAATTTAGCCTAAAAGGTGCTTGATCATCCTTTAATATTTTGATTTCTTCTAAATAAGTTATAGCCCACACATACCCATAGGTGCCTACCATATATCTTTAAAACACTGTGCTAGGCAGCCTTTATGGAAGTTTATAATCTAACAGGAGATATGACACATAGGTAACTAGTACAAAATAATACAGGGTAAATGCAAGAGATGTACAGGCAATGTGTTGTGTGGGATCCAAGGAAGAAAGGTCATTAACAACTGGACGGGTTAGTGAAAGCTTCATAGATTAGGTAGCATGTTAATCAGGCTTAAAAAGAAATAAGAATTCAACAGGCAGAAGAGAGAGCTAAGGAAGGTGTAAGCAAAATGCACAGAAACTGGCAAATGTAGGGTATGAGCAGTTGACAGGAAGAAAGGAAACAGTTTATTAAGTGCCTACTATGTGCCAGGCAACATGCTAAGCAATTTACAAATATTATCTCCGTGGTTCCTCACAGCACCCCAGGAGGTTGGCCCTACTGTGATCTCCATTTTACATAGGAGGAAATTGAAGCAAACCGAGATTAAGTGTCTTGCCTAGGGTCCCACAGCTAGTAAAGTCTGAGACTGGATTTGAACTTAGATCTTCCTTACTAGGCACAGAACTCCATCCATCGTACCACCAGCTGCCAGCAAAATGTATCACGTGGAGATTTGTATGAACTAAGACTAAACATTGTTGTGCCAGGGTGCTGAGGCTCCTGATGGCCATGATCAGGAGTTTATATCTTATTAAGTAACAACAATACAGTAATTAAATGTTTTTTAAGACAAATTTCCTCACAACAACTCACAGCAGTGTAAAGTAATACAATTGAGGTTCAGGAGTTGGTTATTTCCCTGTGATCACCCAACTACAGCAAGGATTCATTGATGGTTTTTGAACAGTGGGGTGATGTGACTAGCCTGTGCTTAAGGAAAATTAGCTTGGCAGCAGGTGAAGAAAAGAATTGAAAGAATGAGAGAAAAGAGACAGGGAAGACACGTGATAGGTTTGTTGCAGTTGTGATAGGGTCATACTATTTAGAGCTGAAAGCAGCCTCAGAGGTCCATTGTCCTTGTTTTACAGATAGGACGAGAAAAATAAAATGACCTGCTCAAGGCCATACAGCTTTTATATATACATTGTAGACCTGGGATTTAAACCCAAGTCCCCTGGCTCCAGAACTCTTATTCTTCCCATTATACTAAACTGCCTCAGAGATCATAGATTAAAGATGGAATAGACCTGGAAATCCTGTAGTCCAATTCTCTTCATTTTATGGGTGAATCCGAAATCCAGAGGTTGCCTTGCCCAAACTCACATCCTGGGTAGCTGAACTAAGATTTGAACTAATGTCCTCTTATTTACTGGGGGTTTTTTCCACTTCACAAGGCAGATAGTAATAAGGAACTATACTAACTAATGGTAGTGGGAATAAAGAGAAGATATTGCAAAGGTGAAATTGATGTGACTTTGTAAGTTATTAGGTGTGAATTTTCCAAAAGAGGAAGAAGTCACAGAGTCTTTCTACTGTAGAGTCTGTGAACACTGCCAATATCTTTTTTAAAATATTGACTACCCCATTAAAAAGAATCTTCCCTCCACTGGGTGTCTAAATTGCTTTGGAGAATAATTTTTTTTCCCAGCATTGCTCAACCTCTTTACTCTGGGGCCCCATGATCCTTAATATGATGGCAGTAACTGTCTGCAGTGACATCTACTGACACAAACAGAACTCATCTATTGTCAGCCCCCAACTGTAGAATTTCTCCTGTGAACCAGCACCAGGAGCCTATGTCCACCAGCAACCAGTACACCAGGGAGGCTTAATTTGAGATGAATGACAAAAAAAGTCCTGTTTCTTGACCCCTCTCCCGTGGTCAAGAGCAAGTACAATAATGCCATTTCTTCTCTTTTAGTAGTTGACTTGATCAATTTCTAGTTTCTTGGCCCTTTAAGTATGTGCTTTTTCTTAAAACTCTCTTAAACCACAGTGAAGAGGGTAATAAAATTTATCTGGGTGAATGTTGGTGATCATTTAATATCTGTCTTTTCTTTTACAGAAATGCTGCTCATGGATTTTCCCTTATTCAGGTGGACAGTACGAAGGTCACCATGAAGGACATCTTACAGAAGGCACTGAAGCGGAGGAAGGGTTCTCAGAGGGGTTCAGGTGGGACACTGATTATTTTCTCTGAAGACGAGTCTTAGCCTGAAATTTTAAAGTCCTTTTTTGGGGGCGCAGGGAGTGTTAGCAGGGTTTGCCATTCCTCATTTTCATTTACCTTCAAGATAAATCCCCAAATAGTGCCTGTATACCCTATCCTGGAAGACCAAGGTTTGAATACTAGCTCTGCCATTCATTCGCTGTGTGACTTTGGGCAAGTGATTTTTCCCTTGATGAGCCTTAGTTTTCTCATCTGTAAAATGACATGTTTGTACTAAATCAAGAGTTCTTAACCTGGGATCTGTTAACTTGCTTTCTTTACATTTTGATAACATTATTTCAATTTTCCTTTGCTATCCTATGTATTCTATTTTATGCATTTATAAACACTTTTCTGAGAAAGGGTCTATAGGCTTCACTAGATTGTCAAAGGCTCCATGAAACAAAAAAGGTTAATACTTCCTAGATGAGGTGATCACGGAATTTTTTTTTCCAACTCTGAAATCCTGTGATGCTACAAACTGGTTCTGCAGAAATAGACCATGAAACTAAAAATTATTGCAAAGAATAAATAATTTTTTCCCTAATGAAGACTACTTCATTCATATATTAGAGTTAACCTAATGATGGTACAATGCAGTTTCCCAGTGTCATCGTGGCATTTTAGCTATAATAATGTCAGTGATATTATTTTGAAATTGTATTGGTCGGAGAAGTATTAAAATAATAACAGTAAACACACACATGTTCTGTAAAAGCTTTAAAGTTTTCAAAGTGCTTGAAACTTTGAAAGGCAGATTGGTTCAGGTATAATTATCCTCATTTTACAGCTGAGGGAACTGAGGTTTAAAGAGAAGTGGTTTAGTGGAAAGAGCTGTGAAATTGGAGGTAGGAGATTTGTCTCCATTAGAAAGCCAACTCCTGACCTTTGATGGATCCTCCCTCAGACATGATGAAGGGGCAAGGCTTGTACTGTTTCACCGGTTAGTGCACCGTAGAAATGTGGGGGGTTATCGTTATAAGTGAGAACCCCAGTCAATGGAATCAGGACAGGGATCAGCAGTTTCCTCATCTGTAAAATGGGGATAATAATGTTCAAAGTGCCTATCTCATAGGGCTGTGTGACCTGCCCTCAAGATTATGGACCAGCTAAGTAGCAGCACTCGGGTTCTAACCCAGGTCTCTCTACTGTGCCATGCCACTCCGTCAGAGAAACATTTTGTGAAGGAAGTCTTTATCAGTCATGGTTTGACAACATTGCGGCATGACATAAAGGCCTTCTGCACTGCCATGGGTCCTCAGATGATCGCAAATTGAGATAATATTTGTAAAGTGCTGAGCACAGTGCCTGGATCTGAGCACAGCAGGCCCTGTTGAGATGCTCATTCCCACACTCCCCTCATGGAAGGAGGAGAGCAGTTCATTGGCAATATCAGCACAGGGACTATCTGCAGTGAAGAAGTGGAGGTGCTGTATAAACAAAACCACAAGGGATATGAGTTAGTTTGTGGAAACTGAGCCGGACCCTGAGAAACAGTGCAGAGAGAGCCTTGACATAAATTATTGTGAGGAAATACTTCTTCAGTGATCTCTACTTTGACCACAGTGGGTGTGCCCTCTACCCACACAAATGGCAGCCCCTTCACAACCTCATAGAAGGTCTTCAGGAGTGGTCTTTGCTGTGGCTAAAACATCACTGCCCTTCCCCCAGGGAGGAACCTGGTTAACCAGCATAGCCAGACTCCTCCCTGGAAAGCAGGTGCACCATTCATCATTAGGCCCCTCCACACAGTGCATCCAGTTTGTCGGAGTCTGGCAAGGCTAGTGCTCTGCTTCTGTTGCTGTTGAGCCTCCCAGGGTTATCATCTCACCAGCAGGATGCTTCAGATAAAAACTTTGATGGAAGAGAGTGTATAGAAACCTCTTCTACAAACGAACACCCCGGCATGTCTTGGTATAGTTGAGGCACAAAACAGTGGCAAATTACTTTTCTCTTCATTTTGCAGAAATAGCTCTTAAGTACCTTCACAACTTTCCCTCTCTTATATCCATGCCTTTGGTCAAGCCACCATCCTCCATTGTAGTAGCTCCCTCCCTTCCAGGTCCACCTCTGATGCTACAAGTATTGGGAGTCTTCACACCTCACCCCTCAAGGAAGCAATTCCTACACTTCCTTCAGTTTCTCCCAGCTTTGCCAAGACTTTGCCTCTGCATTTATCTCACTCTCCCTTTTCTTACAGTTGTGTCCAGTCTTTAAGCCCATGAGCTTGGGAGCAGCTTGAGGTCAGTATTAGAATAGAGCACTGAACTTGGAATTAGGACAGGGTTCAGAGAAAACCCAAACTTGAGTTTCTTCATCTGTGAAACGAGGATAATAATATTTGAAGTACCTCTCTCATAAGAATTGATATAAAGGAAACTAAGATTTAAAGTGATACATACCTGTGAGTTGTTGTGAGGATCAGATGAGTTAACATATGTAAAGTACTTTAAAAGCCTTAAAGTACCATATAAATCTTAGTTGTTAATTTTTGTATCTCAAATACTTTGTGTATGTTGTTGTTAAGTTGTTTTTTCAGTCATGTCTTGACTCTCTGTGACCCCATTTGGCATTTCCCTGATAGAGATACTGGAGTGGATCGCCATTTCCTCCTCCAGCTCATTTTCTAGGTGGAGAACTGAGGTAAACAGGATTAAATGACTTGCTCAGGGTCACACTACTGGTACATGTCTGAGACCAGATTTGAACTCAGGAAGATAGATCTGGCATTATTCACTGTACCACCTTCATGATACAGCGTACACCTGCTTCATGTGTGGTAGATATTTAATAAATACCTGTTGAACTGAATGAGTGTCAGATGGGAAAGACTTATTTTCTATTTGATAAGGTAGAGGCTCAAAAAGAGGCAGAACTTTGCTAAGTACACCCAGCCACTTAGTTGTGATGCTAAGACTTACATGCAATTCTCCTGAATTGCATTATGGTCTTTTTTCCATTGCAACAGGTTGCCTTTCATATTACCAACCTGAAAATTGTTTAAGTTAATGCACAATGGAAACAAATATTATAGCTATCACTATTACCCAATTCTGTGTTTGTGTGTATACGCATGAGATAATGCAGAAGTTTAATTTAAAAGTCTTAAATTAATATATAAGCATACATTTTTTATCAGATTAAGTAGGTAGCATTATCCCCCTTTATAGTAATTGAGGTTCAGAGGGGACCAAAGTGAAGATAGAGAATGAGTACTGAGTCACACCAATGGTCTATTCAATGTAGGTATGAAACCAGGAAATCTTGTCAGTATCGAGAAATAATTATTGTGAGCAAATCTAATATTTGTCATGCTGCAGGCAACTTTAATATCCATCTACCTATATATGAAGTGTCAAATTTCTTGCCTTTAGAATGCATGAGACCTTCTTCCACATCCTTCGTTTCATCTAAAGGAAGAGAAAATAAGCAGTTCCCTGGTTGGAGAAAATAGTTTAGTGCTATTTTTAAAGGGGGCATATAATTTGTTCCAGATTTAATTAGCTATCTTCAGATGAAAGCTGAAGTTTTAATAAAAGTTAGGAGAGATAACACGGTGAAGGACACGGATGAGCTGTCTCAAGGCTATATTCGAGGGGACCGATAAGAGCTATAAAAAATGGCAGGAGAGAGCAATTGAATGAAGCAGTGAAATTCTGATTCTCATAAAAGAGAGAGAGAGAAAGATGCTGGTAGGGGTGGTTGTAGATGAGACCTGCTAGCGTCTGCAAGCAATTTGGCTGCATGCCAGGAGTCATTGTTCACCCTCGGCTGTGGCAGCTCGGTCCAGATGTGCCAACTGCACGTTTCGGCTTTTGCCAGCTGACTGCGCCGTTTGATAACCAGCTCTCTGGATGCCCATCACTGGCCGCAGAGATAGAATTAAATGATGATGATCTTCCCACAAGTTGGGAGAGGAAACAATGCATATAAATCTTGATTTCATCCCAGCATGAGAAGTCTTTATCCATCATCACTCATAATGAACACGTCGTTAGCTGCGATGAATGGTGGTCCGCTTTCCAAACACCTCTTTTGTTCACTTTTTGGGGTGACTTCTATTCATTTCCTGGGGGTCAGTTTTGTCTCCTTTGAGGAGGGGAGTAGCTCAAGGGGGTGGGCCACACACCTTCAAGGGTAAAATGGAATCATTCAATCTATCAGATAGCATTCTTTATGTTGATTTCAAACCTTCTGTTTTCAGGCAACTTATATAGCTATCCAAAGGCATTTAACAGGCTCTTAATTCTCTTAAAGATAGAGTCCAGTCCTTTTTATGCCTGTTTTTATGTAACTTCTATTTAATTGACCTACTGTTTACCTCTTGCTAGTAATCAGTAATGGTAATTGTTCAAGAAAGGAGCTTATAAATACTGTTGTAAGGCTATTCTAAATTGCTTGAAAGCAGCAGGTTTGAGATCAACATACAAATAGTGTTATTAATCATATATAGATAGCATACTTTATATGTAATATGTTATATATGACATAGTATATATATATATATATCAAGACAATTATATTCATATAATATTATGTGTGTTTTTATATATGAAATTTCATTTTATAATGAAATTATTATCCCCATTTTAAAGTTGAGGAAACTGAGGTACATATACTTGAATGACTAGTCCACAGCTAGAAAGTGGAATAGTTAGGATTCCAACACAAATCCAGTGTTTTTATATCATCATCATTATTTTAATTATTGTTCTTGGTGGTAGTATTAGTACAAGGAGGAGGCAGAGGAGTAGCAGCAGCAGCAGCAGCAGCAGTAGCAGTAGTAGTAGTAGCAGCAGTAGCAGTAGTAGTAGTAGATGGGAACTAATGCAACTAAAAAGTATCTGTGTGTGTTGTAGACTGAAAAGATTTGGTAACTAATATTGATGCATTTTATCCTTACTATTTGGATTTCAAAACAGAACTTTGTATGACTGTCTCCTATTAAATTTCACAGTAAACTATTGCTAATATTTTGCATTTCTTTAACACTTTACATTTTACAAAGGTTTGTCCTTAGAAAATAACTCTATGTGGTAGGTATTGTTCAGTTGGTTCAGTCATGTCCTACTCTTCATGACTGCATTTGGGGTTTTCTTGGCAAAATACTGGAATGGTTTGCCATTTCCTTCTCCAGCTCATTTTACAGAAGAAGAAAATGAGGCAAACAGGGTTAAGTGATTTGCCCAAGGTCACACAGCTAAGAAGTGTCTGAGATCAAATTTGAACTCAGGATAATGGTTCTTCCTGACTCTAGGCTTAGCACTCTTATCTCCTGAATCACCTTGATGACTTCATGTGGTAGGCAGGGGAAAGTATTAAACCAATTTTATAGATGAGGAAACTGAGACTCTAAGAGAAGAAGCTGCTTGGGCATTGTCACTACTAAGTAACACTAGATTAGGAGTGCTATTTTGAAGTTGCTATAAAAGGGATAATAATAATTTACATTTTTTAATATCACCGGGCACCGAAGTCATTGTTTCCCTTCTTTTGGTCCATGAGACAAGATACATACACACACACACACACACACACACACACACATACACACACACACACACATTTGGCTTTTTGGAGGGCAGTTGGGGTTAAGTGACTTGCCCAAGTTCACATGGCTAGGTAGGGGGGTGTGTGTGTGTGTGTGTGTGTGTGTGTGTGTGTGTGTGTGTGTGTGTGTGTGTGAAGTCTCTGAGGCTGGATTTGAACTCAGGTCCTCCTAACTCCAGGGCCAGTGCTCTGTTCACTGCTTCACCTAGCCATCCCCAAAAAATTATGTTTAAGGATAATAATAACAACTGATGTTTGTATGGCCCTTGTGAGTTTAAAAAATGCATGTGTGGTCACTGTACATCCACCAAACACTCTTGTAAGGCAGTGAGTGCATATATTATTATTATCCCTATTTTATAGGTAAGGAAACTAAAGCCTAAAGTGGAAAAGTGATTTGACCAAGGCCACACATTTAGTAAGTGATATATCTGATACATCAGTTAGTCAAACCCATATCCATTGTTCTTCTATTGCAGAGGTCCGTTTCTTCTACCTGTGGTCTCTTCCTAATTATTTACTGCCCCAGCTCCAGCTCCATTTATTATGAACATACATACATTTACATCCTTTTCTACCTTGAGCACCCTAATCTTTATTCTCCATTCCCTAATTATGAATTAGGGAAGGGAAAAGAAGAAATATAGTAGAACAATTCATATTTATATACTGTTTTGCAGTTCCATCTATTATCTTGTCAGTAATTAATATTTATAATATTAATTACAATATCTGTATGAGGTTTTGTTTGGTTGTTTCACTTATGTCCAGTTCTTTGTGACCCAGTTTGAATTTTTCATGGTGAAGATACTGGAGTGGTTCGCCATTTCCTTTTCCAGCTCATTTTACAGATGAGGAATTAAGACGAGTAGGGTGAAGTGACATGCCTAGCATCACACAGCTAGTAAGTGTCTAAGGCCAGATTTGAGCTCACAAGCCTGACTTCAGGCTTGACATTCTATGCACTGCACCACCTAGCTGCCGTCTATGGGGTAGGGAGGGCAAATATTGTGATTCTCATTTTTTCTGTGTCAGCTTAAGTTCAGACAAGCTAATGACTTGCCCAAGGTTACCCTAGAGCCATTAATTGTTAAAGTTGGAATTAGCATGGCTAATTCTGACAATGTCTTTACCACTCAATTAACAGAGCTGTAAATTGCATTTTAAATTTACTGTTTAAAACTTCCCTAAATTTCTATTGTAATCTGTTATATCCAGAAGCACTTATTAAGTCTCTTACTACCACTAAGGTACTTTGTTAGGTGTTAAAAATATAATGACAAAACAAAAAAGTGTTCCTGTCATAAAGGAGCATACTTTTTTTTTTTGGATTTTTGGAGGGCAGTTGGGGTTAAGTAACTTGCCCAAGGTCACACAGCTAGGTTTTTGTTTGTGCATGCGATAAGTGTCTGAGCCCGGATCCGAACTCAGATGCTTCTGACTCCAGGGCCACGCTCTACTCACTGCGCCACCTAGCCGCCCCAGGAGCATGCTTTCTACTGTAACAGTGCACACTAGTACATTTTCTTACTAGCACATTTTCTTAATCCAAACAACTATTTAACATGGAAAGCACTTTGTGTAACTTTGTTATCTGTGAATTAATATTAAGCAGTTCCTTCTCCTTCAACCCCAATCTAATCAATTACCAAATCCCTCCATGATATTTGTTATGTGCCTCTCCATTTTCACTGCTACCAGTATTAGTCCTTTATTATGAACTTCAATGAAATTAGTCCTATTTTTTATGAACTATTACAGTAGATTCCTAACTGATCCCACAACCTACAAGGCTCTTCCCCCTCTCTAATCCTTCCTTTGATATTTCAAGGATCTTTGATTTCATCAAGTCAGTAGTAGATCAGTGTAGATCATAGCCCCTCTACACTTAATGGACAGTTCTCTATGAGGTACTCTTCCTGGGGTAAAATCATTTTGTAATTGCCACCCTTTTGGCATTGAGTCTTTCCACATTTAGCTACACTGGTGCTTGGGTGACAAGCATGCTATCTGTTGCCAGGACCATCCCTGGGATCTTTCCTACTTGATTGGAGCTGCTAGAACTCACATTACCAAAGTCCTTAGCATCCTTCAGTCTCCCACAGTACAACAATAAATCATCAGAGGGGGATTTAATGGAACATTCTGCACACCACTGCCAAAATAACCATTGTAATGAACAAATCTGGTTATAACACTTAACCTGCTACAAAACCTTCAGTGGCTCCCCATTCATTGTTTACACGATAAAATGTCTGGCATTCAAAGCCATCCGTAGTCTGATTCCATCTTAACCTTTCTGGTACTTTAATCACTCTCTCCACATTCCGCCCACATTAAACTATAAGCGGTCCCTTGATTTCATCCTACTCTATTCCATGTCCTTCATGATATTGTTATGTTCCACATATTGCCTGTTGAAATCCTTCATTTCCTTCAAAGCCCTAGGTCAAGTGTCAGTTCATCAGTGATTCCTTAATAATTTCTCCCAGCTTATTTTCTTAGAACTCTGTCTAGCCTTATTCTTTTTTTTTTTTTTAAGCAATTGGGGTTAAGTAACTTGCTCAAGGTTACCCAGCCAGTCATTATTTATGTGTGGGTGCTCATTTTCTGAGGCCGGATCTGATCCCAGGTCCTCCCAACTCCGGGGCCCGCGCTCTTACTCACTGCGCCACCTAGCCGCCCCTAGCCTTATTCTTTACAACTACCACATCTCCCCTCCTTGTAGGGTCTATTTTCTGTTTATACATTATATCCCACCTCCAGAATCCTATCCCAAGTTCCTTCATGGCGGAGGTTTTTGTCATTTTTCATCTTTATACATAACCTCATTTCCAAAAATTGAATCTTGCACATAGTGGGCATTTAATAACTGTTATGAATCAAATTGAATAAAGCAGAATCAACTTGTGAAATTTTGGTAACTGGTATTTTAAAGGTTGAGATATGTTTCTTTAAAATCAAGGTGGTTTTTCAGCAATTTTAAGCATTGAACCATGGACATATTTTAGAGGGAGAGTAATAAAAAAAGAGAGAAAATCCCTTGGTTGCCTTTGAGAGAAACAACCCTTCTACTTCTGAAAGCAATCAGCTGGTGTTCACATGAATAGGGAAGAGTTAGTACTGCGCACTCCTCCATCAGTTCTGAAAGAAAAGGAATTGGCTGGGCATGTGAACTTGATTTCAGTATTTTTTTTTTGTTGATTTCAATATTTGCCAAGATGCCAGTCAAGAGATACGAATTTGTTTGCAGGCTCATCATTCTTATCCCAGAGTTTGGTGGAATTTGCAGTGTACAGACAGCACTGAACTGAATCATTCAGTCATTTAGAAAGGGGATTCACCTACTGGAAGTTTCATTCGAATGATGTGAATAAAACACTTGCATATCTGCAAGTGGGCCTCAGTTTCTTCATCTGTAAATTGAAGAAGTTAGATCTCTTGATGAATCCTAAAAGGCTAATAATATATCAGTTTGACAGAAGTCTACAGTCCAGGACACAGAAGGTGATGGTGCTGCCGTCTTCTATACCAGTCAAACCACATCTAGAATTTATTGGCAACAGAAGCCAGTCCAGAAGATAGCATTTAGGTGGGGAAGAAGATGTTACAGTGTGCTGCAATTGAAATTACACTGTATTTGGAGTCAGGGGACCTAGGTTTGAATCCAGGACTATCACTACCCATGTAACTTTAGTCAAGTATGTTTTCTGGGCCTCACTTTACTCTGAAAGAAGATAAGAACCATATCCTGAAGAATTAGAAGAGCTGTCACCTTTTTGCCTTCAAGGATAAAACTAAGTGCAGTAGCTGGAAGAGGGAGGGAGAGAAACTTCAGCTCAGCCAAGAAAGAATTGCCCAGGATTATAGTCCTGAGAAGAGAATGAGTTCCTTTGTGGAGAGTAAGTTCCCTATCATACAGACGTTCAGGTAGAGAATGTATAATTACTTGTAGGGATATTGTAGAATAAATTTGAGCATGAGGCAAGAAGTTCATCCAAATGACCATCTAGTTGTTGAGATGCTTATGATTCTATGAGCTATATATACAAAAAGGGAAAAAACCAATTGGAATGAAACAACTTGGGCCACATTGAGGTGAGGCTCCCAATTTGTCCAGTGCTAATCACAGAGTTGTGTAGAATTAGTTTCTAAGTTGAACTGAAAGTTTCCTTCACTGTTTCCTACCTTGCAGCTTTTTATTTTCCTGCTTACACTTAGCTTTTTTTTTTCTTTTTGGAGGGCAGCTGGGGTTAAATAACTTGCCCTAGGTCACATGGCTAGTTTTTTTGTGTTAAGTGTCTGGGGCTGGATCTGAACTCAGGTCCTCCTGACTCTGGGGCTGGCGCTTTACTCACTGCGCCACCTAGCCACCCTTTAGCTTTTTTTTTCTTTCCCCCCAACTTGAGCTAAAATTTGCCTTTTAACAACTTGTAATTTCTGCTTCTAGTTTTGCCCTCTGGGTCAAGTAGATTAATTCTCATCCCTCATTCCTTCAGATACTTAAAAGGCGGCTCCATTGTCTCCCCCTCAGTTTTCTCCTTTCCAGGCTATCTATCCCTCTCTTTGGAATTCTTCATCTTATCAATATCTTTACTGATATAAGAATCCCAGGACTGAAAAATTTGTAGGTAGAAGGGCGGCTAGGTGGCGCAGTGAGTAGAGCTCTGGTCCTGGAGTCAGAAGGACCTGAGTTTGGATCCAGCCTCAGATACTTAACACACACAAACAAAAAACCTAGTCGTGTAACCTTGGGCAAGTTATTAAACCCCAATTGCCTCCAAAAAGCACCCCCCCCCCCAGTTTTTTTGTAGGCAGTCTAAATATCTGATTTTTGTTCTTTTAATTATTTTGAAAAATCACATTCTGGGCCATGGTATATTTGTCACAATATGTCCCAGCCTGTTCTTTGCTACTATGATCCTTTGAATTCCCTGCTGATGATAATATTCTCATAGAATTTTAGAATTAGGAAGGACTATGTTAATAATAGCTCTCATTTCTCTAATTATTAAAGGTTTATAGAACACCGTACTCACAAATACCTGATGATTTGATAGTGCAAAGATTATTGTTCCATTTTGTAGATGAGGAAACTGATGCTTGGAGAAGAGAAGGGAGCTTACCTAAAGCCATGTGAGAATGTCAAATGAGAGCCAGATCTTAAGCTCAAATTTCCTGAGATTAATAAATCCATGTTCTTTTCATTACAAGGTGAAAAAAAATTTTTTTTAAGTTCTCTCAATTTTCAATTTGTTCCTGCCTTACTTGACATTTTAAATCACTCTCAGCATCCTCAGGATTCAAGGAAAAGGAGAATTGGATAAGCTCATCTCAGCAGAATTGAGCCTGGCTTATTTTTAACTCTCATTTTTTAAACTAATTTTTAACTGTCATGGACGTTTGCTCTTTGCTCAGGTAAAGGCCCCTGCTATGTCGATATCTGACTAACAAAATAGAGTAACCTGTTTTCTAGTTCATCAGACTTTCTCACCATAAAAGGCATCCTTAGTAATTAGTAGCCCAAGCTTTTAAAAGGGAAAGTACCATCACCCATCCTGTCATGTGTTTGGAATAACAGAAGATCTGATAACAAATGGAAGATTTTATTTCTACTAAATAGAATTCAGGGATGTGTGGGGGGGTGTACGTACATACATATACATATATATGTATGTTTACATGCATGTATACATATATGTATATGTCTGTAAACTAACATGTGTAGAGTTGTGTGTGTGTGTGCGTGTGTGTGTTTATGTTTCCATATAAAAAGAGAAAAAATTGGTTATGAAATCTATTATATATAACTTGGTTTTTTTTTTTTTTTGGGGATTTCTTTTTTTTTTTAATAGTATTTATATATATATTTGAAACATTTAATGTTACGACCTTGAATTTCAGATCCATTTCCTTCCTCCCTTGTCACCCATTCCTTCTTGGTATATAAGTAATTCAGTATATGTTGTACATGTCTAGCTGTGCAAAACATTATCATAGTAGATATATTGTACAAGGCTGCTTATAATTCCCTCCCACTCATCCCACCCCCACCTGGTCCATTCCCTACATGATCCTGTCCCTCTTCTATAGTGAGTACTTCCAACCTCCCCTCACCCCAAGGATGCCCTCCCATCCATCATCCCTCCTCTCATCCCCCTTCCCCTATCCTGCTGCAGGTTGAGATATCCCATTTAGTATGTATGTCATTTTCTCCCTGAACCAAATTCAATGTGAATGTGGTTTTGCCTTTTTAGCCTTCCTTATTCTCCCCCTCCTTTGCAACCACTTCCCCTTGCTTCTTCTACATGGGATAGTTTACCCTACCCTGTCTCTCCCCATCTCCTCTTGCCACTTTCCTCTCTACCTCATAATTTCATCCCTTGAGTATTCTCCCTTCCCAACAAATTCAACCTATGCCCTCTATCCATATATAACTGTAACCATATACACACACATTCACATATGTATTCATATGACCACACCCCCTTCTTCCATTATTTTCATAGTGAGAAAGATATCATCAGTCACAGTTATTGCTTTTCCATATAGGAATGTAAATAGTTCAACTTTGATAAGTTCCTTTTGATTTCTTTTCCCTGATTACCTTCTTCAGGCATCTCTTACTTCTTGCGTCTGGATGTCAAATTTTCTATTCAACTCTGGTTTTTTCCTCAAGAATGCTTGAAAGTCCTCTATTCCACTGAATGACCATATTTTCCCCTGAAACAAAATACTCAGTTTTGCTGGGTAGGTGACCCTTGGGCTCATTCCCAGTTCTTTTGCCCTCTGGAATATCATATTCCATGCCCTTCGATCCCTCAGTGTAGAAGCTGCCAGGTCCTGGGCTATTCTGATTGTGTTTCCACAATATTGAAATTGTTTCTTCCTGGCCGCTTTATAGTATTTTCTCCTTGATCTGGGGATTCTGGAACCTGGCTATAATATTTCTGGGAGTTTTCTTTTTGGGATCTTTTTCAGGAGGTGATCTGTGGATTCTTTCAACCTCTATTTTGCCCTCTGGATCTAAAACATCAGGGCAGTTTTCCTTGAGAATTTCTTGAAGGGTGATTTCTAGGTTCTTTCCTTGATCATGGCTTTCAGGTAGTCCAATAATTTTTAAATTGTCTCTCCTGGATCTATTTTCCAGGTCAGTGGTTTTTCCCATGAGATATTTCACATTGCCTTCTAATCTTTCATTTGTTTGGATCTGCTTAACAGCATCTTGATTTCTCATAAAGTCATTAGCTTCCATTTGCTCCAGTCTAACTCTGAAGGAATGAATCTCCTCAGTGAACTTTTGAGATTCTTTTTCCATCTGGCAAATTCGACTTTTTAAGGCATTCTTCTCCTCATTGCCCTTTTGGGCCTCCTTTGCCATTTGAGTTAGTCTATTTTTTAAGGTGTTGTTTTCCTCAGTCAGGCTGTTGACCCTCATTTCATACTTTTCCTGCATCCTTCTCATTTCTCTTTCCAATTTTTCCTCCACTTCTCTTATTTGATTTAAGGTCCTCTATGGCCTGCAACCTGCTCATGTTTTCCCCTGGGGCTTTTGGAGCAGGACTTCTGACCTCACAGTCCTTTTCCCACTCTATGCTGCCCCAAAATAGGAGTCTAGGGTTGCATTTTTCTGTTTTCCTTTGCCTTGGCATGTTGCCACTTAATTACTTGACTTTTGGGCTTGTTGCCACACTATGGCTTTAAGGCCAGATAGAGGAATTTTCGTCCCGAACGTGTGGGGGGCAACTTCCGTTTCTGGCAAGCTGTAAACCCACCCACAACTTCCACCCTAGATCACAATCCAGATCCAGGGAGGTTAAAGCAAGAGCGATTACCCCCCAAGACTGATCGCTGGATCTCCCCACGATTTGTAGGCTGGGAGCCGGAAATGCCTCTGAAAACTACACAGTGGCTTGTCTCCTCAGCAGCTTCTAGCCCCCAGGGGAGGGAGCTGACGCATTCCCCAAATACAGGTCCCAAAGTCCATAGGACACTAACCTCTTACTTTGTCCTAGGCAAGTCTATGTTGATAATTCTGGCGTCTCCACAGTTCCTGGTGTTCTGGGGTTCCTCCAGCCGGCTGCTGGCCCTGCCGCCCTGGGGCTAAAACCTCGGCTCACGTGGACCTGGGCTCGGCTAGGCTCCTGCGCTCTGCGCGCTGCCGGCTCCCAGACCACTGCGCTGGTCCTTCCTGCAGGGTGCTGGGCTGTCCTCAGCGGGAGGTTAGCTTCTCTGTGTCGTTCTGTGGGTGCTGGGGCTCCAGAAGATTTTCAGAGTCCTTTTTTACATAGTTTGTGGAGAATCTGGGGGCAGAGAGGCTTGGACGAGCTGTTTCTACTCCGCCATCTTGGCTCCGCCTAACTTGGTTTTTTTAAAAGTATATAATACTAGTTCAACATGTTATTTTCGAAACTATACTCTTTGTGTTTTCTTCTGAACTTTCTCTTCCTGTTTATTTTTTAAAATGCTTTAATGATCCTCTTTATTTTTTGTAACACTATCATTAACTCCCCTTTCCTCTCACCCAAACCCCCCCCATCGTGATACTTTTTTTTTCTTTATCGTGTGCACTTTTATTTGAACTGTTCTTAAGTCAGTGTATATATAGGTAAAGCTCCTCCCCTCACCCAAGTACTGGCACCAATCTCAAAACTCGTAGGGAGACTATAAAAGTCCTCATTCATATCTATGTTGGGGGCAGGGAAGGAATTTAGGGCGCCATTCCATATGGCTGACAATTTAAAAAAAAAAAGGAACAAGTATTAAGGTGGAAGATACAAAAAGTTTTTTTTTTTAAGGATCACATAATTTACATTTAAGGCAATACTAGTACCTTCCCCCCCTCCCCATCTGGATCTTTGTTATATTGCTCCTTTGACAGCCTTCACAGAGGCTTGTAGCTGTAACAATGCATTATACAGTATTTGGAATGACTACTAAAAACAAATGTACAGTCAGAGTCCTAAAGACGCACTGTAGAACTTTGGGATGTTTGCCTCCAACATACTTAGATTGCTCATCCCTTCACAGTTCCAGTTTTTAAATCCTGAGTCAAGCGCCAAAAAAAAAAAAAAACCAAAACACAAAAACAAATAAAGCCATGCCAATCTCATCTCTTTTGGGGGGCAATTATCATGTCATCATGTAACACCCTTTGACAAAAAAATAAATTAAACAAAAACACAAACAGTCCATTTAGAAGCATTTGTGGTGGACAATGGAGGGCCCAGATTTGTCATATGCCTGCTTGCTGATCCACATCTACTAGAAGTTGGAAAGAGATGCCAGGATGGAGCCTCCAATCCAGACAGAGTATTTGCTCTCAGGTGGGGCAATGATCTTGATTTTCGTTGTGCTGGGAATTAGGGCTGTAATCTCCTTCTGCATCCTGTCAGCAATGCCTGGGTACGTGGTGGTACCACCTGACAATATGGTGTTGGCATACAAATCCTTACGGATGTCAACATCACACTTCATGATTGAGTTGAAGGTAGTTTCATGGATTCCACAGGATTCCATACCTAAGAAAGATGGTTGGAAGAGAGCTTCTGGGCATCGGAGCCTCTCATTGCCAGTGGTGATAACCTGACCATCAGGGAGCTCATAGCTCTTATCCAAAGAGGAGCTGGATGCAGCAGTGGCCATCTCCTGCTCAAAGGCTAAGGCGACATAACACAGCTTCTCCTTGATGTCACACACAATTTCCCTCTAAGCTGTGGTGGTTAAACTGTACCCTTTCTCGGTCAGGATCTTCATGAGGTAGTCCGTCAGATCATGGCCAGCCAGATCCAGACCGAGGACGGTGTGGGGAAGGGCATAACCTTCATAGATGGGCACAATGTGGGTCACACCATCACCGGAGTCCATCACAGTACCAATGGTATGACCAGAGGCATACGGGGACAGCACAGCCTCAATGGCAGCATACCTGGCTGGGGTATTGAAGGTCTCAGACATAATCTGAGTCATCTTTTCTCTGTTGGCTTTGGAGTTCAGCGGGGCTTTTGTGAGCAGCACAGGGTGCTCTTCAGGGGCCACAAAAAGCTCATTGTAGAAAGTGTGATGCCAGATCTTCTCCATGTCATCCCCTCCATAAAGAAAAAAAGAATAACATTTTTTCTAGCTTTATGCCTTATTCCCCTCCACATACTTCGGGATCTGATGACATTGGCTTCCTTGCTTTTCTTCATGCACAGCCTTCTGGCTCTTAATTCTGGGCATTTTCACTGCTGTTCTCAATGCTCTAAATTGCCTGGCTTCCCTAGCTTTTTACAAGTCATAGGTAAAGTTCTGCCTTTTGCAAGAAACCTTTCCCAATCCTTTTTTTTTTTTTTTTTTTGGCAAGGCAGTTGGGGTTAAGTGACTTGCCCAAGGTCACACAGCTAGTTTTTGTGTTAAGTGTCTGAGGCCAGATTTGAACTTGGGTCCTCCTGACTCCAGGGTTGGTGCTCTATTCACTACGCCACCTAGCCACCCCTCCCAATCCTTCTTAATCTCAATGCCTTGCCCATGAGGCAGCTAGGCCCTGTAAATGTCTTCATTCTTCATGATCTTTTGCATGTGGTCTCCCCCATTAGACTGAGCTTTTTGAGAGAAGGGACTGTTGTTGTATTTTTCTGTATCTCCATCACTTAGCATGATGCCTGGCACATGGGAGGCACTTAGTAAATGCTACTTGACTGACATTCGTACACCATAATGTCTTCTGCAGTCCTCCATTGATGGGCACTCCTCTTTGTTTCCAGTTCTTTGCTACAACTGAAAGAGCTGCTATAAATAGTTTTTTGCACATGTGGGTCTTTTCCCCCTTTATTTGATCTCTTTGAGGCATATATCTAGTACTAGTATTTCTAGGCCAGAGTTGAATGACTTACTTAGAATCGGGAGGTAGCATGGTATAGTAAGGTGAGTGCTATGTCTAGAACCAGATAACCTTCATTTAAATCCTTCCCTTGACACTCATTGTGAAACCTTGGAAAAACACTTCTTGCTAAACCTTATTTTCTTCTTCTGTATAATAGAACTAATATTTTCACTACTGATGTAGTAATTTTATGGGGAAAACACATTATGAACCTTAAAGTGCTATAGAAATGTTAGTTGTAAAAGTTATGTTAAAACAGGAAGACAGACACCTTTTGATATTTAGAATGTTTCATCTCGCAGACTTTCCTTTTCAGTTGGTCTAATATAAAACCCAAGTGTGACATATAATTTATGCTATTTTTTAGTGTATGCTTTTGCATTTTTTCTTTCAAAGAGCTTTCAACTTAAGGGCTCAGTCTGTATTTCAGGGTAGACTATATGCAGATAAAGTTGATATACTGCACATGACAGAACTCAAAATACATTATATAAGAAGCAGCATGGTTTGGTTTGGTGGAAACAATACTGAACTGAGTTGTAAGACTTGCCTTTGAATCCATTACTAGCTGGGTGATCCTGGGCAATTCACTTCTCATCTTTAGACCTTGGTTTCTTTATTTAAAAAAAAATAAATAGTATTTTTTCTGAATTAACAAGCATTTTTTTTCTCTTCCTCCCACTCTCCCCTCCCCCACTAAGAAACAAAATGCAAAGCCCTTGTAATAAATATGCATAGCATATCAAAACAAATTCCCACATTGGCCATGTCCAAAAATAAAAATGCATGTCTTAATCTATATCTTGAATCTATCCTCTCTGACATGAGGTAGTTAGCATTCTTCATAAGACTTAATCCTTATGGTTCCTTCCTGCTCAGACAATCTAAATATATAATATAAAGAATCACTATTTTTGTTTTATATTTTTTATTTTGTAATTTTGGATATTTGTTTCTTGGTTTCTGTATGTACATTGTGTAGCCTATCCTACTGAATCTTTTAGCAACAATTACCCATTTATTTCAGTTGGATAATAATTTTTAATATTCTCCTGAACCTAAATTGACTCTGAAGACTTAAGTTGAATTAATCCATCACCTGGGCACTGCTTGGAAGTAATAGATATACAAACTCTATATGATAATGACGTATCCATTGGTATTAAGATGTTTCTTTCAAGGCAAAAATGATAATTTAAAATTTAAGACCAAGAGGTGGCATGGTGTCATAGAAGGAGCACCAGACCAGATCAGAAGAACTGAGTTTGCCTTCATTCTCTGGCATTTGTTAACTGTCTGACTATTAGCAATTCATTTTCCTTCTTTTAGTATGTTTCCTCATATGCAAAATCAGTATCTTTGCCTCATCAGGGTTGTAGAAAAAGTGCTTTAATAAAATGTTCAACAATGTAATAATGTAAACTATTATTTTCCTGTGCCTTCACAATAATGATGGTGATTCTAAAATATGTAAAGTTTACAAAACACTTTTGTTAAAAGAAGGCTTTGAGGTGGGTGATATGAGATTTGCAATCTTTATTGTGTAGATTAGGAAGCTGAGGGTCAGAGAAGGTAAATGACTTAACTGGGGTCAAACACCTAGTAAGAGTCAGACCTGAGATTCAAACTCACATTTTCTGTCTTTAAGTCCATTGACCTTTCCACTTTAACAAGACTGTGTTAAATTCTAGGTCATAGAATCTTCAAGTTGAAAAAGGTCTCAATTAACCTAGCCATTCTAAAGCTATCTGAACAAAAGGAAAACAAGACTGGACTCCTTAGACTCTTTCTTTGCTGCAAGTAATTTCTAAAACACGATTAGGTTGCTTCCCAACGAGTGAGTTTGATTAAAGAAATTAATAATACTGATAGCACTAATATTTAGGGCTTAATAAAAAAAAAGAATTCTCAACTTGCAATTTATTAAACTAAACTTCAGAAAATTGTACTTTGGTAAATTATGTTGGACAGAAAAGAACCATAGTCCTGTTTTTAATCTTAACTTCCAAATATTATTGATCTATATTTCTACATTTCACACTGTTGACCACCCTCTCCTTGTGGATGCTTTCTCTTTTTGAGACTTTCATGACACTGCTTCCTCCTGATTCTCCCTAAGTGTCTGGCCATTTCTCACACTCCTTTGGTGGCTCATCTTCCCGTATCACATCCTGTTAACTATGTGTATTCCCCAGGATTCCGTCCTAGGCCCTCTTCCCTGCTCTCTCCTATTCACTCTTTCTATAATCAGTTCCCATGAGTTTAACTGTCATCTCTGTGTAGATGAATCACATCTATATACACTAAATCTAAATCTATATACACTTAGCTCCAGTTTCTTCCCTGAGCTTTAGTCCTTCATCACCAGTTACCTGTTGGATATTTCAAACCAGATGTCCCAAAGACATCTGAAACTCAGCTATGTCTGAAACTGAACTCATCTTTCTCCCCTTTTCTAAACTTCCCTATTTCTGTCCAAGACATTGCTATACTAGTTTCCAAGATTTGTAACCGTTGCATTATCTTTAACTCCTCACTCTTCCTTATCATCAATGTAGTCAGTTGTCAGATGTTGCCATTTTAATCTCCACATCCTCATTTGCATCTAATCCCTTCCACCTTCTCACACATCTGCCTCCTTACTTGAGACCCTCTTTGCCTCTCATAGACATTGTTATTTCAAGGGTCTCCTAATGCTCTCTTCACCTCAAGCCTCTAATCCCTCTAGTCTATCCTACACACTACTGACAAAAGTAATTTTCCTAGAGGGCATGTCTGACCATGTCATTCCCTTCCTTAGTCAACTCTAGTGATTTCCTGTTGCTTCTGGGTTCAAATATAAACCCTTCTGTTTAGCTTTCAAAACCCTGTACACTTTGGCCTCATCCTTTCTTTTTGGCCTCATTGGACTTTACTCCTCTTCCTTTACTCTGTGATCTAGCCAAACTGACCTTCTTTCTGTTCTTTATACACAGCACTCCATCCCTTTCCTTTGCACTGATGTGCCTACTTACCTGAAGTGTATTCTCTCCCTGCATACCCCATATTTTTACCTCCTCTTAGAGTCCCTCTCTTCCTTTAAGATTTAATCCAAACACCATCTTGTGAAGAAAATATTTCTCTCCCAACTGCTAGTGGCTTCTCTTCTCAACTTCCTTATATTTCACTACTTCATATATGTTTGTTTATGTTGATGGAAGGACTTGTGGATGGATCTTCACAGTTCATGTGGAAGCTTCTCATGAATAAGGATTGTTTCATTCATCATATTGTATCCCCAGCCCCTCGTACAGTGTCTGGCACAAAGAAGGCCTGTAGGAAATGCATATTGATTAGACAAGTCACTTCTCTATTCTAGATATCAGTTTCTTCATGTGTAAACTGGGGATAATGACATGTGTACCAGGCACACTCTCATGGTTATTGTTTATCATTTGATAAAATGGGAAGAAAGTAAAAGACCACATGGAATCCTAGAAAGAACATTACACTTGTATTTAAGAGACCCATATTCAGATTATACTCTGCTACTTAATTCTCCCTAAGCCTTTATTTCTTTATTTGTAAAGTGAGCATAATAATCTTTACCATAATTATCACAGAAGACTGTT
The DNA here is from genome assembly GCA_011680675.1 of Gymnobelideus leadbeateri. Classification (NCBI taxonomy): domain Eukaryota; kingdom Metazoa; phylum Chordata; class Mammalia; order Diprotodontia; family Petauridae; genus Gymnobelideus; species Gymnobelideus leadbeateri. The sequence goes on from WOXC01004594.1 coordinate 59,270, forward strand.
GTAAGAAAGCACTTGATAAAGACTCAAGTGCCAGATAAATAGGAGCTATTTTTATTATAGATCAAGAAATCTGGGGGGGCGGAGCCAAGATGGCGGAGTAGAAACAGCTCTTCCAAGCCTCTCTCCCCCCAGATTCTCCACAAACTATGTAAAAAAGGACTCTGAAAAACTTCTGGAGCCCCAGCACCCACAGAACGACACAGAGAAGCTAACCTCCCGCTGAGGACAGCCCAGCACCCTGCAGGAAGGACCAGCGCAGTGGTCTGGGAGCTGGCAGCGTGCAGAGCGCAGGAGCCGAGCCCAGGTCCACGTGAGCCGAGGTTTTAGCCCCAGGGCGGCAGGGCCAGCAGCCTGCTGGAGGAACCCCAGAACACCAGGAACTGTGGAGACGCCAGAATTATCAACATAGACTTGCCTAGGACAAAGTAGAGGTTAGTGTCCTATGGACTTTGGGACCTGTATTTGGGGAATGCGTCAACTCCCTCCCCTGGGGGCTAGAAGCTGCTGAGGAGACACGCCACTGTGTAGTTTTCAGAGGCATTTCCGGCTCCCAGCCTACAAATCGTGGGGAGATCCAGTGATCAGTCTTGGGGGGTAATCGCTCTTGCTTTAACCTCCCTGGATCTGGATTGTGATCTAGGTGGAAGTTGTGGGTGGGTTTATAGCTTGCCAGAAACGGAAGTTGCCCCCCACACGTTCGGGACGAAAATTCCTCTATCTGGCCTTAAAGCCATAGTGTGGCAACAAGCCCAAAAGTCAGGTAATCAAGTGGCAACATGCAAAGGCAAAGGAAACAGAAAAATGCAACCCTAGACTCCTATTTTGGGGGCATAAAGTGGGAAAAGGACTGTGAGGTCAGAAGTCCTGCTCCAAAAGCCCCAAAGGAAAACATGAGCGGGTTGCAGGCCATAGAGGACCTTAAGAAGGACTTTAAAAATCAAATAAGAGAAGTGGAGGAAAAATTGGAAAGAGAAATGAGAAGGATGCAGGAAAAGTATGAAATGAGGGTCAACAGCCTGACTGAGAAAACAACACCTTAAAAAATAGACTAACTCAAATGGCAAAGGAGGCCCAAAAGGGCAATGAGGAGAAGAATGCCTTAAAAAGTCGAATTTGCCAGATGGAAAAAGAATCTCAAAGTTCACTGAGGAGATTCATTCCTTCAGAGTTAGACTGGAGCAAATGGAAGCTAGTGACTTTATGAGAAATCAAGATGCTGTTAAGCAGGTCCAAACAAACGAAAGATTAGAAGGCAATGTGAAATATCTCATGGGAAAAACCACTGACCTGGAGAATAGATCCAGGAGAGACAATTTAAAAATTATTGGACTACCTGAAAGCCATGATCAAGGAAAGAACCTAGAAATCACCCTTCAAGAAATTCTCAAGGAAAACTGCCCTGATGTTTTAGATCCAGAGGGCAAAATAGAGGTTGAAAGAATCCACCGATCACCTCCTGAAAAAGATCCCAAAAGAAAACTCCCAGGAATATTATAGCCAGGTTCCAGAATCCCCAGATCAAGGAGAAAATACTACAAGCAGCCAGGAAGACACAATTTCAATATTGTGGAAACACAATCAGAATAGCCCAGGACCTGGCAGCTTCTACACTGAGGGATAGAAGGGCATGGAATATGATATTCCAGAGGGCAAAAGAGATGGGAATGAACCCAGGGTCACCTACCCAGCAAAACTGAGTATTTTGTTTCAGGGGAAAATATGGTCATTCAGTGGAATAGAGGACTTTCAAGCATTCTTGAGGAAAAAACCAGAATTGAATAGAAAATTTGACATCCAGACACAAGAAGGAAGAGATGCTGAGAAGGTAATCAGGGAAAAGAAATCAAAAGGAACTTATCAAAGTTGAACTATTTACATTCCTATATGGAAAAGCAATAACTGTGACTGATGATATCTTTCTCACTATGAAAATAATGGAAGAAGGGGGTGTGGTCATACGAATACATATGTGAATGTGTGTGTAAAAAAAAAAAAAAAGAAATCTGTATATGTGATACAGGTGAAGGAATGTATTTTGATAAAAGCACTAGACCTAAGATCAGGGAAGCCTATGTTCACATCCTGCCTCTGACACTTAGCTATGTGATTCTGAGCAGATCACTTAATTTCTTTCAGCTTCAAGTTCCTGGTCTTTGAAATGCGATAATAATACCCATATCCTTTTTTCAGTAGATTGTTGGGAGGATTGGTGAGATAATATATTTAAAACTCTTCACAAACCTTAAAGCCCTACATAAAATACCAGATATTTGTTATTAACATCATTATTATTGTGTAATACAAACCATGTAGGTAAAAATGTTGTGCTTTTCCTCTAAGTAGGGTTTGCATACAATCTGAGTGTGATTTTGCAGAATATACCAGTACATTTGGGGAGTGGCGATTATAGCCTCTATTTTAGAGTAGGATTTAGTCAGTGTTTTTCAAAGTATACCTTTTCCCCCTTTCAGTAAAATTATAAACTATTATATTCAGTACAATATGGTCATTGTATTTATGCTTCTCAAAACAATATTTTTCACTGAGTATGTCACAGGATGCCAAGCAGGAGGCAAAGAGTTAAATTCTGTGCCTCACAAAGAGAGATCTTGCTCTCTTTGTCTTGTTATTTCATCTCACCTAAGCCTCCTATTGTCGGACCGTTCAGAAGCCCCTGATGGATCTTCACAAGTATAAAACAGAGCACATTAAAGATGGCATCTCAGCCAACTGTTTTATCCAGAAAGCCAGGAAATTTAGAGAATTTATTTCAAGCCAAAATCTTGTAGAAGTGTTTTCAAGGGCCAATTATTTTCAAAGGGTGTTAAGAGCTTCGGTTACTGCCATGTTCAGGAATACATGAAATCTATCATTTGCCAAAAGTACCTTTGACTACCATTTAGTTTTTCTCACTCTTACTGGTCATTCCTGAATTCCTGCTCCCTCACATTCCCTACTTATTTACTATCTCTAAGACAGACAAAGGCATGGATCAGGCTGCCAGAAGAACTGAATAAAGAGCAGTAAAGTGTAATGGAAAGGGTCCTGGGATTGGAAAAAAAAAAAGACCTGAGTGCAAATGGGGACTTTTTTGCGTATTACTATGTGATTCTGGTCAAGTCATCTAGCCTCTCTGGGGCTTTCTTTCTTCCTCTGGAAAATGAATGGATTGGACTGCATGACTACTCAGAGCCCTTTCACCTCTAAACACTATTAGGTATGAAGAAAAAAGATTAATACTCAGACAATCCTCTAATATCAGAGCTGAAAGAGCCCCTCAGAAGTCATCCAGGCCATCCCCTCCCACAGTCACTGAGTCAGAAGAGATCTCAGAGGACAACCAGTCTAACCAGCACCTGAGCACAAGTCCCTTCTGCAGCACACTTGATTATCAAATCTTTCTAGTCGGCCAAAATCTGACTGCCTGTAACTTATCCCCATTGGTCTTTGTTTTGTTCTCTGGGACCAAGCATAACAAGACTAATCTCTTTGCCACAGCCTCTTTCTCCAGTGCCTTCATCTACTTTGTATCTAACATGGTCTCCAAGTTCTTTCACCAACTAGGCCACTGTGAATGCACTCCTGCTTCTTAGTGTCCTTTCTGAAATTTTCACTGGTTTTAAACATGAAACTCAAGATGTCGCTGGATCATGGTAGTGGGCAGTGGGATTATCCCCTCCCTTGATGAGAGGCAAGATCATATAATGGGAGGATGCAGACTTTGGAATCAATCAGATGGCCTGGATGGATTCAGATTCTATTCTACCTCTTAAACTGCCTTGGGCAAGTCATGTAACCTTTCTAGGCCTCAGTTTCCTCTTGTAAAACTCCTCTTCTGAAAGATTTTACCTAAGAAACTACAGACAAGGTATCATGACACTGCTACTAGTAGCTGTGTCTGAAAGTCTTAAAGACCTGGGTTCAAATCCTGCCGCTGACATATACTGACTGACCATGGACAAATCATTTAACTTCTTAGTATTATCAACATCGTTCCAAGACTGAGTTGTGGAGTAGTTGCAGTTCTGCACTGGTGGAGGAATTTTCTACATCACAAGTTCTGAAGTCACAAGTTAAGAGCCCCACTCTCCCCACTCTCCACTTTAGACATTTTGGGGGTGTTTTCTAACTCTTACTAACTCCAACCAGTTGAACAAGTACCAGATACATAGAAATATTTGGTGTGATGCTATCTTCTTTGAGGAGAACTGAGTTAGTAGCTTAACCTGAGCAGAATGAGACATCTAAGAGCACCTATCAGACCCGCTCCAGGCTCTGTCACAAAAGGGGCCACTAACATGATGGGCTTTGGAGACTCTGAAGTGACTTATTTACTCTTAAAACAGTAAACTTTTAAAGGTGGCACAGTGAATAGAGCACCAGCCCTGCAGTCAGGAGGACCTGAGTTCAAATCTGGCCTAAGACACCTAATACTTACTAGCTGTGTGACCTTGGGCAAGTCACTTAACCCCAATTGCCCCTCCTTCCCCCCTCCAAAAACAAGACAAAAAATTTTTTTCAAAGAAAGTCTCAGTCATTTAGTGCAAAATATTGTTACACGTTTTGTTGGTATGTTGTCAGGAGAGTCCTATTGTGACACAATCCTTTTTATCTGTTCCCTTTACTTTTTTGTTTTCATCCTGACTTTCTTACTCCTGACCTTAGGAAGCAGTCTTTTTATACACAGTGGTTTTGTATTTAAGCTGACAAAAATTATACCACCTTCAAATTTCGTATATGTTATTAAGTATTTGTAATCTTTTAACCATAACCCACATTATCATTGTACTTTATAATTTAGCTAGCAATAGCTCAGTGATGGAAGATGGTCCCAGAAATAAGTATCCCAAGTCTACTGTTGAATAAACTGAGGCTTCATCTAATGACTTTATAGCTACTTCATCCTAAAATCAAATATAAGAAAACTTTTCCATCAAAATAAATTGCTACATAACTTTAGACAAGTAAATAATTTCCCATCTCTGTGACACAGTTTCTTGATCAGTAGAACAAGGCTGTTTAGAGTGTTAGGTCTGCAAGGAGGAAGACCTGAGTTCAGGTGTGGCCTTAGATACTCACTAGCTTTGTGACTCTGAACCAAGTCTCTTAACCTTACTCAACCTCTGTTTTCTCAACTGTAAAATGATGATGATAATAATAGCACCTACCTTGCAATGTTGTTGTGAGGATTAGATGAGATAATATCTGTAAAAGTACTGCCAAGCTCTGTGACTCTCTAGTCTCTGAGCTTCAGTTTCCTCACCTGGAGAATGGGGGTGCCAATACTTTGCCTGCATCACAAGTCACTTTGAGGCAGGTGCTTTCTAAGCAGCTAAGAATTATGCAAATGTTAGCTACTGTCTTTATTTGACTTTAGTTTCCATGAAAAAAAAAAAACTTTGAGGACAATAAAACCATTAAAGGAGAGAAAGAGGGGAAAACCATCTCTGCATAGGCTGTCCTGCCCCAATTTATCCAACCTGACTTTAGCTAATTAAACATCTGTCTCAATAATTTCCCCTGCATATTTATCTTCTCTACTTTGTGACACTGATTGTTATCTTTAACCTTTTCTCCAACTTGCTAACATTTCCAGAAACTTCTCTTAGTTTCTTCACTGGGCATGTGGCAAAGAATGATACAGTATTCCCATTAACCCCCCACTGCTGTCCTTGGTAGAATTGTTGTCCATAATGTTGCCATACTTGACTAGTGGTTTGTCCTTTCATAAACAACAGAAATGCATTTTAGTGTTTACCAGAAACAAACAAAAAAACTCATTTAAGGATAATATAATATCTGGGTTTGAATATGGTCACTTTTTAATGCATTATTTTAAGTAGTATATAAAATCCAATGATAGTTTAAAGTAGGGTAGATAGAGTCATAGATATTAGACCTAGAAAGGATCTTAGAAAATAAAATGTTTCTACTAGAATGGATCTTAGAACATTGAATGTTAGCACTAGAAAGGACATTAGAATATTGTTCATAGAACACAGAATGTGATGTTATGTCACAGATGTGATATAAGCCTTAAAAGCACATAGTGCAGCCACATAATCTGAGAGGAAACCGCAGCCCACAGAGTTGGAGCCACTTTGCCAAGGTCACACAGCTGACTCCCAGACCAAGGTTCCCCAAGTCCCTTCCAAGCCTGGCAGGAATTAACCTGGAGCTCTCCATGAACTGCTTCTGTACTCTTTCAGAAACAGTTACAAATGCCATTAGAGAGCAGTTCTTTGAAAGCACATAATTCTTTTTCTCCACATTAATTATAACATGCCTTTATCCAGTGTATTTGCTTACGGAGGCAAATGCAGTAAGAGAGAAAAAAGGCAAAGCAGTGGATTGTTTTTCTTACAAACATGATTGCATTCCCAGCTCCAGATGACAATGTTTTCAAAAGTGAATTTTAAAAAATGGACATTTAGGATAATACTGCAAGGCAGACCTTTCACCATGATGTACCTGACTTTGACCTTTCTTACTTACCAAATCTTTTGAATACTTTCTAACCAAGAAATGAGTCTTTGGAGGATGAGGAATAATATTTATATTAATGCCAACAACAACAGTAATAGCTGAAATTTATGTAGTGCTTTAACGTTTTGCAAAGTATTGTATACATATTGGTTCATTTGAGCCTCACAATAACTCTGTTAGAGGTGAAGTAGTACAGGTATAATTTTACATATGAGGAACCTGATGAAAAAAAAAAAACCTGCCTTGGGGGACCAGAGATGCCAGTGTTCATTCCAAGCCACCGTAGATGTTAATGAATTGCTAACCAATATATACAATATGCACACACATACATACATACATGTATGTATGTATGTATGTATGTATGTATGTATGTATGTATGTATGTATTCCCTTGCTGACCAGAACTCTGGTGATAAGCTTCTCTGAATTTAGCTAGAGTGGGCCTTATATAAATGACATATACATTTCTGTTGCCAATTCCATGCTCAGAACTTTTCTGGCATCAAGTAGGATCTGCCAAAGCCTTATTATACTCTACCAGAACAACATTCACGAATCCAGGACCACAACCAACTATAATGGCATATCAAAGGAGTTTGTGTGATGGTGTACAGATAATAAAAAAAGAGAATGTAATTGCATAAGAAGACAATTAGATGCTTTAAATTGAACGAGAGAAAGACAGCTCCTAGTTTGGGAGATTAGGAAGGCTTCACAGAAGAAGTGGCATCTGAGCCTGCAGAATGGGTAGGATACCTGTTGGATGGTGAGACAGGATTGTAAATGTAGAGAACAGTTCAAACAGAAGTAAGGAGATAAGAAAACTTGGGATGTCCTGAGTGATGAAAATCATCTAGTTTGCATAGTACGGGGGTGGGGGGTGGGAGACAGCATGCTTTATTTGGAATCAGGAGACCTGGCTTCTATATGCTCTTTACTACTTGTGCCCTCTTGGGCAAGTCTCTTAACTTCTCTGGGCTTCAGTTTCTAATTTAAAAAATGAGGAGATTGGGCTAAATGTCCTCAAAGTGATTTCTAGTTTCAAATCTGTTATCCTAGAGCACATGGTGGGAGATAAGACCGGAAAGACACTTTGAAAGCATTATTGTCATGGATCTTGAATACCAGTCTGAGGAGGGTTTTCCCCTCATTCTTTATTTACTAAGCATCGGGTAAGCAATATTCACCTGTCATAAAAGGTTCTTGTATTTTGAAAGTGTCACCCTCCTTCCACATTTTCTATTTTGGAATTTCCATTCACCTAAAAAGTATCACTCAGTTGAGCTTGAAATATAAAATCTGTGTAGAAAATATGCTAGCAATCATTGTAAAAGGGTGGATCCAAACTATAAACATCTCCAAAGCACTAATAACCCTTTTAAGAATAAAATATTTTACTAGTGCAATTGTTATAAACAAATATTTTTGCCAACATTTCATGAATGTGACCTGTATTTTCCGTAGGTTGCATTAAGACTTATTTGCAACATATCCTGTACCATTCTGAGAATGACTAATGCCTTCAGTATAAATAAAAACAGCTGCTTCTCCATATTACAACCTCAAACAGCTGTCAAGTGTTGCTTTTTAAGGGTGTGGGGTGTTTTTAGGATTATGTAAACCAGAAGTTTAGTGGAAGGAGTACTGGAATTGGAATCAGAGGATATGTGTTCAAATCTCAGCTCTCCTACTTATTAGCAGTGTAACCTGCTACCAATTACTTCCTTTCCTTCACTCAGTTTCCTCTTGAGGGTTTTGAGCTAGATCACTTAGGTTCCTTCTAGCTCTAAATCATGTAATTTATATCATCTGCTGGGTAATCTAATACAGGCAAGTCTTGTTTTCTCACATCAGCAGATGAAGGGATAATTTAAATGCAAAGGAGAGTTCACTGATCTGGCATATAACCTATCAGTGACATTTGAATTTTGTTTAAAACTTCCACAATTCCTTCCTTTTCCTCTAAGAATCATTAAGAAATCCGAAGAGCCAGAAACTTGTTAGCTATACATGTTTTTTCTTATCCTTAACGATGAGAATACTGTCTTATTTCTTACAGTACTTGAAGGTTTACAAAACATTTTCTTCAAAATAGCTCTCATATGTAGGCAATGCAAAATATGATTGCCTCCTTTTTCTAGGTGATAAAACTGAAGCTGAGAATCAAATTACTGTCTCCTGGCTCAGAGCCTGCACTGAACCCAGGTTTCCCAATTCCCCATTCAGAGTTCCTTCAACTAGTTATATCCCCAGCCTCCTGAGAGTCTAGAGATGTTACTTTGTTCAGCCTCATTTTTCTCATCTATGAAATAAAAGGATTTAGACTAATCGGTCTACCTTAGTTCACCGATTTAGAGGTAGAAGAGATTTAGTAACCATCTAAGCAAATCTCCTTCTCTTAAAAATGAAGAAACTAAGAACCTGTGAGGTTGTAGTGACTTGCTGATACTCACACAAGTCAAGGTGCTGCCTCCACTTGAAGCTCTCTTTCTAAAGTCTTTTTATGTTCCAGCACCCTATATTTCTTTGATTCTTCTATCTCCTATCTCTTAGGCTAAAGATTTTTAAAATTGCCTTCCCAGAATTCTCACCAAAAACATGATCAGTTAGTTGCCTTAACATACTACACTGCCCTTTATCAGGGGGATCTTAATAGCTGAAGTTCAAAAGATCACAAATCAGATATTGGTTTGAGCTGCTATAAGCCATTCCCATTTTTACTGAGCCACTGTCAAATTTCAGAGACAGAAAGGGCCTTAGAGAGCATTGCAAGCCATTTTATAGGTGAGAACACCAAGATCCAAAAACAAGAAATGATTTACCCAAAGTTCCACAGCTAGTTTAGTGAGGGACCCAGAGTCTAGCTTGAACCTCCTGACTGTCAGTCCACGCAAAGCTTCTTTGGCCTTCACCACATCACAAGTCTCAGCAGTAGCTCTAGGGCCCTTAGGCCTCTCTCATTCTATTCTCCAAGATCACTTCTAGTTCTGATAATGTTCTACTGCCCCTTCTAGCATTTAATATTCTGTATGTTAAGGCTTCTTTTAGTTTTGACTTTGTGTTCTGTGCTCTAATATAGAGACAGGTGGTAGCACAGTGAATGGAACACTAGATCTGGACACAGGAAGACCAAAGTTTAAATCCAACCTTGGACACTTATTAGCTGTGTGACAAGTCATTTAACCTCTTTTTGTCTCAATTTCTTCAGCTGTAAAATGATGGTAATAATCACACTCCCAGGGTTGTGAGGATCAAATAAGATAATATTTGTAAAAAAGTACTTAGTACTATACCTGGCACATAGTAGGAATGATATAAAAGCTTATTTTTCTAACATACTATATATCCTTAACCCTCTTTAACTGTAATATTTTGTAGTTCCATTGATTCAGAAATAGAATTTGTGCATATATATATTTGCTGCTACAAAGTTTTCTCTGGTTACAAGTCCCCCATTCAGGGCAAGAACTACTTACTAGAAGGATGTGGCATTTTTCTGTCTATCTGTCTCTTTCTCTGTCTATCCCTCTCTCCCCACCCCCCTAGTGACTCATCTATATGTTATCCATAATGAATTGGCCAGAATCCCCAATTAGGTTTGTATGGCCATACGTAGAGATATTTAGTTTGGCACAAACTCATTCCATAATAAATTGGGCATATGTATGTGCCAAAGGGTTAAAGCATAAAAAAACTTTTGTCATATATCTGTCTCCTTGGGGGCTTATGAGTGTACCTCTTTGCCATTAGCAGGGAGTAAATGCTGATCAGCCAGAGAGTCAGCTCAAGGAGAGAGCATCATCAATGGAAGCTGCTGGATTTACTGTTATTAGCAAGGCAAATGGAATACCAGCATAGCAGCCTAGCCACAGGATAATATATCTAACAAGAAAAATTCCTAAGAAAGAAAAATGGCCAACAACTTCAAAATAGTCTTCTGCCAAGTTTCCTTTGGCTTTCTAATGTTTTGCTTGTTTGCTTGCCATAAGAGGAAGCTTTTTAAAAATATCGTTGATAGCACTTACAGGTCTCATTAAGGTAGTCTCTATCAAAGTACTGTGTCTAAAAAGGAACAAACAAAATGTGGTATTACTGAATGACAAAGCTCATGTTTAAAAGCAGTATATAAATATAATAATATTTCACCCATTGGCTAGAATCCCTCACTCATAGAATCTGAATGTTTAAGAGTCCTCTGCTGTTAGAACTAGAAGACACCTTAGAACACACAATGCAGACTGTTAGGACACAGAAGACAGACAGAGGCGATCCCTCTGTGCCTGGGGTCTGTTGCCTCCTCACCTTTATTTCTAAGAACCCCTCGCTTCCTTCCACTCCCAGCTCAGGAACCACCACTACAGAAAACACTTCTCCAACCTTCTGGTCATCAGTGCTCTCTTTGCTCAGATTTTCCTTTTTCCTAATTTATTTTCTGAATACAAATAATAACTTTTCCCCTGCCTCCCCCCACCCCACAGTGTAAGCTCCTTGAGGTTGGAAACGATTTTGTTTTGTTCTTTGTATCCCCAAGATTTATCAAGGACCGTTGTACATAGTTGGGGCTTAATTGATGTTTGTTAAGTGAATAGAATGTTTTTTAGCTGGAAAGGAATTTAAAACAGCATGTCAGCACTAGAAGGGCCATTAGGACATAAGTTAGATCATAGATGGTCAGATGATCCCGGGGGAGATCTAACTAGTTGAAGTCGAGTTCACCACACACAGTCACACAGCACGTTTGTAGATCAGGTATCAGCACTCAGGTTCCCTGACTTCTGTGACGAGCACATAGTGAACAAAGAGATAGAAACTTAATGATCTTTTAAGGTCTGTTTATTTAACCCAATCGTGGTTCCTATAAATATCCTCAGTCTTTCTTTAAAATTATTCTCTTGACTGCCCTTTTTTCATCCTGTATCTCTTTCCTTTTACTGCTAAATCCCTAGAGTCACCTTTACTTGATGCCTTGGCTTCCTCAGATTCTTAATCTGGCTTCCAGCTCCATTCCAAATCCAGAGGTCACCTGTGATCTTAGTTGCTAAATCTGATCATCTTTTTCTATGTCCTCATCTTCCTTGACCTTTTAGCAGCATTTGACACTGCCAACTACCCTCTTCTGGGAGAAGCCCTTGGTTTCCTTGATACTGGTCTCTTTTGGTTCTTTTCCCTGTGTGAAAATTTCCTTATCAGCATTTTGCTTCTAATGAGAAGATCTTGCTTCCTAAAAATGAATGTCCATTTCTTTTTCTAACTTTTTGTCTTGGTGATTTCATCTGCTCCCATGGATTCAATTATCACCTGATTCCACAAATCTGTATATTTTGTCCTAACCTCTAAGCTTCTGCCTGAATGTTTCATGTGTGACCCATGAGCTAATTTTTTCCAAAACTGAATTCATCATCTCCTCCCTTAAAGCTGCTTTCTGATACTCTTCCTTTTTGTTAATGCCATCAGCACCTCCCCCATTCATCCCCAAATCATAGTCATCTCTAATCCTTCCCTAACTCTGTGTCTCAGTCCCTACATCTCTGTAGTTGCCAAATCCTATTGACTCTTCTTCCACAGCTTGTTTCATGCATCTTATCTCCATTCAAATTGTCAACACCTATTTCAGACTGTTATCTCTCACTTTGATTGTTTTAACAGCCCCTTAACTGATCTTTTTACCTCCATTGTCTCCCTCTTTCCAAACCCTTCTTCACACAGCTACTAAAATATTCTTCCTTAAAAAAGCATACATCTGTCCCCATTACTCCCCTGATCAAAAAGTTCACTTACTCCCTATTATCTGAGTATGGGATACAATAGCTTACAGACTCCCTAGCCTGAAATTTAAGGTCCTCCACCCTTTACAATCTAATTCAATAAAATCATTATTGTAGAGCATTTATATAAATAAATAGCTATATTTATATTGCAAAGTGCTTTACATATGTAATCTCATTTGATCCTCACAACCTGAGAAGATGGCACCTGAGTTGAACCTTGAAGAAAACTGAGGATTCTGAGAATCTGAGGTGAAAAGGGAGGGCATTCCAGGAGTAGGGGACTGCATATGCAAAAACCTAGTGATGGGAGATGAAATGCCAAATTTGGGGACAGCTTTCTAGCTTCATTTACTATTAATTCCCTTATAGAGCAACTACTTGGGACTCTTACCTGTTCCTTGAACTTAATATGCTATTTCTAGCCTCTATCCATTGCTTGGATTGTACACCTGCATCCTCGCCTATCAGAATCCTCTTGTTTCAAGGTCCAACTCAGTTGCTTCCTTTGTGAGCATTCCCTGTGCTCAAAGGATTCTCTCCCTCCTCAAATTATCCATAGTACTTCATTGCATTTTTCCTTAGCTCCTACCTTGTATTATACATATATGTGCACATGTAATATTTCTCCAGAATATAAGCATCTTGAGAGCATAGGCTGTTTCTTTCACATTTTTAAATTCCTACATAAGAGCATAGTAAAGGAGCTTAAACACTGAGTTAATTTGTACCACACTCCCCTGGATGCTGTCGCTTCCTGAGAATACCTAAGCTTAGTCTGCCCATGGCACCCAGCATAGTGTTCTGCAGACAGAGTGGATGGCATTTCTCAGTGACAACATTATGCACTAATAATAGTAGTGATAACAAGAGTTGCACTTTCTTGAATACTTGAAGGCTTACAAGGTTTATAAAATGTTTCCTTCATGACAAAACTGAAGTAGATAATGCAGATGTTACCAATCCCATTTTAGAGATGAATAAACTGAAATTGGAGAACTGAAGAGAGACCAACCTCTGGTCCCAGAGGTCATAGGGACCTATGTGGGGAATTGAACCAAGATCTCTTTTCACTCTGAGTCCTGTATTCTTTGCACTACAACATAATTAAATGTCTTTTCCAAGGAATTATTCTAGATTAAGGGCATACATTTCTATCTTTTCAGAAAGAGAATTCATAGCCTCAGGTTTGCTACAATTATTTATTCATTTTGTAAATGCTTACTGAATGCCTTCTCTGTATTGAAGGGAAAATGGATCACATTCCATCTGTATCCCCACAGAATTTTCCTGATTGCTTCCTTATATATTACCATTTGATTCAGGCCACCAGCAGTAGCCTCATAGCTCATTGGTGTGTGTCTCTTATCTTTTAGCTCCCCTTTCCCCCCAAACCAAAAAAATAAAAAACACCAATGCCTAATATTTTCTCTTCTTTGTAAAGCCTTCATGGAATGCTTTTTTCTGAGAAAACTCATTTCTATAACTTAATAGACAATGTGATGTGAGTAAGTCACCTAACTTTTCTGAACCTTAGTTCCCTCATCTGTAAGTTGAAACAATACATATATAACTACTTCAAAAGTAATAATCATCAAAACTCTTTGGTATTTGTTTAAAAATAGAAAAGTAGGGGACGGCTAGGTGGTGCAGTGAATAGAGCACCAGCCCTGGAGTCAAGAGGACCTGAGTTCAAATCCGACCTCAGACACTTAACACTTACTAGCCATGTGACCTTGGGCAAGTCACTTAACCCCAATTACCCTGCCTTTCCCCCTCCAAAAAGAAAAAACAAATATAGGAAATAGGTCAGTAAAACAGACTAGACAAGGAAGAATCAGAAATCATGGAATTCAACCCAGTGTCACATTTATGAAAACATAACATTACCTGGAATAAAGCTCCATATTTGATAAGAACTGCTGAGAAAACTGGAAAGCAATCTTGCAGAAATTAGGCTTAAACTACTTAGACCATGTTCCACAATAAATTCAAAGTAGATATATGACCTGAATAATAGATAATACCATAAAAATTTAGAAAAGAAGCAAGTCATATACCATTGATGCTATAAGTATGAGATGAATTCTTTTTTTTTTTTTTTTTTGCTTTTTTGAGGGCGATTGGGGTTAAGTAACTTGCCCAAGGTCACACGGCTAGGTTTTTTGTTTGTGTGGGTTAAGTGTCTGAGGCCAGATCCAAACTCAGGTCCTTCTGACTCCAAGGCTGGTGCCCTACTCACTGCACCACCTAGCCGCCCCGAGATGAATTCTTAAAACAAAGGATAGAGGCAGTTGCAAAAGATAAAATAGATAATCTTGATTACTTGAATTTGGAAAGCTTTGGCACAGATAAAACAAATCTCTAGCATAAAAACAGAAGTAGTTGACTGGGAAAAAAATTTCTCCACCAAGTATCTCTGATAAGGGCTTGATATCCAAAACATATTGATGACTAGTTTCAATATATAAGCTCAAAAACCATTCCCTAATAGAGAAGTGGTCAAAGGATTTGAGCAAATAGCTCTCAAAAAGAGAATCACAAGCTATTAACAAACACATGAAAGAATCTTTAAAGTCACTAATAATAAAGGAAACACAAATCAAAACAACTTTGAGGTTTTACTTGTCACCCTGAAAATTGGTGCTAATGGAACTAGATAGGGGTGGAGGGGTTGTGGAAAAACAGGGACATTAATGTATTGTTGGTGGAGCCATAAATAGGTACAAATATTCTAGAAAGCAGTTCGTAATAATGCAAATAAACTTACTAAAATCTCCATTTTACCCTTTATTTGACACTTTGACCCAGCAAGGCACTGCCAGGCCTATACTCAAAGGAGGTCATTGACAAAAAAGAAGATCTGCATATGCCCCAAAATATATTCACATTGTTTTTTATGGTAGCAAAGACCTGAAAACAAAGTAGAAACTAAGGAAACTGTGGTACATGAATATAATGGAATATTGCTGTACTGTAAGAAATGTCAGGCATAATAAATGCAAAGAAGCATGGAAATATTATATGAACTGATGTAAAGTGAAATAAGCAGGGCCAGGAAAAAATACACGCACACATACATACATATATATGCACACTATAAATAGAAAGAACAACAAACACAAAACAATTGAACCTAAATGTTTGAAAATTATAAAAAATGAGCTTGAGGTGAGGATTCTGGGAAGATGGTGGAGTAAGTCAGAAAACTTTCAGCTCTCCAAATTTCCTCCACAAAAAAAAAAAGACAGAACGTTGCCTCAGAGCAGCAGAAATAAACACGACGTAAAGCAGTTGTCCTAAGACAATTTGAGAAGACCCCAGCAAAAATACGACCCCCCGGGGAGGAGGTTTGAACGGAGTGAAGTGCAAACACCCCCAGACCAACTCTGCAGAATTAACAAACAAGCCCTGCAAACAGCTGGGTTGAGAGGCAGCCTTCACCTTAAAAACTTTCATCTTGAAGATTGTGTAGGGGTATGTATGTGGGGCTGGAGGGGTCTGATAACTGAGTAGGAGTATATTGAAGGACCCTCCACCATCCAGGGATGCCAAACAACTGTGCTGATCAGATGTGTTCTTTTTTTTTTTTAAATTAAACAAATGCTTTATTAACTTCTGGTTTACATCATTCATTTCCACCAGATTATGAGTTACATTTTTCCCCCATTTTTTCCCTACCCACCACCCCCGAATAGCAGTCCCACTAGATATCCCCTCATCCAATCTGCTCTCTCCCATATCTTCTCCCATACCCTTTCGACTTTGCCGTTAGGGAAAGGTGAATCTCTGAGCCCCACTGCCTGGACATCCTATGAAACATTTAATTTTAAAACTTTGATTTTCAGATCCATTCCCTTTCTCCCTTGTCACCCACTCCCTCTGAGAAGATAAGCAATTCAGTATGTGTTGTACATGTATATCTATGCAAAACATTACCAGAGTAGATATATTGTAAAAGACTGCTTATATTTCCATCCCACCTGTCTCACCTCCCACCTGGTCCATTCCCTATTTTGATCCTGTCCCTCTTTGATAGTGGGTACTTCTAACCTCCCCTCTCCCCAGAATGCCCTCCCCTTCATCATCCCCCTTCTCATCCCCCTTTCCCCTACTCAGGAGAGTGAGTGAGGGTAAGATATTCCATTTAGTATGTATGTGATTCTCTCCTTGAGCCAACTTCGATGAGAATATGCTTTTGCCTTTTTGCCTTCCTGTTCTTCCCCTCCCCTGCAACTACTTCCCCTTGCCTCTTCTACATGAGATAGTTTGCCCTACCCTGTCTCTCTCCATCTCCTCTTGCCACTTTCCTCTCTCACCTCTTGACTTCACCCCATAAGAATCATCCCTTCCTTGGGGTGGCTAGGTGGCGCAGCGAGCAGAGAGCCAGCCCTGGAGCCAGAAGGACCCGAGCTCAGATCCGGCCCCAGACACCCAACACACAAACAAAAACCCAGCCTCGTGAACCTGGGCAAGTCACCCAACCCCAATTGCCCTCCAAAAATAAAATAATCATCCCTTCCCATCAAATTCAACCTGTAACCTCTATCCATGTATATTTGTGAACACATGCCATGTACCCTTCTTCAATTATTTTCATAATGAGAAAGGTTTCATCAAACACAGTTATTGTTTTTCCATGTAGGACTGTAAATAGTCCAACTCTGATAAGTTCCTTTTGATTTCTTTTCCTTGATTACCTTCTCAAGCATCTCTTGCTTCTTGTGTCTGAATGTCAAATTTTCTATTCAACTCTGGTTTTTCATCAAGAATGCTTGAAAGTCCTCTATTCCACTGAATGACCATATTTTCCCCTGAAACAAGATACTCAGTTTTGCTGGGTAGGTGACCCTTGGGTTCATTCCCAGCTCTTTTGCCCTCTAGAATATCATATTCCATGCCCTTCGATCCCTCAGTGTAGAAGCTGCCAGGTCCTGGGCTATTCTGATTGTGTTTCCACAATATTGAAATTGTTTCTTCTGGCTGCTTGTAGTATTTTCTCCTTGATCTGGGGATTCTGGAACCTGGCTATAATATTCCTGGGAGTTTTCTTTTTGGGATCTTTTTTCAGGAGGTGATCAGTGGATTCTTTCAACCTCTATTTTGCCCTCTGGATCTAAAACATCAAGGGCAATTTTCCTTGAGAATTTCTTGAAGGGTGATTTCTAGGTTCTTTCTTTGATCATGGCTTTCAGGTAGTCCAATAATTTTTAAATTGTCTCTCCTGGATTGATTTTCCAGGTCAGTGGTTTTTCCCATGAGATATTTCACATTGCCTTCTATTCTTTCATTTGTTTGGATCTGTTTAATAGTATCTTGATTCCTCATAAAGTCACTAGCTTCCATTTGCTCCAGTCTAACTCTGAAGGAATGAATCTCCTCAGTGAGCTTTTGAGATTCTTTTTCCATCTGGCAAATTCGACTTTTTAAGGCATTCTTCTCCTCATTGCCTTTCTGAGCCTCTTTTGCCATTTGAGTTAGTCCATTTTTTAAGGTATTATTTTCCTCAGTCAGGCTGTTGACTGTCATTTCATACTTTTCTTGTATCTTTTTCATTTCTCTTCCCAAATTTTCCCCCACTTCTCTTATCTGCTTCTTAAGGTCCTCTATGGCCTGTAGCTAGCTTGTATTTTCATTTGGGGCTTTTGGTGCAGGGGTTCTGAACTCACAGTCCCCCTCCATGCTTTGAGCCTCTTTGCCCCTAAAATAGGAGTCCAATGTTGAACTTTTCTGTTTATTTTGTTTCATTTGCCTAGGCATGTTGCCACTTAATTACTTGATTTTTGGGCTTGTTGCCACAGTAGGACTCTGCCACCAGACAGGGGAGCTTCTGCCCAAACATGAGGTCTTCACAACTTCCGCCAGTTGGGTGGCCTCTGTAAAGCCTCCACCCACTCTGGAAAGTTGGATACCCACCCCAAACTTCCCCCCCCAGACCACAATCCAGATCCAGGCAGTTTAAAGCAAAAGCAATTAACCCCCAGACTGATTGCTGGATCTTCCTACAGTTCGCAGACCAGGAGCTAGAGCCACTGCTGACGCTGCAAAATGGCTTCTGTGCAGCTGTTTCTTCGGCAGCTTTTTGCCCCCAGGGGAGGAAGCCACGTGTTCCCCAAATACTGGTCCCAAAGTCCATAGGGCACTAACCTCTCACTTTGTCCTAGGCATATCTGTGCTGATAATTCTGGAATCGCCACAATTGCTGGCGTTCTGGGGTTCCACCAGCCAGCTGAAGACCCGGCCGCCCTGGGGCTAAAACCGAGGACCTGAGCTCGGCTCTGGGGGCTGCGCTGTTGGTTCCCGGCAAGCTGTGCTGCCTGCTCTCAGAGCGCTGCGCTGGCTGCTCCCTGCAGGGCTGCTGGCCTCTCCTCAGCAGGAGGTTAGCTTCTCTGTGCCGTTCTGTGGGTTCTGTGGCTCCAGAAGTTGTTCGGAGCTCCCTTTCACATTGTTTGAAATTTGTGTGGGGCAGAGCACATTGGAAATGCTGTTTATGCTCCGCCCTACAATCTGGCTTCTAACCTTATTGTGCCACTGAAACTGCCTCTCCAAAGTTATTGATCTCTTAGCTTCCAAATCCTCATTCTCCTTGACCTCTCTGTAGCCTTTGTTCCTGTTGAGATCAGTCTCTCCTCCTAGATAATCTCTTCTCTATAGGTTTTTGGGTCACCACTCTCTCCTGGTTTCTTTCTACCTCTCTGACCACTGCTTTTCTGTCTTCTTTACTGGATCCTCCTGCAGATCATACCTTCTATCCAAAAGTGTACTTCAGGGTTCTTGATCAGATGTGTTCTAGGGAGTGGCTGTGGGGAGGAGGAACTGGCATACAGCCAATGAGTGCAGTAGTAAGGGGTGGGGGACCCTGGTGGCTGTGGGCACTTGTAGGAGAGCAGAGTCTCTGGTTTCAGTTCCAGGTCAGAGAGGATAGCTGTAGTTTGCAGCCACCGGAGGGACTGTAGGGAATAAGACCATTTGGGGGGCAATATGGCTAGGGGGCCCTAGCTATGACTTAGGAGTGGAGAGGAAAACCCAAGGTTGGACCCCGAGACAGACCTTAGGCAGTAAGAAGGACCTGAAGCTTGGGGCATCATTCCTCATACCTTAGGGCTACAACTTGATCACTCCAGTAGCTGCTAAGAACAAAATAAAACAAAAAAAACAAATAAAAAGGAGCAAGCAAAGGAGAAAGAACCCTTAGATAGTTATTGTGGAGATAGAGAAGATCTAGGTTTATATTCATTTATATTCATTTTTCAACAAAAAATGTTAAATGGTCCCAAGTCCAAAAAGAGTTCTTGGAGGAACTTAAAAAGGATTTTTAAAAGTCAAATAAGAGAAATTGAGGGAAAATTAGAAAAAGAGCAATCCAAGAAAATCAAGAATATTATGAAAAGAAGTTCAACCAACTTGAAATATAGAATCAAAAACTTAAGGAAGAAAATAATTCCTTGAAAACTAGAATTAGGCAAGGGAAAGCTAATAACGTTCTAAGACATCAAAAAATCATAAAACAAAATCAAAAGAATGAAAAAATAGAAAGTAAACTATCTCGTCAAACAAAACAACTGATCTGGAGAACAAATGGAGAATAAATAGTATAAGAGTAATTGGACTACCTGAAAAATAACATTAAGGGGAAAAAAGAATCTTGATAAAAATGACAAAAAGTTATCAAGTGAAATTGCCCTGAAGTTCTAGAACAGGAAGGTAAAGCAGAAATAGGAAAAATCCACTGATCACCACCTGGAAAAGATCCCAAGAGGAAAACTTACAGGAATGTCATAACCAAATTTCAGAGCTCCTAGGTTAAGGAGTAAATATTGGAAGCAACAAGAAGAAAACAGTTTAAATATCATGGAGTTACAATAAGGATTACACAAGATTTAGCAACTACTACATTGAAGGACTGTAGGTCTTGGAATACTATATTCTGTAAAGCAGATGAGCTGGGGTTACAACCAAAGGTAACTTACCCAGCAAAATTAAGTATAATCCTGAATGGGGGAAAAAATGGATATTTTTTTTACATGAACATATTTTCATCAACAGACTTCCAGGTATTTGTGACAAAAACCCCAGAACTTAAGGGAAATTTTGACATATACATCCAGGAGAAATATAAGGTAAACATTAAAGACCAATTATAAAGGACTCAATAAGATCAAATTGTTTACTTTGTATATGTGAAAATATTAGCTATACTCTTATGATTTTCATTGTTATTTAAGGGTAGTTTGAAAAAAAAAAGGAGTTGGCTGAGCTGAGTATGATGGGGTGATTCTAAAAAATAAAACTCTAGGGAGAGATAAAAAGGAGTAATTATCTCATACAAATGAGGCATAAAAGGAAAATTTTATACAGAAAAACCTAGCAGAGGGTAGAGAGGATAGTGCTGGAACTTGATTCTCATTGGGAATGTGTTAAAGAAGGAACTATACACACACACATTCACATATGCATATATATATATATATATATATATATATATATATATATACACGTATATACCCATATTTATATATGGGTATAAAAGTCTCCTAAATTCAGAAAGAAATAAGGGGATAGGATTGGGGAGAGGATCAGAGGGACTTTTAGAGGAATGAGTAGTAGGTTAAGAAATATGAAGGCGGGGGCGGAGCCAAGATGGCGGAGTAGAAACAGCTCGTCCAAGCCTCTCTGCCCCCAGATTCTCCACAAACTATGTAAAAAAGGACTCTGAAAAACTTCTGGAGCCCCAGCACCCACAGAACGACACAGAGAAGCTAACCTCCCGCTGAGGACAGCCCAGCACCCTGCAGGAAGGACCAGCGCAGTGGTCTGGGAGCCGGCAGCGCACAGAGCGCAGGAGCCGAGCCGAGCCCAGGTCCACGTGAGCCGAGGTTTTAGCCCCAGGGCGGCAGGGCCAGCAGCCGGCTGGAGGAACCCCAGAACACCAGGAACTGTGGAGATTCCAGAATTATCAACATAGACTTGCCTAGGACAAAGTAAGAGGTTAGTGTCCTATGGACTTTGGGACCTGTATTTGGGGAATGCGTCAGCTCCCTCCCCTGGGGGCTAGAAGCCACTGAGGAGACACGCCATTTTGTAGTTTTCAGAGGCAGCTCCGGCTCCCAGCCTACAAATCGTGGGGAGATCCAGCGATCAGTCTTGGGGGTAATCGCTCTTGCTTTAACCTCCCTGGATCTGGATTGTGATCTAGGGTGGAAGTTGTGGGTGGGTTTACAGCTTGCCAGAAACGGAAGTTGCCCCCCACACGTTCGGGACGAAAATTCCTCTATCTGGCCTTAAAGCCATAGTGTGGCAACAAGCCCAAAAGTCAGGCAATTAAGTGGCAACATGCCAAGGCAAAGGAAACAGAAAAATGCAACCCTAGACTCCTATTTTGGGGGCATAGAGCGGGAAAAGGACTGTGAGGTCAGAAGTCCTGCTCCAAAAGCCCCAGGGGAAAACATGAGTGGGTTGCAGGCCATAGAGGACCTTAAGAAGGACTTTAAAAATCAAATAAGAGAAGTGGAGGAAAAATTAGAAAGAGAAATGAGAAGGATGCAGGAAAAGTATGAAATGAGGGTCAACAGCCTGACTGAGGAAAACAACACCTTAAAAAATAGACTAGCTCAAATGGCAAAGGAGGCCCAAAAGGGCAATGAGGAGAAGAATGCCTTAAAAAGTCGAATTTGCCAGATGGAAAAAGAATCTCAAAAGTTCACTGAGGAGATTCATTCCTTCAGAGTTAGACTGGAGCAAATGGAAGCTAGTGACTTTATGAGAAATCAAGATGCTGTTAAGCAGATCCAAACAAACGAAAGATTAGAAGGCAATGTGAAATATCTCATGGGAAAAACCACTGACCTGGAGAATAGATCCAGGAGAGACAATTTAAAAATTATTGGACTACCTGAAAGCCATGATCAAGGAAAGAACCTAGAAATCACCCTTCAAGAAATTCTCAAGGAAAACTGCCCTGATGTTTTAGATCCAGAGGGCAAAATAGAGGTTGAAAGAATCCACCGATCACCTCCTGAAAAAGATCCCAAAAAGAAAACTCCCAGGAATATTATAGCCAGGTTCCAGAATCCCCAGATCAAGGAGAAAATACTACAAGCAGCCAGGAAGAAACAATTTCAATATTGTGGAAACACAATCAGAATAGCCCAGGACCTGGCAGCTTCTACACTGAGGGATCGAAGGGCATGGAATATGATATTCCAGAGGGCAAAAGAACTGGGAATGAACCCAAGGGTCACCTACCCAGCAAAACTGAGTATTTTGTTTCAGGGAAAATATGGTCATTCAGTGGAATAGAGGACTTTCAAGCATTCTTGAGGAAAAAACCAGAATTGAATAGAAAATTTGACATCCAGACACAAGAAGCAAGAGATGCCTGAGAAGGTAATCAGGGAAAAGAAATCAAAAGGAACTTATCAAAGTTGAACTATTTACATTCCTATATGGAAAAGCAATATCTGTGACTGATGATATCTTTCTCACTATGAAAATAATGGAAGAAGGGGGTGTGGTCATATTAATACATATGTGAATGTGTGTGTATATGGTTACAGTTATATATGAATAGAGGGCATAGGTTGATTTTGTTGGGAAGGGAGAGTACTCAAGGGATGAAATTATAAGGTGAGAGAAGAAAGTGGCAAGAGGAGATGGGGAGAGACATGGTAGGGTAAACTATCTCATGTAGGGGAAGTGGGTGCAAAGGAGGGGGAGAATAAGGAAGGCTAAAAAGGCAAAACCACATTCACATTGAATTTGGTTCAGGGAGAAAATGACATACATACTAAATGGGATATCTCAACCTGCAGCAGGATAGGGGGAAGGGGATGAGAGGAGGGATGATGGATGGGAGGGCATCCTTGGGGTGAGGGGAGGTTGGAAGTACCCACTATAGAAGAGGGACAGGATCATGTAGGGAATGGACCAGGTGGGGGGTGGGATGAGTGGGAGGGAATTATAATCAGCCTTGTACAATATATCTACTATGATAATGTTTTGCATAGCTAGACATGTACAACATATACTGAATTACTTATCTCCCCAGAGGGAATGGGTGACAAGGGAGGAAGGAAATGGATCTGAAATTCGAGGTCGTAACATTAAATGTTTCAAATATATATATAAATACTATTATTAATACTCTTTTGCCTATAATTGGGAGATAAGATGTGCAGGCATTGGGACACAAAGATTCATCTTACTCTAATGGAAAAGTCGATGGGGGTATGGGAGAAGGTATGGGAGAGAACAGATTGGAGGAAGCGATATCTTGTGGGACTGCTATTCTGGGAGGTTGGGTAGGGGAATAATGGGGGGAAAATGGTTGTAACTCAAAATCTGGCGGAAATGAATGATGTAAAACAGAAGTTAATAAAGTATTTATTTAAAAGAAAAAAAAAGAAAAAAAAGAAATATGAAGGCATGGTAGTGGGTAGAAGTAAAGCAGAGGAGTGAGGAGAGATAGGGTAAATAGAGTGAAAAGGATAGTGAGGAAAATTGGAAGGAGGAAAGTTCACTATGATAATTGTAGTTTAGAGTGTGAATGGGACGAATTTACCCATAAAACAGAAATGGATAGCAGAATAAAAATTTGAATTCAACAGTATATTGCTTTTAGGAAACATAAAAATGAGAGAGACATTCAAAGATGAAATAACAGTATAAAATACCTAAGCATATATATCTGCTAAAATAGACACAGGAACTATATGAACATAAACATAAAACACTTTTTGTACAAATCGAAGTAATATTTTTTGTTCATGGATAGGTAACGCCAATATAATTTCTTAAATGACAGTTTTACCTAACTAATCTATTCAATGACATCCTAATCAAAGTACCAACAAAAAGTATTTTACTGAGTTAGAAAAAATAGCAGTTCATATGGAACAGCAAAATGTCAAGAACTTCAAAGAAACCAGGAAAAAGGATGTAAACAAAGTATATTCAGCAAAATTGGGCCTTAAACTATAAGGGAGAGCATTGTTGAAGTATAAGAAGGATAATTTTTATTATTTTAAATTAAAATTTTCCTGTATAAATAAAACCTATGTAACCAAGGAAAGAAGGAATGCAGAAAATCAGGAAAAATCTTTCATAGTCTCTCAGGATGTGATTGAGTTAGAATACTGCTGTGGTATAGGAAATAATAAGCTGGTTGATTTAGAAAAACATGGAAAGACATGGACCTAGGAAAGGAAGACCTACCTTCAGAGAAACCTATGACAGGTGGAAAAAATAAAGTAGAAAGAAAGCAGAGAACAAAAGAAAACCAACAAGGAAGCAAAGAAAAGCTAGGCAGCTTTGAAAACAATGAGTAATATTTATTATATAGGTTTTCTTGAAATGGAAATTTATTGTTTTATATTGAATCCTCTCATAGTCTGCTATGTACATGGCAATGTTTTTTTTCTTTTCTCATTTTGTATTTGAGTTTAAGATTTTTAAAAATTATTTTTAAAAAGTAAGCTTGAAAAAGCAAAATATGAGAAGACAGCTCCTCCTGCTCCTTTGTAGAGGTAGGAATCTATGGGTATTGAACATTACATATATCACCAGATTATTTTGACATGTTTATTGATCTTAATTTCTCATTTTTCTTCTTTTAAAAAAGTATTTGTTATAAGGGATGGCCCTCTGGGAGGCAAAAGCAGAAGAGAAAGGGTAAATATAGGTGATATTAAAACAAAAGATAAAATCTCTTTTGTCAAAAGACAAAAATTTCTTTTTAAAAAAGTTCAGATGAGATAGTAATGCAGAACTTTTATAAAACTCAAAGCACTATAGACATGTCATCTATTATTTACATTGTTAGAACTGTAAGCATTATGGGTATTCTCTTTACTGGTGCCCACTCATCCTATGCAATTCTTGACTTTGTTTTTCTAAAAATGTCCATAGTGACATACAAATGTCCATTTGTAAAAAAAGTGTTTTATGTTTATGTTCATAGAGTTCCTGTGTCTATTTGGCAGATATGGCAGATATAAGCTCTTAATCTAGGGTCCATAAACCTGTTTCTGTTGTTTTTTGTTTTTTCATATTTTGGTAACTCCATTTCAACATAATTAGTTTCTTTTGTAATTCCATATAGTTTATTTTATACATTTAAAAATATCATTTTTCATAGGACTCCATAGAGTTCATCAGTCTGCCAGAGAGATCAAGGACACGAGAAAGGTGAAGAATCTTTACAGAGCATCCACCCAGTACCCTGGAGTGCCCTTCCTCTGATTCTTTTAATATTTCATCAATATCAGTGTAGAATTGGGGCAGCTAAGTGGTGCAGTGAATAGAGCGCCGGCCCTGGAGTCAGGAGGACCTGAGCTCAAATCCAGCCTCAGACACTTAACACTTATTAGCCATGTGGCCTTGGGCAAGTCACTTAACCCCAATTGCCCTCCAAAAGGGGGGGTAATATCAATGTAGAATCAAAATTAGCAGTGAATGGTGTCTATAAGCCTGCTCTAACATGTCCCCACTTGTGACTTCTGTACCATAAGCAGTGTTGTCCAGGAAGGGAGATATGACTATCAATAGCAAGAGTTTAAAAGAATGAATGAACAGCCTAAATACTACCCTGATGCCCAGAGTATGTGAAGAGAATTAGAGAAATCTCTTGCCATATTGAATAGATTCATTGTAGAGGATAGATGGGAGGACATGGATGAAAATCACACAGAATATATAGAGAGTGGAGTCTGTACCATTGAAGGGATGTGAGATCATGGCTCCATTTTGAAGCCCTGAAGAGGAAGTGGTAGTGCAGCACTTTTGTAATACCCTTACTGTTACCTTTTACTCTCACTCTTTGGCCCATCTTTATTGTCCTTATGCCTTTTCTAGGCATAAGTGTCTTACTAGTGTTTTTATACCACTTTTTGCCTGCAGGTATTCATTGTCCAAGGCTACTTTCCTAAGGACCAGTGTTCATCCCTCCAGTCACTTGAACACATATCTTTCTTTCATCACCATATCAGCAGTAATTTGTCACTCTGCATGTGTAAGGAAAAATCAACAGACTGATAGCTATAGTCCAACAGGTCCTTATAGTAGATTTTAAAACTTCCCCTTAGTACTGCCTTCAGTGCCTCTGTGTTGTGGAGATGATCCTGGTTTCTTGAAGTCTTTGCTCACAGAACACAAACTCTTGCAAGGCAGGTCCTATTCCACCAAATAGGCTTTGAGGGTAAGCCAATAATAGACTGTTGTCTATCACCTAAGGACCAACCTAATGAAGTTTAAAAAAGTTCATGAAGGAAATGTTGACCACCAGCGAATGAATTTTTTTGGCCATGTAGATGATGCCTGCTAACCTAAATGTGAAATATACATCAGAGAAGGAAAGACCCCTATATTGATGAAATGACAGATCTTTGAATTATTTAACAAATAAAAATAAGTTCTTCATAGAGCCTAGTACAGTGTGGGGACATAATGGGCACTTTGTAAATGCTTATTAGGGGCATGAGTCCACATTTGTAATGAAGAAAGGATAGAAAACTCGTGATACATAATTTGCCCAGAAAAAAAGTAACAAGTTGAGGCAGGTAAATAGCACAGTGATTAGAGCACTGGCCCTGGAGTCAGGAGGATCCAAGTTCAAATACAACCTCAGACACTTAACACTTACTAGCTGTGTGACCTTGGGCAGGTCACTTAACCCCAATTGCCCTGCCCTCCCTGCTCCAAAAAGAAAAAAAAATAATAACAAGTAGAATTTTCTGTTCTCTCTTCATGGCATTGTGATTGATGCCTCCCTCCAATGTGACTTACATCAAACCTTGAGTGAGGCTTATTTTCAGAATTTTTTTTCATTGTACACCTGTGTATTTTTTTTCCTTTCACAGAGATATTATTCTGCTGTAGTAGCCTGTATTTGGTTCTGTACTATATCTTTTGCTCCTCTCCCTTCCATTATTAAAATTTAAAGTTGATGGCATATTGAAATTTATTTCCCTAAGTGATCCCCAGCAGCTCCTGTTGGGACCACCACTTTTCAACTGCAACAATTTAATTTTACTAAGTGTTTATTATGTGCTCACTATACATAAGGCAGCAACTTCTCCCCCACAAATTCGTATAACATTTTTGGTTTGTAACTAATGCAGTGATAATTTAATGTTGAGTAACATGGTTACTTGTATTGGTGCCTTATCCCTCTCCTAATCTCAACACTCAATGAGGGCAGTGATTATTTATCTCCCCAATGCTAAGCATAGTGTTTCACACACAGTAGGTTCAATAAATGGGAAAAGGTGGGATAGAATGGAGATGCTTTTTACTATTAGACATTCCTTAAATTAAATATTATATATGTGACATCCATTTCATTACCCATGCCTGGAATACACTCCTTTCATATCTCTACTTCCCAGAAGCTTTGTCCTCTGTCAAGATACAACTTGGGTGTCTGTCTATAAAAACCTTCCCTGGTCTGCCCCTTCCTCCCATTGTTAGTGCTTTCTCCCATCTTCATTTCCTTTCCACTATACTTATTTGTGTACATGTTGAAAGTACCCATTCAACCTCCTCCTGCTGCTTACCCTTACCACCCCCTCTCTCCCCATTGTAAGCACCTTGAGGGTAGGACAGTTTCATTTTTTGCTTTATATCCCCTGGGTTTAGCATAGTACCTTGCACTAGTAAGCACTTAAAACATTTGCTACTTAAATATGTTAAGTTGCTAGGCACTGTTGGAAGAAGGAGTGGCCAAGCCCTTACTTTCAAAGCAATGACTATTTCTCAGGGTAGCATATAAGGAATACATAGAAAAGTCTAATAGCAAGCCGAATGGTGACAAAGTTCACTTTAACCTGAGAAGGATTCATGGAGGACTTCATGGAAGGTGTGGCACCTGAATTAGGTCTTGAAAGAAGAAAAGGCTTTCACCTAGCAGAGATGAGGAGAGAGTGCATTTGAGGCCTGGGCACCAACCTGCACAAATACACTGAAGTGGAAAAGGGCAGGAAGAGAATGAGGAGCAGACAAATTAAGTCTCTCTGGTGGTTTGTTGCTTTTATACTTAGGGGATTTTGACTAAATTCTCTAATTTCACTGGCTGTCAAGGCAGTGTTAAGTAAAATGGGTTTGAACTGAGGTAGTTTTTGAGTACTGGACTAGATGTCAGAAACCTTTGCCATCACTGGAAATTCTGTCACTCTGGATTTACTGTCTGTTTCCCCCAGCTGAATTCTTAAGCAGTGCGATTTAACACCCTGACTCTCCATCCGCCACTTCTGGCATTCATTTGAATGCATTACACCACTGGTTTCCATAAACTATTTTACAATTGTTTCAAATAAATGACTGTTTATTTCCACCCGAACCATCTGTATTTCTGGGGCAAGCGACAGATAACTGTTTGTAAAATTTGGTAATGTCATGGGGGCTGAAGTAAAGAAGAACAGATTGGATGGGAATATCAGATGCTTGTGGACAGTGTTAACAGTTTCCATCCTTTAAATGTCTCTTTAACAAGTGATATCTGAATTTGTGGGGGGTGGAATGAGGTAGAATCTTTATTTCTCTTATACATAGAGCATTGTTTTCCCTGGGAGAAACTAGATTCAAGATGATCGGATGGTGAAAAGATTTGGACTATTAACTTTGCTCTGACAATGAGCCTGTCCCTCCTAGTTTAATCCTAGACATTGCTGGGAAGGAGTTGGGGGGGAGGTGCTTCTGCAATAATAATAACTCATATTTACATGGGGCTTTAAATTTTACATAGCTACTACCCAGAAAGTAGAGAGTATGCAAAGATATTTAACCTCATTTTATAAATGTGACTTTAAGGTTCAGAGAGAGGGAGTGATTTGACCTAGGCCACGCAGTAAGATTCCATGCTAGAATGTGAAACTAGGTCTTTTAACACTGAGTCCAGTGCTGCTTCTGTGATGCCTCAGTGCAGAACCAGTAAGTTTGTTGTCACCCCACTAATCAGTCAAATTCTCCTTGGTGTCCTTGTTCCTTACCTATTTAACTTCTTGGATACAAATGAACAAACCTGGAACTTAGGCACACAAATCAAATCTTTGGACACTAAAAGATCTGAGAGATGCCAGAACAAAGCACAGAAATAGGCATATGAAAAAAGACAAGTAG
Source organism: Gymnobelideus leadbeateri (assembly GCA_011680675.1). Classification (NCBI taxonomy): domain Eukaryota; kingdom Metazoa; phylum Chordata; class Mammalia; order Diprotodontia; family Petauridae; genus Gymnobelideus; species Gymnobelideus leadbeateri. The sequence continues at coordinate 88,636 of WOXC01004594.1, forward strand.
GGGAGCACCAGCCCATTGGGCCCAAGATCCTCCCCTTCCTACTTACTTCCTCCTCCTTACTCTTTCATTCTATAGCTACTTAATGATAGAGTCAGTTTCAGAAGCACCACTGACTCTTCACTGTGCATCCTTCCAGGGGTATGAATATTCAATCTTCTGTCAGAATCTGGGTTCACATTCTATTTTGACTGCTTTTTGATCTTTGGAAAGTCACTTCCCCTCTCCTGGCCTTTTTCTTAATCTGTAAATTCAGGAGGTTAGATTAGATGATCCCAGATGTCTCTACTAGGGCTATATCTTGTGAACCAAGAAATATAGATCATCACTTTTGCCTTCTGAGGTGGTTGGTTCTCTACCTGACCCCACTTCTATTGACAGCCTGGATTATACAGAAGAAATCTGGGTTAAAGAATTACTATACTCTGTCTAAAGAGTAAATCTTCAGCTCCCTGGCCTTCCTCTTCTTCCTTTCAGCATGGTCTATTAGATGATTTGATAATATAGAAATACATAAACTATTTTTCTTTTGATTTTATAACATGGTAATAGCTGTAACATATTTCTAGTAAGTGTTTTCTATAGCAATAAAAAAGTGCTAACAAGAATAAAAATGGGTATAGTTTAAATCCCAAAGAAATCACACCTTTGAAAACTAAGGATTAGAGTAGCTAAACTATAAATCATTTAACATGGAACCCAAAAATAGGATAATATAGATGTACAGTTGTTTATTTGATAGGTTCTTGTTATGACTGGTTTGTAGGGGTTTGTGACTTACCTTCATTTTATGACTACTTCAACTCTGTCCTCTCTTCCCTATCTTTTCCACCTTCCTACCTAATTCTTGTTTTACCAAATCTTTATCTTAACTTACATAATCATATACATCTTTTGATTCAAAGGATCATGGACACTTACATCTTGAGCTAGGTGACCTTAGAGGTCATCTACCCCAACCCTCTCATTTTGCAGATGAGGAAAATGAGGCCCAGAGGTGATCACACAGGTAGTAGCTGAACCAGGATTTTAGAATAAGAATCCTGTGATTTTAGTCAAGTTCAGCACCCTTTCCACTATACTATGTCTCCTCTATTAAATGTCAAAAGCTACAGGTGCTATCCAGGTAACTAGACTACAGAGTTTTTATACACAGAAACAGCATATCGTAAAGGAAAGATACTAGAAATGGATAGGTATGGATATAGATATATAGATTTGGATAGAATTTGAAGAAAATTTAAGAGATTAATATAACCCACTAATTTTACAGATGAAGAAACTCAGGCACAGAGACGGGAAATGATATGCCCAAGGTCGTATAGTGAATTGTGCAGAACTGAGAGTCACATGGAGGCCTCCAGACTATCAGACCGCTTCTCTTTTCACTACGCTGTGCTGCATTAAGCTTTAATTTTTATTTATAGCTTTTGTCTTTACGTCCCTCACCTTCATTTCCAAATGTAGTCCTCTTCTCTCCCCAGAGAGCCATCCCTTCTAGCAAAGATTTTTTTTTTTAAGGAAATGTAGCTCAGCAAAACATTGTCAATATATGCAATGTTTCACATCCATAGCCCTCCACTTCTGCAAAGAAGTGAAGGAAATACATTTTCTCTTTTCTTCAGGGTCTGTTTGTTTCTTTCATTTACATTACTATAGTCAGTGTGTATTTTTTTAGGTTCTGCTTACCTCATTCTGCATCAGTTCACATAGCCTCCCCATGATGCTCTGAATGCTTCCTATTTGTCACTTCTGAGATTATTAGTAATATTGTGTTACATTTGTATACCACAGTTTGTTTAGCCATTTACCTGTACGTGAGCACCTACTTGGTTATCAGTTCTTCACCATAGAAAGGGCTATCATGAATAGTTTGAAGTATATGGGGATATGGGGACCTTTCTTTCTTTCCTGTCTTGGGAGTATATACTTTGCCTTAGGATCTCATAGTCAGGGGTGTGGACATTTTAGATACTTTCTTAACAGAATTCTAAAATACATTCCAGAGTAATTGGATCAGTTACAACTCAGAGTTCCACCATCAGTGTGTTAGTGTTCTTGTCTTTCCACAGCCCTTCCAGCATTGATTATTCCCAAATTTTGTCATCTTTGCCAGTATGCTGGCTGCTAGGTAAAACCTTAGAGTCATTTTAATTTGCATTTCTCTCGTAATAATACAGTTTCTCTTTAGCATATTATGCATATAAAGTAGAATAGTAAGGTTGTAAAGGTAGGCCCTGGTCAGATTTATGTAGGATCTTGATTACCTGGATAATGAGTTTATATTTCAGCCTTACAGTGGTAGGGAGCCACTGAAGGTTCTTGAGGAAAGGAGTGACATAATTAGATTTGTACATTAGAAAGAAAGATTATACGGGGCGGCTAGGTGGCGCAGTGAGTAGAGCGCCGGCCCTGGAGTCAGAAGGACCTGAGTTCGGATCCGGCCTCAGACACTTAACCCACACAAACAAAAAACCTAGCCGTGTGACCTTGGGCAAGTTACTTACCCCCAATTGCCCTAAAAGGGGTGGCTAGGTGGTGCAGTGAGTAAGAGCGCCGGCCTCGGAGTTGGGATGACCCGAGATCAAATCCGGCCTCAGAAAATGAGCACCCACACATAAATAATGACTAGCCGTGTAACCGTGAGCAAGTTACTTAACCCCGATTGCTTTAAAAAATAATAATAATAAAATAAAAAAAAGAAAGAAAGATTATTAGGGGCAGCTAGGTGGCACAGTGAATAGAGCACTGGCCCTGGAGTCAGGAGGACCTGAGTTCAAATTTAGCCTCAGACACTTAACACAAAACTAGCTGTGTGACCTTGGGCAAGTCATTTAACCCCAATTACCCTCCCAAGAAAAGAAAGATTATTTTAGCATCAGTTTGAAGGTCAGAATTAGAGAGAGGAGAGAAAAGTGCTTTTTATTTAGCACAGTGCTTGGCATGTAATAGGCACTATATGAATACCTGTTCCCTTCTCTTTATTACGCATTTTTGTGTGAATTCAACTATGAGCCACCTTATGTTGGTCCGAAGTGGCAAAGGACTCCTGCCCTCAGAGGATCTCTGCTAGACAGTTTAAGCTAAGAGCAGGCACAGTGCCTGATGCACAAATCCAGGGACATAGAAGAGGGAGAAGTTTGTCCAAAGACGTTATGCCTTGAGGTGTTCTTCCCTAGGCCCTGTGGATATTGGAAGATAAATAAAAACATCTTTACATGGTGGGGAGGGGGCCTACACTTGCCAGCTCTTGAAGCTGAGTGCTCTCGAAACAAAGTCCCCCTATGCTGCTGTGGCTTAATTAAAAGATTACTTTAGTGACCAAATATACTTTCTGGAGGGTATACTTGGAGCAGAATTATTTTTATTAGAGAATTAATAATTATTATAATTTTTAAATGGTCTCTAGGGATGTGATAATGTAAAAAAAAAAAATTCTTATGAGATCATTCCTAAGGAATTTCTCTGGTATATAACATTTTCACCAAACTGCTGTGTCCCAGATAAACCTGATACAAATTCAGGAAAGGAAACTGATCATTTGATCTCTACTGAAAACTGCTTTGAGTGCTTAAGTATCTTTTTTACTTATTTTTGTTTAAATCTGGTTTTATCATTTTCCACAAAAAGATCAAAGGTTGGCCTTGGTTGTTATGTGTGAATGAATGTTCTACCTACTTCCCACTATGGACTTTCTCTTGCAAAACATTCCCCTTTCAAAGGGATTGCTAAGGTTATGTTTGTTGACAGAGCATTTCTGCTTAAAGACTTCAATCTGTTCTCTCCCCCCCCCTTTTTTTTTACTTTGTTTATTGGGCCGATTCACCCCCCTTGACCAGTGTATTCTTCATTGCTATTGAAAGTTAATGGGGGCAAAATTGCATTCGCAAACACATGAACCTGAAGTGGCCAGGGCCGAACTTAGTTGATCTCTGGTGATCGGTTCAATTTAGTTACGATTTTTCGCCATTAGGCTAGGGCTGAATGATGGTGATTTGGTTGAAGCCAAATGTCTTCAGAAAATTGGCTCTTTGATAAGAGCCCTGTTATCAGAGGGGGATGCCTTCTCATTTACATTTAGATGAGTATTGATTATTTATTTACTCAGAGAAGTGAGATTCCTTTCCAATCTTATCTTTCTCGTCTGTGCTTGTCAGCAGAAAGAGAGATAGAGCTCCTGACATCAGCCTGAGATAACAGCACTTTGTGCTAAAGATAAAAGTTGGAATGGGCCTTTTTCTAGCCTTGACTGAAAGGGTAAGTTTTAAAAATTAGAACTGATGGGTCAAGCTTTCAAAACCTTTCCTGAAGGTTTTGCAGTTTAAGTAGGCAGGAGAATTGGTTTGTTGTATCAGCCTGGTTCTTTCTCCTTTTGGTAATAGGAATTGTATTTAATTTTATCATACATTGTTTCTCTACTGGGAACCAATTCTATGTGGTATGTAGGGAGGCTCTAGTGTGACCTTATAGCATCTCCTTTGGGGGGCGGGGGGAATTGCTTTTTTTATTATTACAAAGTTCTTAGGATTTTGAGATGAAAGGGACCTTACAAATCATCTCCAATTCTGTCTTTTTTTTTTTTTTTTTTGCTTTTTGGAGGGCTTAATTGGGGTTAAGTAACTTGCCCAAGATCACAGGGTTAGGTTTTTGTTTGTGTGTGTTAAGTGTCTGAGGCCGGATCTGAACTCAGGTCCTTCTGACTCCAGGGCCGTCACTCTACTCACTGCACCACCTAGCTGCCCCTCCAATTCTGTCTTTTTACAAGGAGTGGAAACTGAGTCCCTAGGAAGTGAATTGACTTACCCCAGGTTGCCCTGATTATAAGTATCAGAGGCAGAACTCAATTCTTTTGATTCTAATTTCTGTATCCTTTCTACTGCACTGTAGAACTGTTCCTGTTTCAAGTTGCATTACTTGCATCTGTATATTCTACTCTTCAGTCCAACTGTACAACTATGCCCACTGATGCTTCTACACTTTTTCTTACCCTGTTTTCTGTGTCTGAAATGGCTTCCTCTCTCCTTACCTTTGAATTTCTATCAATGTATTCTTTAAAGCAAAAAGAAAGAAGGGTCCCTTCTAGCTTCCAACTCAACAGTCCCCTTCTTCTCTAGGAAGCCTGCTTTCAATCCCTCCTGTCAGTAAGGACAGACCATCTTACTTGGCTCTGAAATAGCACTTTACTTTCCTCTCCAATGTACTTAACATATAATATTGTGGATTTGTCTTAGACTTTGCCCTCCATACAGAACTCAGATCTTGTCCGAGTTCAACTTTGTATCTCCCCTACACACTAACACACCACTGTACATACACATAGTAGCATTTTATTTTTGTCTTGTTGTATTGTTATATGCCTTCTTAGCCTTCAGAGTGGCAACATGTGTTACCAAAACTATCTTGGACCTACAGGCCAAGGCCAAGGTGAATTGCTAACAAAAGCACATGTTTTCAAAGATGTTTCAGGCCTGAGCTGTGATGCTTTCATTTGCATCCTGAGTTTATGTCCTTGTAAAGAAAAGGGGAGAACAATACAGTAGAACGGATACTCCTCAAGGGCAGAATCAGTTTAGTGTTTGTCTTGGTATCCCCAGCCCCTAGCAACCGTACCTGACATAAAGTTCTAGAATAGGCATTTAATAAGTACTTAATAGCAAATTGATGATAGTAACTGACATTCCTGTAGCTTTATTGTTTATACAAGATTTTTCTTCCAATGTCTCAGTCAATCCAGCAACCCCATTAACTAAGTTGTGCAAGTATTATTATTGTCCCCATTTTATGGCCAAGGATGCTCAGAGTTGGGGGATTTTCCCAACATCAAACAGGTAGTTTAGGTTGCATGATATGGTGGGAAAATACTGGATTTGGAAGACCTCCATTCAAATCCTTGGCCACACAACTTGGCTCTTGGACATGTCACATCACCTATGTGGGCTTTGTTTTCCTTATCTGTAATATGAAAGGTTTGGACTTGATGACTTCTAAGGTCTCTTCTAACTATTACATTCCACATTCTAAGGTCATTTCCAAACCTAGTATTCTTTTTTTTTTCCAAGGTCCCTTCCAGCTCTAAAGTCCTTTGATCCTGTAACTAGCAGAGCCAAGATTGAAACTCATATATTCCAGCTGTAAACATAGGGTTTCTACTATACAATATCTACTACAGTAGCACAACTATCCAAGAGCTATGGGTCACTGAAGGACCTCAAGCGATCTCTTCCATGAATGAATATCCATCTTCTCTATTATGAACTGATGAGATAGATCCAGAAAGCCTCGCACATTAGCTAGCACGTTAAATGATAGAAAATCTTGAAGTACAATATTGCATAAGGCAAAAGAGAAGCTTATACACAATAATGGATCTTTAATAGCATAGGGGACTGGTAGCATTTCTGATGAAAAGACCAGAACTGAGTAGAAGCGTCAAAATGTAAACACGAGAGTCATGAGAAATCTAGAAAGGTAATTTATTTAAGCAATTAGAAGTGGGTGTATAACAACATACTAATATTCTAAAAGAGACAGACATGTTCCTTCAGAACCTTAATGTCTTCAAAAGGCCCTGAAGAGGTAACATAAGAACGACAGAGGACCTGGTGGTAGATTGCTTCCGTTCCAAGTGTTTGGAGAAGAGAAATATGGGTAGATGAATCAATTAGTGTAGAAAGGAGGAAGGAGTGGAACTTCTGTTTCTCCTAATTGGGATGTGTAGGGGGAAAAAATTGGAATAATCTAAACATGGAAGAAGACATGTTGGAATGGGTCTCAGATGAGCTTCATCTTATCTGAAACAAAGAAAGGTGAACATTCCCCCCATCCCACACAAACAATTTGGTATAGAAATACATTAAACTCAGTAAGGAAATAAGTTGTGAAGGGTGGAAGGTGGGAGGGTAGAACGAACACTGGGAGAGAGGGGCAGGGATCTTAAGGGGTAGAATAATACTAGGGGTATAGTTAACTAGCAAAATAAACTTCTTCAGAGGAGGATTACAGTGGGGACACTCCTCAAGGATGAAAGAAGAACAAAGAACTAAAATATAAAGGGTGCCTTAAATGGATTCAGACAGGGAGTGACTGAACAAATTGTGGTATATGTATATTGAATATTATTTTAGTGTAAGAAATTACAAAATAGACAATCCCAGAGCCTCCTGAGAATTATAAACTGACACAGACTAAAGTGAATTAAGCCACGAAAATAATTTCTTTTTTTTTCTTTTTTCTTTTTTTTTAAAAGCAATTGGGGTTAAGTAACTTGCTCAAGGTTATATGGCCAGTCATTATTTATGTGTGGGTGCTCATTTTCTGAGGCTGGATCCAATCCCAGGTCATCCCAACTCCAGGGCCAGTGCTCTTACTCACTGTGCCACCTACCTGCCCCAGAAACAATTTCTACAACAGCAACATTGTAAGGAAATATTGGAGAGAGAAGACTTCTGAGTAAAGCAATGACCATCCTCACCTCCAGAGGACCTACAATGAAGCATGTTGCGCTCTCCAGATAGGGATGTGGTGCTCACAAAGTCTAGAAAGAGACCTACATTTTTGGACATGGCCACTGTATAGATTCATTTTGTTTGACTCTGCTTATTTTTAGAAGATTTTTTTTCTTTCTTCCTCCTCATTTTTAATTGGGGGAAAGCGATTAAAGATTAAGAGGGTTTGGCAGTATTGATTCAGAGAGGACCATTGTAACTTCTCTTTTAAAAAACTCAGAAGAGGGGCGGCTAGGTGGCGCAGTGAATAGAGCGCCGCCCTGGAATCAGAAGGACCTGAGTTCGGAGCCGGCCTCCAACACTTAATCCACACAAACAAAAACCTAGCCGTGTAACCTTGGGCAAGTTACTTAACCCCAACTGCCCTAAAGGGGTGGCTAGGTGGCGCAGTGAGTAAGAGCGCCGGCCTCGGAGTTGGGATGACCGAGATCAGATCCGGCCTCAGAAAATGAGCACCCACGCATAAATAATGACTAGCCGTGTAACCTTGAGCAAGTTACTTAACCCCAATTGCTTTAAAAAAATAAAAAATAAAAAAAACTCAGAAGAAAATTGAAGGAAATTCAAAAGGAAGCATAAACAGAAGTATTTTGAAATTAATATAGAATTTATTATACACTTTTTAAAGCAGGCAGTCTGAAATGGAGATTCCCAGTTTCGCATAGAAGCCTTTTTTTTGGTAGGTTGCTATGTATACAGAAATGTTCTTTTTATTTGGTTATTTTTGGTATTTAAGTTTAGAATTTTTAAAAAATTCTCACTCAAGTAAGAGGATGAGGGATGATGAGAGTGTAGAATATATGTATAAGCATGAAAAAAATAATATAAAGTAGGTGAGGGGCGGCTAGGTGTCGCAATGAGTAGAGTGTCGGCCCTGGAGTCAGAAGGACCTGAGTTCAGATCCAACCTCAGACACAACACACACACAAACCAAAAGCCTAGCCGTGTGACCTTGGGCAAGTTACTTAAGCCCAATTGCCCTCCAAAAAAAAAAAAAGCAAAAAAAAATTATATATATATATATATAAAGTAGAGGATATATAGGTGGGAGCCAGATTGTAGGAAGCTCACTCCCTCTTTCTGGAACTCCATTTCCTCATCTGTAAAGTGAAGAGTTTGAACTAGATGATCTCTAATTTCCCTTCATTTCTAAAATTGTTATGGCTTCAATGATGATTTAAAGCCCCAAAATATTTCAGTGGCAAAAAATTGTTTGGGAAAGATTGACTTCTATTTTATGTGATGCTTTACAGGTACTGAGTGCTTTCCAACACATTTTTCCATTTGATCCTCCCAACAACGTTATGAAATACATAGTACAGTCATTATTCCCATTATATAGATGGATAAAATGAGGCTCAGCAAGGTTGATGACCTGAGGACCATTGCTTAAGAAGCCCAGGCTGGCTGACAGAACAGAGGAAGGCAACCCATCTCCTGTACACTTTCACCAACAGAAACCCAAAACTAGTAGCAGTCCAAAAAATGATCAAGAAATTCAGTGAGAGACTGCCATAACTTCTTTCAACTTAAAACTGCACAGATATCCAACCAGAACCCCTTAGGAAATAGGGAAAGGGGCCCACCAGCAAGCCATTGCCAACATAGTTAAACAAGAGAGACTCCAGATAGATCGAGAGATGGAACAAAGACAGATGCAGCCTGTAAGCTTTTTATATCCAGAGGCAGCAAGAGCAGAGGGCTCCCACAAGAAAACCCCCAGGGGATGAGAATTCCACACTGTAGACCTTGGAATCAACAAGCCCTGGCAGTAACCAGACCAACCACAGCAGTTCTCAGTGTGGGATACCTCAGTCCCAGGATCTCCAAAGTGTTAGCACTCTCTTTGTCTTAAGATTCCATAGAGAGCTCTTAAGATCCAGCCTTCTCAACTTCAAAGATCCAGAGCAGCCTAAAACTTAACATCACTTTTAACAAGGATACACCCTTACAGGCAGAGGACAGCACAGGAACCCAAGTGACCCAGCTCTGTCTGGACCAAGCAGAGCTAATCACCCCACCCAAAATGACAGCAGGAAGAAGAGCCCTTACACATAGTAAGTACTTAATAAATGCTTGTTGATTGAACCAAAGAGATAAGTAAATAGAAAGCACTGACTAGAATTATTATTGATTCAGAGATACTGCAAAGTCCAGCCTAGATGAGAGTGACTTTATAGCAACTACAAGTAGAGACTCATAGGAAAAACTGAATTTTCCACAAAGATTGCATAAATACTTAGAAGAAATTTGACAGGAGATTTAAAAAAATGAAATAAAGCCCCTGGTGAAAGAAATTGGATGACTTAGAACAGAATGTTGTAAACCTTTACCCAAGTAACAGACTTCCTGAATATAGACCAAACAAATCAATTAGTCAATGAGACAACAAGAAATATTAGAACAAAACCAAAAATAGAAGAAAATATAAAGTATTTACTATGAAAAATACATGACTTAGAAAATATTATTATTTTTATTATTATCCTCATTTTACAGATGAGGAAACTGAGGCATATAGAGGTCAAATGACTTGCCTAAGATCACACAGATAGTGTCTGTGGCTAGATTTAAATTCAGGTCTTTCTAAAACCAGGCCCAATGCTCTATTCACTGCATCCCCTAACTGCCTAATTGGGGCTGGGCATATAATATGATACAAGAGCTAAGAGAAAAAGAAATTTGTGAGTACCAGTGAGATCACTGAGGCTGATAATGTATAGAGACTACAGGACCTAGAATAGAGTCCTGGTTGGTGCTCATACACAGGAGACAAGAAGCTAAGGATGAACGAAGCAAAGATGCCTGAGTAAGATTAGTCATTTAGGTAGGAAGAGGACCTAGAAGGAACTATTACAAACCCAAGGAAAAAAGATTTATTTGGGAAGAGACCCTGGTAAACAATGTCAGAAACTGCAGAAAAGTCAGAGAACATGAAGGTGATTAAAAGAACAATGGCTTTAGTAGTTGAGGTCATTGGTAATCTTTGAGACTGTGTTTCCAATAAAATTATAGGACCACAATCCAGATTGCAAGGGAATGAAGAATGAATGTAGACTACTCTTTTTAGTAGTTTGTTTTTATCAATGAAAGAGAATCCTGATAGTTTGAGAGGGATGTCAGAGTTAAGAAGAGGTTTTTAAGGAGAGAGAAGGGGTGGGATGATTATGGTGCAAAGTCCTTTCTCTATATACCTCCTATCACTGTTACGGCTCCTTCAAGTAAGGGCCTCAGATGCTAGTTGACTAGAATAGCTTCTTCATTTGTATTATGGTTTGGGGTTCCTCTGCTTCTTTCGGCAAATGCCTGTGTATTGGTGTTGGACCCGAAAAAGGGGGCCGTTATCTAGGGTGTATGCAGCCTAGCAGATCACTGACTGCCTGATAGAAAGTAGGAAAATTCTTTGACTATAGCCTCCATGAATTAGTTATATATATATATATATATATATATATATATATATATATATATATATATATATCAGCCTCCATGTTTTTGTTGCCTTGGTTATAGTCTTACATTCAGCAATACATCTAGCTGCTATCACTGGGAAGCCATGAGGTACTTTGGCTTGGGGGTTCTGTGGGATAGTCATAGTTCTATGATCCAGGTCTTTCTAATGACCACTAGAGAATCATCAGCACTAGCTTCATTCTGGAGAGTTACAAATAAAGGGTTTTGTAAGCTTTGGCAAGGACGACCATCATTATCCGAGACTGAAGCAAACATTAACAATAGTTCATTTTTATATGTCACTTTAAGGCTTATAAAGCACTTTCCAGTCAACCTTTCCCAATAGATAAGTTGTCAAAGTTAATGAACAGATATTTCTCAAAAGAAGAGTCATGAACTATTAACAACTATAAGAAAGGATGCTCCTAGTCACTAATAAGAGAAATAGAAAACAATGAATCATAAAATTTTACTTCAAATCTAGCAAATTGCCCAAGATGACAAAAGATTGGAATGAACGATGTTGGAGGAGTTTGGGGAAATAGGCACATTAGTGTATTGTTGGTGGAGCTGCAAATTAATATTGCCATTTTGGAAAATAATATGAAAGTGTATAAATAAAGGAACTAAAATATCCATATTCTTTGACCCAGAGTTTCCACTTCTAGACATTACCCTAAGGAAGTTACTAATAAGAAGAAAGTCTCCATATACTCTAACATATTTTTAGCAATATTTCTTGGTGGTAGCAAAGAACTGGAAATAAAGTAGATACCTATGAATTGGGAAATGGTTAAACAAATTGTTGCACACTGATATAAAGAAATATCACTGTTTCACAAGAAATATAAAATATGATGATTATAGAGAAACATAGCAAAATTTAAAGGAACTGATACAGTAAAAGTAAGCAGAGCCAGGGAAAAATATCTACCAAATGTAAAGAAAACAACTAAAAATAATAGAAAATGAATGTCACACAATTACAGAGGATAAGCATGGGCCCAAAGAAAAGATATGAAAACACACACACACCCCTATTCCTTTGCAGAAGTCAGAATCCATGAATGTGGAACTTTACATATATTTTCAGATTTTTTTTCAATGTTAGCTTTAATGATTTTTTACCTCTTTTTTTTTAAAGAGAGAAAATTTTAAATCTTCTGCACTTATTAGTGGAAAACAGAGGAGTAAATACAATTTGTAAAGGCTCTTACGCAGTAGTATTTTGTTTGTTTTGTTTTTTTCACAATTATTTATTTATTTTTCTTTTTCAACATTCATTTTTACAAGATTTTGAGTTACAAATTTTGTCCCCATCTTTTCCCTACCCCCCCCACCCCAAAATAGCAAGCCTACTGAATATCCCTTCCCCCAATCTGTTCTTTCTTATACCCTCCCCCCCCAACTTTCTAGTAGGGCAAGATAGATTACTATACCCCAGTGCCTATATATCTTATTTCTCAGTTGCATATAAAAATAATAATAATAATAATATTTTTAACATTTGTTTTTGAAACTTTGAGTTCTAGAGTCTTTCCCTTTATCCCTTCTTACCCACCCCTACTAGGAAGACAAGCAATTCAACATAGGTTGTACATGTGTAGTTACACAAAACATTTCCATAGTAGGTATATGTGAAAGACTAACTATATTTCCCTCCATCCTATCCCACCCCCCACTTACTCTGTTTTCTCCTTTGACCCTGTCCCTTTTCAAAAGTGGTTGTTTCTAACTACCCTCTACCCTAATATGCCCTCCCTTCTGTCATCCCCCATCTTATCCCCTTCCCCCTTGCTTTCTTATAGGGTAAGATACTCAATTGAATGTGTATGTTATTCCCTCCTTAAGCCAAATTCAGTGAGAGTAAGGTTGACCCATTCCCTTTCAACTTCCTGCTCTTCCCCTCCATTATAACAGTGTTCTCTTGACTCTTTTAAATGAGATAATTGACCCTAATCTATCTCTTCCTTTCTCCTTCTCCCAATATATTCCTTTCACCTCTTAATTTTATTTTTTAGATATCATCCCTTCATATTCAACTCATCCTGTGTCCTCTGTTTATATACACATGTACACACATATGCAGACACTCTCATATATTTTAAACACATATACCCTCCCATACATACATTTATATTTATGTATACACACACACATATTCCCTTCAACTATCCTCATCTAGAGAAAAGTCTCACGAGTTGCAATTATCATTTTTCTATGTAGGAATGTAAATATTTCAGCTTTAATAAGTTCCTTATGATTTCTTTTTCCTGCTTACTTTTTCATGCTTCTCTTGCTTCTTGTATTTGAAAGTCAAGTTTTCTGTTCAGCTCTGGTTTTTTCATCAAAAATGCTTGAAAATCCTCTATTTCATTGAATGACCATATTTTCCCCTGAAGCATTATACTTAGTTTTGCTGGGTAGAAGATTCTTGGTTTTAATCCTATCTCCTTTGACCTCTGGAATATCATATTCCAAGTCTTTCTTTCAGTCCCTTAATGAAGAAGGTGCTAGGTCTTGTGTTATCCTGGTTGCATTTCCACAATACTCTAATTGTTTTTTCCTGACTACTTGTAGTATTTCCTCCTTGACCTGGGAACTCTAGAATTTGGCTATAATATTCCTAGAAGTTTTGTTTTGGGGATCTTTTTCAAGGGGTGATCGGTGAATTCTTTCCATTTCTATTTTGCCCTCTGGTTCTAGAATATCAGGGCAATTTTGCTTGATAATTTCTTGAAAGATGGTCTAGGCTCTTTTTTTGATCATGGCTTTCAGGTAGTAGTCCAATGATTTTAAATCATCTCTCCTAGATCTATTTTCTAGCTCAGTGGTTTTTTCCAATGAGATATTTCACATTGCCTTCTATTTTTTTCATTTGTTTAGATCTGTTTTATAGTATCTTGATTTCTCATAAAGTCATTAGCTTTCAACTACTCAAATCTAATTTTGAAGGAATTATTCTCTTCAGTGAGTTTTTGAAATTCCTTTTCCATCTGGCACATTTGGCTTTTTAAGGCATTATTCCCTTCATTGGCTTTTTGGGCCTCTTTTGCCATTTGAGTTAGTCTACTTTTTAAGGTGTTATTTTCTTCCAGTATTTTTTGGGTCTCCTTTAGTAGGCTATTGACTCTCTTTTCATGATTTTCTTGCATCATTCTCATTTCTCTTCCCAATTTTTCCTCCACTTCTCTTACTTGATTTTCAAAATCCTTCTTGAGCTCCTCCATGACCTGTAACTACCTCATATTTTTCTTGGAAGCTTTTGATGCAGGAGTTCTGACTTCATTGTCCTCCTCTAGTTCCATGGTTTGATCCTTTTTGTCCCCAAAAAAGGATTGTGTGATCTGATTGCACTTCTTCTGTTTGCTCATCTTGCCAATTACTTGACTTGTGAGCTCTTTGCCACAGTAGAACTCTGCTTACATAATGGAGAGAGCTTTGTCCCATATAGCTGGGGTTTGCACAGATTTTGTCAGAGCTACTAGTTGTACGCCCTCTCTATAGCCCCCACAAGCTCTGGCATGTGGCCACATACCCCAGGTCCTCTACCCAAGACTGTAATCCAGATCCAAGTAGGTCAAAACAAGAGCAATTGCCCTCTGAATGGTCACTTGCTCCCTCTACAATTTGCAGGCCAGGAGCTCTGGAATCAGCAACATTGCTGCAACTGCAGCCACCACACCTTTGCCACTTCTCACCCCAGGGGCAGGGACCAGATAACCCTTCCAACAGAGTTCCCCACTGACCTTTTATTTTCTCTTTGGCATTTATGGGTTGAAAGGTCTGGAAATTGTCACAGCTGCTGGTGCTTCACTCTTCTGAAGTCTGCTCTGGCTGATCTGGGGCCCTCAGGGGCTGTGCTCAGGCTCCCGGCATGGTTCGATAGAACTTTCCTGTTGGCCTGCCAGGCTGCCTTCAGCAGGAGATTTGTTTCTCTGTGTCTCTTTGTGGGTTCTGTACCTTTAAAATTTGTTTAGAGTCATTTTTTTTACAGGTTTTGGAAGTGGCTAGAGCCAGAGCCCACGCCAAGTTTGTGCTTTTACTCCACCATCTTGGCTCTACCCCCCTTTTTTTCTTTAAAAATATTTTTTGTTAGATAGAATGATAACTCTGGGAAAGGGAAGGGAGAAATACAGAAGGAAATTTAGGCAACATAAAAACAAAATATGTGAAGACATGTATTTTTTTAAATCATCATTCTCATTTTACAACTGAAAAAAAAAATTGGTTCTGAAAGTTTAAGTAACTATCAGACTAGTACATGACCAAGCCAGGAGTTTAACCCAGGTTTCATTATTCTAAGTGCAACACTCTTTCCATTAAACCAAGCATTATCACTTTCCTCTATTTTCTTGCAGTTTACTTATGCTAAGAGTTTCCAGATAGTTCACAGGCAGTTCTGGAATTATACACTACAACCCTTTTATGTGTCAGGTCAGAGGTAAAAGGATCAGTTGGCCTAGAGTTAGCACATTTCAACCACAGGACAAATTCCAAAGATTTCCTTTGAACTTATGGGTAAAAATGTTTGCCTAAGGTTTACAAAATCCCATAAAAGTGCTGCTTTAGTATTATGACTTGGAAATTCTCCCAAAGTGCCCAGAGCAATATTTTGTTACTAGACCATTAAGTTACATAGTATTTCTACAATAAATACATCATGGAAACGTCAAAACAAGTTTTCTGTTTACTGTAGTGTAACTCCTTCACATCATCCTTATGTTATTGTTCTATTTGAAGCAGGGGTCGTGTAGCTTTCTGCACAATTGTGACATTTTGATGCCTTTTTTCAAAGGGTAGAAGTTGCCTGAAGATCTGTGTCCCATCTTATGCGAATGTGCCTATTACATTTTATATAAGCTATTTTCTTGAAGGAATTGTTTTAACTGAAATTGACCTCATATCCCATCTTCTTGAAATAAGTGTTGACTTTTACCTCTCCTCTCCAACTCATACACACACACACACACACACACACACACACACACACACACAGTCAACCACCTCAAAATCAAAGGAAACATTTAGTTGACAATTCATTTATTAGAATGGGATGATGCCTTGTCTTACATCTTTAGTTACTTATCTTCCGTGAGTGTAGCTTTAATGAATACTGCTTATATAAAACTGTAAAGATCAATGGTTACACTTTTGTCCTACTTTAGTAGAAAAGTATGAATTAAGGAATTAGACCAGATAATCCTAAAAGTCCTTTCCAACTTAAAAAAAAAGGAGGTACATTTGTCCCTGGAAGTCAGCAGACCAGGATTTTTGTTCTTAAGTCTGCCACTGACTAGTTGGGAAACTGTGGGCTAATCTCCTAACCTTCCAAACTGCCTCAGTCTCCTCATCTCTAACGTGAAGGGTTTGGACTAAATTATATCCAAATTCCTTCTACTTTGATCATTCTGTGCTCAGTATTTTTAAATTCTGCGTTCTAGGGACCCATTTCTAACATTCCGTCTCTAATATTTTTTGTTCTGATTCTAAGATCCTTTATGGCTCTGTCATTCACTGCTTAGTGTTCTGTAATTCTTTCTTCTAAAGTACCTTCCATCTCTAGTAGTCTTTGTTCTAAAGTCCTTTCCAGCTCCTAACTTTCTATTATTTTGAGGGTCCTTCTAGCTCAATATTCTTTGGCAGTTATTTTTATGAGAAGAAAACAACCCAAAGTAGTATATCACTAATGGAAAGTATCATGTGAGAAGTGATAAGGGAGATGTTTTTTAGACAGGGAACCATTCACTATGCCCCTCAAATTAAACATATAAGCAGCCACCCCCTGCTCCTATACTTAAGACTAGTCCATCTCAAAGAGGAATTAAATGAAATACTGAAATGAGGCAAAGACAAGTAGAGTGGGCCAATGTAATACTTGAGAACATCCCAAAATAAAATCTGAAATTATGTCAGGGCTTCTGGGAAGCATCAGCAATCCAGAGTTGGCACAACACAATAAGAAAAGGGGATGCACAGGGCCTTGTTTGAAACCCAAGTGTCAGGCATGCTGATGGGCCAAGAGGCTAGTGTAGGGAATTTTAAGTCAGGCTAGGAACATGCCAAATGAGGCATTACTCAAGGAGGAAAGCAAATGACTTTAATGTCTATCAACATAAACAGATAGATAGTATCTGTTTTTAATGAAATTAATCCATAAGATAGTTCAACTACAGATGCCAGGATATGTGACGACATTTCCTGAAGATGAATTGCTTGGAAAGGAATGGTGAGATATATCTTTTCGCCTCACTCTATTTATTAACAGTTTAAACTTCAACTGGCTGATGCTAGGAGCATTGAAAATTGAGAAGAGTTCTCTCCATGCAAGCAGTACAAACTTTGGAGCATGTTTGCATCCTTTATTGAGGAAGCTGTGAAGAAGGCCTGGGGGGTAAAGTGTATGGAGTATGGAGGACCAAGAGTGAAGAGACCTAGATTCCATTTATAGCATTGACACTAATTCAGTCTGTGATCCTGGGTTAGTCACTTCTTCTCTCTGGGCCTCAATTTCCTTATTTGTAAAATGAGGGGTGATACCTTCCAGTTCTAACATTCTGTGTTACGGGACGCCTTTAGCTCTAAAATTCTTTTTTCCTTTTATTCTGTGTTCTAAGGCTTCTTACAGCTCTTTTACATTGTGTTTTAAGAACCCTGTTAGTACTGATGTTCTATCACTTGAAATCCCTAAGAACTTGACTTTTTAGATACCTTAGTTTAGAAAAAAAATGGGTGAAGGCAGTCTTAGAAATTATAGGATGGGGGCGGCTAGGTGGCGCAGTGAGTAGAGCACTGGCCCTGGAGTCAGAAGGACCTGAGTTCAGATCTGGCCTCAGACACTTAACACACACACACACACACACACACACACACACACACACACACACACCTAGCTGTGTGACCTTGGGCAAGTTACTTAACCCCAATTGCCCTCCAAAAAAGCAAAAAGAAAAAATTATAGGATGATAGAATTAGAATTGAAAGGGACTTTATGAGATTGCTTCAGCAGCATGTATACTAAAATTGGAACGAAACAGACAAGATTTAGCATGGCCCCTTCGCAAAGATGACATGCAAATTTTTGAAGCATTCTATAATTTTTTTGTGTTTTGTTCCTTCTTTCTCATTGTTCATTCCATTGGTTATAATTCTTCTTTACAACTTTACTGATGTTTAATGTGAAGGTATTTGTAGAGCCTATATTTGATTGCATGCCACAATGGGGGGAGGGGGGAGGAGAGGGAAGAAGAGAAAATTTGAAACTCAAGGGGTTGTGGAACTGAATATTGTAAACTAAAAGTAAACAAATAAATTTAATAAAAATTTTTTAAAAAGGGACTTTAGAGGTCATTTATTCCTACCATTTCACTAGTTTGTAAAGAAACTTGCTTATGATCACCAAGATAGGACAAATGAGAAAAATCATTTATTACATGCATACTATATGCCAGACCTGTGCTCAGCACTATCTGTTAAAGGATAATATTCCATTATAAAAGAACTATGTGGAATGAAAGTGTATCATGTTCTTCAGTTCAAGTGACCAACTTCCTCCCTGAATATATTCTTCATTTTCACACTGTTGTTTAGGCTGTTCTCTAAGCATAGAATACTCTTGTGCCCCATCCCCTATTCATTCTACTCATTCTACCACCACTTTCCCTCCCCACTCTTCAGAGGTTATACTTCAGGTGCCACATCCTACATAATTCCTTCCATGGTCATTCCAGCTAGAAGAGATCTCTCCTGTAAATAGCCCCAAGTTCATATCTCTCATACCTTCATCATAGACTATTTTGTGTTGTGGTTATTTATGTCCACGTCTTATCCTTCTTCCAAGATCCCAAGTACCTTCATGGTAGAGACTGAGTCATTCATCTATATCTCTCCCCACCCCCAACCTAGTACATATAGTAGGCACTTAATAAATATTACTTGAATTAATCATGTGTAGCAGATGAAAGGTCCGGGCTGTTTTTAAGGGGAAAAAAGAGAAGTTTTCTCAATTTTTGGAGGTTTTTAGTGATGTAGTAAAAAAGGCACTCAGTTTTGTTGTAAGACACCTAGCTTGAAGTCTCAGCTCTGATGCTTAGAGGCTTTGTAAGGGTTGGGCACTTTACTTCTTTGTATAAGCTTTAATTTCTTCATAATTTAAGATGAAGATAAAAATAATGGTATTCCCTTCCTCAAAGAACTGTTCTGAGGATCAAGTGAAATAATGGATAAAAAGCTCTTTTGTGAAATACTTAAAGTTCTAATATGTCAGCTATTTTTATTCACCATTGTCCTTTACCTCCCAGAGTAGAACACTTGGGTTCAGATTTCCCAGATACTTATGACCGTGGCGATCTCTTAACTTCCCTCATCCTCATTTTCTTCATCTGTTAAAATGGGGATAGTAATAGCACCTACCTCATGGGTTATGAGGCTCAAATGAGATAACATATGCAAAAGATTTTGCAAACCTTAAAGCGCTATATAAATGCCATCTATGATCATTGTAAGGAAAGTATTTGATGAGTTGTAAAGTACTGTGGTGATAAGAATAGCTGACATTTAAAGTTTTCAGAGTGCTTTGTATACATTATCTCATTTTTAGCTTCACAACAACTCTATGAAAAAGGCCCTGCAGATATTATTTTATAGGTAAGGTAAGTGAGCCTCAAGAGTGATGTGCCTTCCCCTGCTCCCCCAGCTTTTGTCACAGAAAAGACTCCAGGTCTAGTCCTTTCATCTCTCTGTTGCTCTTTGCTGCCCGTTTAGATGTCAGAGTGTGAAGGATACTCAAGACAGTCTGTCATGCCCTTTTTGGTATCTCTCCCCTTATTGATGCTTGTCAGATATTCTTTTTGTTTTTAAGCTTTCCTTTCTCCCTTCTCTTTTGCATCTTCTAGGACCTCAGTATCGCCTGGAGAAACAGAGTGAGCCCAACGTCCCGGTGGACTTAGAATGCACCCTGGAGAGCCAGAGCACTTTGGAGTTCTGCCTTGTGCGAGAGAACAGTACGTCTGCCCTTTTCCATCTTGCTCTGTAGATTGTCTGAGTGCCCAGAAGTTATACATTCTAGATCAAGCAGTGTGCTGGCTGGGCAAGGGGGTTTGGAAGGTACTTTGTTCCTTACAGCAAGAGTTGTCAACAAGAGCCAAAAGAATATTCCAAAGTGAAATGATTGATTCCCTACCTTTTGGTAAATAGGCTATATACTGTTTATGGCTTCATGATTAATCTTTTTCTGTTAAGCTGTATACTGGTAAAGTTATGATCAACCCTGAACATAGTCTGGAAATATAATGCCTTTTCTGAAACCCACAATATTTAGTGGATAAAGTGACTGGTATCCAGTACATTTTATCCTGTCAATATCACCCTGCAATGCACCCAACATTTTCAAAACTTTCTGAAGTATTAACCATGTATGATTTCTGAAATAGGAGACAGAGGAGCTATTTTTAGCCTAGTGATTGTTTTTTAAGGAAAAATTGAAAATCTCAAATGATTTCTTATGTTCTCTTGATAGTAAGCCTCTAAATCAAACTTTGGAAAATAGAATCTTACCCTTAGAACAGATCTAAGAGAGGGAAAGATCTTCAAATAGGAACTTGTCTGACCTCTACTAGGAATACTTTTACTCTTCTGACCCCATGGCCACCAAGAATTCAGTTGTATTAGAAAGGTCTTCTTTATATTGAGCTGAGATCTGTGTTTGTTTAACTTCCACCCATTGGTCCTACTTCTCTTATAAGCAATATAGAATAAAATATAGAGGAAAGTGTTCTAGATTAGTCTAAAGTCTTTGATTTGAATTCTGCTTATCTACTGCATGGTCTTGAACAAGCCACTTAACTTCCTCTATTTGAACCTCAGTTTCTTTATCAAGAAACTGAGTAGATTAGTCTAGATCAGGGGTTCTTAACTTTCTTGTGTGTCAGAAACCTGTTCTGCAGTCTAGTGAAATATGTGGACCCCTTCTCAGAATACTGCTTTCAAATAATTACAGAAAATAGTATATTTCAGTTAGAGGTTACTGAAAATAAAGATGTAGTTTTGTTTTATTTTTTTCCTCACCCAACTTCATGGACCTCTGAAATCTATCCACAGACTCCATGGAGGTCTGTGAACCCTAAGTTAAGACCCACTGGCCTAGAGGATTTTTAATGTCTCATAAAGCTTTGGCATTCAGTGTTCTGTGTCCCAAAGTCCTTTCCAAATCCAACTTTTTATGTTCTAATAGTCTTGTAAGATCCCTTCTCATTTTAATACTGTGTTCTGTATTCTAAGGTCTCTTCCAGCTTTACTACACTCAGTATGGATCATTGTGATCTAGATGCTAGGATGGCAAAAAGGTAGAAGATGAAATCTTTCCGTTTTAAAGGATATTAGAGATCATTTAGACCAAACCTTTAATTTTACAGATGAAGAAACTGAGGCCAAGAATAAAAGCAAAGCCCATAAATTACTTGCCTTAAGGTCAAATAGATAGCAAGTAGGGGACTTGAAACTGAAACACTTGTCCTCTGACTCCATAGCCAGAGCTTTCTCCATTCTTGTTACATCAGAGCTTAAAGAATTGATAAAAGCTTTTATATTTTACTCTGTTCTTTCCATTTATACTTCACTACTTCAGAACATCCATTGTTTAATTGATAGGGGGATCCAGACACAGACCCATTTAACAGATGGGAATTGCTGTAGACAAAAAAAAAAAAAATGTATATCCTGAGGGCCAAACCTTTACCAGTGGACTTCTCCAAGACTTAGTTAGGTGGTCCTTGGACAACAGCATCTCTAGGCTCAAACTCGAAACTTTTCTAGCTTAGGAGGACCAGCCAGAGTTCCAGAGTTTGAAAACACCTGGCATAGCCTTGAGTAACTTGAGCCACCTCCATACTTCAGTGAGGCCTCTGAGGGAAGTTTTCAGTCCAAGGGTCACAGAATGGTAAATGGTATTGATGGTGAAAGTTTTACAAATTTCGTGGTCAAAGGGTTGTGTATCTTCTGGGGGTCATAAAATGCTGTCTTTGGTAGCATTTAAGAGTAAAGTTTGAAAATGGAGCTAAAGATGATAAATATCTCTGCTTAGGAACTGAGATTTAAGATTTTTACCTAAGTCTTAGCCTGTTAAAGGAGGAAAAAGCCAAAGTCCTCGAGCTTTCCAATTGGAATTCCTTTCTGCTAATATATACTTTCCTTCAGACAGCTGTCTGATAGGAGCTGGAATATGACTAGTATAAAACAGGAAAATAGTATATATTGGAAGGGTATTTGAAGTGAGGAGTTCTCCTGTTCTTATTCCCCCAGTTCTAATCTTGGCTTCTAATGAGATAATCTCCCTGAACTTTTATACTGTCTTCTAAAAAAGAGAAACTCCTTCCCCTGCTTTCTGAAGACTTCTCTAATTATCTGGCCTTGATAAAGACACAAGACACTCAGAAGAAAACCTAGGCATAATTCAATTTGATCTAAACTTCCAGCCTGCCTCAGTTACTACCTGATATCCATTTTATCCCATCCTTTGTACTTTTTGGATTCTACCATTCTACCATTACCATGCCTCTCCCTCCCCCACTATGTACTCTCTCCCCTACCTTGTGCCACTTTCTTTTTAGTCCCTTTTTGTGTGTTTGTGATCTTTCCCCATTAGAGATTGTAAGCTCCTAGAGGGCAAGAACTGTCTTTCCTTTTCTTATAAGTATTCCCGAGGCTTAGTACTGTACCTGACTTGTAAGTAGACCATAAACATATATTGTTTTGAAGTAGGTACTTAATAAATGTGTGTTATATTGTATTATATCATCCTGCTTTCCAGGTATTCCTTCAGGAATATATAACAGAAGGCTGTTGAAACCTTTCTCACAGTAACCCTGCTCAAGGGCCATCTCTTTGGTCTTCCTTCCCTCACTCTTCTTCTATAGGATTTAGATTATCTTGCCCTACTTCCTCATTCTATCAGTGAGGAAACTGAGGCCCAAATAGGCTAAGTGATTTGCCAAGAGTTAGGCAGGCAACAAGTAGTAGAGCCAAGATTCAAACCCATATCCTCTGGCTGCAAATCCAGCACTCTTTCCACTATATCATACTGCCCTTCTGAGCTAGAAAACTATAAACCTCAATTTTGTAAAATATTTCCTTCTACGTCAGCCGAATCTGTGCCATAGCACTCTTCCTAATTTTCCCTCTTGCTGTCATGTTCTACTTTGTATCATACTTGTTTCTGTGTGTATTCTGTCTCTACGATTTGATATTAGGACCATATGGTGCTAAAGAGTAGAAACTGCTCTTTCAACTTTATTTCTTCTAGGTCAGGAGGAAGACTTGACACATAGTAGGCAGTTAATATGTTTATTCAATTAAGTTGAATTATTTCTGTAACCCCAGCAGATTTCCCCAAAATTCACCTCATGGGCTAAGACATTTCCCAAGAAATAGTCCCAAAAGGTGAATCTAGTCATTATCTTTTCTAAATAGAGGCTGCTTAGAAATAATTAGAAGGCCACAATGGTTATTTCAATTTGCTGCTCCTAAGAGCATATTCACTTTGTGGTCTCAGTTTTTGTTAATCCTGTCACTGACCTCACATGAATTTGGGCAAGTCACTTAACCCCTCTAGGCCTCAGTTTATGTATTAAATAATTTTAAATAAGAGAGTTGTACTGGATGATCTCAGATCTTCCAGTTCTGAAATATTATGTATAACAATATATAATTAATGTGTGCTCTCAGGCCTCTTCCAGACCTAATATTCTGCTTTAAGGTCTGTCTCTTCTAGCTCTAATAGTCTGTGTTCTAAGGTCCATTCTAGTTCTTAATTCTAAGACTTAGAAGAATTTGAACATCAGCACTGGCCTTTGGACCTCTTTAAAGACCCAAAGGGACTTTGTACATAGTAAATGTTTATTGAATTGAATTGAACTCACTATTTTAGAGGTAGAAACATTCAAAAATAATAATAATATTCCTTTTCAGTGATTTGGGAAAGGAAACTAGGCTTTCCTAGTTTCACTGAGTCATTGAACTTAGTGAAATACCAGGTTCAAGGTTTTTGAGTATTTTTCAAAAGGAAAATTCCCTCAAAGGATAGTAAATAGTACCGTTTTTTTGTTCAGTCCAGATTTAAGTGTGGCTGGTGAGAGACATAAACCATGACAGAAATACTCCAGATCAATTTGAATCCATAGTTTTTGGGTAGATACAATAAACATGTTTGTGTTAGTGTGTATGGATACCAATTTCTTCACAGATTTACATGACTTCAGATATAGAAGGAAACTTAGCAGTAAGAGCACTGAAATTTAAGTCATAAAACATGGATTGAAGTTCAAATTCCATCATTTACAAACTTTGGGGCCCTAGAAAAGCATGGTATAGTAGACAAGACAACATCTGGAATAAAAAGATCTGGGGTCCAATTCCAGCTGTCATTTATTAGTTCTCTGGTGTTCCAGCCACTTTCCTTCTCTAGATTTGTTTGCTTAATTCTAAAATGAGAGGATTGGTCTAGATACTCTCCAGATCCCTCTCCAGCTCCAGGGCCTTCATCATTCACCCGCTTTTCTAATATAGAAAAATGGGGATAATAATACTCCATGCTTCCCAAGGGTTTTGTGAAGACATTATGTAAGTGTGACAGTGACCTCACTTTCTAAATAAAGACCCTGAGACCCAGGGAATTAAAGTGTCTGAGCCTAGATCACAAAACTTCCAAAGGCCTTTAAATATGACCTGCCTGATGAGGTGCCCCTTGAAGATCCAGGAGGTTCAGACATGATGCCAGCAAAGTATCAAGGAAGCTAATGCAAAATGTTTGTAGAGAATGTCACTTGCACATTGTTCATCTTTGTGTTGTTTTCTTGTTAAATAGAAAAGGGAAAGAGGGAAAAGGCAGCTATCAGAAAGAGAAAAGAATGCTTGTTTTTTCTGAAGGCTTCTGGTAATTTTCCAGACACTCTTCATTATCCTTATTCATAATGGGTGGATTTCTCCTCCTTTTAGGCACTTCATGCCAACAGAGGAGACACCCTGGGGTTTAGTTGGTGCTGGGGAAGCTCTGCCCTACTCACTCAAGGATCACCAACCTCCTTCAACATGAACTGTAATGCTTTAAATATCAAAGCCCCTCATAGCTTTAAATGTCATTTTGTGGTGCCCCAACAGGATTTTTTAGACAGAAGGAATGTTATGATGTAAATAAGATTTGTTTGTGAATAGAAACTTAGGTGTGTGAGTAGCTAAATGCTTTCAGGCTCTGCCATGTATAGGATCATAGGACTTATTGCACAAAAGACCTCAGAGACCATCTAGTCCAGCCCCTTCATGTTACAGAGGGGAAAAGTACCTGGCCTCGCCTTGTGACTGTAGAGAAGTAATATCAGCTCTTTGGGCCTCTATTTCCTCATCTGCTAAATGATGATAATTAATAATGTACCACTTACCTCACGGGATTGTCATGAGGCAAATGCCATGCAAATTTTCAAACACAGTAGAAATGTGAGTTATTATTGGCAAGAAAGGTGCTCAAAGACCCAAAAGCCCTATCAAAATAGGAGGTATGATTGAGTTTTTTAAATTGATGGCAGCATGGTATATCAAGTAGAGACTTGGCCTCAAAGCCAGGAAGACTTGGTTCGGATCAGCCAACTAAGATTATAAATTTCTAAGATGATGCTGACCTGTATTGGTAGAGCTTCCTCCACTTGGAGTTACTAATATGAATGAAACATTAGGTCTGATCTCTATCCCTATCCTATCAGCATACTGCAGTATTCATACTGAAAAGATTCTCAGTGTCATAAGTGTGTGAATGCTCCTTCTACCAGTGCAAAATACTTCCTACCTTTGAAAATCACTTTACCTCCTAAGAATTTGGTTTTCTCGTCTTCAAAATTAATTTGGGCTAGATGATTTCTGAAGTCTCTTAACAGTTATAAATTTTATCAATGTTAGAACACAGAATATCAGATCCAGATAATTATCAGCATAGAATATAAAAACATTGAATATCTAAGCTGGAAGGAACCTTAGAAAATAAAACTTGGAACATCAGAGCTGAAAGGGAATACCTTCCCCCTTTTTTACATTTAAGAAGACCCAGATCCTAAGAGGAAAGGTATCTGCCTTACCCTGTTAAGTAGTCAAGCCATACTCAAATCCCAGTCTTTTCACTCCATAGTACAACATCCTTGAGATGTTTCAGGCTACAGTTTCCTCATCCCTAAGATGAGAATATTAATGTTTGTATTCCCCGTGTTATACCATTTCCCCACCATCTTCTGTTTTAAGGGATGAATACATCTCTGTACATTTACTCTTCTCTTTTACCTTGTAGTTCCCTGAAGGGAACTACCTGTGTCTTATGTGTATCTTTCTTCCCCACAAACGTGGCACTTAACGCAGGGCTAGGCATCTAGATACCCCGAACTCACTTTCCCTCTTTGCAACTAATGTTGACACCATCTGCCTTATTGGGCAATTGAGAGGAAGGCAGGTGTAAAAAAGCTAACTAGAAATACGAGTTCTAGTCTTCATTATTAATATGAAAGTGTGTGTGTCTGACTAATGATTTCTTGGTATGGAAGTGACTCTTGGCTTCTCAAAGGTTGTGCCAGCAGTAGAGCTGGGGAGTCTACTAAATCCAGCACTCTTTGTATTATGCTGCCTTCCAGTCTTGATCCCTCATTTTCTCTCCCTTCACCATGCCTCTATCCCATTTCACCCTCTTCCTTCAGATTTCCCAGAAATTCATACATACATTGATAATCTTTAGGCTCAAGAGCTAGCTTACCTGTTGCAGACAGCCACGTCATTCCTGCCCAACTTAGATTTCACCTTTTCTCTAAACCCCAAGTGAAAGGGTCTTTTTCTTTCTTAAACTTGTCATAGCATTTTCCTTGTAAAAGCATGAACTTTTGACCTGTCATTTACTCACCTTGCTCTCTTTGTGCTATAGGTTTTGGGGTTTGGGGTTTTTTCTTTGCTTTTTGGAGGGCAGTTGGGGTTAAGTGACTTGCCCAAGGTCACATGGCTAGTTTTTGTGTTAAGTGCCTGAGGCTGAATCTGAACCCAGGTCCTCCTGACTCCAGGGCTGGTGCTCTATTCACTGCACCACCTAGCCACCCCTATAGTTATTTTTATTTCTATATGTCCCTCCATTATATTATAAACTCCCTGAGAACAGGGTCTGTGTCCTAGCTGCCTTTATGTCTTCAAATTAAGTCATTTAATAAATATTTGCCAAATGAATGCTGAGCTTTAGCCTCACCTCCTCTCTCAACAAGAGCCTGTTTTGTGCTGTCTAGAGTGAAAAGTTCCAAAATGCTCAAGGCTAATTAGTTTCATTTTTCTCTATCCCCTTCCTGGAAAGTTCCCCTTTCTCATTTTATCATTAGGTAGTAATTAGTATTCAAGGGAAATTGGTCTTAATATATTAAAATTGGTTAAGTGCATTTAGACCTGTATCACAGCCAATGTCTTATTGGAAAATGTAATTGGGGACTCTGTGTATGTAATTAATTGAATTACAATTAAGAACTTTCATTAAGCAATATACTAGTACATTAAAGCAATAAGGAAACATGTTTGCATTACCACTGCCCTTGTCTTTAGTTTGAGTGAGGGCACAGAGATTTGCTGCTCTTATGTGGTTTTCTATAATCTAACCCACTAGCTAATAATTTGGTTATATCTCTTAAATATTATTATATATTAGGGTATGTTTGTGTGTCAGCTAGGGCTGGACAGACTCCAGGTGCCAGGTCAACATTGTGCCAAAGCAGTTTCCCAGTGAGAAAAATCTTGCCTAGAGGTAAAAGGAAAGGGATCATAAGACTTAAAGCTGGAAGGGACCTAAGGATTCAACTAATCCAATCCCTTCTTTTTATAGTTGAAGAAACTCAGGGCCAGAGAGGGGAAATGTCCTCGACAAGGCCATAGAGGTTCCATGAATAATAGAGCAAAAATTTGAACGCAGGGATACTGACCAGTATTCTTTCCACAGGGCTTCAGCTCATGTCATGCAGTCCTCTAGCCAAGTGTAGACCACAATTTCTAAATCATTCAGTCACAAGCTTGTTTATGTGCCTGCTGCATGGATACAGAATCAAAAATGAAAGTCCTTGCCTTTGAGAAATTTACATTCTATCGTGTATGACTATATAAGTTTTTAAACAAGAAATACCAGATAGATTTTGTGGGGATGGTGCCAGCAGCTGACCAGATCAGGAAGAGCTTAATATATTAATAGGGGGACTTGAGCAGAACTTTGAAGAAAAGAAGGCATTCTGAGGTAAAATCAAGGAAGGAAGGTATTTCAGGCAGAGAGAACAGCCAGTGTAAAAGCCTGGAGACCAGAGATGAAGTGTCATGTGTGAGGAAAGGACAGCAAAAAGGCCAGTCTGTCTAGACCGAGAATTGCAGGAAGGTGAATAATATCCAGCACAGATGGGAAAGTTTGGTTGGGGTCAGCTTGTTAAAGACTTTTAAAAATTAAACAGTTTATATTTTATGCTAACATAAATAGGAAATGGGCACTGGCATTTCTCGAGTAGGGGAGTGGCATAATTGGACCAATGCTTTAGGAAAATTAATAGCTGTGTAGAGCGTGGATTGAAAATAAGGAGAGACATCAGCCTGGGAAGTCATTTCAGAAGCATTAGCGATTGTCCAGGCTGAGGGACAAGGAAAGTCTGTAACAAGGGGTTGGTATCTGAATTGAGAGAGGAAGTGACTTGTTGATGGTGATGAGAGCCTGAGCTATAGTGGTCGCCTTGTGAGCAGAGAGAATAGGATTAAGGGACTAGAGGATTGATGGTAGCCTTGGCAAAGAAATAGGGAAGTTTGGAAAAGTACTTGTGGGGTTATTGTAAAAATTGCCTATCTTTTGAACAGTTGAAGAAGTTAAAATGAATTTTGGGGGGCACGTAAGACTCTCACTGTAGCCTTAGAAGTTAAGAGAGTAATAGAATCTCAGGTTCAGAGGAGATCTAAGTGGTCATCTAGTCTTCCTTTACAACATCTCAGACACCTCCCCTCTCTACTCACACCGTAACCACCTAGTGTAGGCCCTTATAACTCTTCTTACATTTACTCATCTGTGTATATCCTGTGTGTCCCCAGTAGACTTCAGCTCCCTAAGCACAGGAACGCCCTCATTTTTGTCTTTGTATTGCTAGCAGCTGGTTCATACAGTAGGGGTAGGGGCTTAATAAATACTTACTGACTTGAATCTAATCTATATCTTTACAAGATACCCATCTTGAAGGGCAGCCTCTTTTGAATACCTCTAGTAGCAGGAAATTTATTGCCACCCAAGGTAGTTCATTCCGTTTTTAGTAGCTCTAATTTTTAGAAAGATTTTCCTTTTTGAATTAACAATGTTATAACAATTTAATATTTTTTTTATTTTATTATAGATCAATTATTATAAATCAGTTGCTTTATTATTAATCAACAAACATTCCAGTATACAAAGAACAAAAAAAGAAGATTGTATATGAAATCTTGAACTGCTTTTTAAACAAATATATTAAATTTAGCATGGTAGTAACAAGTGCTCATCCTGTCTACCTTTTAAATATCTGTTTTCTTCTGTGTGTTTTTGTTTTGTTTATGCTCCTTTACTCCACCCTAAATAGAAGCTCTCCCCTGTAACAAAGAAGTGTAATCAAGTGCAACAACATATTATCCATGTCTAGAAAGGGCGTTTTTCTTAAATCTACCTTCTGGTGACTTCTCATTGGTCCTAGATCTGCCTTTGAGGTCAAATATAAGTTTAGTCCTTCATGTCTACCTTTCAGATACTGGAACCACATCCTTTCTTTACCATGTCCTTCTTCAAATGTTCTCTTTTATCAGGGCAAACAGCCTCCTTACTTTTAGCTGATCCTTAGCTGCCATGGTTCTGGACTTGTCACTTTCAGTAGGAGGCCTTCTTTAGCAGAGTGCAGTGTGGTATAGTGGAAGGAACTCTGGACTTGAGTCAGGAGATCTGGGTTCAAATCTTCATCCTTATACTTACTAGCTAGGTGATTTTAATCAAAGAGCTTCAATTCCATATCTGTATAATGGGATAATAAAGCTTACCCTGCCTACTCACAGTGTTGTAAGAAGGGGGTTTTATAAATCTTAAACTGCTCTAGAAAGAGGAGTTGTAAATGTGTGGGGAAATTTCTGGCTCTCACCCATGAGCTGCAGTTCTCCAAATTTCCATCCGTTTCCGTCTGATAGCCCCATAAAATAAGATTACCCTGATTTATAGAGGGTCTAAAGAATCCCAGTGGAAAGCCCTCCAGCGTAGCCAGCTTCAGCTCCAGTAGTTTAATCAATTAAACACTGACAGGAAGCATTCCTATTCTGATGGTAACATGGCAGGTTCTGGAGAAGGGTGTGTGATCCTGATGGCTGTGCTGAGATTACTGTCACTGAGTGATAGAGTTGTGTATGTGTATTACAGTCTATCCCCTATTGATTGTTTTTAAGAGACTGGCAAAATTGAACAATGAACAGGGGAAAGCGTTGAATAGAAGGGAAGCTTTGGGCTTATGAGGCTTTCGGGACTTGAAAGGCCTTTGAAAAAAAACTATGATGGATGTAGAAAAATGAAAGGAGTGAGACCAGTAAGATTTTTCTCAATGGCTACATTTTCCACAGTCCCACAATGGCATGTGGCTCAGGGTGTGTATGTGTATGTGTGTATAAAGAACTCCAAACCAGACTTGGACTCCGTAAGTCCAGGTCCCAGTCCTGGCTCACTTAAGTGATTTGGTCCAATCATTTCCCCTCTCTCAAGTCGAGTTTGTGTTTTTTTAATATAGGGGTGATCATCTTGCACAGCAAGCCTCAAAACGTTGTTAAAAGGGAAAGACTTGTAAATCATGAGGGATTGTGGAAATGGGAGCTACTAAGAAATAGAGACTGCATTCAGTTTTTACTTCATGGAGAGAGCACAGGGTTTGGAATTTAACACATTTGGGTTCAAATCCAGATTCTGCTCCTTACTTAAGTCATTTCACCTCTTTGAAGCATAGCTCTAAAATGAGGGCAGCTGATTACATGGTCCCTTCTAAAGCTCAGTCCTGTGAAACGGAGCTCACCCTCTAAAGGCACAATCCACAAGCTCCCTCACCCACGGCAAGTCTCTGTAGCACTGTGGATATAAAAAAAGCTCATCTTAGAGTCAGAAATACTGGGTTCCAGTCCTTGTTCCACTTCTTACCCTATGTGGAACTTCAGAAGAACTTTTCTTTTCCCCCTTCCCTTCCCTCTCTGAGCCTTCGAATCTTCATCTTTAAAATGGGAACAGTAGTCGTCCTTGCACCACTTTCTTCACAAGTGAGATATATACAAATGTAAAGCATAAAGCAACAGCACCATTAGAGCTCTTTGTATTATTATTGTCATTTACTTATAGCAATTACATTTTTTGCTTCCTTTTCTTCTCCCAGTTTTTATTATTTTGTTACCACTGTAACTGCCATTCTGTAAATAATTCAACATTTATCAAACTTTTTTTGTGAAAGTAGTGTATCTGTGCTGGGGAAAATCAGAAGTTCAGATCCTGGTATCCTGTGATTTAAAAGAGATCTAGAAACCATCTAGTCCAGCCTCATTATTTTACAGGTGTAAATACTAAAGCTCAGAGAAGGAAAGGGAAGGGAACTGCTTCAAGTCACATTGGGGACCCAGGGCTGAAACCTTGACCAAAGCTCTATACCCATGCTCCTCCTGCACTAACACAGATAACTATATGACAGAGTATTGTATAGCAAGTGCATAAATAATAAATTATTATGTGAGCTAGTAACTACTACTACCTAGTAGCCAACCTACATGGATATACTTAAGAGAGAGAGCAAATTGAGTGCTTTAAGGTTTCAAATGCAGTTGATTTTATTTTTGACATTTATTAACTGAGTTGAACTCCTCAGTAACTCTGTGAGTTGAGTTATACAGACTTTTTTTAACGTCATTCTGCAGAAAAACAAATGGATATTCTGATAACTTAGCTGATTTATTCATGGTCATAAAACTAGTGATTGTTGGAGACAGATTTTGAAACTTGTTGTCCATGGCAACTAGGCAGTATATTGGAGAGAGCACTGGACTTGATATCTGGAAAACCCAAGTTCAGACCTTGTCTTAGATATCAATTAGATGATTATCCCTGCCCAAGTCACCCCTTTGAGCCTCAGTGTCTTCATATGTCTATAAAGAGGTTGGCCTCTCTGTTCCCTTCCAATTCTCAATCTGTGTTTGTAAGATCTTTTGACTCTAAGCTGAATATTCTATCTACTGTATACCATATCAGGATTCAAACCTGGAATATTCTGACTTTCAGTCTTCTGTTCTTTCTATTACAACACACATTCATTACCTCCAGGGCTTGATTAGGGAATACTTCAGAACCCTTAGTTCCAATTTATATAGACTGAATTTCTTAAACTTAACAAAAATATAATGTGTAACAGTGCATCCCTAAAATGTTCTCTGGGGCAGCTAGGTGGCGCAGTGAATAGAGCACAGGCCCTGGAGTCAGGAGGACGTGAATTCAAATGCGACCTCAGACATTTAACACTTACTAGTCATGTGACCTTGGACAAGTCAACCCCAATTGCCCTGCCCTCCCCCCTCCAAAAAGCAAATAAATAAATGAATGAATGAATAAGTAAACAAATAAATAAATAAAATGTTCTCTAACATAAGGATTTGATACGATGCCAAGCTGTAGCAGAAAACATTAACACAGTAGGCTTTGACAAAATACGCTGTAAAAGCCCTGAAGGTGTCATTGTCATCTATCTTGACCTTCAAAAGGAGATTGATATTAATGAAAGTAAACACATTGTGGATGTTTTTTCATTTAATTAATTACTGATAACAGCATTGGACTTTACAACTGCTTAATACAACCATAGTGATCATTTCTCAGCTGAAGCTTGGTAAGTCCTTCTTCTTTCTAGTTAAATCTTTGAAAAAGTGTGAACCAGCTTCTCATCCCTTGTTGCCCCCATGGAAGTAGCCCTTTGTTCTGACATCAACTCACATTCCCAACTTGACACCTCCTGGCTAATGAAGTTCATACTTGACTGAACTGGAAAAAGGGAAAAAGAGAACAGAAAGAGAGGAGTGGAGCAACACACAGATGCAACCATCCTCAGAGAAAGGCCTGTAGAGGAAGAACCAGTATCATGGCTAAGAAAAGATATGAAAAGAAAAATGAGCCATTGCCAGAGGAACACTTTAAACGGGTGGATAGGCACACCATGGACAAGCAATTTGAACTTATTCCTTTTCTGGTGCTGTGAGTCATGTGCAAAAAGCAAAGGGAAGTCCTGCCAGAGAAGATAATTATTTCATTGATTAGAAGTCCCAGTTTTTTTTTCCCTTTGAAGGGGGTCTTCACACAGGGTACTAGTCTTAGATTGGAAGCCCTATTTAAATCCATAGGGAAGGAGAAGGCCTACAAGAGTAGAAATGTTGCTCTAGTTACTCATTCTTGAATGGGGAGCAAAGTATTCAGAGTAGTATAAATCAGTAAAACTCTAGTCTAGAAGATGCCTGAGGAGGGTAGAGACACCAAAGAAGGGAGGGGCAGTTGTTTTGATTCTGTATAGACTTGGATGAAAATCTTTTGGTTTTTGTTGGATTAAATAAAACCTGTCCTATATTTATTTTCTTGTTCTCATCCCTTAACATAGGACCTGAGAGATTATTTTCTTTCTTTCTTTCTTACTAGTTCTTTCTTTCAACTTCAGTCCTATACATGAACCCATTTCTTATATTTCCAAAGGAAACCTTGAATGAAAACAGGAGTCAAAAGAGATTTTTCACAGACTCAAGATGAACCCATTTATGAGCTCTGAGCACCTACTGTGTGTGGAATGTTGTTCCCAAATGCTTAAAAGAGTTAAAAAGTTTAGATAAGACTTGCTCCCTGCCCTCAAGAAGCATTCTGTCTAATAGAAGGATATAGCATCTATACAAATAGCCATTTTCACCAATATTACATGACAGATCCATTAGAAAAGATTGAAGTGTGCTGTGTTCCATCTTCGGGGCAGGAGAAAGTCATTATCAACACAGAATCAGGAAAAATTCCTTGGAGGAAAAAGCATTTGAAAGAGATTTTTAAAATTGGATAGCAGTTGAACAGATGATGAGAAGGCAATAAATGTCTGTAGATGGACCTCATTTATAGACTGCCATACAGACCCACTGAGCAGATTTGCCTGCTTTGAGAAACATTTCAGAAATCTCGAGACTGCAAATCTTTTCCACTGGTTTTTGAATTCTAGTGTGTATTTAACATCAGTCTCTGAATTCTCCTTCCTCTTGTTGCCTTACCATGAAAGCAAACAATCCCCTTGCCAGCTCAGGACAGGGCTGAGAAACTCACTGAAGTATCACTCCGAGCTTAAATCCTCAAATGGCTTATGAATTTACACCAGCAGAGAGTAGGAGGTCAATGTAGGAAGCATTAGTGTGTTGAGCCAGCTCCAACTACATAAGTCTTAAACCAAATTAATATATAGAAATTGACAAGCCTTTTGCTGGGTGCTCCATAGCTTTAAGACCTCTACTAAAATCCCATCGTCTCATCTGCCCATTATTAACATTTCAGCAAAATATAAAGTTTTCATTAATCTCCCCCAGCAAATTTAGGACTGAAAACTGGCAGTTGTTTCAGCTTTTAGGACTACATTAGCTGGTGTATTAAACAAAATGTGTCATACTTCAGTATCTTCTACAAGAAACTAAATCAATTTCCCCCCATATTT
Source organism: Gymnobelideus leadbeateri (assembly GCA_011680675.1). Taxonomy (NCBI): domain Eukaryota; kingdom Metazoa; phylum Chordata; class Mammalia; order Diprotodontia; family Petauridae; genus Gymnobelideus; species Gymnobelideus leadbeateri. The sequence goes on from WOXC01004594.1 coordinate 123,359, forward strand.
ATGCACCACTTTATCTAAAAGCATCTGAATTATCATTTACAGCGAAGATGCTTTATTAGCAGCTGGCACTGAAATTGCTCAGTAAAAAATTATATGTCACGTTATAGTAATTTTTAAATTGGTTTTAATCCAACATCATAAAATGTAAAATCTTGAGTGTGGGGTTGTTTTTCCTTTGTTGTTTCCCCTAGTAACTGGCAAATTAGCTTAATGAGATGTTACCTCTTTCTTTCTATGTCTAATACCTGCAATATTTAAGAAATAACAATTAGTAAATAATTAAAGTTCTTCAGCTTAGACATCAGAATGAAGTTGTTGCAGGTAATTGCATTTACTAAAAAAAAAAAAAAGATTTAAATAATTCTAAAACATTTAAAGGTTTTTCATATTTTTGCCAAAATTTCCATATTTAAAACATCCTAAAATAGAAATTAACAGGCATTTTGTCAGTTATGTTTCAGTTAAAGCATAGATTTAGGGAAATGAACTATCATTAAAAACTGTAGGCAATAACCAGCCACCCTCATGAAAATATTAGAACAAAGAATGATAGAGTAGAAGGGACCTTAGAACATAAAGAGCTCAAGCAGAGAATATTAGAAGTGGATGGTAATTTTAGAATACAGAATGTTAGAACTGTAAGGGACCTGGAGACATCAAGGTCCTTGCCATCTGTTCTTTCGCTGTTCCATAAAGGACCACTCAGACCTTATTTTCAGTTGTTCTTTTTTTTTTTGCCTTTTGCCTTTTGCCTTTTGGAGGGCAGTTGGGGTTAAGTAACTTGCCCAAGGTCACACGGCTAGGTTTGGGGGGTGTGTGTGTGTGTGTGTGTGTGTGTGTGTGTGTGTGTGTGTGTGTGTGTGTGTGTGTGCGTGCGTTAAGTGTCTGAGGCTGGATCTGAACTCATGTCCTTCTGACTCCAGGGCCGACGCTCTACTCACTGCACCACCTAGCCGCCCCCAGACCTTATTTTCTAACCTGCTTTTTTGCTATACCTGAAAGACCACCAAACTTACCATTTGCCTGCAGATGTACCACCCATTAGAGTGAGGGATCCTGAAGAGCAGGGATATTATTAACTCAGTTCTCTATTTGTAGCATCAATATATAACACAATGCTTAGCTTAATAAAAGCTTCTTCATTCTTTTATTCATTCATCAAAAATTAAGACAGAAAAGGAACTTAATGAGTATATAGTTAGACCAGTGACCTCCAAATCTTTTGGTCATGTATTCCTCTCAGTAAAAAAAAAATTGTTAAACCCTATATGTACATATATATGTGTTTGTATAATTTATAAATTATATAATATACTATTGTACCAATAACTGTGTATATTATAAAACTTTTAAATAGACATTTAAAAGGATGAGATAAAGATGAAATCATATTTGATTCTAGTCCTTGAGGAGCCACTGAAGTATATTGAATAGCAGAATGATATAGTCATATCTGTGCTTTCGGAATATCATTGTGGCATCTATTCAGAGGAAGCGTTCTAGTGAGGAGACACTTCAGGGAGACAAATTAGGAGGCAAGTAGTCCATGTCAGGCATGAACCCATGAAAGCTGATGAGATCATCAAGAGGGAGTCTAGAGAGGAGTCAAGAGAGCCCAGGACAAAACTTTGGAGGACATCCACAACCAAGGGAGGGACATGGATAATGAGCCAGTGAGTGACACCGAGGACAGCCAAGGGAGGGCAATGTCACCAAAACACCAAAGCATAGACTATTCAGAAGGAGGTGGTCAGCAGTATGTTGCAGAGAAGTCAAGCAGGATGAGACCTGAGAAAATGCCAACAGATTCTGGAGTTAAGAAATCATTAATAGCTTTGGAGAAAGCAGTTACACTTGAATGATGAGAATTGAAGCAAAATTGTAAAGGGTTGAAATAAGGTAAGAAATAAGTTCTCTGAGATCAAATGACAGACTCTCAACATGCTAGAGGTCTGATAGAGGAGGTGGCTCCCAAGCTGGACTTTGAAGGAGGAGTAAAATTTAAAGAGACAGAGATTGTAGTAGAAGTCGGAATAATGGTGTACTCTTGTGAAAAATATTAAATTCAGTGAACAAATCCCATGTTCAGATCTTTCCTCCAGCACTAGTTGGTTGACCATGAAAAAGTCACTCTTCCTTTCCAAACCTGTTTCTTCATCTGTAAAATGGGAATAATAAGACCTGTAGTTGCCACCTCATGAGTTGTGGACGATCAAGTGAAAGCACACACATAAAGCATTTAGCACGCTTTAAGTAAAACACCATAGAATTGTTGGTACAGTGAGAGGTGGAGTCCAGAAGAAAGGAGGAGGAGAAGGAGGAGGGAGGAGGGAGTTGGTAGTAACGTGGGATCAACCTGGAAAAGAAGACCATTGCCAAACTGGCCACTTCAGTTGGATGAAGATGACATCCTTCGGTTTTTTTCTCTTCTCTAAAGTACTACCGTGGGCTGCAGTTCCATTGGTATGGGGGTTCTTTCTTGTCCACTGCCTATAAACAACCCACCTCCCCCTTCCCATTCTTTGCAGTTTTCATTCACACTTTACCTCCAAGGATTTGGGTGATTTACTGAAGGCCTTCCTCTGTTGTTGTGGTGGTTTTTTTAAGTATCTTTTACAGATACCAGTGCAGCATGTGGTGGATCAACTGTTCTTCCTTATCTAACTCCCTGCCTACTTTTACCTGCCCTTTAAGATGTATCTTACTCAACTTCCTACAACATGTCTTCTTTGGGAACCTTATGCAGCCTGCTGACCTCTGTTACATGTCTTTCCATTGCCTTTTAGATCACTCTGTGATTCTAAGTCACTTCTCTGTTTTCTCTTCTCCAACTTAAATAATCCAAGTTACTTTAACTTTTCCTTAATGGCCTTAGCCATATGCTGTAGTCTAGTCTTTCAGTATCTTCACGTATTTGACCACGCTGTTGATTTCTCACAGGTTCCAGGGGAGAAGGGATTTCAGAGGAAGATCCTCAGACTGACATAGCCACAGTCCAAGACATGCTGTCCAGTCACCATTACAAATCTTTCAAAGTCAGCATGATTCACCGACTCAGATTCACAACGGATGTGCAGCTAGGTAAGGCACAGATAAAAGGCCAATTTCACTTTGTAAATCCTCAGCTTTCTTGAATACTGCAGCATACGAGTGTGGCGTGAAATTGTGCACAACTTTTATGTGGCCCAAATGACTAGAAGTAATTTATTTTCTGAGAAATTGTCTAAACAATGAAATTTAAAATATGAAATTTTTCCCACCTGAGGGAATGATGAATGCTCATTGCTCCAGCTTGTCTTTCTGCTTATTAAGAAGCAGATTGGAACTAGAAGGGACTTGAGGCTTTCTTTTCAAATGGATTCATTTATATGTAAGATTCCATCATTTTTGTTCTACATAATTGACTAAAAAACTTAATGTCTCCCACAAGCTGCCTTTGGAACAACCTCTTTTTAGTTGTCTCTTTTCTCTAAATATATGTGTCTTTAGATAAGTCATCTCTCCTCTATGATCTCAATTATCTCATTTGTAACATGGGTGATAGGGTTAGGGAGAAGGAGGATGACCTAGGGGATTACTCAGTCCCCCCTAGTTCTGATGTTCTGTTATCTGAGATCTCTTTCATCATTCCATCTTAGGCAGTCCTGTTCTGAGGGGACTTCCAACTCTGAAATGTTATTTGGAGAAGGGGGTGGAGGCAACCCTGACAGTCTCTGTCCTGTGTTCTGGGGTTGCTTCCCTTTTAGGATAGTTTGTCCCAACAGTCTCTATACCCTAAGCTCCTTCCAGTTTTGATAGTCTGTTCCATGTTCCAGGGTACTTTCCAACACTTACATTCTCCATTTCTAATAAAGCACATTACTTTTTCATCTATAATACTGACCTGCATGCTTTTGGTGACTCCCAGAGTTTATATTTGAATCTGTACCAAAGATTTAAAACTAACTCAGATGTCAAGATTTTTGTCTTATAAGCAGCATCCTTTCTTTATGATTCTTGGTAAAGAGATACATTTTTATTTGGCTTGAGCCTGAAGTGCCATAAGCTGAAAAATGTGGTAGTAAAGTCGAGAGACCTGGACACTGGTTCTGACTCTGCCACTGTCTTGCTGTGACTGACCACTTTACCCCTGTCTTCGAATCTTCATGTACTCAGACTATTACTAAATATTCTCCAGCTCTGACATTCTTTGTTCTAAGACTCTTTGCCGATCTGATACTATATTCTAAAGTCCCTTTTCACATTCAGCAAGTGAGTTTCCTTCCGGCTCTACATTCAGTGATCTTATAAGGGGTTAGACTTGTTTTGCTTTTCCCCACATAGCAGAACTAAAAATAGGTGGAAGTTGCAGAGAGACTTAGGCCTGATATACAGAAATATTTCCTACCTTTTAGAGCTGCTCAAAAGTGGTACAGGTTATTCATTTAATAATAGGTTCCCCCTTTAGAGAATTTCAAGTAGAGGCTGTGTAACCATCCTTCCTTGCCTGGTCCCAGTGCCCAGACTTCCTCTTTTGACTATACTTCAGCTGCATGTGGGAAATCTCCAACTGTATCATGCCAGCATCCCTAGACAGAGTAGGTATTGGGGAGAAGAAACCACGAGAACAAGACAAAACCTATATCTCCTTTTCCTCTTGCTTTTTGACCTCTGTGATGGTGACCCACAAGCCCAAATGCTTTTGGCAATGAGCCCTTCTTCTCTTTCATTCCTGCAGCCCTGTGACATGACTGCCCCTCTTTCCTTGATCCATTCAAACAAAAGATAGATTTTGATGTTTGCCTAGCTACAGTGAAAGGGTGAGATCATAGAAAATATATAGTACTTAGAATATATGGAATTAATGAAAAGAGAACCAGGAATATCACCCCCACTGCCAATGGAGGGAACAAAAGCTCCACCCAGATATTGAGTGGTTTAGATTCAGTACTGACCATTCAGAGCTGACCATCTTGTTTCCAGGAAAGATAAACCATGCATCTTTGCGTCTTTCCCCAGTCTTTCTTCTGCTTAGCTACCCCTTCTGCAGCCTTTGCACAGTCTTTAGTTCTTCCCAGCTATTCAGGAAGAATTTTCAGAGGCCATGATTTTGCCTCCACTCATATTGGTGAGTCATCGTATCTGCCCCATAAGCTAGAAGACTATCCCATCTACTCTGGGTGCAGTCTTAAAACCATAGACACAGGAAGAAACTGAGCAAAACCTGGGAACAATTACAGGCAGTTACAGGAAAGCAGATTTAAGCTAGTCATAAGGAAAAACTTTTGAATAGTCAAAGAACTGTCTCAAAGTGATATAGACTGCCTCAGTAAGTAGTGAGTTCCCCATCACTGCAGGTATTAAAGCAGAGACTGAATAAGTGCTTGTTAGGAATGTTAGAGGAAATTCCTCCTCAGGTGTGTGTTGAGTTGCCTGACCTCTCAGGTCCCTTCCAACACTAAGATTATAGAATTCTGTAGTTTAATTCCTAACACCAGTTATAAGGACAGGGGAAAAAGGATGTTCTTTCATAATAAACCTGTTCAATTTTAATGCACAAATATAATTGATACTCCTAATTAATAAATAATTGGATAGAGGAGGAGCTTATGTTTCTAAGAGGTTTTCTAAAGCAAGGAAGCATTTTCAGATTATTTGCTTCTGTGATGAAATTCAAGAGTAGTCTTCAGAGTCATAATGGAGCCCTCATCAGCCCTGAGGAAGTCCAATTCAATTTCAGTTCAATTTAACAAACATTTCTTAAGGATCTGCTGTATCCAGAGCCTTCTCTCTGATGCTTAGGGGAGATACAAAGTTTAGATTAGACATCATCTCCACTCTCATGGGATTCTTAGTCTGGTAAAAGGACATGACATATACACAGAGAGCTATAATGCACAGTATTAGATGAAAGAGGTACCAAACAAACTGCTGTAGGAGGGCCGGGGGCACAGGCAGGCAGCATGGAAGTTGTATTTTCAGAGATGGATGGGATTTCATCATATAGGGAATGCACTCCAGACAAAGGGCACACCACCAAGTGACCATGTAAATGGAAGACCAAAGGGCATACACCTCAGATGGAGGGTGGGGACAGTTTGGCTGGCACCTATACAGACTAAATAGAATTAAGTAATGTGAAAGCCAGCTTGAAAGGTAAGGTGGTGCCAGATTGTAGGGATCCTTGAACACCAGTCTAAGGAGTTTGACCTTTACTTGGTAGGCATTGGGAATTCATTGAAGGATGTAAAGCCAAGAAGTCACATGACAGATCTTTGGCTAAGAAAGATTCAGTCTGGCAGTGTTTGAAAAATGGATTGGTGGGAAGAGCAGGTGGAAAAACCTGTTGGAAGAGTCTTTTAGTCCAGGTAGGTAATAATCAGGACCTGTGTTAGGGTGGTGGTAGTGGAACTGAAGAAAAAAGGAATGGATACAAAAAGATAACCAGAAAACTTGTGAAATTCAGGTGAAATACATTGATAAGTATCATGATTCCCTACATATTTAGGAAACTGATGTTTCCTTACTTTATAAGGGCTGTTAAAGCTACCATGTCTTTCCTTACAGGGGAACCCCTTTATTCAGACTTAAAAATATAAGTGCTCACTCTGGCCCAGAAATTTCTTTACATTGAAATGCAATCTTGCACAAAGCAGAGCCCAGCGAAATAGTACAAACTTTATGAGCAATGAAATGAACTACGCTGGATTCTGAGAACAGTAAATAATTTAGTTTATTTCAACTGACTAGGCAGGTTCTTCAAATCTCTCCTGACACTGATGAATGAATGGTCTCCTCTCTCCGTCTGTCCTGTGTCAGTCAGAACAAGATATTTCACTTTCGACACCTGTGGCGTCATCTTCTAAGTGGTGAGTGTCTGTATGAGGCCCTGAGAGTATCCTGTCTTCAGGGTTTGCCAAAACCACTCTGAGTTATTAACACAAAAGATATCACAGCTGTAAGCTGGAATCCTCCCACTCCCGAAGGCCATTATAACTCAGTTTCATCTAGAAAGATTTCCCAGCTAAAAGGGACCTTAGAGGTCATCTGTTCCAAAGCCTTGACTTTACAGATCAGAAAAATAAAGCCTGGATAAGGGAAGGGACTTGCCCAGTGTCGCATAGCTTCAAAGTGGCAAAACCAAGATTCAGACCTAAGTTTTTCAGCACCAAGTCTGATAGGCTTTATACCCCACCATGCTGAACTTCTGATAGACTGCTATTACGTACCCAAACCTTTGTTTTCAAAGGAAGCAGCAATAAAGAAGATGCAGATTTTGCTCTTGGGCCTGCACTTACTTTCTACTCACCATTCACTGGCTCTTGTTCACAAATGCTATTTAGAGATCCAAAAAAAACTTCAGAAAGGTTATCAAGAGTAGTCAAGTTAGCAGTAGACCTACTATCTCATCCAATCATTAAGCCAATCTTAGATCTTGTGCATTCCACTTGTGTAACAGCTCATGCATCCATCCTTTCCCCTCTGTTCCCACCACCGCCATTCATAACTACATGTCTGATATAGTAGTGTCTTTTCAGGTCTTTCCAGTCTTCCCCCTAGAATCTGTACTTAATGTCATTGCCAGGCTTATTTTCCTTATGTATTAATCTAGTCATTTCACTTCTCCACTCAAGTCCCTTTAGTGACTTTCTAGTGCTTCCCAAGCAAAGTTCAGACTGCATAACCTAGCATTCAAGGGCCTCCCCAGTTTGATACTATTCTACCTTTCCTACCTTATCTCATATAGTGCCTGGCACATGGTGGCTACTTAGTAAATTCATGTTGATTGACTAGCACTACTTCCCCACCATGTACTTCATGCTCCAACCAAATTGGACTTCCTCATAGTGACTCTCTTTTTTCAACCCCGTTGCCTTTGCTTCCACTGTTTTCCTATGCCTAGAACTCCCCATCTCCAAATGGTGTAAATTCTTAATCATCCTTTAAAACTCAATTCAGATGATGTGCTCCAAGAAGGATTTCTTGATCTCATCCCCTTGTAGACATTCCCCATGTTGACCTTCCCCTCCTCTTCCTGTAGCATATGGTTTCATCTCTCACATATACTTGTATTTTATTTTGTATTGGGGGGGGTGTGTTTGTGTACATACATCACCCTACTAAACTATAAGCTCCATGAGGGTACCTTCAGTACCCAGTTCAGTATTTTGCACCTAGTTGGTACATAAGAAATATTATTGGAGTGACTAGGTGGTGCAGGGAATAGAACACTGGCCCTAGAGTCAGGAGGACCCGAGTTCAAATTCTCCCTCAGACACATAACACTTACTAACCATGTGACCTTGAGCAAGTCACTTAACCCCAATTGCCCTGCCTTTCCCCCTCCAAAAAGCAAAAAAAAGAAAGAAAGAAAGAAATATTATTGAATAATTTTCAGTGGCTCCCTATTCCCTTAAAGCTCTCTACTCAACTATTTAAAGCCCTACCATAATTTGGCTGACACATATCTTTCTAAACATATGAGGTTGCTCTTTGCACAGTCTCCCCTCCCCCCAATATAAATAAGAAAATTTAATTTCTTAAAAACTGTTTAGAGTTATGGTCTGGTTCCTAGTCAACCTCACTCTACTGTCTCTTGAGTCCTGCATACCTTCCATTATACCCTATTCCTTCTGGATGATCCAGGAGTCCATTCACTAGGATAAAAACTGAAATGGGAGGATGATCCATTCTCGCAGTGGAACTCGGGCTTCTACCATTCATTCAGGATAGCTTTCTGTGATAAGAACATTAGGTTGGCCCCAGACATTCCAAGTCTTAAGCTGCCTCGAATAACTCCCTATCTCTGTGACAATATATATGCCCAACTATTCCAAATTTCCTACCCCAAAAAGTTCTTACTTTGGGCTTCTCTGACTCTTGCTGTTGTCAGATCTTGGAAGGGCCACTGTGCATATTTCAGCAGGGCTCCTCTAAAATCCCTCATGGCCCTCTGTGTACCAAGGAAATACTTTAGGAAGCAAGAGGACTGTCCTTCATGTTGCTTTGCCTGGTAATTTGTCATTATGTAGAAATATACCTTACCACTGGTACTAGCTATCTGCTTTCTACGTTTCAGGTCACTCTTTCCCAAATTACCTAATACAAGGCAGCACATTTCCTGTCTCACAGGTTCTATCTCATCATGAAGGGGACTTGGCTCATGTTGATTCTGGCTCTCCTCAAAATACTTCCCCTGGAGCCAAAGTGGTTTACTCTTTAGAGTAGAAGAAACTTTGGAGGTTTATTCCAGGATTTGGAATCATAGAATCATGTGATCTAAGAACTGGAAAAAACCATAATACTATGTCAAAACACTGAGTGTAGCATTTTGGACCTGGAAGAGTTCATAGGACGTGAACTGTTAAAACATTGAAAGTTAGAGCTTACAGGGGCGGCTAGGTGGCGCAGTGAGTAAGAGCGCCGGCCTCGGAGTTGGGATGACCTGAGATTGGATCCGGCCTCAAAAAATGAGCCCCCACACACAAATAATGACTAGCCATGTAACCTTGAGCAAGTTACTTAACCCCAATTGCTTTAAAAAAATAATAAAAAAGAAAGTTAAAGCTTACAGAGATCTTTTAACATAGTCACAGTGCCGTGGGCATATCTGCTCATAGTGCTTGGATGAGCAGAATAGCACTAGATACAAACATTGTGGTAAGATGAAAGATCTCTCAGCCTTGCCCTTTGCCCTGCCACTGTGTCCTGCAGACCTCTGGGCACTGGCACCGGAAGGAGCCCTGGGTCTTGCCATCCACTGCACTGCTATATACCCTTAACATTTCCATGCCTTTCCACCCTGTAACTGAACAGTGTGAACTCCTTGAGAGCAGAGACTGTCCTACTTTTTTATTCCCAGCACTTAGAATAGTACTTGGTACATAGTACCTAATAAATGTTTTTTCATTCACTTATGTCTTACATTTGAAAAAAAACTTAGCAAGTCATCTAGTTCACCCCTCTCTCCTGTAGGATAAATCCCCCTATAACTTGCCCAATAAGCAGTTCAGTGGGATAAAAGACCAACTGAAAATCAACTACTCACCTACTGTCAAGAAAGTATAGAAACACCAATGTCACTTAAAACTTAGAAGCATAAATTTCATAACATGGCAATAAGCAATTGTCTCTGTTTTCAGGAAGCCTTCCAGTGGAATTTTCATATGGTTCAGCTCCCCATTTATTTTGGAGACATCTGATCAGCAATAGAAATTCAATCTGGTTTCAAAAAAAATCTTTGCTGTATCAGAACAGCTGTTGATTAGATAAATGATTTTGGATGAATATACTAAGAGTAATCCTTTCTGGCCCCAGGCTGCTTAGTGATTCTCCCTTTGGCCTTTTCAGGTCTTCAAGGACTTATAGAAAGCTGAAAATAAAAAGATTGTAGGATTTTTAAAAAAAACAACTCTTTAGGAATTTAAACAATACAGAAGCCTTTGTCAGCTAAGCTAGCAAGTTATAGAAACTTGATGAATGAACTATAGCTCTTGATGCCTGAACGAATAAACAATATTTCTCAGTAAATAGATACCTTGAAAACCATACCCAGACATACGATATTTAATGGCCTCAGCCTTACAGAATTTGCAGTTTGGCTTGGCATAATAGAAAAAGCCCTAAATTTGGAGTACAAGTCCTGGCTTCAACAATTATTATGAGACCTTGGACAGCTGACATTCCTCTTGGATCCTCATTTTCCTCATGTGTAAACTAAAAGGATTGGATCATAATATTGGCATCACTTATCTCAGGGTCGCTTTGAGAAAAGTGTCTGATGTCCTAACTAAGGCACTTACACAAATAATTTTGAGGCATCATTATTGTTATTTATAGTGGGATGTTACAGAATGTTGGAATAGTGCCTAGGACAGTGAATCTACATGTAGTTCTTTAATCAGTATTTTTAAATGATGTGGCTGTACCAAGAGGCCTCAAAGCCAGGAAGACCTGGGTTCACATCCAGCCTTTGACACATGCCAGTTGTGTGACATGTGCCCCAGACCACCTTCTTGGACTACCTAGGGCAGAACAAGTGCTGACCTTCATCAGCAGTGAGAGTTTCCTATGCCAGTAAAATTGTAGGTTTAGTCCAAATAGTCATTTTCTTTCTATGAAATCTAGTTAAAGTAAGTAACTGAAATAGTGATGAAAGAGGCCTAGGCACAGTGGCTGGAGACCCAGTTTCAGGTCCTAATGCTGTTGTGTAATTTGGCCACATCATTCACATCTTTGAGCCTTGCTTTTTATTTTTATTCAGTCACCTCTGACTCTTTGTGATCCTATGGACCATATGGTCCTTCGGTTTTCCTTGGCAAAGATATAGGAGTGGTTTGCCATTTCCTTCTTCACTGATTAAGGCAAACAGAGATTAAGTGACTTGCCCAGGGTTACACAGCTAGTAAGTTTCTGAGGCTGGATTTGAACTCAGATCATCCTGACCCCAGGCCCAGCTCTCTATCCACTGAGCCACCAAGTTGCATCCATTTAGCTCTGAGTAATAGTGCTTGTTCTGTGTGTCACTCAAGGCTGTGAGAATCTAGTGAAATCTTGTGTATAGAGTGCTTTGTGAAAGATAAAACACTACATAAATATTGTAAGATCAAGAGCTGGAAAGATCTTAGGGATAATTTTACAGAGTAAGAGACTGAGGTACAGAGAGGTGAAGGGGTATGCCAGTAGCTCATGTTTGGCAAGAAGCAGAAAGCAAGATCCAGACCTAGGACTTGAATGTGCACTTGGTATAAGTTTTAAAAGTTTCAAAAAACATAGCTTCCGGTGAAAATGAGATGGACTTCAGAGTCCCTATTTCTTGTGGTTGTTTATTTTTAGCTGTCTTGTTAAGGAAGGATTTATATTCTGGTGTTGATGGAGGACAGTGTTGAGCAATGTTTTCTGTTCTTGACAGTTGGTGTGATACTTTGCTTCCAGTGAAGTTTGACTCACTGTATCTGGAAGCTGTCACAAGTAAGAGCTTGAAAAGGTCATGACAGATCACTAAAGATAAATGGTTAGGGGAGGAGAGCTGTTACAGGAAACAAATGGCCTACCTTGTTTGGTAGGGAAGGAGCTGACCCTGTCCAGTACGGTAAGGACCGTAAACTTTCCTTACCCACCTTTGGCAGGGCACTCATGTTTAACACTCTCCCATTTCCAGTTGACAGTACAGAATAAAGCCAACTCCTAACTTTTATAGGAATAGTCTGAATAACAATAGAACTATATGTCTGCAAAGCCAAAAGAACCTTAGATCATAGAATGTTAGGGATCTGTAGAAGGGGCCAGCGAGAGGTCTAATACAGTTGCCATCACAAAAGGATTCAACTCAAGTGTTCCTTTAATTAGTGATTCCACAGTATTTGAATGCTTACAGGCCATTCATTATCTTCTGGACCACAAGCTTGGAGATCAGAGAAATTTAAAGCTTAAGGGAATCCTAACACTAACACGTCAGCCAGAAACTTAAAATTCATCATTTCTAAAATAGTAAAACAAATAATCAGTGAAGAAACATGGTGTGATTTTTTTTCCTTTAAGAGATTGGGTGTAGCAGCCACTCAGACCTAGGTCAGCTCACCCTTCCTTAGGCGCCCTGGTTCATCCCAGGGACTTACCATATTGATTCCAGATTTAGTCCTGGACACCTGATCAGCTTAGCACATTGAAGTTCATAACTCCAGAGCTCAGGCAATACACCTGCCTTTGCCTCCCCTGTGGCAGCAATTATAGACATATACCACCATGCTGGCACAACTCAAAGTTTTTCCTTTATATATATATATATATATTCCACTATGTCCAGCCTGATCTCAAATAAAATGTTTTTATGTCTCCTATGTTCAGGTGAAAATAGAGAAAGTTATCTCTTCACAGTGTTTAGGGTTTGACTTTGTAGAAAGAAAAGTGGAATCAGTGTTCACACTGCAGCAGGTTCTACCTGTGTGATCTTAGATAAGTCAGTTAACCTCTATGGGTGTGGCTTATTCATATACAAAGTGAACTGGAGGGTCCCTTCTAGCACTAACATTCAGTGAGTACTAAATTGATGTTTATGAACCTCATTTTCCCTCATAACCTACCTTACCAGGAGTAGTGTTAAGGATCTTAGGAGGTCATAGATGGGAATTATTGGAAATGCAACATGGTATAAGAAAAAGATCACAGGAAATATGTTACATGTTATTTTCATGTTTCTCCTGTGCCACCCAGGCAAGTCTTTCCTGAGCCTCAATTTTCTCATCTGTAAAATGGGATTGATGTTATTTGGACTAGTTATATCACAGGGATGTTTTAAGGAAACCCTTTGTAGATCCTAAATTGATAAACAAATGCAACAGATTCTAGGGATCGTACCTTTTGGAACAGAAAAAGACCTTAGTGGTTAAAAAAAAGCGTTGGAATCCGAATACCTGGAGCCCAGTCAGAGGCCTGATAGTTACTCCCCTGGGAACTTTGACTACATCCTTTCTTTTACCTCATTGTTTTCTTATCATTAAGATGATAGTTGGAGTAGATGATCTCTCCAAGTTTCCTTTCAACTCTTATGTTTCTATGGTGTAGTTCAACCTCAAATATATTATTATTGTCATTCATACTGTTACTAGAATAATGCTGCAAAGGGGCATCATTGGGAAAGGAATTCATGTGCTGGTGTGGGAGCTAAGGCAGTTGATGCTGTGATATGGAACATAATGGATGAACTCTGCAGTAACAATTTGCAGATAAAAATAATAGAAGTTAAAGTGTACTTTACATGATAAAAGAAAGATGAAAGAGAAGGAGAATGTGGTGCCTCTGAGATGGCTAGGAAGACTCGAGGCTTTGTGAAGTAGGCTCTGTTGGAAAGATTGATGCAACGGAGAGTGACCTTGGCTTGGAACAGGAGCCAGTGATGTATGTACGAGCATCTCTCTGCTAAATGGACCCAGATTTGTAGCACTAATATACATGGAAGCCCAGAACCAAACTCAGTGTGGCAATAAATCAACAGCCACTTTGGATGTCATTTCTAGTTTATATTCTACTATTGTTCTATCACTTTAATTCATGTCACTATCATCTGTTCATCTGGAACAGGTTTATATAATTTTCCAGTGGAGTTACCTGACAAATCCTATCAAATTAACAAGGTACATTAACAATATTGACTGACTGTAGCTTCAGGAGGTGCAGGGCCATGGGACAAAAATTTTAAAATATGTCTCCAATGATCTTTTTTTTTTCATTCTCTTTCACTCTCTCCCATCTCTCCCATACCCCAAAAAAAGGAATATGGGACATAGGGTTTATTTCCTCATAAGATGTACCTACATTTATTTTTGTAGCACTTTGTGTCACAACTTTTATAAATGTCAAAAAAAACAAACCTCACAATCAACATGCTGAGCTTAAATGCTTTTCTTTCTGGGAACCACAGAAAAAGACCCAGATCTTAAACAATCAATAGCCAAAGAAAAAGGAAAACTGGGGAGTTGCCATCTGTTTGAAGTGAAAAGTAATGATGTTGGTCTTCCAACCCATTTTTTACTCTACGGAAAATGAGGCCTTGCCTTCCTGAATCATTGGTACTCATGATGTCCTGCCTAATTAAAATATAACATATCTGAAACAGGTCTAATTACAAATCCTGGCTTTTGACTAATTAATTTAGAAATCCTTATAGATCACCTTTGCTGGAGCCCACCATGGTAATGTCCAGGGTTAAGCAGCCATTAACCCATTAGTGTGGTGTTTATTGAAAAGAAATGCAGGAGTCACTTTTATTATAATTCTTCAGGTGAAAGTCTTCTCTTTGACTAGTGATAGTTTGGTACTTATGACGAAAGAAGATAGAAATGTATGACTACGAATCTTCACTATTTACTTGTATTGGGCTAAATTTGCTGTCAGAAGATGGTTGATTTTTTAATTAAGCCATTCCTATTCATTCACACTGGATTCATTGTTGAAAATGAAGTTTTCTCACACTTCACTTCAGACCCGCCTAGACTTCTAAAGTGTTATAAACAAAAGCCCTCACGTGAAATTGGCTGGTGTGATTTGTCTTTTGTGCTGCAGCATGCCCATTTTATTATTTTAATTACTACTTCTACCTTTTTTCCCCCCACACTGACCTTGACCTTTATCCTCTGACCTAAAAATGCAATTACTTTAAGGCTCCATATGGGTCCCACTCTGGAAGGTACATTGAAGGTTTTGTCTCACTCCGTCAACAGACAAATCCTTTAATTTTCAATGAGTGAGAAAAAGAGAGAGCCTGACATAGGTCATATATTTCATTCTGAGTATATTCCTTTGTGATACTGGAAGAATGATTGCTATAAATTTCAGTGATTATCTCAGGATGCTTTGTAGCCCTAGTGTGCACGTTTTCCCTACTCCTTTAATCCCCGACCACTGTAGAGCCTGCCTTTCACAAGCTTTGGAAATCAAATCTGAAGGGGTAATATTAACATTTTTCACTTCTGTCCCTAAGGGCTCTATTGCATATTATTCCCTGGTGTTTTACACCTAGTGCTGTGTATAAGGCAACATATACAAATAAACGACGTTCTCAGTGCTCAGTTCTCAGGAAACCAGACTGATAGATGGGAAGACAGTAGAATCATAGTGTATCAGAGCTAGAAAGAACTGGAGACCTAGCAATGGAATATTCCAGCTGAGAGAAGGACACTAAGACCCAGAAAGGGGAAGTAGCTTGCCCATGGTCACAAAGCTAGCCATCCATGGATATGGAATCTGAACCCAGGTCTTCTGACTTTAAATCCAGGATCTCTGTAAATGTGAACTATTACTTCTACTACTGCTATACTAATGAAAATGCATAAAGGGTATGAAATGACTATTGTGATATTATTCATTCAATTTGCTGCCATTGGTTTTTTCTCCCTCTTCTAACTTAAAGGTATCTCTGGAGACAAAGTGGAGATAGACCCTGTGACTAACCAAAAGGCCAGCACAAAGTTCTGGATTAAGCAGAAGCCCATTTCAATTGATTCTGACCTGCTGTGTGCCTGCGACCTTGCTGAAGAAAAAAGCCCAAGTAAGGCAATCCTTTTATTTATATCCTTCCTCTGTTCTTCTTCTCTTTGTGTGTGCGGGGTGCCAAGAGAATATATGAGCACCATGTCCTTTCTTCCTTGGATATGTTTAATGTGTGCTTTGTGTTATAATGCCAAGAGCTTATAGGACCACGTTCTATCAGTTTTTCAGCATACTTCATTAAGAATTTCAGTAAAACCCTCTAAGTAAAGGCAAGTGAACAGAGTCCTTTCAGTATCTTTCACTGGGGTTGCCATCGCATGATTCAGTAGCATCCCATACTTGGTATTCTGAATTAGGGAGTGAGCCAGGTCTTTGTCTTCCTTCCATAATGGAAATATTGGGAAGCCACAGTGTTTGCTGATAGATAGATAGATAGATAGATAGATAGATAGATAGATAGATAGATAGATAGGGAACTGTTTAGAACTTGTTTGATACCATCACAGGATCATAGAAGAGACTTTAGAATTTAGAGGGCTCAAATAAACCTTGAAGTATAGGATGTTAGAACTGAGAGGGCCAATTTAGAACAAAAGAACATCAGAGTTAAAGAATAGTGGTTCCTAATCTTTTTGAGTGTGCAGACCTTTTAATATCAGAAAAGTTCGTAGAACTTCATATCCTTGTAGTTACTATTTGATTCCATTGATTGAGGACAGACATGACAAAAACACTACTGTGAATTCAGTACAACTTTCAAATTAATCTATATTAATCATAACAGTATCAGCATACATTTCTAAATAGCAGTGCACACATATGCAAGACATTCCATCTATTATAGTTATATTTGCTACTCTGTTATATACTAAAGAATTTAGTGAGGTAGCTTGTGCTTTCAAGATTATAGTTTATATAAGTCTAATTGAAATCATTAAAGTTGTAGCCATAGCTCTGGTTTTTTCATATAGTTTTACACAGCTCTTGCACAGCCCCCCAGGGATCCACTCCCTTAGAGGACATCTAGTCCAGTGCCCTGATTTTATTGAGAAGGAAACAGAAACCAAGAGACCAAGTGATTCACCCAGAGTCATATAACAAGTTAGTGGCAGGGTGGCAGGGCCAGGACTCAACCCCCAGGCCTCCTGATATCAGGTCCTCATGACAAGGAGCAGTATAACAAATTACATCCTCAAAAGAAAAAATAAGAAATGACAGAGTCAGACACTGTTTGACATATGTCACAGATCTCCATCCACTTTGTGATACATGACAGTTCTTTAGGCAGATAGCTACCTGCCTGATCTCTTCAGTCTAGTGACTCTGTTTTGTTCTTTTAATTGAATTTTTAAAAATGAACTTCTTGTCCTACCAGGACTTTTTTTAAAGTACTTTAAAGTCAGACATTTGGAGTATTTAAAAATAATAGTAGCTCCTATTTCTGTAGCACGTCATGATGTACAAAGCACACCCCCCACAGTATCCACGTGAAATGGGATTTGTAAGTTCGCATTATTTCTGTTTTGCAGATAATAAAACTGAGATTCGGGGAATTGAAATTATTTAAGATTATAGGATTCATGTCTGGAAGGAATATGACTCATCTCCGCAAACCCCCTTCTTTTTCACATTAGGAAACTGAAGCTCAGAGAAATTAAAATTAAGTGACTTGCCCAAAGGTCACACAAACAGTAAGAATCAGAACTAAGTTTCAAATCCAGGTTGCCTGACACCAAGGTCACTAATCTGTTTCTATTACATTGTGAGGCCTCTCTTACTTTTCTATAAAACTATGCAAGGTTTGGGGGTATATTTTACTCCTTCCCATCCAGTAGCAGTTTTGGGTGAAGGCAAAAAGGTTAGAGATGATGGAGAAAGAATGAGCAAAGAGTATACCATACATAGTGAGATTATGCTGTCATTTCATTTCCACAAGAAGTGTATATTTAATAGACTTACATTTTAGGTAAATTGACCTTAATATATAGGGGAACTTCATTCAGTGTGCTCCTGAGCTACTAGAGCATAAGTGCCAGCAAGTCCTGCCCCCCTGGACACCTTCAAGGACAGATCCATCGGCAAGCTGTGCATTGAATGACTGACTAGCTTAAGTGTTAGGAAGCTCATCACCAAAAGATTGTTCATGAGGACATGGGTTTGTTTGGGGGTTCTTTGGCCACAATAGCTCGTGAAGACACTCTTCACCATCATGAAGAACATGCTCACTGGTGAAATACCAGGCCTTAGGAAAGATTGGAGAAGAATTCATATGAAGTACACTAAAACTAGAGGGCACCTTACAGATGATCTCATCAAACTCTATTGTCATCTCACAGATGAGGAGGAATCAAGGCCCAGGGAAATGTTGTGATTTGCCCAAGGTCATATAACCAGTTGATGTCAGAACTGGGTTTTGAACTTAAAACTCAATTCTTCCTGACTCCCAAGTCCACTGCTCAATACACTGTACCATACACTACCTGCCATCACTAAAATATTTTATTAGATGAGGTGGGAGTTTTTAAATCAATAGGTTCAGAATGAATTATTTTGTACCACACCAAAACAGAGAGACATTTAAACCAATCAGGTTATGTGCTGTGTGGTTTATTTTATTTTATGGCTTCCAGTATTTTTATCAAATTAATTCAGTGAATAAATCTAAAAAGTTCATCTTCAAACCATCATCAGCCCACTGAATGAATTTATGGGACCTTTTTTGAGGATTAATGATAACCCTTTTTTATCTTTTGTATCTGTTGAACCTTAGAAAAAAGTTATTTTAACACCATGAAAGGAATGAACCTCACTATATTTCATAAGTTTAGTCTGTGATTCTTATCAGCTCAGTGATGTATGTTCGTAGCTGAGTTTACATCAAAAATTATTCTTGGAGCCTCCTTGAATGAATTATTGTGAAGACACAGGCTGAAAATAGATAAGATTTTTGAGTTCTGCAATATATTTTCTTTTCCCTGTTTTTATCTCTTGCATCCTAAGTATGCTGCTTCCTAGTCTTGCTGAAGCCAGAACTAGAATAAGGCAATTGTGAAAATAATCCTGAGCTCTTTATAAATAGCCATATTTTTGTTGGCATTGGTGTTGGAAAGATGATGAAGCTCTTCTCTGTCTGTCATGTGAAAAGTTTTGAAAATCTTTAAACAAAAAATAATGACTGAAGAACCTTCTAAGGGGACTGACCAGTCTATATTGTTTGTCCAGAAAATTGTTGTCGGGCAATTCTGGTAGACACCATAGCAAAGCAATCCTTGTTTTATTAACTCCATATTCCAAAAGTCTCTGAATGATAGACTTGGCAGATAGACTGAACATTCATCAAAGAGTGACTCAATGTCTGCTTGTCACAGATGTTTTAGAGGGAATCCCACCTCAAGCATAGGTTAGACTAGATGATCGCCTCAAGTCCTTTCCAGGTCAGATTCTATGATTGTGGTCTGGGATTGGGAAAAGAACAATGGATTTCGAATCAGAATACTGCCTGCACACCCTTAGTAAAGTCTGCCTCCTCCTCCTTCCCTGTTTCCTGTCTGTAAAATGAGAAAGCCAGAAGAGATGACAGTCAGGCAAAAGCAGCAGAGTATTAGATTTGGAGTCAGAGCACCTAGGCTAGACCCTCAGCTCTGTCCCTTTGGGCAAGTCACTTTATCTTCCTGGGCCTGAGTTTTCATTTATAAAATATGGTAGTTAAACTAGTTGATCTCTAAGGTCTCTCCCAGCTCTAAATCCTATGATCCCATTACTTCACCCTATGAGCATACTGCTGGCAATGAAACATATAATGACATACATCTGTGGTATGGGAAAGACTGTGACCCTGCAGCCATGCTTCACCAATAGCCATAGTCCAGCTTTCACCCCTGTAACATCAAGTTCTCAGTATTAGGTCATCTTCACCAAAGGAAGATTTATAGTCCATCTTCCATGGGTGAAAAAGGGGCTGGAACTCCACAACAAAATAGACGTGGAGCTTTTTAAAATATTTACATATTGACATGACTTCAAGGAACTAGGTGAGAAATTCTTCCTGTCCCAGTATAGAATTGTGACTAAACCAAACTCTCTCTAGCATTGGAGGCAATGGTTTCCCATCTTGGGAAAGACTCATAGAGTGTTATAATTGAAAGAGACCTTAGAACCTAGACTCTTAAGACCTAACCTGTGAAAACTGGTATGAATCATAGAAATCTTCTAGTCCTCCCCCTTCATCTTCCAGATAAGAGAACTGGGGGATGTGACAGGACTACACAATGTTAAATCCAGAGGAATAGAAGCAGTTCTTAGAACTCAGTGAGGTTTTAACTGGCCACTGAGTTTTTTTTTCATTGTTATATAAAAATAATGAGAGTGTGGCAGTGTGACATCATGTATTAAATGTTAAGCTGGGAGTCTAGAATACCTGGCTTCTGAACCTGTTTCTTACACTTCCCTGAGCCTCATACAAACCTCGAGAAGTTTAAGTTGTAGTTGTTTTGCAATCTACATTGGTAGATTGGTAGGCATTCCCACACTCACCAAACCTCAGGTCTTTGAAGTATTGACAGGCAATATTAATAAGGATGTCAGCTCCCATTTCTGTTACTCTCCAATTAGTGTGGGTTTCCCTTGACTGATATCATTTGGAGTCCCTCTGTACCCTCTCATCCTGTGCATTTCTTATCCTTATCTTTCCTTAAAACCTCCATGGAAGATCCATCCCATGTGCTAGAGGTCTTGGCTGCCTTGTTTTAATATTTCTTGGATGTCAGTGGAGCATATTTCTTGAGTGCTTCATAATTTTCCAAAGCCCAAATCTAATTTCATGAATTAGTGAATAGAAATATTAGTCACACCCTTTTTTTAAAACAAATGAAGAAACCAAGGCTGAGAAGGCAAAAGTGGTTTGCCCAAGGTGACACAGCTAGTAAGGATCAAAGCTGAAATTATTTCCCAGCTCTCCTGATCTCATTTCCTGTGTTCTTTCCAACTGTACAGCAATTCAGACTGTGTGCTTTTAAAAAAATGTAAGACAACGACAACACATTTTTATGTTTTGGTTTGTTTTTTTAAGAATAGGGTAATACAACTTCACCTCATAAGCCTTTCAACTGATCCCCATTAGAACCCATTTGGCATTATTTAAAGGGTTAGTTATAGTCAAACAGAGTTAGGTTTTTATCATAGAAAATTCTGCAGATTTTGAGTCTTGAAAGGAAGAATTCTATCATTAAGAAATAAGATTTAAACCTTAATAAAGTAGCTGTCATTTTTATAGCTGAAAAGAGTCTTGTATCTCAATTAAGTATACATAATATAACATCTTAAGGAAGCAGCATAATAGGTATAATATGATTATGTTCTCTTGCAATAGTGTAATTTAAATGAAATCTGATTCTGTTAATGCCGGTTATGTTTTTGGACCAAGAATAAAGCTTCTCTTCTCTAAACCATGCTAGTATTCAAAATGGGCCTGAGTCACGGGTGTGTTCATAGAATCCTGGGATCTTAGAGCTGGAAAGGACTCATAGACACCTGAGTTTGAAAGAATCTTAGACCATCAAGTGATAGGACAACCCATGGAACCACTCAGAAGGACAACAAGAATCAGAATGTTAGACTATCTAATATCAGAACTTCAAAGGACTTTAGACACTAGAACAGCAGAACTGTTAGGGACAGAATGTTAAAGCTTCAAGGAAACTTTAAAAGCACGTAGTTCAGCCCCTTATCTTACAAAGGATAAGAGGGAGGCCCAGAGAAGAGAGATGCTTGATCAGGGCTGTATGAAGCCCCTCAGACCCATGTGAATCAGAAACTTCCTTTGATAGCAGATGTGTCAAACACACACCCCTTGGCCCACAGCACTACTGAGTTTACTCTGAACCAGTATTTTGTAAATATTTAACAAAATAAATAAAAATGCAACAAAACATAGATGATACTACATTTTAAAACTTAGTATGCAATGTGGAGGGATCATTACTTATGGTTTCATGGCCTCTGTTTCTATGAGTTTGACACAGCAGTTCTATAGTGGATATATATAACAATGGATCCTTTGGTCTCTACATAAAAAGAGACCTGTAGTGAGATTACAGGCAGTCCGTTCTGTTCATTCTCTAATTGTTAGGAAGTTCTTTCTAAGGTTAGGCAGCCTCCCTGTAACTTCTACCCGTGAGTGGCTCTGCAAGACCCAGTGAAACAAGTTTAATCCTTCTTCCCCGTGGCAATACTTCAAAATGCATGACTATACTATCATCCCACCACCACATCTTCTCTTCTCTGTCCTGGACATCTACAGTTCCTTCTTCTGGACCTCATGTGGTGTGACCATCTGTTAGTCCCATACTGGTCACCCTCTCATGAAGCACATTTTAGCTTGTCCATGTTCTCCTAAGGGTTAGACCAGCACATGGCCTTTTAAAGAAGTGAGGGTTACTTGTGATCTCTTCAGGGAGACCAAAGAAACTATTTTGTTGCAGTGGGAAGAGTCAGGATTTAGAGTCAGGGAATCTGGCTTCAGAATTCAGCCCTGATACTTTACACCTGTTTGATCTTTGGCTCATTTAACCTTTCTGGGGTTCAGCTTCCTGACCTATAAAATGAGGACATTAAACTAGATCATCTCTTTTAACAATAATAACTCCTAGTCATATGTTACAAAGTATTTTTCTTATTTAAATAATTTTATGAGGTAGGTAGTGTAAGGACTATTATCCCCATTTTAAAGATGAAGAAACAGAAAGGAACCCAGAGAGAGAAAGTGATTTACCCAAATTCACACAGCAAATAAGTGTTAGACTCAGGATTCAATCACAGATTCTCCTGACCCCAGGGACCAATACTCTGTCTCTTAAGCACCATCCAGATCAACATCCTATTTTCACTTGTAGTGATGATCCATGTGAGCGGCTGAAGGTGGGCTTGAGGTAGAAAGATGAGGTAAATGGGCATTGAGAAGGAGCCACCTGCCCTCCAGCTTAAAGTGAACCTTCCTTTTCATAAGTACTTGACAAGATCTGTAAAGTAGTGGATCTAATTTGCTAATTAAATTAAAGCCATTGAGTAATGATTTGTCCACATTGATTTGTTTTATATAGAAAAGCTCACTATTGTTTTCAAGGGGGAGGGCAGTAGGTTTCTTTCATAGCAAAGCTAGCTTAAACACAAAAGCCTCTTCATTTTTTTATAGGTCAGAAATAACCAGGTATGTCCGAGCTATAATTGAATTGCCTGGTCTGCACCCCCCACTGTGGAAGATTTCTTTGGTCCCCATTCCATTGTTATACTGGGGCTTAACAGAATGTTAACCTGGTAATAGGCACAGGGCCTTCCCCATTATACGTCTTGCTATCGAGCGGTTCTGCATGGCTAGTTAAAGAAGATGGCAAGAAGATTAATGAAAGCCGGGCTAATACAGGAGGGGGCACTTCTGCAAGACTTCCAGTGAGGAGATATTAGAGCTGAACCCGAGCTTGGCTTTTTCTTTATCCCATGACCTTTGAACCTGCCTTACTGTTGAAAGCTGCCAGTGACGGCAACACGTTGATTGATGCCAGTACATGAGGCAGGCTTGCCATTGAATTCCACATCTGCACGAAAATAGCTTTTCCCGCAGAATTCATACTGGCCGTAAGTGGTAGCCAAATTGATGGCTGAAATGCCTTGGTGTAGCTTTCATTTAAGCCAAGAGGGGGTTGGATGTTTTAATTTGGTACCAAGTTTCCACATGTGATGTATCTTCAGGGCCATATGTGATAAACGGATTCTTGGCCCCAGAATGGTCAAAGGCTTCAGCAGAGAGCCTCGTTGTGGGAGTTTAGGCAAGCATCATAATAGTGCCTGACACTTAAGAAAAATCAAGGAATGAGGGTAAAGTCAATATCAAAATGTTTAAATAACAAAGTATTTTGTCTATAGATTTTGAAGAAGAAGCATAATGGGGAAAAGCACTGGTTTAGAGTGGGGAAACCTGGATTCATTGTGACCTTGGACAAGTCTTTTCCCTTCTTTTTCTCATCTCTAAAATGGAAGTGGCAGTTCTTGCACTTTGTACCTCACAGGGTTGTTGTTAGGAAAGTCCTTAGCAGAATTTAAAGTGCTCTGTCCATTTTAATGTTTTATATATGTACATACATACCCACTTCACCAGTCAGAGTCTGTCAGTATCATGCCCGTCTGCTGACACAGATCTCAGTTCTATTTCACCTTCATAGGTTACTGTGGCTGGAAATTCATCACCCTATGACCAGCCTAGTGATCAGCCTCTCTGAATTTATCCAGCTCGGTCCTGAGATGACAGGGAATCTCTTGTGACATCTTTGGAGTTTTTCAGTGTGGATTTGCCAGAACTTGAACTATAACAGCAGAGGGTGTGTGTGTGTGTCTGTGTGTGTATTTGATGATTGACAAGATGGCATGTTATTTCCTCATACTCTCTCCTCTAACCTCTTAGACCTCCTCTAGATGTTCAGGACCAGGGATATCTAACTCCATCCTAGGACACACCCTTCCTCCTTCCTCCTTTCCCATCATGTGGGGGGCACAGGCTGCCTTTGTCTTAGTGCACAGTTATCACCTATTCATAGGATAGCCTCTAATAATCATAACAAGTTCCATTTCTGTAGCGTTTTCATGATTTACAAAGGACTCTACTCATAGTGGCCACATGAGTTATATAGGGAGGTGAGTATAAAGATTTTCATCACCTTTTTAGAAGAAACTGAGATACAGAATGGTGGATGTTTTGTTTTGTTTTGACATAGCTCTTGTATCAAAGTTGGGACTCAAACTTAGTATGCTAAAAAGAGTATTGACCTTGAAAGTTAAGAGCCCCAAGTTCAGATGCTACCTTTGGCACTTACTTTTTGGGCAAGTCACATAAACTTTCTACCATTTAGTTTCATCATCCATAAAATGGAGGATGATAATACTTCATGAGGTTGTGCGGTAGAAGGTGCTTGGTGAATTTTTAAAATCTATAGGAATAAGATTTGTTGCTAATAAGCATTGAAGTTTGTAATGAACTAGGTTCATACGGGGTGGCATAGCAGAAAGACTACAGGATTTGGATTTAGGGGGGACTCATATTCAAATGTTAGATTTTTTTATCACACCAGGCTGTCTCCTATGTATTTATTTACAAGCTATCTCACACATTCTTACAGCAAAGTGTGAGTGCCTATGATTGTCAGTCACCTCAGTGTTAGTTTTTTTATTCATGTTGGGAAGAATCTCTGACAGGAGAGGAGAGGAGAGGAGAGGAAGGAGAGAGAAGTGGGGGGGGGGGTGCAGAGTGGACAGGGCCGATTAGGTTTTATTCCTGTGGAACTCTGAATGACATAGTATATGCCTTGTTGCCTGTCATTTCCACCTTTTCTTCCTCCCTCACTGCACAGGTTGCATCCTTGGCAGGAAATACCCAAATGGGCCTGGCAGGTGGCCTGGTCATGGGGTAGAGGAGGTAACCAGCTATTTGGTTCCAGGTCCACTCTGGAGGATAGATTATTGGTTTGATTTGGTTTTTTTCCTTTGCATACATAGAATTCTATTTCTCTATGCAGAAAAGAAAAAATGAAAATAGACATTGCTTACTGTTGGTTTAAACAGCTGTAGTTTTTGGACATAGGTCAGATAGGTTTTGAGACTAAATACACAAAAGGTTGAAATTCAAGCCTGATGTCCCATTTGGGTCCCAGTGATCAGTTACTGGGGTGACTCTGTGATGGGACAGAATGAGAACTGTTGTTTCTGATTCCAAATGGTAGCAGGGACCATAGAACACAGAATGAGAGAATCTAAAATATAGGTTATTAGAAATGGAAGAAACCTTAGACATAAACTGTATCAGGATTGTAGGATTTAGAGCCCAAAGAGGCCTTAGAGATCACCCTCTTTATTTTACAGATAAGGAAGCTAAGGCCAGAGGATTTAAATAATTTGTCCAGGATGATAGAGCCAGTGAGTAGCTGATCCTGGATGTGAACCCAAGTTTTCTGACTTTAAACTCAGTACTCTTTCACCTTTATATGAAGTTAAAACAAAGACTGGTACTGACAGCAAGCATCTTTAGTATATAAAATGTTATAGGTGGAGCAGACCTTAGAGCATGGAACTTTAACACTGGAAAAGACCTTAGCACATCAGATTTTGAACTGGAAAGAAGCCTTAGAGATCCATAGCTAACCCCTCATTGTATGGAAGAGACTTTGGCCCACAGAGGTGATATGATTTGTCCAAAGTCTCATGGCCAGTAAGTGTCAGAACCAGAACTCTGACCCAGGCTTTCTAAGTCCTAGCATACTACTGCCAACCCTTCTTTGTATATTGAGCAAATTTGTATTTTCCTATGGCATACATGTGTGCCTAAAACCTCTCTTTCTCTCTCTCTCTCTCTCTCTCTCTCTCTCTCTCGCTCGTAATCAAAGGAGGGTAAATTTTTTTTTCCTGCCCTAACATGAGCCCATTTCAAAAACTGAAGATGGTATACAGTAAATGCTGCATGAGTGCGGAACAGAACTGGCCTTAACTTATTAAACACTCCGTTATTGAATCGCCTTTTCATAAGAGCACTCTGGAGCACAATCAGAAGCCATGCATTGCCTCATCCTTTTAACAAATATGTTCCGTAGCCCTATTAAAAGGGGTCTTCATCTATCCTGTCAAAGGGAGTCTGCTGGGGTTTTTTAGTTTAATTACACTATCCAATTAAAACTCCTTGCTGCATTTTGATTTGCCTCTCCTTGGGCTTGAGTGGATATGACATTTACAAGGCTCGCCTTTCAAGCAGACAATAGTATGATTGATGAGGGGCACATGCAATGAAGAAGGCGATTGCCATGTGGAAGCCGTGCTTAGTGCATTTTGATTTATTTATCGTCTCCTTCCAAAACAAGGGGGCTGCCGGTGAGAAGGTTTCCGGCAACTGGAGAGTCTGCCACGGTTTTCAGAGATTCCAAGAGGAGAAAAACATTTTGAGGATCTAAGAAAGGACAAAGGTTGGAACAGCTTACATGACTCCATTGCAAGCCAGTGTGGTGGACTGCTTCAGAGTCCCAGAACAAGAATAATAAGAACAGCAGCAACTCCCGTTTCTTTGGTGCGTTTAGATATACAGAGAGTTAATCTCACAGCAGCCCTGTAGGGAGCATAGTGCAAGTTTTCTCATCCCCATTTTACAGAGAGAAAATAGGCTTGAGATGGCTAACTGACCCAAGGGAGCTCTTGGGAGTTCAGGGCTGAAGATCCCATCTAGTCTTCTTTCACAGATGAGGAAACTGGAGCTTAGAGAGGAAAAGTGTCTTGTCCAAGTTTAGACCAGTACTAAGTAGCAGTGCCACGATTCAAACTCAGAGCCTCTGATAGATTCCAAAACCAGTGTTCTATCTGCCACACCACCTGGTTCAGCCACTTCGTTTGACAGGTGAAGAAGCTGACTTTCCCAAGATTACACAGCTAGTAAAAGGCAGGCTTCTTTCTGCTCCTTTGCCCTGTCTTTTTCCCGAGGAGCCCGAGGCTGTAACATGTCATTAAATACCATACTTGCCTGAATCCAGACCACTCTTTTGTCCTAGAAGGCTTTCAGCTTTCTCCCAGCTTATAGAAAACCAGAGCACAGTCACTAATCATGCTCTTATGAAGGTGACATATTGTGGGACTATCAGGAAGAAGGAAATGACAACAAAAGGGATTCAAAGAGCAATGATGATAAAAATGAATAAAACATCTCTTTTTGATTTGAAATGATGAAAGAAAATAGTCCCAGTAAACTGTTTTAATATAATAATTTCATACAGTTATTTTTAGTGTATATCTATGTAGCCTTATTTTATTTTTCAGAGTTCTCATTTTAAGGAATAAGGCCTTTATTTGAGGGCAGCCTTTAATCTGTTATGATAATAATAATAATAACAATAGTAATAGTTGACATTGACATAGTGATTTGTGCAAAGCACTTGTATGTACATTATCTAATTTGGTCTGTAGCACCCCTCTGAGGAACATGTAGTATTATCCCCATTTTGTTGAAAGAGAAACTGAGATTGAAAGAAATTCAATGACTTGCCCATGGTCGAATAGCAACTCTGTGTCAGAGACAGGATTCAACCTCAGGTCTTTCCCAACTCCAAATCCAGCACTCATTCCATTATATTACATTGCCTTGCTTAATATATGTGTGTTATTATTTATATCCAAAGAGATCTCATTATAGGAGAATAGAACATATTTAAAACAGTATGCTATGTCAAAAAAAGATTGTAATGTTTTTATGGGATCTGGTATGTCAGAGAACAATGTAGTCAACCCCCAGGTTTCACCATATTATCCATTCCACAGAGAATGCCATATACCTATACCTGGTCTGGTGTACTCTCTCTTAATGAGCACCTGATTCCTAGGTCACATACTCACTTCCCTCCATCAAGGGGCCAAAGAGCATGCTCCATAAATTTTGGGATAGCTCCAGCCAAGCAAGAATACTCATTGCCATGAGTATTTAATAAATTTAATAAATTCAGATGAGGGCTTATCAATACCACATGAAAGCACCCTGATTCCTGGACACCTGGCTAAGTCTATAAACCTTGGAAGATGCTATATTGTACCAGGGGTCAGATGTGTGACCTCCTAAGCCTCTGTTTCCTCATCAGTAAATCAGAAGATTAGAATACATGATCTCTGCTGTCCCTTTTAACTCTAACACATTACATGCTGTTCTCTTCCTGCTGGGCTGCAAGAGCACCTCTTGGCTTCTCTGTAAAATGCATGAGTTAGACTAAATGTTCTCTAAGTTTCCTTACAGTTTCATGATTCTGTTATTAGCTTCTCTGATCACCTCTGGGGAGGTGAAGGGGGGAAGGTCAAAGAGGGCAGGGTTTGGTGGAGGAGCTGGAAGTGGTTTAGTGTTACCTGGAAAAGAAAAATTGTGTCTTATCTAAAATACACCATGACAGTTACCATTTAGGGCAGGATAGGTGGGAATTGTGTGTGCATGTTTATATCACCGAGAAAAAGGCAGCACAGTAGAATGAAAAGAGAAGGCAGTTCCAGCAGTGACACTTGCTAGCCTTGTGACCTTGGATTCGACCTCTTGGAACCTCATTTTCTTCCCCGAAAGAGGGGATAATACCATTTGCACTGACAGCATCACAGGTCAAAGCTCTAGAGGAAAGTGAGATAGTAGTGTTATTGACAAAATGCATATCAGAAAATTGAATGGTTTCTGAAGTAGTTAGATGTGTTTATTCAGGGGGAGCTCCACCCAACAGCAATTACAGGAGGATGGATCCTGAGACCTCTGTGATGACAAAATAAAGCTCTATTGAGATGCTCAGGTTGGCTTTTAAAGAAGTTTTTAACAACTTCCATGTTAACTTGGAAAAACTGGTTGAGCTGAAGCTATTCAATGTTTTTAAAAAATTAAATTCTTCAAGGATCCAGATAAATAAATGCATATCTTCCACCAATACCCATTATAGCTCCTCCAGGTCTTGGTAGATGAACTCTCTGAGCTGCTATGACCAAAATAAAAATAAACCTATTCCCTGATGATTACACCTTCCGTGAAGAGACTCTTGCACTGAGCCATATTGGTCCTGAGGAAAGATTGTGTCTGTCCCTGATCTACTCCTTAAATAAAGCCTTTACTAGTTAGGGGGAAGATCAGGGCATTTTTATTAAATTTTTCTTTTTCTTCCTTCACATTTTGTAATAAACAGGGAAGACTTCCTAGAGTCAGGATAAGTTAGGTCTTTGTGACAATAGAAACCCACTTGAGTCAGGCCTGTACTTGGAAAGACAACTTTTTCCTTCCTTATAGAAAGAAAGCTTCTTCCAGCTATTTTTGTCACTTTATTGTTGACTTGGACCTTATGGGCTCATAATGACAAAACAATCATCTAGGTATAATAGAAAATTTGCATTCATTTGCATTTTCTTCTCTTTTGATCATCATTTCTTCTGATTCTTTTCATCCTGATTTCAGTATGATGAGAGAACATACCAGATTATTAGGGAGATTGGCCTGAGAGAGGGAGAAGAAAGGAAGCAGAAAACATTCCCTCCCCAAAAAGATCTGTTCTAAAGGGGGATTTCACATTTGGAAAAAAATGGTAGAAAAACCTGTTTTCCTTTGATCCCTATCAATCTCTAAATTGTCTTTCCAAAATAAATAACATCTACTCACAGCTTCCTCTGGTATCTAATCCAGGCAGAGAGATCTTGAGTTCTCTGAAGCTGTCATAGCAGGTCTCTGTACCTCAAGCATTAAGGCTTGAGGTACAGAGCCAGCAGTGGCCTGCTTGTCTGCTACCCAAGGACCAGCCTGTCTAAGTCCACAGGTTGGCCACCAGGCAATGAATTCTGTTGCCCACAACTCACAAGGACAATAATAATGCTTGCACTCTATTTGATGGGGTTTTTGTAAGGCTCAAATGAAAAAATCCAGGTAGAAGTTGTTTGGCAATCTGTGCAGCATTCTATAGATGTGGTGGTACTAGTCTGTGTAGTACAGGGAGGGTTACCAAGCACTTGCCAAATAATAAAGGGAACTAGGGAAGAAGTACTGAGATTAGCATCCTCATCTCACAGGGGTGGAAACAAACTTGGAGAAGTGAGATGACTTGCTCATGGCCACCCAGCTAACAAGCCAAAGAGCTGGG
Source organism: Gymnobelideus leadbeateri (assembly GCA_011680675.1). NCBI lineage: Eukaryota > Metazoa > Chordata > Mammalia > Diprotodontia > Petauridae > Gymnobelideus > Gymnobelideus leadbeateri. The sequence continues at coordinate 153,982 of WOXC01004594.1, forward strand.
GCTCAGAGATTTGAAGTTAATCTCACCCTCATTTCAGCACTCTTTCTACCGTACCACAGGCACTTAAAAATGCATTGGATTGAATTCTCCTCCACCCCTCATGCTTTGGAAATCCTAAATACTTCTTTTGGCATGACCAAGACACTAAAGGACACAGCACTTCAGATGCCCCCAAACCACTCCTTGTCCTGTTAATTTGATCTGTGGTTCCAGGATGATATTCCTGCAAAAACAGCACCTTGGACCAAATTGGTCAAAAGCCTCTTTTTAGTTAGAATTCATATTGCAGAAGATAAATTACAGGCAGGAGCGCCAGCGTCTGTCCTTCTGACATTGGTAGTGCTAATTAGTTGCTGCTAAAGCGCTACACACTCTTGTCTCTAGAGACCATTTCACTTTGCTTTGAAAAACTGTAGTCACAAATGCATTTTTGCGTATCCAGATTGTAATTTCGAGGTCTGAAAATGACTACACTCTTCAAATAGGTGTGCTGCCTTTTAATGTTACATTTACTGTTACTACCCTGGTTAGGACTGCTCCACTCCTTTTTAGGCTATCCATATATCAGGTCCAGCAGGCGTGAAGTTAGGGATGGGGAGACCTGTCCCTGAGAGGCCAGCTTGATCACCACCAAGCCAGGTTTCACAGGATATTAGATCTGGAAGGAACCTTAGATCACAGAATGTAAAAACCATAGACATCCATAATGTGGCCTAGTTGTGCATACACACCCTGAGACAAATATTATCATTGATCCTTCCCCCTGAGGGGGTCATGACCAATAGAAAGAGTTTTTTTCCTTGACTAATCCATAACAGGCTACACTACTAGGACAAGGAGCAGTTTGGAGACATCTGAAAAGCTGCATCAGTCATGCTGGAAGTATGATACTTACATAGCCTGGGACATAGTAGGAAGCAATTCAGTCCTGAGGGGAAGGGAAAGAACTTAGGGATTACATATCTTCTCCCCCCTCCTCCCACCCTTACTCCGTTGTGTGTGGGCACACCTGTCCCATGCTCCGTGCTTGTATATGCTTCTGGATAGAACACAGAATTCTAGAATCAGAAAGAGACTTTGAGTTCCCAAAATTAATACAGATAAATCTCAAGCAGAGATCAACTCTGTGTCCACATGCAGAAATTTCCACTCAACCCTTGGGGTTACTATCCTCATGAATAGAATTGTGCATTAGGAAGATTATTTTGGCAGTCATGCTCAAAATGTCTTGGAGTGGGGCTAGACTAAACTCATCTATTACATCTGGGTTGAATAGATAGAGTACCTGATGAAGGGGTTTTCTCTAATATACATAGTTTGAAACCCTTAGCACTTAAATATTAGTTTTGCTAAAAATCATACAGTCTCTTACTGCATTAAACCAGCACCTTCTTGGCTGACTAAGGTTCTAGGGGACTTTACTTAACTTAGTATGTTTACATACTGTTTCTCCACCCCAACATTCATTGCCCTTTAAGCATCTTCAGAGCAGAGTCATCATTTTCCATCCTCATACCCTCAGCACTGAGCACAGGACCTTCTACACAATAAACACTAATAAGTGTTTGTTGAATTGAAGAGAATATGATACATACACAAATAATTATACTCCAAGGGTCAAAGAGTTATTGTGAGATCAGAGATAGAAGGGAGTTTTGTAGACATCGGTAAGAAAGAGTGCAAAGGCAAGGACATAGGAGAAAACAGGACACAGATCTAGTCTTGGGTGGCAAGGTGGTATATATGGGGAAGGGGGAACCATACAAGTAAATCAGAAGGAGGTGAATCCTGCCAGATTGTAGAACTCCTTCTTCCCTGGTAGTATTCCTTTAGTTCCACAAACAGGACCCTCTCTGTAATTGATGTAAGATTGGTACAGGTGAAAAATCCCTAAGCATATTCCTCATTAATGAATTCTGAATTGCAAGATGAAAACAAAGAGTCAGAAACCATTGATATAAACCATTAGTGTGATGTGAAAGCCAAAAGAGCCAGTCAGTTAACAAACATTTATTAAGTATTATTTGTATTAAGCACTGGAGATACAGAGACAAAAAGTGAAACAGTCTCTGCCTTCGAGGAGCTTATTAGGGAAGACATGTACCTATATAATTATATACAAAGTACATACACAATAAATAGATGGAATTGGTGAGGGTGTAGCAGCTGACAGATTAGAAAAGGCCTTGTGTGGATGATGGTACTTGAGCTGAGCTTTGAAGGGAAGCAGAAAGGCTAAGAGGTGGAAGTAAAAGAAGAGTATGTTCAAGTCATAGGAAGGAAAGAAGGGAGGGAGAGTGGGAGGATTAAGTGTCTACCTTGTGCCAGGCACCATTCGAAGCATTTGACAAATATTATCTCGTTTGATCTTCACAACCTTGGGAGAGAGATGCTAGTACTGTCCCCATTTTAGAGTTGAGGAAACTAAGACAAACAGGTTAAGTGACTTACCCAGCAAGGATCTTATAGCTACCCAGATCTTCCTGACACCAAGCCAAGTGCTCTTTCCACCATTCCACCTAGCTGCAAGGAGAAAGAAGACCATTTTATATGGTTGAACTGTAGAACACAAATTCCTCTTGTATTTGACCCTAAAGGTTAGAGGAAAACACTGTAGTAAATATTGATTGGGAGTAACATGATCAGACCTGTGCTTTGGGAAAATCACTTTGGCAATTGTGTGGACGATGGACTGAAGAGGACTGAAATTTGAAGTATCAAGCCCAGTTAGGAGGCTAAATGAAAGGTGATGAAGGCCTGAACTAGGATGGTACCAGCGGGTCGATGCAGGAGATTTTGGGGGAGAGGGGTAGATGGGATCTTGAGCTAAATTAATAGCAAAATGTCCACAAGTAGAAAGGTTAGATAAGCTCATGAAAAGAGCACTGGATTTGGAAGAAAGGAATCTGGGTTCAAAATACAGTTCAGTCCCTTACTATTTGTGTGACCTTGGGCAAGTAACTTTATTTCTGTGGGCCTCAGATGATTCATAAAGTGAGAAGACTGCACTAAGTAATCTCAAGCTCTCTTCCAGCTCTAAAGCCTTTGGTAGCCCTAGAGTCTTCTCTGCCCTCCCCCCCAGCCCTATCTGGCCGCCTGATGGGGGGTATTCTATGAAGAATTCCTTTTAGATAAAGTTTGAACTCAGTACTCACTAATGTCTCTTGCAGCTCTGACATTCCCAGAGTCTGTAAGTGCTGAGCCTTACCCTGGCTGCTTTCTCACAGTTCCCCCCCAACTAGAGACCAGGAGAGCAAATAAAGTGAGACAGAGATGGTGACCATGCTGAAAGGAGGAAAACTCCTGCTAATGGGCAATGTATGGAAAAGTGACAACCAGTCATTCTCCAGAGAAGCTGCATTTCCTGTAGTCTTAAAAGTTCCTTGAAGGCCAGATCCACTTCATGTGGAGCTTTGTAGGTGCTTAACAAATATTTACCAAACTGAACTGCAACACAAGTGCATTCCTTCTCTCCATATGCTTCTGCCATGAATTTGCCATACTGTATAAATTAGTCATTTTCATGATAACCAATTAAGTTTTTTTCCTTTCTGACAGGGAGACAATTAACTTTTTGAACTTTCACATATTTTCTTAGTTCAGTGGAGTTACACAAGTGTGAATTCAGGTGATTTATCTGTTATTACTAGATAATAAAACTCTGTCCACTTGAAGATACAACCCAATTCAGTCAGTCAACAAAACATTTATTACACACCCCCTGTGTGCCAAGCATTGTGCTAAGTGCTGAATATACAAAGAAAAGCAAAAAACTGTCCCTGCTCTCAAGGGACTCGGAGTCTAATGGGGACACAGCGTGCAAACAACTATGTACATATGAGACATAGACAGGCTCCATCAGGGGCACTCTCTGAGTTAAGGAATTAAGATTAAAGAGGACTGGGAAAGGCTTCTTGCAGAACGTGGAACTTTAACTTAGTCATGAAGGGTGAGAATTCCAGACATGGGAGAACAGCCAGTGAAAATGTAGGCAAAGGAAGTATCTTGTTCAAAGAACAGCAAAGGAGCCAGTGTCTGGATTGCAGCGTACATGGAGGGAAGATAAGGCCTAAGAAGCCCCTAAAGGTAGGAGGGAGATGGTTTTATGTATGGCTTTAAAAACCACACAGGTAATAGGGAGCCCCTGGAATTTATTGAATAGGAGGGTGACTTGTTGACATCTGTATTTTTAAAAGATCACTTTGACAACTTGAGTGGAGGGAGGATTGGAGAGCAACTTGAGGCCAAGAGACCAAGCAGCAGAGTATTCAGGCATCCATCACTAAACAAACATTTAAGTGTCTATTAAGTACCAAATATGAGGTAATGAGGGCTTGTAGTGGGATAGTAGCAATGTCAGAGAAGAGAGATGATTCAGAGGTGAAAATGGTAAGGCTTGACAACTGATTGAATATGGGGGAGGGAGTTGAGGGGGAGGTTGTAGGGAGGTAAGAGACAATGAAGGGTTAAGGATGGCACCTAGGTTGTAAACCTAGGTGACTGGGAAGGTGGTGGTGCCCTTGACAATAAGAAAGTTAGGGACTGAACAAGGGAGAGAGGAGGAGGGGGCATAGATAATGAGTTCAGCTTTGGACATGTTGAATTTAAGATGTCTACAGGACATTAAGGGCAAGCTGTCCAGTAGGCAGTTGGAGATGTGAGACTAGGTTAGGGCTGGATAAGTAGATTTAAGAATCATCAGCATGGAAATGATAATTGGATACATGGGAACTGATGAGATCACCAAGTGAAAGGGTGTAAAGGGAGAAAAGGAGAGGACCCAGGATGGAACCTTTGGAGATACATGTGGTTAATGGGCATGACCTAGATGAAGACCCAAAAGAGAAAATGGGAGTGGTCAGACTAGTGGAAGGATGAGAGAAGTGTCATGAAAACAGAGAGAAGAAAAGTATTAAGAAAAAGAAGTGATAGTGTCAAAGGCTATAGAGAAGTCAAGAAGGACAATGATTGAGAAAAGGCCTTTAGGCTGCAGCAGAATATCATGTTTCAGCTGAGGTAAAAAAGGCAGGGGTAGTAGCAGTCATGATCTCAGAGCAAAAGTAAAAAAATACCTTTTTACAGCAAGTTTCCCTGATAAAAGCCTTATTCCTCAAGTATATACTGAGTATAGAACTGAGTTAAATTTATAAAAATAAGAGCCATTCCTCAACTGATAAATCAAGGGATATAACAGGCAGTTTTCAAAAGAAATCAAAGCTATATATAGTCATATGAAAAAATGCTACAAATCACTACTGACTAGAGAAAAGGCCTTTAGATTTGGCAATAAAGAAATCAGTGGGGGGTGGCTAGGTGGCGCAGTGAATAGAGCACTGGCCCTGGAATCAGGAGGACCTGAATTCAAATCCGGCTTCAGACACTTAACACATACTAGCCATGTGACCTTGGGCAAGTCACTTAACCCCAATTGCCCTCCAAAAAGAAAAAAAAAAGGAGATCATTAGTAACTTTAGAGAGAGCAGCTTCAATGATGAGGTCAGAATCCGGACCACAAAGAATTAAAAAGAGAAAGGAAAGGAAATAGAGGTACCTGTTGTAGAGAGATCTCAAGGAGTTTAGCCATAAACAGGAAGAGGATGAATGGATGTAGTGAAGATTTTTTGAAGGGAGGCAAGACATGGGCATATTTATAAACAGGCAAGTAGCTAGCAAAGAGAGATTGAAGATTAGTGGGGGTAGAAATAATCAAGGAGACAGTCTCTTAGAGACATTGGGGTGGAACAGGGTCACTAGTGGATGTTGAGGAGTTTGTCTCAGGAAAGAGAAAGGCCACTTCTTCATGTTAAATGGGAGGAAAGGAGGAAATAGGCATCTGAGGGATGGAAGAGGGAGAAAGAGGGAGCTCATACCACATGGCCTTAATTTTTTTCAGGGACATGAGGCAGGGTCCTCAGCCCAGAAAATAGGGGGAGAGAGAATTATGTAATGAAAGGTTTGAGAATAGATGAAAAGGTTTGAAAAAACTGCTTTGGTGCTTAGCATATTTAATCAGCTGGGACAGTATGAAAGGATTGCCTTGAAATTATGTAACATAAACTTGTAATGGACTCATGATTTTCTCCAGTGTTGTGCAGAATCACATAAGTAGAGGCAAAGGCAGTGGATTGCTGGGTTTTGGCAACCGATCTTTGATGGGCTGAAGGGACAATGTAGAGTTGCAGTAATTCACCAAGGGGTCAGGATGGGGAAGGTAGGACAGTGTAGACAAAGCAAGGGTGGTGGTCTAAGAAAGAAATGAGGAATGAAGGGATTGGAGGTTGTGTGATAAAGATACAAGACTTGAAGCCACAACCGGAGTGAAAGGTAGAATGACAACAGATTATGATCAGTCAGATAAAGGAATTTCATGAACATGAATATGGAACATTTATGGGTATTGGCAAGATCAAAGGCATGAACATTTCTGTGTGTGACTCTAATGGGACAGAAGAGTAAGTCTTGACAAATAAGTAAGTTGAGGAATGGGGAGGTTAGGGTATTTGAGGGAGTATCAGTGTGTATGTTGAAGTCCCTGCTATGAGAGTAGGAGTGGTAGAGGAGCAATGAACTGCCCTGAATGCTTTGAGTAAGGAAGGAGAGTGCCTGGAGATCTCTAGACAATAGCCAGCAAAATCTTGATTGAGTGAGAGGGGGTGCACACGAGTGTGTCTGTGTGAGTGTGTGTGTGTGTGTGTGTGTGTGTGTGTGTGTGTGTGTGTGTGTAGTTACTGAGTGGTGGTAGTAGGAAAAACATCCTGGAAGTAACTGTGAAAAATATTCCAATTCTCCCCCCGACCCTGCATGACCAGGGAGTGGTGGGGTATAAGTAAAAGTGCAGCTAGTGCTAGAAAAGGTAGCTACGGAAGCTGGATCATCGGGAGGGAAGCCAGATGTAAGTTCAAGAAGATGGAACAAACAAGAAATGAAAATGCTTAAAGATATAAGATGAAAACTAGTCTGTTAGCATTCAAGCAGGGGTCCCAGTGAAAGGGCTGGGTAGCTTTAGAGTGGGAGGTGGTGGGATGGGAGCAGCGTTGAATTGAAGGCAATGGGAATAAGAGCTAGGTCAGTGGGAATCAGAGAATGGGATTGTAACAGTGACAAATGAGGATTGAGAATCATTGAGGTGAGGTATGTATGTTGAGGTGGAAGCATCTTAATCATTGAAGAATGAGTTCAAGTAGGTTATCATTGTCCATAAGGTTTTGGCTTCAAATGGAGGTGTTCCAGGGTTGTCTCTCAGCTGTGTGTGTGGCTGCAGAGTAATTTTGAGAGTGGCCACACCCTCAACACAGACACTTCAATTTAGCAAATATGTATTAAGAACCTACTATGTGCCAGACACTGTACTTACTCATCAATTGGATACAAGTGAAAAATGACAGTTCCTCCCTTTGAAATGCATACAGTCTAAAGGGGACAAGCAGAGAAAATTATAAGACAGGGACACATAAATAAATGTGATGCCAGGTATTGGGTATTAGGTAATAGGAATATCATAAATACTCTAGAAAAATTGAGGAGATCGCTTCCATCTGGGGTGTTCATGAAAGAAGAGGTAACACCACATTGGAGTCTCAAGGAAGGGAGAGATTTCAGCAGGCAGAGATAAGAAAGTAATACATTCCTGGTGTGACAGAAGGTCTATACAAAGGCACACAAGCAAGAAACAGCTAAACAAGGTCAAGGACCAGCTAGTAGTCTGTGATGAACAGAATATAATAATGTGTGAAAAGAATAGGATGAAATAAGCTAGAAAGGTGGGTTGGAGCCAGGTTTGGAAGTCCTTGAATGTCAGGATAAGAGTGCATTTATCCTGAGGACAGTGGAAGCCATTAAAGGGCTTTGAATAAGGCAGGGATATAGTCTGATTTTTTTTTTTTTTGCTTTTTGGAGGGCAATTGGGGTTAAGTAACTTGCCCAAGGTCACACAGCTGGGTTTTTGTTTGTGTGTGCGTTAAGTGTCTGAGGCCGGATCCGAACTCAGGTCCTTCTGACTCCAGGGCCGACGCTCTAATCACTGGGCCACCTAGCCGCCCCTATAGTCTGATTTTTGCATTAGGAAGATTATTTTAGCAACTAGCCAAAAGAGAACAGACCAGAAAGTTATTGCTGATCCTGATTTGTACGAGCAAACTCACATAACATTGCCCCAGATATTTCTTTTGCAATAATTTTTTCTACTAATAGCACCCAATTTCTCCAACACTTAAAAGTATACAAAGTACACTCATCCCAATAACACTACAGGGTTAGGTTTTACTATCCCAATTTTACCAAAAAAGTAGCCAGAACTTGGGAAGCAGCTCTCCTGACTCCAAGACTGTGTTTTTTCCCATTTATGCATTACATAAAACTAGCCAGGAATATCAGTCAGCCAAGATGTAAATTGAATGATCAGCAGCGATCTGACCCAAGCACCTGAGCCCATGTGGTATTAACTCTTGTGAGCACTAACCTGCTTGCCCCATTGCTTCCCAGCATGGGTGACTATTGCTCCTCTAGAAGTGACTGCCCCTTCTAACATTGTTTCCCTTAATGTTGTATTTTTGTGGTATCAGTTAATGACAATAGGTGGTTTATACCTGTATTTATGAACTCTGGTTCTCTCTCTCTGAATTTCTCCAAGAGGGCAAGGAGGGAGAGCAAAGGGGGACATCCCTGGTGACTGATGGTTTTTTGCTTCCTGTTCCATAGTATATAACACTGTTATTGACATCAGTTGCTCTGTAATTGTCCGTAAAAGGGCTGACTCTTTAAAATCCCCAAATAAGTACTTGAAATAAAGTTCTGCATTTTGCTTCTGTCAGCTGTGTGAATGCTAGAGCTAGAAAGAGCAAATAAATCATAGGTGTGAGAGAGGCATGGCGAGAGTTGGGCACATTTCTCCATTATTTCTGTCAGTTTCCATTGTTTTCAGATGGGGGTCCCAGGTGAGTACTAATTGGGGGGTATGAGCAGGGAAGCCACAGAGACTGGTGAGCATCATCAGAGTTGGGTGGTGGCCACAGCACAGTCCATTGGCACAGGCTTCCCCCACCCACCCACAACAGAGACATCCCTCTGTTTCACCACCTTTCCTGCCTTTCTCTCTCTGCCCATTCCCTTCCTATCACTTCCTAGTGCTCTCTTCTAAAAAATTAAAATCTTGCCACACATTTCATAGGGCTGAGTCGGGGTGGGGGGGTAGGAATGTCCATAGAGTCAGCAGGTCGATAGTGATCACAAACCAATCCAGGCCTCTACTTTAGTTCTTAGAATCACAGAATGTTAGGGCATAGATCATGAAATGTCAAGACTGGAAAAAAAAACCTTAGGCCAGAGAATGTTATACCTCAAAGGGGCCTTTGAATCTAGAATCTTAAAAAATAGAGTGTTAAAAAGGATCTCAAAGATACTGTTGGCCAGTCCCCTCATTCTGAACAAGAGGAAACTGAAACCCAAAGAGGTTAAATGACTTATCTCAGTTCACAAAAGAGATGATATTTGGAACTCCAAATGCAATGCTTCCTTTATACCATGCTACCTTTTAGCATGCATCTATATTAGATATTAAACCAGAAAGAACTTTACAGCATGGAATGTTAGTGCCAGAAGGGACCTTAAAACAGAATGGTAAAGACAGAAAGGATCCTAGAATGCAGAATGCCAGATAGAGATAGAAGAGACCTTAAAATGGGGGTAATTTCAGAGCTGAAAAATATACAATGTTTAAAGCCTTGGGATATTGCAACACAGACACATAGATTTAGAGTCTGAAAGCTATTTAGAGATCTATTCAGGGGTTCTTGACCTAGGGTCCACAAATCTGTGGGGGGTTATCCTTCAGTATTTTGGTAACTGTAATTCAATATAATTGGTTTTCTATTTATTTTGTACATTTTAAAAACATTATTATGAGAAGGGATCCATAGGTTTCAGATTTCAGGGGTTCATGATGCTAAAAACAAGTTAAGAATCTCTGACCTGGTCCATTGTTTACAAATGAGGAAACAGAGGCCCAGAGAGGCTAATTATCTTGCCCAAGGCCCGCGAGTAAGTGGCAGGACTAGATTTTGAACCCATGTTTGTCCTCTAAATCCAGTGCTTTTTCCATTGTGGTTAAAGCTAAAAGGAGCCTTAGGAAGCCAAAGGAAGGGATCTCAGAACAGAGAGTGTTAGAATTGGGAGAGAGCTTAAATAAGGCACAAATAATGTTAGAACTCAAAGGACTTCAGCAGCCATACAGTCCAGCTCCTTCTGTCAGAAATAGGAAAGCCAGGGCCCAGAAAGATTTGGGGATTTGAACTCAGGTACTAAAACTCCAAATTCCTTATATTTTGCACTTGATGGTAATTTTTTCCCTTAAAATTATGTCATTTAGGGGCGGCTAGGTGGCGCAGTGAATAGAGCGCCGGCCCTGGAATCAGAAGGACCTGAGTTCGGAGCCGGCCTCCGACACTTAATCCGCACAAACAAAAACCTAGTCGTGTAACCTTGGGCAAGTTACTTAACCCCAGTTGCCCTAAAGGGGCGGCTAGGTGGCGCAGTGAGTAAGAGCGCCGGCCTCGGAGTTTGGATGACCCGAGATCAGATCCGGCCTCAGAAAATGAGCACCCATGCATAAATCAAATGACTAGCCGTGTAACCTTGAGCAAGTTACTTAACCCCAATTGCTTTAAAAAAAAAATAAAAAAAAATAAAAAAATAAAAAAAAAATTATGTCATTTACATAAACTACATGTTAAGTCCCTCGAAGCTCTATAACCATAAATTCCCTTAAATATTTCTTGAAAATTTGATCCCCAAGAAATCTTAATAAGATCATAGAATGTTAGAACTGGGAGCGACCTTCAAGACTATCTTTTCCAACCCATTCATTTCATTTCTAAGGGGAAACTTAGACCTAGAGGAGAGAGTGTACCCAGTGTCTCACCACAAGTTAGTCACAAGCAAGTATTCTGACTTGCAGGCTAGTGGGTCTCTACTACAACTCTCAGAGGGAAATTCAGAGAGAAAACTAGAGGGTATGCCCCTCCTATTGCCATTCATTGGTCCTGCAAACATACAGCATTAGGAGAAAGAATAGGAGGAGGGCAGGGGGTGGGAGTGGGAGGAGAGAGGGAAATATGGATCTACCCTGAATGTCTAAATGAATGTTTTTGCTAACATAATCATGATCATGTTTCTTGAGTCAGTTATTTTAAAACATAAAGATCACTCAAAGATCTAATGGGGTGGGGTGCAAGGGTAGGAGGGTAGAGAGAGGTGACAAACAGGAATAGGTGGTGTAAATGGTCCCAGAACCCAGATGTGTTAATCACCACAGACTTTGAGCACTTCTGGCCCATTCCAGGCCTGGGATCCTTTGATGGTCTCTAGCTGCCTAAGTGTTATGGCCTTTGAGATAGCAGTTTTCTTTGCTAGTTAGCCAGATGTCAAGAAGAAGGGAAGAGGGGTGGCTAGGTGGCGCAGTGAATAGAGCACCAACCTTGGAGTCAGGAGGACCTGAGTTCAAATTTGGCCTCAAGACGCTTAACACAAAACTAGCCCTGTGACCTTGAGCAAGTCAGCCCCAATTTCCCTCCAAGAAAAGGGCAAAAAAAAGAAGAAAAAGAAGGGAAGTGATAGCTTACTGTGTTTTGTCCTAGGTCACTCTCTGTCTGGAGTATGGTGCCCAGTTCTGCATGCTGTATTTGAGAGGCAACCGGGTGTCTCAGTGGATAGACAGCTAAAGTTAGAGTCATGGAGACCTGATTTTAAGTCTGGCCTCATATACTGGCTGTGTGACTTGGGCAAGTCATTTAACCTCTTTTACCTCAGTTACCTCATTTGTAAAGTAGGGATAATAACAGTACCAATGAGGATCAAAGGCACTATACAAATGCTAGCTATGAGGAAGATTATGATGAAGAACAATAAAGACAAGCCAGAGGAACTAGAAACCATGACATGAGAGGATGGCTTGAAGTACCAGTACCTAGAAATGTTTCACCTAGAGGAGCAATGACCTTCAGGAGATAGAGTTTGTGAAAAGAATCCTGAGTTTAGCATTCAAAGACCAGGGTCCAAATCTTAGTTCTTCCTCTTAACTCCCAGGGGTGGGGGGGGGGTGTTTCAGGGCAAGTCCCTTACCCTCTCTGGGCCTCATTTTCCTCATCTATAAAATGTGAGGAGATTGAAGTGGATGCTTGCTGAGGTCTTGCACAGCTCTAGAAGTCAGGGTTGCTGTGGCATGACACTGTTTTGGACAAGCATTTGAAGCATCATCACTTTGAATTTTACAGTGAAGAACTTGTATGTATTGGCACTAACGGGCAGAACTGCATTCAGCGTGTGGAAGCCACAGCGGCAGATTTCAACTCAGTGTGAGGGAAAATCGCCTAATGACAAAATTCAGCTCCATTCAGTAATGTATTAGTGGGATGGACTCTCCCAAAAGGTAGTGGATTTCTTAGTACCAAAGGCCTTAAAGCAGAACCTGGAGAACCAGATGCCAAAAGGGATTCCTGATCATATATACAGGTTTGACTAGATTCCCTTTCAGAACAATTCTGGTCATGTTCTTTGTAATGCTGTCTACTGTGTTTTCACCCCATGGTCTTCCTTCCAGATTGTGGCATCATCATATATGGCTATGACTACACCATGCACTGTTATCTCCTCCCATGTTTTCTATGTGTTTGCACATTAAGGATGCTGATCCTCTAATGCCAAATTCAACTCCTTTTATCCAAAGCCACACTGATGCACTTTTGCTTGAGAGTACCAACATTTAGCCCCACCAAAGCTTAATTTATCAAGTAATTTAAAGTGGTTTTTAAAAAATTATTAGCTAATTTTTCAGGGCAGAATTTACAGTCATGATTAGTGTATCCTAATGATGTTTCATTAATGTACCAGGATAAAATACAGAGGACTGAAATTCTCTGGCCACAAATTTACAACATAGATCAGTTTATTTTTGGAGATCTGAAGAATTAGCTACTGTAAATAAAGACTCTAATAAGATTTCTCCGGGAAAGAGGTGAACTTACAGTAATGTGGGTGATATATTATTAATTAATTAATAACTCTTACCAGGGTGCTGCATAAATTAACAGGAAAACTGATGAAAGGGCTTAATACAAAGTATTATGTCGAATTTTAATTTCTAAGGGAACAACCCTCCACTCAGCTCAGCCTCTGATGCCTCCTTATGGCTTGGAAGTGACACTGTGTTCTCAAGGGCTCTGTCAGGGAAACACAAGCTCTGGCCGAGCTGGAAGGGCTTTGATGAAGGTCTCAGCAATTGGACTCTGAGTGTGTGTGTGTGTGTGTGTGTGTGTGTGTGTGTGTGTGTGTGTGTGGCTGGCATGGAGAAGCTCAGCACCATCAGAATATTAAGGCTTGGAAGGGTTGAATTCTGTATCAGTGGAGAGCATCTAAAAATCCTGTCACTGTAGGTCCTCAGACAGAGGCTGTGTGACCTCTCGGAGGGAAGTGGTTAAAAAAAATTCCCATTCAGTTATGGTTTGAACTAGATAACTTCTCAGGTCACTTTCAGCTTTGAGATTTTGGGATGATAATGAAATCATACATCCTTAGATAGAAGAAAAGTATATAACAAATAATTGGTTTTATTTGTTTTTTCCCTCAATAATCTCCTTGAGAACTTTGTACCACCCCCTGCCTGGGCTGTAAGCTTAGTGAAGACAAGGACCTTATCCAAATAGCCTGTCTTTCTCAGGGCCTAATAAAGGACTTTGTACATAGTAGGCCATCTGTAAGAAAGCTCTAGATTATTATCAGCCATAATAATAGCTAATGTTTATGTAACATTCAGAGGTTTGCAAAACATTCTATATACCTGATTGCATTTGAATCCCGCATTAACCTTGTGTGATAAGCACTACTTCATTTTATAAGGCCTCCCATTTTACAGATGAAGAAATTAAGGCTCAAAGAAGTAAAATGACGTGGTCATGATCACAGAACTAGTAAATTTTGGAGGCAGGATTTGCAAATTTAGCGCTCTGTCCACCTGTTCCACCCCACTACCAGTGTCCCTGATATTTCCATTGTTTTAGGCTAGAGTGGTTGATCGTTTTTACCCGAATCTCCCCCAGCTGTTTCTCCTGTAATAACCCTAGCTCCCAGTTTCACAGTGCTCTGTGGTTATAAAGCACTTTCCTCACCACAGTCCTGTCAGGCGGGAGGATCATTACCCCCAGTTTACCGATGAGGGCAGCTAGGTCAGCTCACAGTGTATACACGTTGGGGTCCCAGCCCCAAGCACAGGCACATTCAGGAGCACTCACATCCAATGAGGAATCCAAACTCATGTTGTATGCTGCAGGAGAGAGTCCTCCTTTGGAGTCAGCAGGGCCTGCTTTGTTCTTCCCCAGCTGTGTTAGTGGGACAAAGGCCCCAGCCCCTCTGTCACATGGAAACAATAGCCCTTACACTGCTTCCCGAATTGGGTTGTAGTGAAGAATGAACTTTGTAAACCTTAAGGCAGCAAACATCAGCCATTGTTCTTGTTGTTAAGTCACCATTAGCATCATTTGGAACAGAACCCAGTAATAGAATTACCATTGGCCATTTCTCCTTCCGGCTACACAGTCATTCTCTTTTAAGCACAGTGATTTAATTTTTACAGTAATCATTCTGGGGTTAATTGGCCTTTTACAAAACTTTTTTTTAATACCCCTCCTCCCTTCTCCCTGTAATTATTGCATTGTGAATAGTTTCTTAAAGTAGTTCCAATGAGGCACTTTAGCAGAAAATAGACTCCAGAGCTGAGTAGGTCTTAACAAGCCATTTGATGGGTGGTTTTGAGCTTTGTTTGGCTTGGGGTTCTGATTTTGCATTTCCTAATTGAGGTAGTATATTTACATGGTGTGTTGGAATCAAAAAATCCTGGAATCAGGAGCCCTGGTTCAAGTCCCAGCCCCTTCACTGATTAGCAAGAAGGTACTCTGGGACTCGGTCTTTCCCTTTAACCTTTGAAAAATAATGTGGTGGCAACAGCCATGACATTGGACTTGAAGGATCATCAGCAAGGCCTGCAAGTGGGGGAGCACAGAGAGTATTTGGCGGCTAAGGAACCCAACGTGGCTAAACTTAGAATATGAGAGGAGGCTGGCTCCATATTGTGGAGAGTTTGAATTCCAGGCAGAGGAGGCAGCATCTTTCAAGGGAAAGAGCCCTGGCTCTGGAGTCAAATGACCTGACACCACCTGTGTGACCTTAGGCAAGTCTCTTAACCACCTTGGGCCAGAATTTCCTCGTGTGCAAAATTAAAAGGTTGGACTAAGTGACCTCCGACGCCCCTTCCAGTTCTAGTTCTATGATCCCAACTTTACCAAAGTTTTGGGGCAAAGGAGTAATATGAATGACCCCTACCTTTGCAGAATAAAAATCATTCTTAGAGCGTATGAAGAATGGATTAGAAGGGACAGTAGACTTAATGACATGTATAAAGAACTGTCAGGTTTGCAAAATATTTATATGGATCATCTTGCCCCATGAGGCAAGTGCTTCAAGTCTTACCACCCCCATTTAATAGATGGAGAAACTGAGGCTCAGAAGTTCAGTGATTTGCCCAGGGTCACATAGCTAATATTGAGCAAAAGCAAAATCTAGACCTCTTGTGACTGCCAATTCACCACGCTTTCCTCTTCTCTGCTTCTCTTAAAAGACCTCCAGAATCCCTTTTAGTTCTAAGTCCTAGTGTCTTATGATGGAGGGAGGGACCAGCACTCAGCAGTACAGGAAGCCTCAGACACTGCTCTGTGGACTGACAGCTCCCTGACCACCTGAACTTCAAGAGGGAAATACTAGAGCAAGCTCCCCACCCCTGGGCTAGAGCCCTCCCTGCTCTGTTCCCCTGCTGGGCATATCCCAGGCCTTCTTGAGAGTCCCAGGACAGAGCTGGAGAATCATCATACAAATCCCCTGCCACTCAGCACGCTCACATCACCCAACTCAGAGTATCATTCTTTGAAAGGCTTCACTGCTTTGCAAACCAGAAAGTGAAGAGCTGGCTTTGCCCAGTAAACATGGGCTAAATGGCGCAGCTGCCCAGGTACTCCCCAAATCAGTCTGACCTCTGCTGTTCAGGGACCTGTGTCTTAGCCAAGTGTCTTCTGACCTTTTTTCTTTCTTGTTCTAGGTCACGCGATGTTTAAACTTACCTATCTAAGCAATCATGACTACAAACATCTCTACTTTGAGTCAGATGCTGCTACTGTCAATGAGATTGTGCTGAAGGTGGGTGTCCTTCCCAGCTGAGATTTTAAATAATAATACTTCAATATTTCACTGTCTCCATGATGTTATTGGTATGGGGGTATACTCCACTATTCTAGCTGGTAGCCATTTCTTACCCATGTCTTTCCATCAATCCTCCACATAGGAGTCCACCTAAAAGGAAAGCCTGGGTTTAGATCCTGCCTCAGATCTCTTAACTTACCCCTCTCATGGTCATTTAACCTCTCTGGGCCTTAGTTTTGCCATCAGTGATATGAGGGGGTTATATTTGATGACTTTCTATGGTTCCTTCTATCTCTAGATCTATACTGTGACCTGCAAGCCCACAGACCCTCAGTTTTCTCTCAGGCCCACTCCCCTGTACCGGCCACTTTCTCCTCTTTGGCCCAGCTAGACCTTTGGTAAGCTGGTTCAGCTCTTGACACCCAACCCTGTGACCAGTTACACCCTGCTAAGCCTCCACCTTGGATCACGCCTACCATTCACCAGCTTGACTTCTAGAAACATGCTGCTAAATGAAGGTAGAGGAAATCACACAGCTTTTCTGACTGGGCCCACTACAGCTTCACATTAGGCTCTTCATCCCTTATCAATTCATTATCCCACTCTCTTCCAAACCTTTTCCTCCCTTCTCAAAGCTCATTCTCAGCTGAGAATATTGCCTCATATATTACATGCCTTCTGCCACCATCTCCTCCTTCAGTCCTGTCTCACATGAAGAGGTGGCATTACTCCTTACCAGAGCTAACTCTTCAACCTGCTTAAGTCGTCCCATCCCATCCACATTCCCCCAACATATTGCCCCCTCTGTCATCCCCACTTTGTCACTTATTTGAACCTCTCCCTGTCCACTAGATGCTTCCCTACTGCCTACAAATATACCCATGCCTCCCCCATCCTCAAAAAACCCTCACCTGATCCTTGTATACTCTCATCCTGTGACCCTTGTGCTTTTTGTACCAATCTCAAGAAAGTTGTCTACAATAGGTGCCTCTGCTTTCTTTTCTCTTATTCTCTTCATAGCCCCTTACAATCCAGCTGCTGACCTCATTCCACTAAAACTGCTCTTTCCAGTGATCTCTTGGTTGCCGAATCCAATGGCCGTTTCTCAGTCTTCATTCTTTGCAGCCTGTGACACTGTTGATCTTTTATATTGTCATCTCTAGGCTTTCAGGATGTCACTCTCTCCTGATTCTCCTCCTGTCTATCTTGACTATACAGTGCCTGGCATATAGAGGGCACCCAGTAAATGTCTTTTGACTAAATGTATGTATAAATGAGCCTGTGAATTTAAAGTATTCAAAGTACTTTCCTAACTCCATAAGGTTGGCAATTATTAACCCTTTTGACAGTTGGGGAAACTGAGATTCAAATAAAGTGACTTGACCGGGGTTACAGAAGTAGTAAGTCATAGATTCAAAGAGATCTTAAAAGTCGTTCTAGTCCAGTCTTCTCATTTTGCAGACAAGAAAACTGAGGCCTAGAGAGGAGAAAGGCTACCAGTTACCCAACAAAGCGCTCCCCCTTTCTGGTTGTCAGTTTCTTCATCTGTAAGATGATAACACATGGACCACTTACCTCACAAGGCTGTTAGAAGGAGCTCACATCTTCTGACTCCCCTTCCAGCCTGTTCACTTTGCCCTGTTTTGACAACTACAGGCTGAAATTTCTTGGTGACGGTTAATGCTGTATCTAGAGCCTGTTCAGTCTTTCCTAAAAACTACCTTTCTAAGTCAAACTGTTCATTTTGCCCTTTATTTTCCTTCAGAATTCATAGGTGATGCACAGAGAATACTTTATCAAGCTCTCACATGTCTACAGAATAGATTTGGGAGATCCTAGGACCATAGGTCTACAGCCAGAGGGACCTAAGAGACCATGGAGTCCAAACACCACCTTCCCCCAACCCCTCACCCCCCCCCCATCACCACCACCTTTTACAAAGAAAAAACTAAGACCCAGCAAGGTTAAGGAACTTACCCGCAGGTACCCAAGGATTTGAACCCAAATCCTCCAAGTCCAGATCCAGCCCTCTTTCCATTATACCACTTTGAGGATAATGCTGCCAGACATCTTGTAGATGTTCTGTATAAAGCAGCTTCTCCCTGGACCTTATCCAAGAGGAAGCGGATTCCTAGAAATTCCCAGAGGACCTCAGGATAATACAGTCCTTAGATCTGTTTTATAGGGAGGCTTCCATCATAAATTGGGGGAGGGGAACAGTGTGGTGTGGCAGAAAGGGTGCTGACCTTGGAATTAGGAGGCCTGGGTTCAGTCCCCAGCCTTGCTGCTCATGAGCTATGTGACCCTGGCCAAATCATACACACACCAGCAGCTCCCAAAGCTTGTGTGAGAAAAGTACTTTAGCCACCTTACAGCAATATAGACTCCTCACCATGCTGACCTTGCTCCTGCAGATGTCAGTCAGAACAGCTGTATGCAGATCCCTGGGCTAGCCTGGAGAAGCTTCCCCTCTCATTGGAAGACAACCTAGAAGTGCCCTGCAGAGCCTGGTTCCTGGGAGAGCCATGAGGGACAGAGCTGAGCCCCCCGCCCTGTAGCAGCAAGCACCCCAGCATCCCCAGGGCGGCTGCCAACACAGGTTCTTAGACCTGCTTTTCTTAGAAAGCAATTCAAAATGGGTTAACAAGCTTACTTTAATCAATCAAACATATATCATTTACCTAGTTCAGGGGAAAAAGGTCAGCACCCCGAACTTCAGAGTTATACAGACAGAAGTTACAAGACAGAGAAACAGATCAAGCAGACAGGCTTCCAAACTGCCCAACCATTACATCCATACCAAGTCACAGTTACCAGAGAGGGAAGCATCAACATCTGGGTTTTCAAAGCCGGGGGGCTCTCAACGGCTGCCCAGAGTCTCATCTGGTCAAATCACAGAACACTTCTCAAAGTGAGCCCCAAAGCAAAGCCTCACATCAGGGATTATATAGCCTTCTCCTGGTTCAGACAATGTCACAACCCTCTTGACCTACTGCCCAATCACACAGCACCAAGGTGTGGGCATTCCTGAAAAACAAGCCTCCTGCCACAGGCTCCATGTGACCACATTCATCCTATTAGGGGGCACAGTATATTTTCAAATCAAGGAAGGTTCTTATGAAGTACTTTGCTCAAGGCCACCCAGGGAGATAAGTAAGGTAAGGATTTTTATACCAGTTTTACAGATGAGCCTTTTAGAGAGGAAATTACTTGCCCAAGGTCTTACGACTAACTGACTGAGCCAGAATTCAAACCCTGTTGCTTCTGCACCAGGGTTCTTTATTTCCCATCACCCTGTGTTACCTTTTCCCACTTTGAAACTTCGACCTTGGATAGAACTATAGAAAAATATGGCCCTGGAAGATAACCTTGTGTCAGTAGGCTGCTTTGGGAGTTTATTCTAAAGTAAAAGCAGTTTGCATATCACTATAAAGAGTTAAATTATTATCTTCACCAGGCAAGATTGCTCTGTACAAATAGGACGGTTTTGAGGGCAGGTGGTAATGGTGACAGATTGATTTGGCAATGTAGACCTGAGAATTAACCCAAAAGAGGGAAGGATGGAGCAACATGGGGCCCATTTCACAGCAGTAACGGTCTAGAGGACAGTGTTCCTTGTCAAATGTGACACATGCATAGGGCACAGCAAGGAGGGAAAAGAGGATTTCTGGGAATGTGGCCCGGGGCATTAATGAGCAACATCACTAGAATTCTTCTCAGAGAGCTTCTCCTAGAGCCCCAGTGTAGCTGGAATGTCAGGACACACAGTGTCGGAGCTGAAGGGGGCCTTATACCATAAGCTGTTAGGGCTTAAAGAGGGAGAAAGGGACCTTTGGAAATAAGATGTTAGAGTTCAGAGAGACCTGAGACATCACCTAGTCTAGGGGTGGGGAACCTGTGGCTTCCAGGCCACATGTGGCCCTCTGGGTCCTCAAGAATCCAAACTACCAAAGGCTCCACTTGAGGACTTAGAGGGCCACAATGTGACCTCGAGGCCGAAGTTTCCCCCCCCCCCGCCCCATCTTGTCTAAATCTCATTTAACAGATGACCAAACTGAAACCCAGAGAAAGATAGTGACTTGTCCAAAGTCCAGCAGCACCTTAGTGACCAGTGTTCATCCCATGAATCCATGCAGGCATCCTTTAATTTTTCATGTGTCTTCATTTTGTCATCCCAACAAGCTTATAGATTGGCAAAGGCACCTTTGCCAACTAGAAGTGTTGAGGGACTAGGTAAAGAAATATTCCATTGCCCCTTCAGGTGTTTGGGGTTTTTTTATAGCTAGTATTAAAATATTCAGGACTTCAGGAAGATCCTAGTAAAATTATAATCCTGTGTTTGACATCCAAATAATTTTCACCCCAGCAGATTGATGACAGAAACACAGGTTTATGACTTCAATATGAGATCGTAGAAGATGAAGGAAGCGCAGAGAAATCACTTTGCCAGGACAGAATTCTCTCAGAGCAAATGCTTCCCTACATTTCTCAGTCCTGCTCACACACACACCCCCAGGTGCGTGTTCACAGGACCTTCAGTATGACCTAGTCACATGTCTTCAAATGACAGCTGGGGGTTTGAGCCCCAGAGAAAGACCATGATTTTCCCAAGGTCACACAACTAGTTTGTGGCAGAGGTGGGACTCAAACCCTGGGACCCAGGCTGCCCCATGGGCTCTGCCCCCACACCACACTCTCAGCTTTTAGTACTTTGTGCTCATAGTATCTTTCCCAAACAGGGCTGTCATGTCTCAGACTGGGTAACAGTTTGTTCTATGCTGCAGCAGCATTGATTGACTTTAGGAGCTAATGATCGTAATCCTCTTGGAAGATTAAATTTAATTTTCTCCCATCTCTGATTTTTATAGCAATTTAAATGCTCAGTTTTATCTGCCATTCCCAAAATGAAGCAGTAGCATCTCTCTAAGCTTTAGACAAACACTAAATAACTGATAAATGGTGCCTTGTTTGCTTCAGGACATTAACCAGATTTTAATTAATTTGGTTAAATTTCCACTTTCAACTTTTTTTCTGCTTCTGATTGGATTGGGGGTAAAAGGTACAAGGTTCTCAAATTTCTAAATTTCTTGAAACAGTCTTTTTATTTTTGCCTTCAGCAAACCCTTATGGAGCAGTGACTGTCTTGGAGGTATTGGCCTAAGGCCAAAAATCAGGTGGAGGTGTAGGGCAGTCTGGGTGCTAGTCCTAGCCCTGTGTGACCTTGAGGCAATGACTTTACCCTTCTGGACCTCCTTCTTCCTATCTGTGAAATTAGGAAGCTGACCCCAAAAGTCCTTTAGTTCTAACATTCTAGTCCTATTCTAATCCCTCCGCAACCTAACATTCTGTGCTCTCAGGTTACTTCCTACTCTAACATCATGTGGTCTAGCATTTAACTCATTATATAACAGCTTAGATCTTTAGATCTCTTTATGGTTTACAAAGCATATTCCTGACAATAATCCTGTGAAGTAGGTAGGCCAATGTTTTTTAATAGATGAGGACATTGAAGCCCAGAAAAGTCAGGTGATTTGCCCAGGGTCACAAAGCTACTAAATGTCAGAGGCAGGATACAAACCTAGATCTAATGACTACAAAAACAGTGCTGTTTCCAGTGTTCTGATGTTCCATGTTCTAAGGCCCCTTCCAGCTCAAACATTACATGTCCTAACATTCTTTTTTCGAAGGTGCCTTCAGCGCCAATATTCTATATTCTAAAGTTCCTTATCTCTAACATTCTGTTACAAAGTCCCTTCCAATTCAGACACGCCATGCCCTTTCTTTCTGAGCTCTCAGGTTTCTTCCAGCCCTGTCATTCTATGTCCTATGCTTCTAAAAGGGGGAAGTTAGTGAACGTGGCAGTTTTGGACAGAGTCACTAGTGTGGTAACTATATCTATGCTTTCTCTATTCTAATCAAGCCGGGGCATTTTTGGTCGCTAACTCTGCGAGCTTTTGGCATGAATTTCATAGAAATCATCGGACTCTTCAAATTGGGCCCTTTCCATGATAGAGTGATGGAAGCTGTAGCTTTATTGACCATGAAACCTCCCTATATTTTTATGCCGTCAGCTATAAAATGCAATGAAAGTGAGACACTCTACAGTGCATAAAATTGTGCAAGTCTGAAGCCACAGCGTATTAACCAGCTAATGGCAGACCAAAGGGCGTTTTTATCTTTGGATTCTAACATTAATCTTCCATTAAAATTATCTATGTGATTATCACAAAGCACTGGAGATAATAAATGTAAGAAATAGTAGGCTTGTTAAATATCATTTAAAAATACTTTGATCATAGAAGATGTGCCCCCACACATTGAAGAGATTAGATTAGGTGAGTATGCAAACAGTATAATCAAGGAATGGTTTCCCGGATTACAGGATTTACAGCTAGAAATTAGCCCAGAGATCTTGTCCATCTCTTTCATTTTGTTAAGTAAGAAATTGAGATCCAGAAAGGGGAGATGACCTGTCCAAACACAGAGAGTAAGCAGCTATACCAGAACTTGAATCCAGATCCCTGGACTCCAACCCCAGCGTTCTTTCCACTCTGCTTCACTGCCTATAAAAATGGTTTCCATATCTTCATACATTGTCCCAAGTCATCAGGCCAAGGTTGTAGTTCTTCATGATTTATCGTACTCAGCTGGTAATTTGGCGACTGTTCAGCCAAGTGACGAGACCCAAGTGTGTCAAACCTGCTGTCCTCAGGCACTCTCTTGGAGTTCCTGCTGCTCGTGCCTATCAGAGCAGAAAGTTTAGACAGGGGCAGGAGGTTCAGTGTGCTTGAGAGGAGGTGAGACTTTAAGTCAGCAGACTCAGGAGGACTGGATTCACCTCCCAGATCTGTTCCCTCGCTAACTCAGGGACCTTGGGCAAGGCACTTCTCATCTTCAGCTTCCTCACCTGTGAAATAAAAGGGCTGGATTCAGTGATCCCAAAGGCCCCTTCTGGCCCTATCAGGCTTGGATTCCCTGGTCCTCTGGTTCTCCAGGGCATCCACACAGCAGCATCTGGTACTGAGACTCCCTCCAGGGCAGTTCTGGCAGTAGAGGGCATGAGGCTTTCCCTTGCCTGCAGTCCAGGAGAATTGCATAAGCAGAAAGGACCCAGAGAGGAAGAGTTCTGATCTTTCTTACAAAGAGGAAAAAAATCATTGTTTCTAGGTGTAGCTTATAGGTCTGTTAGTAGAAGTAGTAACAATAGTAATAATAGGGGCGGCTAGGTGTCGCAGTGAGTAGAGTGGGCCCTGGAGTCAGAAGGACCTGAGTTCGGATCCAGCCTCAGACACTTCACACACACAACAAAAAACCTAGCCATGTGACCTTGGGCAAGTTACTTAACCCCAATTGCCCTCCAAAAAAAAAAAAACAACCCAATAGTAATAATAGCTAAGCATCACTATATTTACTTATGCTGTCTCATTTGATCCTCAAAACAACCCTGTGAGTTAGTTGCCATTATCATCATCCACGTTTTACAGATGAGAAAACTGATGCTGAGAAAAATAAGGTGACTTCATGTGGTCACACAAGTATCTGAAGCAGAATTCCCAGCCAGGTCTGCCCACTCTACTACCTAGCGTACCTGGGGAGGGGGTCAAAGGCACTGGAGCTAAAAGGGCCCATCTAGTCCAGCCTTCTCAGGAGGAAACTGTGACCCAGTGAGGTCAGGTGACTTACCAGATGGCACACTGCCAGTAAATAGTAGCAGCAGGGCTGTCTAGTGCCTTTTCCTCCACACTCCACTGCCTTGCTCACCAAGTTACCACCATTATATCAGAAAGCCCATGTGCGCTAGTGGATGTATGTGTGCATAGCTTTAAGGAGTCAGGAAGTTAACTTATACCCAAGAAATTCCCTTGGACCAATCCAGTGCCATAATGCCTTTCACTGACAGCAGCGTTAGGGGGCTAATAATATTGAGAACATGCAAAGGTCCTTCTGGTGGTAAGTGTGACAGTAGCTTCAGTTGGTCTGTGAGTCCCAGTGAGGAGACCTAAATGTGTGTCCCAGCACTGCTATTCATGTGCTCTGTGACTTTCACTTTTCTGAACCTCACTATTCCCTTCTCTACAATGGAGTTTTTAGTGGATTTCTAGGATCCCAGTACCAAATCCTGCGATGCTCTGAAATCTGCATACAACCTTCCTTGTCCTCAGACTAATATGTACTCTTTTTTTTTTTTTCAATTTTTTCAATTTCTTTTTCTCTCTCTTTTTTTATTTTTTAGTTTACATCATTCATTTCCATAAGATTTCGAGTTACAAATTTTCTCCCCAATTTTCCCTACCCCCCACCCCAAAACAGCATTCCCACTGAATATCCCCTCCCCAATCTGCTCTCTCCCATATCTTCCACCCCTTCCCCCTTTGACTTTCCAGTAGGGCAAGGTAGATCTCTGTGCCCCAGTGCCTGTATATCTCATTCCCCAGTTACATGTAAAATAATAATAATAATATGTATATATATTTTTAAACATTTGATTTTAAAACTTTGGATTCCAGATTCATTCCCTTCCTTCCTTCTCACCCACCCTCACTGGGAAGATAAGCAATTCAATATAGGTTGCACATGTGTAGCTATACAAAACATTTCCATAGTGGATAATGTGAAAGACTGACTATATTTACCTCTATCCTATCCCACCCCCCACTTGTTCTGTTCTCTACTTTGATCCTGTCCCTTTTCAAAAGTGGGTGCTTCCAACTTCCCTCCCCCTCAGCCTGCCCTCCCTTCCATTATCCCCCCTCTCTTCTCCTTCCCCTCTACTCTCCTGTAGGGTGAGATACCCTATTTAGTGTGTATGTCATTCCCTCCCTAAGCCAAATTCAGTGAGAATGAGCTTGACTCATTCCCTTTTGCCTTCCTGTTCTTCCTCTCTATTGTAACAATTTTCCCTTGCCTCTTCTATATGAGATAATTTATCCCATTCTGTCTCTTTGCATCTCCTCTCATTATATTTCCCTCTCACCTCTTAATTTCACCTTTTAAGTATCATCCCTTCCTATTCAATTGGTCCTATGCCCTCTGTCTATGTATGCCTGTAGACATATATACATACATTTACATATGTATTCATACGCCCATATACTCTCCTATATAGACATATATGTATGTATGCACATACACACACACACACACATATATATATAAACGTATATATACATTTCTATTCCCTTCAACTATTCTTACACTGAAAAAAGTTTCATAAGTTACAATTATCATTTTTCCATGTAGGAATATAAGTAGTTCAGTTTTGATAAGTTCCTTATGATTTCTTTTCCCTGTTTACCTTCTCAAGCTTCTCTTGCTTCTTGTATCTGAATGGAACTCTGGTCTTTTCATCAAGAATCCTTGAAAGTCCTCTATTCCATTGAATGACCTTATTTTCCCCTGGAACACGACAGTTTTGCTGGGTAGGTGTAGGTGATTCTTGGTTTTAATCCCAGCTCCTTTGCCCTCTGGAATATCATATTCCAAGCCCTTTGATCCCTCAGTGTAGAAGCTTCCAGGTCCTGAGTTATCCTGATTGTGTTTCCACAATATTGAAAATGTTTCTTCCTGGTTGCTTGTAATATTCTCTCCTTGATCTGGGAATTTTGGAACCTGGCTATAATATTCCTAGGAGTTTTCTTTTTGGGATCTTTTTCAGGAGGTGATTGGTGGATTCTTTCAACCTCTATTTTGCCCTCTGGTTCTAAAACATCAATTTTCCTTGAGAATTTCTTGAAGGATGATTTCCAGGTTCTTTTTTTTTTTTTATCATGGCTTTCAGGTAGTCCAATAATTTTCAAATTATCTCTTCTGGATCTATTTTCCAGGTTGGTGGTTTTCCCAGTGAGATATTTCATATTGCCTTCTATTTTTTCATTTGTTTGTATCTGTTTAATATATCTTGATTTCTCATAAAGTCACTAGCTTCCATTTGCTCCAGTCTAATTCTGAAGGAATGATTCTCTCCAGTGAGCTTTTGAGATTCTTTTTCTGGCAAATTTTTTTTGCTTTTTAAGGCATTCTTCTCCTTATTGCCTTTTTGAGCCTCTTTTGCCATCTGAGTTAGTCTATTTTTTAAGGTGTTATTTTCTTCAGTCAGGTTATTGACTCTCATTTCATAATTTTCTTACATCATTCTCATTTCTCTTCCCAATTTTTCCTCCACTTCTCTTATTTTATTTTCAAATTCCTTTTTAAGCTCTTCTATGGCCTTTAACCAGCTCGTATTTTTCTTGGAAGCTTTTGGTGCAGGAGTTCTGACTTTGCTGTCTTCCTCCTATTCCATGCTTTGATCTTTTTTGTCCCCAAAATAGGAGTGTAAAGTTGGGGTTGCTCTGTTTGCTTTTTTTCCTTTGCTTGCTCATGTTGCCACTCAATTACTTGACTTTTGAGCCTTTTGCCACAGTAGAACTCTGCTACCAGAAATGGGGGCTTTATCCCAAACACTGGGGTTTTCGCAGCTGCTGGAAGTATTAGGTGGGTGCCCTATCTGAAACTTCCACACACTCTGGCAGACTGCTCACGCACCCCAGGACCTCCACCTTAGACAGCAATCCATATCCAAGCAGGTTAAAGCAAGAATGATTACCCCTCAGACTGGTCTCTTGGTCCCTCTACAATCTGCAGACCAGGAGCTCTGAAGCAACCAGTAGGCAGTGCCGGCACAGCCACAGTGCCTCAGCTATTTCTCACCCCAGGGGGAAAGGCCAGATTGCACTTCCAAATTCCCAGGTCCCAAAGTCCACACTGCACTGATCTCTCACTTTGTCCTTAGCATCTATGGGTTGATAATTCTGGAAACTACCACAGCTGCTGGTGATCTGAAGTCCCTCCAGCCTGTGGCTGGTCAGGCCCACCCTGAGGCTAAAATCTTGGGGCTGGGGGGTCAGCTCCCAGAGTGCTGTGCTGGCCACTTCCTGCCAGCCTGCCAGGCTGTCCTCAGTGCGAGGTTAGCTTCTCTGTATCATTTTGTGGGTTCTGTAGCTCCAGAGTTTTTCTAGAGTAATTTTTTACATGAATTGGAGAAGGTGGAAGCCAGAGCAGCAATGAAGTCCTATTTCTACTCCACCATCTTGACTCCCTCCCCTCTGTAACATGTAATCTTGTTTTTTAGGTGAACTATATTCTGGAATCCCGAGCAAGCACTGCCCGGGCTGATTACTTTGCTCAGAAACAAAGGAAACTGAGCAGGAGAACAAGCTTTAGCTTCCAGAAGGAGAAGAAGTCAGGACAGCAGTAATGGCTGGAAAAGAAAACACTGATGTGCCCCCCTTCACAGCAGCAGCAGCAGCAACAGCTCCCCACAGTCTTGGTGGACACCAGCAAGGGAAGGCCCTGGGCTCTCTGCAGTTTCTCATGGTTGAAATATCCTGACCACCATGTTGGGGATGGAATGGAACCCAAAATTTGGTGGGCCACCCTGTGCCCTTTGATTGGAGCCCCTTCAGCAGGAGCTAAGACTCGAACGAGGATGGCAAATATTTGGATTAGAAGCCAGACAAAATCATACGCTGGGTGAACTCCATTATGTAGCACATACAATCACAAAAAAAAAAAGTGACTTCTACTTTTTTTCACTGCCTGATTACAAAACATTGATATGTTAAAGAAAGAGGTCACTTGGAACATGATCAAATGTCTTCAAGTTAATACCGAACAAAATGTATACTTTTTTTTTCTTGTAATAAACTGGCATAATCTTTATCAAGGCATATAAGATGGACCATTCTTTGGGGCAGAGGGTTAATTATGTGAAAAAATCTTCCCGATTACCAAGGGGCAGATCTTTTAAAAGCATTGTTTGATTCTCTTAGAAGAAATGTTTATTGATAGAGCAGCATTTCTAAATGCACCATTTGTTTTGGTGACTTCCTGTAGAACCTTATTGACAGCCAGAGAACAAGAAGGGATGCAGCATCTTAAAACCTACCACGTCCTTTACATGCAAGGAGAGGCCTTGTTTCCACAGATGAGATGGCATCGTAGAGCAAAGAGCACTGCACGGGGGTCAGAGAGGATGGGAAGTGAACCTCCCCTCTACCTCCAGTGAGGTGTGTCCCCTTGGTAAGCCTCCCCCTGCCCCCGCCTCACTGCTCATATGTAAAATGAAGGGGCTTGGATTAAATGGTCTCCAAAACACCTTCCAGCTCTGATTCGATGATCCTTCTGTCCTCAGTGACAGTGCTGTCTTCATGGCATTGGGCCAGCTGGGAATGAGGGAAGAGAGAAACAACTTGGTAGAACAACTGCCATCCCCAGTTTCTGGCCTTTGGGAGAAATAGCACAATGTAGTGGGAAAGTCAGTCACATCGAGTGAGAACTGGTCTCTGGTCCTGGTGTGCTAGAACTCGGTACTGAGCTTCAATACCTCGGGCAGGATGCTTCCCACACTCAGCCTCAGGTTTGGATTAGGTCTAGGTCTCTTTCTCCTCTAGTATTTGGTGTTCTCACACTGTGATCTAAAGTCCCTTTTGGCTCCAGCATTCTGAGTTTTAATGGATCTTCATTTTCTTATATGATCATAAAACTTCTACCTGGAGATGGATAATTTCTCATTTCCCTAAGACAGGGGTTCTTTCCCTTGTTTGTGCCCTGGATCCCTTTGACAGTCTGGGGTAGCCTAGGGAGCCTCCTCCAAGTAATATTTTCAAATGCATAAAATAAAATACATAGGTGGGGTGGCTAGGTGGCACAGTGAATGCAGCACCAGCCCTGGAGTCAGGAGGACCTGAGTTCAAGTACAGCCTCAGACACTTAACACAAAAACTAGCCATGTGGCCTTGGGCAAGTCACTTAACCCCAGCTGCCCTCCAAAAAGCAAAAAATAAAATAAAATAAAATACATAGGATCACAAAGGAAACCAATTCCGTTTAAATACAGTTACCAAAATATTTTTTTTAAAAACAAGTTCACAGAACAGGTGAATTGCTGCCTTACAGTGAAAGAAAAGATTGTCGATAATAAAAGTGAACGTTTTTTGTATTATCTGAGCATTCTCACCTTTCAGTGGCTCATAGAGTTGGAGCAGTGCCTTCTTTTCTCCTTTACCAAAAAAGAAAAACAAAAGAGATTGCTTTCTTTGTGAAAGCAGTGCCTGACAGTGGGCAGCCACTAGATCGGTAAAATGAGTTCAAATCCTGGAGCTGCTACTTCCCCCCACTGTGTCCTTAGGCAAGTCACTTTCCTCCCTAAACTTTTTCCCCCATACAATGGGAATAATAACCCCTGCACTACCTCCTGCAGGGGAAAAATGCTTTGTAAATATTAAAGTAGGGTAAAAATGGGAGTGATTATGTTTTGAAGCAGTATTTTTAAATGGTTCTTCTTTCTATCTGCCCATAAAAAGTTCAGTAGTTAAAGCAGATGGATCATCTGAACCAATATTAGTAGTAGCTTTATTCCATCAGAGGGAGCCGGCTTGGAGTCTGCTATGGAGTCTATCTATGAAATAGAAGATTTCCAGCCAAGAGTTTCAATGGGAGAGAGAAGAGGAGTCGTTTCAGACAGCTTCGGTCTTTCCAGTGTCAGCAAAGCCCCACTTCTCCCTTTGCTGCAGCCCACCCTGTCATTTTGCAGGTGAGGAAACTGAGGCACAGGGAAATGATGTGGCTTGCCCATATTCAGTAAGTGGCAAAACTAGGATTTAGTGAAGGTTCCCTGACTCCTAAGCCAGTGCTTTCTCTGCTACACCACTTGTCACTGGTAGAGCAGCCCATCACCCCGGACCTCCTGGGGAATGGACATGTGCACTGGCCATAGGTGAGTGCAGTTTTCCCAGGCAGAGTTGGGGTCTTTGCTCCATATTGTAAATGTTCATCCCTCTTGACCAGTGTGGAGAACCTCACATGTGGTTTGCCATGTATCCCCAATTGTAATAACGGTTTACATTTGCACAGAATTTACCAGTTTCCATATGCTTTCACATATATTATCTCACTGGATTTCCCCTATCCCTAGGGGTAGCAAAAGCATTATCACCAATGAGGTGATAGATGAGGAAACAGGCTCAGAAATGGAAAATGACAAGCCCAAGGCCACACAAAGAGTGAGTGTCAGAGGGAGACTCAGACTCACAGAATTATAGAGTTGGGAGGAACTACACAAGACTACCTACTTCAAATTCTCCATTTTGTGGGTGAGAAAACTGAACCCCATAAACAGGCAATGACTGGTCTGCCCAAGCTTGTTCAAGTCAACACTAGAATCCAGGTCTTCTGACTCTGAATCTATAGCTGTTTCCATTATAGCACACTGCCTCATATATGAAAAACCTTTTATTAAAACTATTACATGTGAAAAGATGTGGATGAAATATAACAGACTAGAGTGTATTTCCTGGCAATGGGTCATTTTCATTTCTCAATTCATTCAGGTCTATGTTCATGTAACAGAAAAATCCTTTTCTTAACAATACTGTCTTCCACAACCTCAATGAGACAGAAAGAATCGCATAGTTTGCTACCTGTATTTCAATTTTTAGCTATTTTATATCTTCAACTATCTTTTGAGATGGAAATAACTAATTTAGTCATTAAACCTTGTGACATATTCAGTATTAAAAATTATATAAATATCTTCTCGGCCAACTAGTTTTAATTCCTACAGAAATACGAAATGCAGTTTGGTGTTTGGTTGGTTTTGTTTTTCAGATGAATTTCTAAGGGAATGAATTCAGATATTAAAGAATTCAGATATAAGAGGGGAAATTTGTAGGTTTGGAGTGGGCCAGCTTGGAAGGTCACTGGAGATAGTCAAGTACAAATGTTACAGCCACTCTGTGAGGAAGTAATGCAAGCATTACGGGGTCTGTTTGCATGAGATCATGGATGCAGAACTACTCAAAGTACCTGAGCCCATGCAGTCCATCTCCACTCACTGTATGGATGAGGAAACTTAAGTAATTTGTCCAAAGTCACAAAAGTTAAAAAGTGTGGGAGCCAAGACCCACTCCCAGGTCTTTTGACTTATCATCCACCCTTCTTTCCACTGCCTTCCACACAGGAGGAAACCAAAGCCCAGGAAATGAACAACTCGCCCCAGAACTCAGCTAGCAAGGGAGAGCACCATGTCTTAAACAGAAGTGGACTTCAATACCATTGGCCCAACTTAGGCCTTATTTAGAAACAGTGTTCAGGACTTTGTCAGATGTAGAACAACTGATTTTTCCCCTTAATTTCCTTTGTAAATTGAAAGTGTTGAACTAGACTCTTTTAAGATCATTATATATTTACACTTAAGTCCCAGATCCAACACTTATTAGCCTTAAGACCTTCCCCTCTTCAGCCTTCAGTTTACAGGAAAGTGAGGAGGGGGAGTTGGGGGCTTCCTGGAGTGGAGCCAGAAGGAACGTCAGAGGCCATCTCAGTGCATCCACCTCATTTTACAGGGGAGAAAACTGAGGCCCAAAGAGCTTATGTACTGCTTAGGTGGTAGGATTCAAGTCGAGGTGCCTTTTCCCCTAGATGATGCCTCCAACTTTACATGGTCTCTGAGAACTCTTCCAGTTCTGCTCTTTTCTGATTCTATGACGAGCACTCAGAACAGCCCTGCTTAGCTCCAACATCTCTCAGTCCCCCATCCATAGCCCTAACTCCATCTGAGGCTTTGTAGAGCTGTGAGGGTCTCAAATTGCTCTTTTAAGTCTGGTGGCGAAAGAGTTAAACCTGCTTGTGTTTGCAATCTGTGCAGAGCTGAACCCCAATCCGTCACCGGCTGATCTTTGCCGGGTAGTTGCAGATTTAATTGATTCAGATGGGTATTCAACTGGGTCAGGAAGCAAGCTGTTCACCCTGGGCGTTGTTCCTGGGGCAGGGGGAGGCAGCTCCTGGCTGCTGTCCGTCTGTAAACAGCAGTGTCTTCTTGCTCCAGTGTGCACGTGGTCACCAGGTGTGCCCTGGGTTCCCAGAGTCTGAATAAATCGCCACCTCACCCCAGAGAGCAGAGGGCATCCCCCATCCCTGCCCTCATCCCCACCAGACCCCAAACACTAAACCTGAAACTGGCTTCCCTTCTTAATTCCCTCTTTCGCCACATTAGGGCTAGGCTAGGTCCTCTCCACTTCTGACATTTTATGTTTTAAGTTCCCTTCCAGCTCCCACATCCAACATAATGTACTCTGAGGCTTTTGTCTCAGCTTTGACATCCTCTGTGCTAACATAGGGTATGTGGTAATTGCCTGTGCCTGAGTGGGGCTTTACCATATCCACTTCCCTCACAACTAGCTGAGAGACAGGCAGGGCAGACATTATCCTAATTTTTAGAGATGAGGAAATGGGATCAGAGCCATAAAATGACTTGTCTAAGGTCACACGACAAGTTTGCATGTGGTCACCAGGTCACCAGGTCCCAAACTAGGACCTGGTCAATCAAAATTAATTTATTCAACACCTATTATGTGCCAAGTGCTAGGGATACAAAGACAAATATTTCCTGCCCTCAAGAGGCTTACATTCTATTGAGGTAAACAATGTGCACAGCTATAAACTAGATACAGGGACTATACCTGTGATTTCATCTGAGTAGGGAAATCCTGAGTGAGGAAACTCTCTGTACAATGCGGCCAGGCACCGCCCTGGCTGAGCCAGTGTGCATCAGAGGCAGGACCTGAGCCCCTGGCTCAGAGGCCAGCTCTTTATCTGAGCAGCCTCTAGAGGGGGTGTCCAAAGGAATACGTGGTCTTTTTGATGTGGAAGCATTAAGGCCAGATCGTCTGACTCCCAAGTCCAGTGTGTGTGTGGAGGGAGGAGAGACAGAGAGACAGAGAGAGACAGAGAGAGAGGAGAGAGAAGACAGAAAGACAAAGACAGGGAGAGGAAGAGAGAGAAAGAAAGAGAGACAGAGAGACAGAGAGAGAAGACAGAGAGACAGACAGAGAGAGGAGAGGAAGAGAGAGACAGCAGAAAGGAGAGAGAGAGAAAGGAGAGGGAGAGAGGGGAGAGACAGAGAGGAGAGGGAGAGGAAGAGAGAGAGAAAGGAGAGAGAAGAGAGAAACGAGAGGGAGACAGAGAGAGACAGAGAAGAGACAGAAAGAGAGAAAGAGGGAGGGAGATGAGACAAGATGACACAAGATGAGAGAAAGAAGAAGCAAGAGAAGAGATAGACTTGTAAAGACTCGGTCTCCCAGGCTCAAGCTTCAGGACCATTACTGATGATCAGGGTCTTTCAGCTGCTTCACTCCAACCTGGGCCAGCACCAGGCGGTCTGGTGCCTGCTCCCAAGTGCTCACTGGATCTCTGCTGGCCCTGTGGGGACACCCAGCCCACTTAGAGCATTGCAGCTCAGAGCTTCCAAGCCTTGGCCTCCCCAGCAGCTGAGATGACAGGCCTACACACCACACACAGAGCAGTGGCCTTTCCACTAGATGTGTCTACAGAAAGGAAAAGAAATTCAAAGAAACTGCACAAGCTGCCCACGAGCAGACAGCTAGTAAGTAAAGGGGATTGTTGCTTCAGGTTGAGGTTGGGTCCTTCCAGCTCTAAAATTGTGGGAACCTAAGATTCTACACAGCACTGACCTAAGGTCAAATCTCTGTCTTCATTCCAATTGTAAGTCTTCCTACTGAATAATGCCTAAGAAATGGCCCTAGACAAGAAAGACTTTTGTCTGTACCCAGGGTAGGAGAACAGAAGGCATTTGGGTACCTCACAGGTCAGGCAGGGAGGATCAGCAAAGACAGAGGGACCTCTGCCCCCATCATTAGGCAATAGTATAGACTCAGTGAAGATTAAGTCAGTCTTGACCTTAGCTCCAAGGGCTATCCAACTCAATTCCATTTTAAAAAATTATTGAACCCCTCCTGTGTACAGGGTGTTGTGCTTAGTGTGGAGAGAAACATTGGAATGGTGCCTGCTCTGTCAGATCTGGTTTTGCCTAATTGTTACAAAGAAAGGTTTTGTGGGTCCCCAAAGTGACTGATTAAAGTCAAGGTGCATCAATAAAATTTATTTTACATAAATAGCCCTGTGAGACAGTGGGTAGAGAACCAACCCCAAAGCCAGGAAGTGCTGAGATAAGGTCCTGCCTCTGGCAAATAGAAGTCATGTGGTCCTGCATAGGTCACAGAATCTGGCGATGCTCTAGGCAACTTTCTTATCCTATAAGTTGCACAACAGGCAGGGATTGTTTTCTCTATTAATGAGATCACAGGCTCAGTTCCATTCCTCACTAAAAGGTTCATCCCCTGCCCCCTAGGAGTTTACAGTCTAGAGATCTAAGGAAACAACTGTACCCTCCCCTCTCATGTCCACTCTCCTACATCAGGGTCTCCTCACCTAGACTATTAAATGAAAATCATGACCATTCTCCCTCCCTGAATCCAGTCTTTGCCTTTTCCAATCCATATTTCACATCACTTCAGAGATAATCTCTGCTCCACAGGTCTGTCCATGATACTCTCCTAATTAGAAACCCAAACCCACTGCCTATAACAGCAATTGTCCAACTTTTTGGTCTAAGGACCTCTTTACATTTAAAACTTAGTGAGGACCTCACAAAGAGCTTTTGTTTATATGGGCTATATCTCTTGCTATTTACCACATTAGCAATTAAAACATCTTATTATTATGAAAATAGTTTTGACTTCAGGATCAAGATCAAGGTCTCAGATCACATTAGCCTTAAAGGTAACATGCTGTCGATGAGACACTTCAGTCATGGCCATCCCCATGACCCCATTGGGGTTTTTTGGACAAAGACACAGGAGTAGTTTGCTGTTTCCTTCTCTAGCTCGCTTTTGTTCTCATGTTCTACTTTCTGATATCTAGGCCCATATCTGTTCCCAACTCTACGGGGAGATGAGCTGCTGACCTGCCCTCATTTTATGACAAATACTGGACTGGCTCTTGTTTCATTTTATTTTGTTATCACTTAAGAAGTCAACTTGTAAGTGTTGGAAGAAGGATTATTGTTTTGCTTGGCCCCAAAGGACAGAGGAACAAGGGGGAGATGTTGCAGGAAGGCAGCTTTCTGCTTAAAAAACAAAGTATACTAAAAGCTGTCCAAAAGTGGAATGGGCCGGCTTGGTAGATAGGGGGCTCCCCATCACTGAGAAAGCTGAACCATCTTTAAAAAGAGTCTGGGTGGTCACTTGTCAGTGATGTTGCAAAGATTCCTATTTGGGTAAAGGTTGGGCTAGATGGCCCCTTCTAGCTCCAAGGTTCTAAGATTCTAGGACTGCTGAGCTGCACCCTAACTGCCTTCCAGGGGCCCCCATCAAA
This sequence comes from Gymnobelideus leadbeateri, assembly GCA_011680675.1. Lineage (NCBI taxonomy): Eukaryota > Metazoa > Chordata > Mammalia > Diprotodontia > Petauridae > Gymnobelideus > Gymnobelideus leadbeateri. The sequence goes on from WOXC01004594.1 coordinate 189,430, forward strand.
AGGTTTGCTTGGGATTACAAGCCAAATGCTCTCCCATGATCCTCTGCAGAAGACCGGTGGGGTCAGAGGTCATCCAGCTCCATGAGAGATTACCTGTCTGGCTTTCCCAGTGCAGCCTTCAGTCCAAAGCGATCCAGGAAGAGGTTAATGATCCAGGTTCAGAAGGGAAAGCAAGGCCTGGCAGAAGCCACATTGGACAGGGACCAAGGCACTGGGGTTCAGGTGTGAGGATTCTACCCTGTCAATGGTGATGCCAATGAGGCTTTGTGGGGGTAGAGAGAGTTTCAACTGTGTGAATGAGAAAAGAAACCAGTTCATTTTTTATTTAAGGCCAAGAGTATCCACAGAGCACCAGGGAACATAAAATTGCAGTTAGTCGGGAATTGGCACCAAGCAGGTGGTGGTGTGTGCTAGGCAGCCAGCAGGCCCTAAGGAGATCTGCTTTAATGCAGGCAAGGGAGATGCCCTGTGCTCTACGGAGGAGCCGAAAGACTAGTCCTAAGCCTAATTGGTGAGGCTGTGCTGACAGTGATGGAGCAGAATAATTTGAAGGATCCTTATAAAGCAAAACAGTTTATCCAGTTGCACCTGTTCCCTTGAAATCTGCAAGTTGCTAAAGAGGAAGACTTCTCTTGGATGAAAAACAATGACGCATGTGGGCTACGATCACATTTATAGTGCATTTGCCACCAAACTGGGGCAGGAAACCAGCTTTGGGACAGTCCATGTGCCAACAGAACCAGAAACTAATATGGACAAAGAAAGTTAGTGGATAAGTGGCACCATGGACAGAGCACCAAACCTGGAATAAGGAGACCTGAGTTCTAGCCCAGCTTCAGACACTTCGTATGTGACCCCAGGCAAGTTTACTCCTCTGTAAAATGGGAATAATCCCATCCACCTCCCAAGGTCAGTTGGGAGTATGAAATGAGATAATATTTGTAAAGCATTTCACAAACTTTCTATCACCATACAAATGCTAGGCTACGAATGAGAATATTGTGTAAGAGCACTCAAGGAGTATTGAATTGTAAATTTTCAAAGGCCAGAACTGGACGAGAACTTAGAATGTAAGGGCCAAAAGGGACCTTGGAACAGTGGATGTTTGACTGGAAAGAAGCTTAGAACTCTAGTCCTACCCACTTCTTTTTCCAGAAGAGGAAATAAGAGAGGAGCGTAACATGCCCGGTCCAGTAACAAGAGTGGCGTCGAGTCTAAAATCCCCATTTCCTGTCTGGCAGGCCAGGATTCTTCCCATGATGTCAGTATCTTCCTTGATCCAACCACAGCCCATGGACCACATAGAAAGGCAAGGCCACAACCCCAGGAAAGAAGCAGGAAGTATTCTGAGGGTCTGGACTTAGAGAGAAGTGTCATCCCCCCCCACCCCCGGTCTTGGGAGAACTGCACAACTGCCATGTCTTATCTGTTCTAGCAACATCAGGACCACCTTGCACCCCTTTCCCTCTCCAGGGCCCTCACCCCACTCGCGGTTGACCTGCTGGCTACATTCTTCCGAACATGCCAGCATTTACCAGACGACAGATCAACAGCAGGATAAAACAATAGCTAATGAACACATGTTCCCAGATGTATTCCTGTTTCTAGCTAAGCAACAACATCTGGGCTGTGGTACAGAAACACCCTCCCTTGGGCTGGATAATATGGCATCTGATTATTTCAAGCAATCTATTCTTACACAGGCCCAGCTTCCTGGAGTTCTCTGTAATGGAAGGTTTGAAGGAAGAATGAATTTTGAACCAAAAGGCTTGGGTTCAAATCCTGTCTCTGTTGCTTGTTACCACCGTGATCTTATGCAGACAACCCCCCCCCATTTCAGCCTCAGTTTCCTCATCTATAAAATTAGGAAAAGAGAAGAAAGCCAAGTGATTCCAAGGCCCCTTCAAAGCCTCTTTCATGATTCTCCAACAAAATTACCTTGTAATAATTTTACATATACTTACATTTATGCCGTGAGAGCAGGACCTCTTCCATCTTTGTCTTTACCTCCCTGTCCCCATCTTGGGGCCTGGCTCATAGCAGGTGCTCTATAAATGCTTGGGGGTTATTGTTGCTGGATTCTACGGCGCAAAACGACCAGCTTCGCGAGGTGGCATGGGGAGATCGGGTGGAGGAGGTGACACCAAATGGTGTCATGTTTGTCTTCACTCCTCAGAATGTGTGAGGAGCAGAAGGGGGAGAGGAGGGGAAAATCTGTTATACACTGAAGTCAACTGGTTCCAGTAAGAAGCAAGGAAGCCAAGGCTATGGGATACAATAGGATAACATTCCCACAGAAGAGCTCATTGTGCAATGGGAATTTGAACAGCTGAGTCTAAAGAGTCTGAGATTGGGGAGCAAGAGAAGGAAAGACCTGGTTTTTTCACACCACTAGCTGTGTGACTGAATGAATGAATGAATGAATGAATGAATGAATGAGTGAGTGAATGAAGGAACTAATGGATGGATGAATGGATGGAGTGTTTTAGACAGAGAAGTTAACAGGAATGAGGAGCGGAGCCATCAGACAAATGATTGGCCTGTCTTCTCTGGGAATGGTAGTGTGGGTTGGATCATTGTTCCTGGAACTACAGGTGAAAAGGGGAGGTGGCAGAGAGGGTGAGGTGCAGCAGCCTAGCATGGAGGTGCCCAGGAATGCCCTGGGGCCTGAGACTGAGCAAGAAAAGGTGAATGCTCCCCAGGTGGAGCCAGGGTCACAGTGGGGAGCCCAAGATCCAAGAAGAGAGCAGGCAAGTCACTTCTCCGATCCTACTTGCTCTTGTGTAAAGTGAGAAAGCTGCGCTGGATAATGTTTAAATAGCACGCCCTGCCACCTTTGGCGTTCTCTGTTGCATGTTCTAAGGGCCTTCTACGCTGAGCGGCGTGAGTTCTGGGTTTTACAGCCCCCGTCCAGCTCAGAGTGTGGATGGATGCATAGAAAGCATTTATTAAGAGCTCTCTAGGTGCTAGGTACTGGAGGTACAAAGAGAAACAGTCCCTGCCCTCAGGAAGCTTACATTCTACTAAGGGGAAACGGCACATAGAGGGGAGGAGCTGCTGGAGAGAGCTTATGGAAGGGGTCACAGAAATAATGATGGACTCATAGAAAATTCTATTGACGTGCCCCCTCCAGAAGCAAGAATTTTATTGACTTGATAACTTGTCTCAAGCAAGCTGGGAGTGTGTGTGTGTGTGTGTGTGTGTGTGTGTGTTTGTGTATATGAGTATGTGACTGTATGTATTTGTGTATGAGTGTGTTGTGACTCTGTATGTGCTTGTGTATATGCATATGTGACTGCATGTGTTTGTGTATGAATGTGTGACTCTGTGTTTATATATATGATTGTGTGACTATGTGACTGTATGTGTTTATGTGTGTATGAGTGTGTGTGACTGTATGTTTGTATATATGAGTGTGTGACTGCGTGACTGTATGTGTTGATGTGTGTATGGGCGTGTGCATGTGTATGTGGCTGTAAGTGTTCATGTATATATGAGTGTGTGCATGTGACTGTATGTGTTTATGTGTGCATGAGTGTATGTATGTGTGTGTGACTTTAAGTGTTTATGTGTATATGAGCGTGTGTATGTGATTGTGTTTATGTGTGTATGCACATGTGCATGTGTGTGACTGTGTTTATGTATATATGAGTGTGTGTGACTGTATGACTGTATGTGTTTATGTATGTATGCGTATGTATGTATGTGACTGTGCATATGGGTGTGTGTATGAGTGTGTGTGTGTGTGTGAGTGTGTGAATGTGTGTGTGGTGGGATGGGGTTGGGGGGAAGTACAGATGGCAAAATGGCCCCAGCTGGGTCACTGGCTGGGATATGAAGCATGGTCCTCAATGTGGCAGCAGGAAGTCTCAGCTAACCTTTCAGGGACCTCCCATGCTGATGACCCAGAGAAGTGACAGATGTCCTAGAGCTCTTCTCAGCAGAAAAGTGACAGCCAGAGAATCCTAATGGTTGTTTACCCTCCAATAGCTATTTTCACATTTTTGAAGAGCTTTTCCTAAAGCAGGCCTGGGAAAAGTGCCCTTATATCAGGGACTTTGGAGCTCAGAGACAGTGCTTTGTCAATTGTAAAGAGCTCCAGCCACAGGAGGAAACAACTTTCTAGGCCCTTCTGCATCTCTATTGTTATAACATAAAATTTACTTTGACTTTCATTTCTAATAGCCAAATGTATGAATGAGAGCACAAGAAAACAAAATAAGTAAAAACAAGCAAACAAGCTAAACCAAAGCGGGGAAAACAAGCTTTTTGGAGTTGAGTCATGACCCATTGCCTTGTTCTTTTGACGCTTTTGGCCTTCATTATGAAGTATACAGTGGCTCTTTTATCTTTTAACTACATGAGTGTTGTATGAGGCAGTCAGTGCAGAAGGGTAGATAGAACCGAGGACTTGTGTTCAAATTCTGCCTCATACACTCACTCATTATGTGACCCTGGGAGAGTCACGTAACTTGTCAGAACCACAGTAAAATAGAGATGATTAAGTCAGACTTGCTATAAGAATCAAATAAGATCATCAGCAAACCTTAAAACACTTTATAAATGCCATTATCATCATCAATGTTAGTTTCTGAATATGCTTTCTTCCCTCTGGTCTCGGCATTCCTAAATGTTCAAGGACTATGGGTGGGAACAACTGCAGTGTTTCAGGAAGAGCTTTGGCCTTGGGAGTTATGAGACCTGAGTTCAAATCCGGATGCCTTCACTTACTGGCCCATAACTGGGCTCAAAGGCTCCTATTCCTCACTTCTGAAATGGGGATGGCAACATTTACCGCTGAGAGGTGAGACGATGAGAACTTCGGACCCTACAGGTAACTTTGCTGCTGGAAGGACTTCAGAAATCATATGGTCCACTCTGAAGAGGAGCCACCTTAGGAAATCCCCCCAAAGCAGTTATCCAGGCTCTGGTTGGAACTCCCTAATGATGGAGAATTCAAGAAGGCAGTCCATCCCCCTTTAAATAGCTCTCATTATTAGAAAGCATCTCCTTATGTTAAACCAAAATATGTCTGCCATCCATTGCTCCTAGTAGGGCCACAAGAACAAGTCCATCTGCTTGTGCCCCCTGTGATAGGGGGCCGCCTAACATGGCAGCCCTTGGAGAACTCCTTCTGGGAGACTCTAGAACTGACATGAAGAGCCAGCCTGCGACCCTCCAGGACTAGCTCTGGTCAGCTGACCACCTTCTGCAGAGGAGGCTTTTGATTGGCTGAAAGTCCTGGAGCTGGTAACCTTGGGGTTCAAAGGCCCAGAGGGCTCCTGGCCACCCTGTCATTCCAGAGTCCAGCTTGCACAACTGATCATCAGCTCGTTAATGTCCTGAGGATAAAGGAGAAACTTTGGGGAGTAACTAGGGAATCCAACCCAGCCATAAGTAAGACATAGGTTCATCTGGCCACCATGGTGCCATCTCTGGATATGAAATTGGTGAGACCAGTATTATGTAGGAGCGGAGCTAAGTTATAAGTTTAATACCAACTCCACCACCAAAATAAACCAAGGTGACAGAGGAAGCATTATGCCCTGAGATACCGGAGGAAATGTCTGTATATGTGTTCTTGCAATATCTGTGAAGTATATATAAAATATATAGAAAAGTCTCTATGTAAAATCTCTATACAAAAGCCAGTCAATGTTAATGGAATTGGTGTGGTAATCACAGGGTTCCTAAATATGGCAGGGGGGTGCGGGATAGGCAGTGGGGAACCTGCAGGCTTGGGAGGTAAGAGTTGTTCAGTCATGCCTAACATTTCCTTCTCCAGCTCATTTTACAGATGAGGAAATTGAGGCAAACAGGGTTAAGTGACTTGCCCGGGGTCACATAGCCAGTAAGTGTCTGAAGTCAAATTTGAACTCAGGTCTTCCTAACTCCAGGCCCAGAGCTCTGCGCACTATGGCACCACCTAACTGCCTTGGTAGATGTGTGACCTTGGCCCTTAGATAAGAGACAGTCTTTTCTCCTCTGAGATCTTATAATCTAGCCACCAGTGGAGCTAACAATAATACGGAATATCCCTACTCCAATCCATCCCTTCTACAGATAGCAAACATAGATGTAAGCATGTCACTCCTCTGTTCAGTAGACTCCAATGGCTCCCTGTCATGTCCAGAATCAAGTTGGCTGACATCTAAAGCCAGCTACTCACTGCCTCAAGTCTCCCTTTCCCACCTGAGTATATACCTCATTCTTCTTCACATACCTGAGGCCCAGTTTCTCACATCTAACACTCCATCTTCCACCTCCATGCCTTTGCACTAGCTGGTCCCCATCCCTGGAGCACACTCCCCACTCACCTCCAACCTCCTAAAATATCTCAGTGCCTCCCCACCCCCCAATTACCTTATATTTATTTATTTGTTGGTTTATCTCTCCTTCTCTCCACCCCCCCCCCATTAGAATGCTAACTCCTTGAGGGGAGAGATAACATAGTAGGCACTTACTAAATGTTGTTGATTGACTCAATAATACAGCCTGTGCTCAGTAAGTAGAACTTACAAGGTGCTCCATGATGTTCTCACTGCCCTTTCATGAAGCAAGCCATTATGATCCCTATTTTGCAGATGAGGAAACTGAGACTCAGAGAATTCTATAATAGACAACATTTATATAATGCTTTAAGGTTTGCCAGGTGCTTTACATATATTATCTCATTTGATGCTCATAAAACCCTATAAAATAGATGGGATTTTTAGCCCCATTTTAGGTGAGGAAAGTGAAACTGAAGCTAAGTGACTTGGCCAAGGTCACACAGCTATCATGTGTCTAAGGCTGGATTTGAACTCAGATCTTCCTGCCTCATTAATACTATAGTGACTATGCCACCTAGCTGCCTCCAAAACCAGAAACTCAGTTTCTGTCCTGCTTAGAGATGTCCAAAGTACTTTTGTCCCCATAACCTTATGAGATAAAGGATGTGTTACACACACACACACACACACACACACACACACACACAGGACAGATATCTTCCTTTAAGTCCTAACTAAAATCCCACCCCCATAGGAAGCCTTTCCCAAGCCCTCTTAATTCCAGTGCCTTCCCTCTGTCCATTATTTTCTATTCACCCTGTATATGGCTTGCTTTTGTACATAGTTGTTTACATATTGTTTCTCCCATTAGACTGTAAGGTCCTTAAGGGCAAGATCCCTCTTTTTGTATTCCCAGCACTTAGTACAGTACCTCACAGTAGGCACTTAATAAATGCTGATTGATTAAGATGGAGAAACTGAGGTCCAGAGAAGCTAATGGCCAAGGTTGCACTGCTAGCCGGTGGCAGAACCAGGACTCAAGTTCTGATGTGTGGCTGCATCCCAAGGTCTCTCTCCGTGCTTCCAGGCTGCCTCTCATGGGCAAAGGGTTAAGCTCTGTCATGTTCTATTCTCGACACATCCTTCGGTTTAAATGCACAAATCTCAACAGGGTGTTGTTGGCTATGAAAGCCCTAAGCATGATTTGTGAACTCTCCCAGGCTGGTAATCTCATCAGGGTAATGGGATTATATTTCAAATCACCATGGCCTGTTCATTACCCATTTAAACTCCTTTGACAGAGGAAAAGTTAAATCAAATATGCACATCCACCCTGGCTGCCTTTGCCTGCTCTCCTCCTTGATTAGACAAACAGATGCTGAGCTGTGAAATGAAAAAGTAATGTGTTCATTTATTCCTCTCTCTGACAAGTCACAATAGATTTTTAACTACCAATGAGTGACCTCCCGGGGGTGCAGGAAGCCAGAGAGGGTTAACACGGTGGCCCGCCCATGGGGGCCCTGCAGGAATAGTTATCAACAAAGCAAGGCCAAGTGGCTGCTTCCCACAGGGGCTGAGAGACTCCTCTGGGGACACTAGCCGGGACTTGGACTTGAAATTACTGTGCCGCCTGCTGAGATCCTTGGAACTGGCAATGGGTACTAACACTTGAGAGGAGTCACAAAACCCAGGGGAAGTCCTGCCTCCAGTTGTATTTACCAGGTTTGTTCTATAATTAGGTGGCGTCTCATAGAACCGAGTATCGTGGAACACGGAGCACAGATTGTAAGAGCTGGAAAGGCCCACAGAACATGGAATGTTCCAGTACTGACTCCTTGAGGGAAGGGCCTGGTTTTGTTTGCTTCTTTTGTTTTGTAGCTTTGAATCCCTACTGTCTGTCATCTGCAGACCTCCATTTGGTTCTTCCAACTCTACCAACAACTTTAGAACCTGGCTCACAATTTTCCAAAAGAATATAAGCTTCCTGAGGGCAGGGACTATTTCATTTGTATCTTCATATCCTGGAGGGAGGAGGCTTAGCACCATGCCTGGCATATGTTGTAGGTGTGGAGCCATTTTTCAGTCATGCCTGACCTTTGCAACCCCATTTGGACAGATATATATTGGCAAAAATACTGGCATGGTTTACCATTTCTTCTCCAGCTCGTTTGAGGAAATGAGGTGAGGAAACTGAGGTAAATAGGGTTAAGTGACTTGCCCAGGGTCACATAGCTAATATGTGTCTTAGGTTAGATTTGAACTCAGGAAATGGAGTCTTCCTGACTTTAGACCCAGCACTCTATCCACTATGCCACCTAACTGTCCTCATCTGGCACTTAATTCAATTATACAAACTTCTATTAAGTACCTACTCTACATCAGGCACTTGGAATATGACAAAAACAAGGAGGTTCTTGCCCTCTAGGAACTTATGTTCTTTGGAATGGGATGCAAGGGAAAATTGTTATCCAGGTACTGAAGCCTCTGGCAGAGTTAGGGTGTCATGGAGGTTTACAGAGAACAGTAACAAGAAAGGGGGGGTGTTATAAGCAGAGAAGATGGACCTTTAATGAGAGAGAGACATTGAGGTCCAGAAGGAGCTGTGGAGAATGGAGAACAAGGAATGCGGCCACCTCTCCTTCTGGCTTCATGAACTAGGATAAGCGGCCAAGGAAAGAGAAGGTCACAAGGCATGTGGCATCCTCAGCCATGTCAGGCAACACTGATTTAGAACATAAAACATGGGGCATTAAGGCACTGGGAAGGAGACACACGAACATAAAATGTGAGAGCCAGAAGGGACTCTAGAACACAAAACAGACTGGAGAATGGGGCTGTCACCAGGAAGAGCCCTCTGCCCACAGAATGCTGGCCCAGATGATGTCAGCACTGGAAGGCCCCATTCCTAGCACGGGGTATAGAAAGAAAGAGACAGCAGTGACAAATTCCAAAAGAGCTTACGTTCTGATAGCGGGAGAGACATATAGTGATGGTACAAGGGAGTATAAGGTTAAGATGCTAAGGGGAGCTTGGCACAATGCACCTGTGGAAGAGGGAACCAAGGAAGGCTTCAGGGAAGAGGGAGACTCTTAAGTTGGGCCTGACAGGAATGAAGGAACATTAACAGATGGAAGCATGAGGAGCGGTGTGGGGATGGTTTGAGCAAAGAAACAGAGATAAGAGAATAAGCACCAAAATGGGGCCAGGAAATCCTTCCAGTCGATCAGAGGCCAAAAATGGAAAATTTGAAAGAGATTGTATGAGAAGGCCAGAGAGTCAGGGTGGAACCAGACTGTGGAAAGCCTCGAGTGCCAGGGTCAGCAATTTATATCCTATTCAATATGGTGGTTGGAGCCACTCAAGAAGTCTGAGCAGACAAATGACATAGTCTGGACTATGCTTTAGGAAAACTGTATTATTTTTTTTCTTTCATTCTTTTAATTTTATTCAAGTCTTCCTGTACAAAATGTCCAATATGAAAATGTTTTACATGACTGCACCTGTGTAACCCATATCTGATTGCCTGCCATCTCAGGGAGGGGGGAGGGGAAGGGATAGGATTTGGAACTCAAAACCTAAAAAAAAAAAGTTAAAAAATTGCTTTAACATGTAATTGGGGAGGAAATTGTATGTATACACACACACACACACACATATATATATACACATACATACATATATATTATATATAAAATTTAAATCTGATTCTAAGAAGAGGCCCATAGACTTCCCCAGACTGCTGCCCAAGGGATCTGGGACCACTCCCACTCACACAGACATACCCACACAGCCATTTTTCCCTACAACATCTCTCACATCCATCCCTTCAGGAAGATTATTTTAGCTAGCATGAAGGATGGATTGACTGTTAGAGCTTGAAAGGAGATTAGGAATTGATTTGTCCAAACCATCATTTGACCAGGGAAGAAACTGAGGCCCAGAGAGGTGTAATAATTTGTCCAAGGTCACGCAGCTAGTTAGTAGCAGAACTGGGCCTAGAACCCAAGTGTGAGATGCCTTGATTGGGCTAGGAGTAGATTAGGGGACACTGCAAGGTGGGGCAGTAATGAACAAGAAAATCAATCAATAAGCATTTATTAAGCACCACCTCTATACCAGGCATTATGTAGGGTGCTGGAAATATAAATACAAAGGATAAAAAAATTCTATTCTCAAGAAGTTAATGGGGTGGGGCGGCTAGGTGGTGCAGTGAGTAGAGCGTCGGCCCTGGAGTCAGAAGGACCTGAGTTCAGATCCAGCCTCAGACACATAACACACACAAACAAAAACCTAGCCGTGTGACCTTGGGCAAGTTACTTTACCCCAATTGCCCTCCAAAAAGCAAAAAAAAAAAAGAAGAAGTTAATGGGGAGATAAGAGACACATATGACTATAAAAAATAAATCTGAAGAGAATAAATACAAATAAATTCAAAGTAGCAGGGAGGGAGGGCACTAACAGTAAAGAGTGCTGCTTGAGCTGGGTCTCATAAGAAAAGAGAGATTCTCTGAGGTGGAAACAAGGAGGGGGTGTATTCCAGGCATGGGCAACAGCATTACAAAGGCATCTGAGAAACAAAAGATTAGATTAGCTTCATCACAGATTTGGGAAGAGGTAGGGTAGTGTAATGTATGGCAAAGCTGGTGAGATAGATTGGGGTCAAGTTGTGAAGGGCTTTAAAAAACAAACAGGTCAAAGGCAATAGGGAGCCACTGAAGTTTATATAGTGGTGGAGTGACCTGGTCAGATCTGAACTAAAGGAAGATCATTGTGACAGTTATATGAAGAGTGAATTGGAGTGGATCAAGAAAGAAAATTATAGGAGTGGCTAGGTGGAACAGTGAATAGAGCACCAGCCGTGGAGCTAGGGGGACCTGAGTTCAAATCCAGCCTCAGACACTTGACACACCTACTAGCCCTCTGACTTTGGGCAAGTCGCATAACCCTAATTGCCCTCCAAAAAACAAAAACAAAGAAAATTATAGATCAATTTTCCTAATGAATATTGATGCAAAAATTTTAAATAAAATACTAACAAAGAAATTACAGCAATGTAATTGCTGTAACAAGCATCATATGCTATGACCAGGTGGGATCTATACCAGGAATGCAGGCCAGGTTCAATATTAGGAAAACTATGAGCATAATTGACCATATCAATAACAAAACCAACAGAAATCATATGATTATCTCAATAGATCCAGAAAAGGTCTCTGACAAAATATAGCACCCATTCCTATTAAAAACAGTAGAGAACATAAGAATAAATTGAGCTTACTTTAAAATGATAGGTAATATCTATCTAAAACTATCAGCAAGCATATGTGTAATGGGGATAAGCTGGAAGCCTTCCCAATAAAATCAGAGGTGAAGCAAGGATACCCATCATCACCTCTATTATTTAATATTATACTAGAAATGTTAGCTATAGCAATAAGAGAAGAAAAAGGAAATAAAGGAATTAGAACAGGCAATGAGGAAACAAAACTATCACTCTTTGCAGATAATATGATGTTATACTTAGAAAATCCTAGAGAATCAACTAAAAAACTACTTGAAATTATTAATAACTTTAGGAAAGTCACAGGATACAAAGCAAATTCACATAAATCATCAGCACTTCTATATATTACCAACAAAGTCCAGCAGAAACAGATAGAAAGAGAAATTCCATTTAAAAAACTGTAAACGGGGCGGAGCCAAGATGGCAGAGTAGAAACAGCTCGTCCAAGCCTCTCTGCCCCCAGATTCTCCACAAACTATGTAAAAAAGGACTCTGAAAAACTTCTGGAGCCCCAGCACCCACAGAACGACACAGAGAAGCTAACCTCCCGCTGAGGACAGCCCAGCACCCTGCAGGAAGGACCAGCGCAGTGGTCTGGGAGCCGCAGCGCGCAGAGCCAGGAGCCGAGCCGAGCCCAGGTCCACGTGAGCCGAGGTTTTAGCCCCAGGGCGGCAGGGCCAGCAGCCAGCTGGAGGAACCCCAGAACACCAGGAACTGTGGAGATTCCAGAATTATCAACATAGACTTGCCTAGGACAAAGTAAGAGGTTAGTGTCCTATGGACTTTGGGACCTGTATTTGGGGAATGCGTCAGCTCCCTACCCTGGGGGCTAGAAGCCTCTGAGGAGACACGCCATTGTGTAGTTTTCAGAGGCATTTCCGGCTCCCAGCCTACAAATCGTGGGGAGATCCAGCGATCAGTCTTGGGGGGTAATCGCTCTTGCTTTAACCTCCTTGGATCTGGATTGTGATCTAGGGTGGAAGTTGTGGGTGGGTTTACAGCTTGCCAGAAACGGAAGTTGCCCCCCACACGTTCGGGACGAAAATTCCTCTAGCTGGCCTTAAAGCCATAGTGTGGCAACAAGCCCAAAAGTCAAGTAATTAAGTGGCAATATGCCAAGGCAAAGGAAACAGAAAAATGCAACCCTAGACTCCTATTTTGGGGGCATAGAGCGGAAAAGGACTGTGAGGTCAGAAGTCCTGCTCCAAAAGCCCCAGGGGAAAACATGAGCGGGTTGCAGGCCATAGAGGACCTTAAGAAGGACTTTAAAAATCAAATAAGAGAAGTGGAGGAAAAATTAGAAAGAGAAATGAGAAGGATGCAGGAAAAGTATGAAATGAGGGTCAACAGCCTGACTGAGGAAAACAACACCTTAAAAAATAGACTAGCTCAAATGGCAAAGGAGGCCCAAAAGGGCAATGAGGAGAAGAATGCCTTAAAAAGTCGAATTTGCCAGATGGAAAAAGAATCTCAAAAGTTCACTGAGGAGATTCATTCCTTCAGAGTTAGACTGGAGCAAATGGAAGCTAATGACTTTATGAGAAATCAAGATGCTGTTAAGCAGATCCAAACAAATGAAAGATTAGAAGGCAATGTGAAATATCTCATGGGAAAAACCACTGACCTGGAGAATAGATCCAGGAGAGACAATTTAAAAATTATTGGACTACCTGAAAGCCATGATCAAGGAAAGAACCTAGAAATCACCCTTCAAGAAATTCTCAAGGAAAACTGCCCTGATGTTTTAGATCCAGAGGGCAAAATAGAGGTTGAAAGAATCCACCGATCACCTCCTGAAAAAGATCCCAAAAAGAAAACTCCCAGGAATATTATAGCCAGGTTCCAGAATCCCCAGATCAAGGAGAAAATACTACAAGCAGCCAGGAAGAAACAATTTCAATATTGTGGAAACACAATCAGAATAGCCCAGGACCTGGCAGCTTCTACACTGAGGGATCGAAGGGCATGGAATATGATATTCCAGAGGGCAAAAGAACTGGGAATGAACCCAAGGGTCACCTACCCAGCAAAACTGAGTATTTTGTTTCAGGGGAAAATATGGTCATTCAGTGGAATAGAGGACTTTCAAGCGTTCTTGAGGAAAAAACCAGAGTTGAATAGAAAATTTGACATCCAGACACAAGAAGTAAGAGATGCCTGAGAAGGTAATCAGGGAAAAGAAATCAAAAGGAACTTATCAAAGTTGAACTATTTACATTCCTATATGGAAAAGCAATATCTGTGACTGATGATATCTTTCTCACTATGAAAATAATGGAAGAAGGGGGTGTGGTCATATGAATACATATGTGAATGTGTGTGTATATGGTTACAGTTATATATGGATAGAGGGCATAGGTTGAATTTGTTGGGAAGGGAGAATACTCAAGGGATGAAATTATGAGGTGAGAGAGGAAAGTGGCAAGAGGAGATGGGGAGAGACATGGTAGGGTAAACTATCTCATGTAGGGGAAGTGGGTGCAAAGGAGGGGGAGAATAAGGAAGGCTAAAAAGGCAAAACCACATTCACATTGAATTTGGTTCAGGGAGAAAATGACATACATACTAAATGGGATATCTCAACCTGCAGCAGGATAGGGGGAAGGGGGATGAGAGGAGGGATGATGGATGGGAGGGCATCCTTGGGGGGAGGGGAGGTTGGAAGTACCCACTATAGAAGAGGGACAGGATCATGTAGGGAATGGACCAGGTGGGGGGTGGGATGAGTGGGAGGGAATTATAAGCATCCTTGTACAATATATCTACTATGATAATGTTTTGCATAGCTAGACATGTACAACATATACTGAATTACTTATATCCCAAGAAGGAATGGGTGACAAGGGAGGAAGGAAATGGATCTGAAATTCAAGGCCGTAACATTAAATGTTTCAAATATATATATAAATACTAAAAAAAAAAAAAAACTGTAAACAATATAAAATACTTAGGAGTCTACCTGCCAAAACAAACCCAGGAACTATATAAACACAACTATAAAACACTTTTCACACAAATGAAGTCAGATCTAACAATTGGAAAAATATTAATTGCTCATGGGTAGGTTGAGCAAATATAGTAAAAATGACAATTCTACCTAAATTAACTTATTTATTCAGTGTTATACCAAACTATCAAAAAATTATTTTATAGAGCTAGAAAAAAGTAATACAAAATGCATCTGGAAGAACAAAAATTCAAGAATATCAAGGGAATCAGTAAAAAAAAAAAATGTGAAAGGTGGTCTAGGCATACCAGATCTCAAACTGTATTGTAAAGCAATAATTATCAAAAACAACCTGGTACGGGCTAAGAAATAGAGTGGTGGGTAAGTAGAATAGATTAGATACAAATAACATTACAGTAAATGACCATAGTCATCTAGTATATAATAAACCCAAAGATTCAAGCTTTTGGAACAAAAAGTCATTATTGGACAAAAACTGCTGAGAAAACTAGAAAATAGTATGGCAGCAACTAGGTATAGACCAACATCTCACACCATATACCAAGTTAAGGTCAAAATAGGTACATGATTTAGACATACAGGGTGATACCATAAGCAAATTAGGAGAGCATGGATAGTTTGTCAAATTTATGGATAAGAGAAGAATTTAGGACTAAATAAGATATAAAAAGCATTACAAAATATAAAATAGAGAATTTTTATTATATAAAATTTAAAAGTTTTTGCACAAACAAAACCAATGCAAGCAAAATTATAAGGGAAGTAGAAAACCAGGGGAAAATTTTTGCAACAAGTATGTCTGATAAAGACTTCATTTATCAAATATATAGACAACTGAGTCAAATTTACAAAAAAACAATCCATTCATTTCCTATTGATAAATAGTCAAAGGATATGAACAGGCAGTTTTTAGATAAATAAGCCAAAGCTATTTATAGTCATATGAAAAAAATGTTCTAAATCACTATTGATCAGATAAATGCAAATTAAAACAACTATCAGGTACCATCTCACACCGATCAGAGTGATTAATATGGGGGAAAAAAAGAGAAAATGTTAGATGTGGAAGGGATGTGAGAAAACTGGGACACTAATGCACTGTTGGTGGAATTGTGAATTGATCCAGCCATTCTGGAGAGCAATTTGGAACTATGCCCAAAGGGTTATAAAACTGTGCATATCCAGCAATACCACTGTGAGGTATATATCCCAGACAGAAAAAAAAGGTGGGGGGGAGGAAAGGATCTATTTGTACAAAAAGATTTACAGCAGCTCTTTTCGTGTTGGCTAAGAATTAAAATCAAAGGGATGCCAATCAATGGAAGAATGACTAAACAAGCTGTGGTCTATGATTGTAATGGAATTTTATTTTGCTATAAGAAATGCCAATCAGGAAGCTTTCAGAAAAACCTGGAAGGACTTAACATGAACTGATGCAAAGTGAAGTGAACAGAACCAGGAGAACACTGTTCACAGTAACAGCAATATTATTCTATGAAGAACTATGAATGACTTAGCTATTTTCAGCAATATAATGATCCAAGACAATCCCAAAGGACTAATGATGAAGCATGCTATGCACCTTCAGAGAAAGAACTGATATTGATTGAATACAGATTGAAGCATGCTATTTTTCACTTTCTTTTTTTAATTTTATTTGAGTCTTCTTGAACAAAATGACTAATATAGTAATGTTTTATATAATTGCACATGTATAACCTATTTAATTGCTTACTGTCTCAGGGAAGGGAGAGGAGAGGGAGGGAAAAAAAGACAGAATTTGGAACTCAAAATTTCAAATAAAAACATTTTTAAAATTTGAAGAAAAAAAAAAGAATCCAGGTAAAAGGTGATAAGGACCTGAACTTAGATGGTAGCTGTATAAGTGAAAGAAGTGGTCATATTGAAGAGATATCATGAAGTAGAAATGGCAAGATTTGACAATTGATTGGCTATGAAGGGGTCAAGATAAGTGAGGAGTCCAGGGTGATGTCAAGGTTACCCCACTGAGACACTAGAAGAATGGTTGTATACTGAATTAATATAAGGTCCAAAGAAAGGAGAAATGTGTGGACATCAAAGATACACCTGGACTAGTCAGGAAAGCTCTGCTTGCCACCCACAAGGGATCCCTCCTAGGAAAAGAGGGAGGGGGCTGCATCCCTTCCCTTTTCCAAAGATACATTTCCATTATCAGCCCCTGGGACACTTGGGTTAGGAGGGATATTCAGTGCAATGAGGTTTTCCCTACAGTCCTACAATCATACTACAACGATGGTCTACTTATCAAGCAAATCCTGGTTTCAGGTACCCAGGGGTGGCAGAGAATGCGTGACGGCTCTTTTTCAGAAACTTTTGGGCCCAGTCAGTTTTTTTCTGAGGTAGAAGTGGCCTTCTAAGCCCTAAAGTTTCTTTTTAAGTCTTTATACTGTCCTTGAACAACCTAGAACTTCCAGAGAAGCTATATGTGAGGTCAAGGCCCTGGGTGCCAGAACCAGGCTTGAATCCCTGAAGAAGGGGCTTTCTAGGAGTCACTGTGATAGAACATATTGCCTTTGACATAAATACCAACCATCCTAGGTTTTCCAGACAGTCCCTACTAATATTTTGTTCAGTTGTCCCTCTGATCCAAATAACAACAAAAAATGTTTTATCCTGAGATCATAGATCTAGAATTGTATGGAAACATAAAGGCCATCTAAGCGAACTCTTCATGTTACAGGAACCTGAGGAACCCAAAGCTTAAAAAAGGGGGGTCACCTGCCTATGGTCAGACCGAACAGCCCAGGGTTTGATTGGGAAAACCTGGTGGAGGCAAGCACAGAAACAAGGCAGACTGAGTACATTGCCAAAGCAGCCAAACTCAGGCCCAAGGTAACAGGCCCTGTGCAGTGCCCACGAGAGTCATCCCCCCATCCACACGTGATGAGTGTGCCACGGCTCCGGCCCACGTTGGCTCATTTTCCTCCCTCTCTGGCCCATCAGAGGATCTCGCACTCCCATTCCCTGAGGAGAAGAGGAGGAATCCTGTGGGCCCAGTTCTCTCATTTGGTCCTCACATTACCTTTGAGGTAGACAGAGCAAGAGCTATTTTTCCATTTGACAAATAAAGAAACTAAGGCCCAGAAACGGGGAGTAACATGCTTGAGCTCACATAGAAAATTAGTGGCAGACTTGTTATTTGAACCCTTGAGAGCCATCCTGTCTTGCCATGTCACCAGGCTCCTTGGCCAAAGGAGAATGGACACAGACACAGAAAGGGACAAGGATAGCAGGGGCTGCCCCTGTCCTCAGTGTTCACTTCACCATTGCCAGTGACATGCCCAGACTGTAGCATTTCCCCAACAATACACAGAGTAACCCACCTCCAGGGAGCAAAATGTCCCATGGTATATATGAAGGAGTCAGGCAGGATTGTATATCTGATGCTAGAAAAACCTGTGTAGGAGAGAGAGGAATGAGGGAGGGCTGCAGGGGTAAGAGCATTTGGTCAGGAGTTGGAGGACCTGGCCTCTAGGTCTGACCCTGTCACTGATTCACAATGTTGAGGGGAGGAAGGGAAGAAGGGAGGAAGGGAGGAAGGAAAGGAGGGAGGGAGAAAGAAGGAAAGAAAAGAAAGAAAAAAGGAAAGAAAGAAAAGAAAGGAAGGATGAGAGGAAAAAAGAAGAAAAGAATGAAAGAAAGAAAAAGAGAGAGAGAAAGAAGGAAAGAATTAAAGAAAGAAAGAGAAGAGGGAGGTAGGAGAGAGACTGAAATAGAAAGACAGAGAAAGGTGAGATAGGAGAGACAAAGACAGACAAAAGATCGAGGTACAGGGGGGAAAAAGAAACAGAGACAGAGGCATCAGCAGACACAGAGGAGGCAACAGAGACACAGAAAGAAAGAGACAGAAACAGACAGGGTCCAAGAGAGACAGGAGAGACAGAGGGAGATAGAGTTGGATAAGAGAGACAAAGAGAGATGGGGGGGTGGGGGGGTCAGAGATAAGAGAGAAATAGAAGAGATTCAGAGAGGAAATAATGAACCCATGCTTTGGGCAGTGGAGTTTTAGTTAATCAAGCGCCAGAGAAGATGTGTCTGTACTTGGGGCGCACAGACAGCTTAGTCCACACAAAACTAATTGTGTTTCTTGTCCCCTCCTCCTCCTCTTCTCAGACTCCATCCATCACGTTTGCTTCCCTTGGGGCATTTCCTGGAAATGATGCCTCTGCGGGAAACGGGGCTGGGCCCTCATTTGGACCTTTTTACTGCTCACCCTTAGACAACAATCAGCCCCCATCAGCAGCTACTAAAGCTGCCACTCACACCCAGCTCAAGCAGCCCACTGTCCTCAGCAAAAGCCGAAGAGAGAAGGGGAAGAAGGGAGGGGGGTGGGATGGGGATGGAGAGGTGGGAGGAAGGGGGGAAGGGCAGAGACGGAGAGGCAGAGAGCAAGGCAGAGAGAGGGAGGGAGGAAGGGAGGGAGAGAGAGAGAGAGAGAGAGAGAGAGAGAGAGAGAGAGAGAGAGAGAGAGAGAGAGGAAAGGAGAAATAATGACCCACTCCACCAGCCACCCCTGCCCAACTCAACCCCCTACCCCTGCCCCTGCCCCAAATCCTCAGGCTTCAGTTTAGAGGGAGAGAAAGGATGAGGGAGATTAGAGAGAGGGAAGGGAGAAAACAGGAGAAAGAACAGAAAGTCACTTCATTCCTGTACTGGGACACCTAGCCAGCAGATAGAGCTGTGTAACCTTGGACAAGTCATTTCTCTTTTCTGGTCCTCAGTTCCCTCGTGTGTAAATTGAAGGCACTGGACTAGATGGTTGCTAAGGCTGCTTCCAGCTCTAACATTCTCTGCTGTATCATTCCTCCCAATTCTTATATTCTATAGAACTATGGATTCGGGGTGAATATCTGTCTGAGAGCAAATTCATCATCTTCACAGTGAAATTTCATTTTCTTTCTGAAAGAAAGCTGCAACCATCTTTTCTGTGCAATATTAGGGAATGACAATTGTCTCTTCTCTCCATACACACACACACACACACACACACACACACACTTACATACACATGTACACTCAGCAACCTCTCCCTTACTCTTACCACCTATCTCCTACATATACATCCTGTACGTACCTAGTTATTTATATGTTATGTCCCCCATTAGAACATCCACTCCATGAGGGTTGAGACCATTTTTGCCTTCCTTTGTTTCCCTAGTATTTAGCCTGGTGCCTGATATTTAGCAAGGCTTGGGTTGGAGTGAGAAAATTCCTTTCAACTCCCATCATGCCCCTGGCTGTTATTACTGGGTCATGCAAATTACCTTGGAGATCACTCTAGGCAAAGGGAAGCAGGCGACCTTTGTCTTGCACTACTGTAGTTGAACCCAAATTGATGCCTCTCCCTACACAGAGGCTGGACAATTTGTAAGGAAGGTAAGGAAGCCTGAAGGCATGAAGGATCAAGTAATGATGGAGAAAACCTCTAATTTGGTTTTGGTGATGTGTGCGTCTATATGTGAGCCTTTGTGTGTGTGAGTTTATATGTGCATTTCTGCAAGCATGCCCGGATACATTCACATGCAAATGTGTGTCTGTGTCTCTGTGTGACTGTGTATGTGCATATATGTTAAGTACATTATAAAATCTATGTATGTGTATGGCATGTGTCTGTGTGTATATGGGATCATATGATTTAGAATCATAGATTTAGAGCTAGACCTTCTTTAGAGTTCACCTAATCTAACCTTCATACTGCACAGACAAGGGAACTGAGGTCCCAAGAAGTGTTTCCCAAAGTCACACAGATAGTAAGTAACAGAATGGGACTTAAAACCATGTTCTTTACTTACAAATCCAGCCCCCAGTCATTGGAGACACCCCCTGCCCTCTTACAAGGGCCCACAGAAGGGAAGCAACTCATCTAGAGTCACACAGATTGCAAGTAGCAGATTAGGGATTGGAAACCAGGCCTCCTGACTCCAAATTCAATGCTCTTCCCACTGTGCTGTGTGGGTGGGTGCAGGCACGTGTCTGAACATGTGCGTATGGGTGGGATGGTGGGGTGCACATGCATGCCCTCCTGAGCTACTGCCGATCTCCTCAACATGAACACCGAGATTCTAATAGAATGGTTTCATATCTCTGAACTTCAGTTTCCTTGTCAAAGTGGATAGTTCTTATATTTTAGAGGGTTGTGTGCAAAAAGTGCTTTGCAAACCACATGAAAATGTAAAGCCATAAAGGCTATTGTCAAAAATGTGCATGCCTCTGAGAACGCACAGCTAGAGGATGGTAGAATTTAGAGCTGGAGAGGATGCTGGAACAGACTGTCGGAGGGCCCTCGCAGCCATGCTGATTGGTGAGAGCTGGCCTCATCTAGCTGGCCCTGGCCGTGATCACACCTCACCCAGGTTGTTGTTCGGTCATTTTCAGTCATACCCAACTCTTCGTGACCCTTTTTGGGGTTTTCTTGGCAGAGATACTGGAGGGGTTTGCCATTTCCTTCTCCGGCTCATTTTACAAATGAGGAAACTGAGACAAACAGGGTTAGATGACTTGCTAGTGTCAGAGGACAGATTTGAACTCAGGAAGATGAGTCTGACTCTAGGCCTGACAGTCTGTGCACTATGGCACCACCTAGCTGCCCAGATCCTTGAGGTCAGGGACTGTCTCTCTTGTATTTTTATTCCCAGTCCTTAGCACAGTGCATAGCATAAAGTACTTAATAAGTGCATTTTTATTTCCTCATTCAGCCATAAAATGCCAGAGTTGGAAAGGACTTTGGGAGATCATCTAATCTGGGGATTCTTAACTTTTTTGTGTGTCATGGGCCTCTCTGGCAGTCTGGTGAAACCTAGAGACCCCTCTCAGAATAATGTTTTTAAATGCATAAAATGAAATACATAAGATTATAAAGGAAACCAATTATACTGAATTGCACTCCTCAAAATATTTTTTAAAACAAATTCACATACTTCAGGTTAAAAACCTTTGAACTAACCTGACTCTCATTTTGCAAAAGGAGAAACCAAGGTCAGGAAAGGGAAAGTGACTTGTTAGTGAGTGTCAAATCCCAAGACTCAGATCTCATTCCCCAGGCAGGTTCTTTTGGCTAAATGACACTGTCACCCAGAGAATTCAGAGTATCATAGAATGTTGGACTTGGAAGGGATCTTAAAACATAGAATGTCAGAACTGGTCAGCTAGGCCAGCTCCACTCATTTTGCAGATAGGGAAACTGAGGCCTAGAGAAAGGAATTGCCTTGTCCAGTGGCATACAGCAAGAGCGAGCCTAAGTGGCAAGGCTAGCATGTGTTTGTGTGTATCTGTCTGTCTGTCTGTCTGACTGGCCATGTGGTTGCCCAGAATGCTGCCATCCCCACCTTTCATTCCTAACGCTGATATTTTTGCTCCCATCAAATCTCTATACTTACTTTCCCCTATTAATAAAAAAGATGTATGTTTTCTGAATATATTTCCAACTTCCTTTTTTTCCCCCTCTGAGAAGTGGGGAGGTCATTTTGGAGCCCAGGTCCCTCTCCCATCCAGGAGCTCGGGTCCCTATTAGTGAGCTGAAATGCCACATAATTAGAAATACACCAGCAAACACCATTATTGTCAAGAGAATGCAAGCACACACAGTAATGAAGCAATTATTAATGAGCAACTGCAGGGTTGTCATTAATTTAAGCTTTTAAGGATCACAGAATAAGGCAAGTTAAATGTTACAATGAGACAGGGCTGTGAGATTTATCAACACTCCGAGCTGCTCAGCTTTTGTCTGGTTTCTTTTCAGGAATTGAAATATATGACACGGTGCAGGAATGAAAGGAAGAGGGGCTGTGGTGGAAAGAAGACGGGCCTGGTAATCAGAAGCCCCTGACTTGGATCTCCAGCCTCTGACACTTACAAACTGACTGACCTTGGGCAAATCCCCTTCCATGTCTTGGCTTCTTCAGCCTCATCCATGAACTAGGGGCAATAATACTTACATTACCTACCTGATTCAGCCATCGGGACAAAAGCATATAAGCCTTAAAACACTATAGAAACAGGGCTTGCCCTTCTTGGCCCTAGAGGTTCCCAAAAGCAAGGGGCCTCTTGCTGCCTAAGTCACTCGCCACTAACATCACCACTCCTGCCCAAGGCCACCTTCCCCACACATCTCCTCCTCTGGAAACTGGACTGGGGGTGGGGGGAGGCCTGAGCATAAACTGCCTCTCAGAACTTACAAAAGAATTGTTTCCACATTGTAAAAATGAACTTTGAGAGACTCAAGAACTCTAATCAATGCAATGGCCAGCTGTGATTCCAGAAGACCAGTGATAAAGCACTCTACTCATAGGCACAAGGTACAGAATGACAACTACTTTTTGGGGATGTGGGCAATCTGGAAATTTGTTTAACTAGACTATGCATGTTCATTACATGGGTTTTGTTTTTCTTTTTTTTAACAGGAAAGGGAAAGAAAATAATTTTTTGTTTAGTAAAAAAGACAAAGTGAAATGTAAAAAGTAAATTAAAATATACGCACTCTTTAAAAAATGTGTATCCTCTTCCAAATCATCTATTTGGGGAGAGAAGGAGGAAGCATCCCCAAAGGGACCCCAGGCAAAAAAGCTCCTCCCCTTCACCCAGGTATGTGTGCCAGTTAAAGAGGGCACCCTCCCATCTCTGTCACAAGGTATCTGCCCACATCACACAAGTAATCTTGTTCTTAACAAGGATGTGACAGGAATGAGCACTCTAACATAGAACATTAGAGCTCAAAGGAATCTTAGGATGTGGATGGTGAGACGTAGTGTCAGAGCCAGAGGGGATTGTAGAATATAGAACATTGAAACACAAAATGGGAAAACTCAGAACTTGTGATGCCATAACATAAAACATTAGAAAGCCAAAGAAGGCCATGACTTGCCCAAGGTCACCTAGAAAATCACTGGCAGAGATGGAAAGAAAATCCAGGTCTCCTGATGACTACTCCAAGGCTCTTTCTTCCTGCCACTGCTCTCCCCTTTAAAAATAAACATTCCAGGTGGGCCAGGATCAGTGAGCCATCCCACGCCAGGTCTAAACCAAGATAACAAAAGAAAGAAATTCGTAGTGTTTCAGAATCCCTTGAGGCTCTCCCACCTTCTTTGTTCTGTGCTATGGACATCTCAGCAGCGAAAGGTAATTCCACAAAGCTTGGAGGAAGGTTTGACAAACTAACTCCCAAGCACTCAGCTGCACAGTGATCAGTATGGGGCAGTGAATGAGCACTGGACTTGGAACCAGGAAATTCTGAGGTCTAGGTCCAATTCTGCTACTACTTAATGGCTTGGGCAAAACCACAGCTTTTTGGATAATCTATGGCGTCAGCAGTCCTGGGTTCAGGTACTGGCTCGAACACTTACAAGTCTCTTCCTCTTCTCTTAACCTCAGTTTCCTCATATATAAAATGGGAGTAAAGAAACTTGTATTACTTCCCCCACAGGGCCATTGTGAGGAAACTACTTAAAGCTGTATACTATTTATTTCCCTCCTCCCCCAGTCTTGTACTTACTCCAGAGTCCAATGCCAGGATTCACAATCTCCCCATCTGGCTTCTAACTTCCCATCAGGCAGGAATCATTTCTTACATATCTCTGCCTCCTCTGCAGAAAACCCCAGCCCATGGATGTTTTCATGTATGCCTGTGTGAAAAGTATGTGTTTGTGTATGTATACATCGTGAACATATGGTGCCGATCACGTGGGCACACATGTGTGGCACACGTCTACACCATGCACTGAGCCTTTTATCTACCTGTACATACATGCACATGCATGTACTATGATTGCGAATGATGTGTTCATGCAGATGTTGGTATAGGTGAATGTGCATGTATCCTGTGCAGCCTCACCCACATATGTATATGTGAGGGTACATTACGTAGACATGTGGAAATCTGTATTACTTCTAAGAGCACACACTGGGGGGCTCCTGTCTGTGCATGTGTACGTGTGCAAAGGGAGGAGGGCGCTGCTGCTGAGCAATGTGGAATTTCAAATCCTAATTGTCCAGAGGAAGCCAGAGCATAATGAAGTGATTACAAATGAGGAGCTGCCTGGATGCTGTTAATTTGGGCTTTAACGAACGCTGACTAAGGCAAAGCTTAGTGTTAACATGGAAGCAGATGAGC
The DNA here is from genome assembly GCA_011680675.1 of Gymnobelideus leadbeateri. Taxonomy (NCBI): domain Eukaryota; kingdom Metazoa; phylum Chordata; class Mammalia; order Diprotodontia; family Petauridae; genus Gymnobelideus; species Gymnobelideus leadbeateri. The sequence goes on from WOXC01004594.1 coordinate 214,101, forward strand.
ACAAGTGACATCAGGCTAATTCAGAGAAGTCTCTCCACTGCCTGGAGACACACATCCAAGGGCCTTGGACACACTGGGATACTGGCAGGTGGAGGGAACCAGATCATAGAAGGCCTCGAATGCCATGCTTAGCAGTGGGAAGTTGACTTGGCAGCCAAGAGGGAGCTGCTAAAGATTTTGGAACTAAGGAGATTTTGCCCTTCAAGGTTTTATCAACATGAGTTCTCCTTCCACCCACAAATGTCCCAGCTCTTCTGTGCTATCCTGGACAATTCTTTGTAAGTTGCTGTACAAAACAAAATGTATCTCCCCCCATTGGGCAGCCCTCTGAGAATGAGCTCCCAGTCAGTTAGTTATGTTGGTCATCGGACAACAGACACAGTTGGTGGCAAGGCCCCTGCTCAAGATCCTTCTGGCCTCCTAGAACCTGCCTCAGCTTGAGTTCTATTGGGCAGAGCCTTCAAGAATGTGGGGATGGGAGGGTCACGTCTCAATGATGCAGAAGCACCATAGGAGGGCACCCTGGGAGGAATATCAAGAAACCAATCAATAAACATTTATTATGTTTCAGACACTGTGCACAGCACTGGGGATATAAAAAGAGGCAAAAGACAATCCCTACAATCAAGGAGCTTATAATCTAATGGGGGAGATAACGTGCAAATAAATATAAACAAATAAGCTAAACACAGAATAAATCAGAAATAATTAACAGAGGGAAGACACTAGAAGTAAGAGGGAGTGGAAAGGCTTCCTTCCTAAAGGTAGGATTTTAGTTGGGACTTAAGGGAAACCAGGGACAAAGGAGGGAGAGCATTCCAGGCTATAGCAGCAAGCACTCTACATACCAGAATTAGTGCTAGCACAGGTTCTTTGATCTACTTTTCTAAAGGAAAACCACTCAAAAATGGTTAACAATATTAGATTAATCAAATATATATATATATATATATATACATATATATATATATATATATACATACATATATATATCATTCACCTAGTTCAGGGGAAAGTCAGCACCCTGAACTTCAGAAAATACAAATAGAAATTGAAAACAGACAAAAAATACAGACAGAGAAAACAACACAATTCAACAGACCAACAGACAGGGCTTCTAGTTGTCTGATCACTACATATATACAGTTAGTTACCAGAGACAGAAGTACCAACATCTGGGTTTTCAAATCTGGGGGACTCAACAACTGCCCAGTCTCATTTGGCCAAATCACACAGCTCTTTCTATAAGTGATCCACAGCAAAACCTCACCTCAGAGGTATATGTAGCCTTCTCCAGGGTCAGAGGACATCACAACCTTAGTGACCAACTGCCTAATTACAAAGTAACAAAAGGTCTGTGCCTTCCCTGAAAAACAAGCCTCCTCTAAGCAAGCTTCTCTGCTTGGGCTCCAAGTGAGGCCCATTAAAGGGCAGGGAAGATCTTCAAATTCTCTTACCATTACACAGGCATCTGGGACAGCCAGAAATGCCTTGAGCTAAGAGATGGAATGTCTTGTTTGAGGAACAGCCAAGATGCCAGTGTCACTGGATCAAAGAGTACATGGAGAAGAATAAGATGTAAGAAGACTGGAAAGGTAGAAGAGGGGGCAGATAAAGAGGGAAAAGATAAAATTTTATATTTGATCCTGAAGACGACAAGAAGCCACTGGAATTTATTGAGTGGTGGGGAGAAGTGACATGATCAGATCTGTACTTTAGGAAAATCACTTTGATGGCTGAATGGAGGATAGATTGGAGGGGAGGAGAGCCCTGAGGCAGGCAGACTCACCAGCAGGCTATTGCACTCATTGAGACTGCAGGTAATGATGGCCTATACTAAAGTAGTGGCAGTGTCAGAGGAGAGAAGTCATGTTCTAGAGATGATGCAAAGGCGAAACCACCAGGCCTTGGTAACAGCTTAGATATGGAAGGTGAAAGACAGGGAGGGGTCTAGGATGACTTCTGGGTTGTGAATCTGGGGGACTGAGAGGAAGATGGTGCCTTCTACAGTAATAGGGAAGGTTGGGGCAAGGGGAGAGTTTAGGGGGAAATGTGATGAATTCCATTTTGAATGTGCTTAGTTTAAGATGTCTACTGGACATCTAGTTCAAGATGTCTGAAAGTCAGTGAGAGATATCAGAGATTGGGTCAGGAAAGGTAGATTTGAGAAACATCAATCATCGAGACAGTAATTAAATCCATGGGAGTTGACAAAATCACCATTGAAGTAGTATGATTGAGAAGAAACCAGGACAGAAGCCTGTGAGACATCTAGGGTTAGAGGGTGTGATCTGGAGGAAGAGCCAACAAAGAAGACAGAGAAGGAGCAGTCAGATAGGGAGGAGGAGAACTAGGAGAAAGTGATGTCCCAAAAACCTAAATAGAAGAGAATATTAAGGAAGAGAGAGTGATCAATGGTGTCAAAGGCAATGAAATAAAAAAAGTTTCAAGAGTGAGGATTGAGAAAAAGTCATTGACTTTGGCAATTAAGAGAGAAAGTGGAGGCCTACACCAGAGTGGTAGTGATGTCAAAGGAGAGAAGGGAGGGCATTCTGGAGATGACACAATGGTAAAGCTATTGGGGCAGAAAAGAGAACCACTTCTCTATCTATTTGTGGAAACAACCACACTGGCATCCCCAGGATGGCTGCTAGCACAGGTTCTTAGAACTGCTTTACTAGGAAAGGTAGCTGTTTAAGGGGTCAACAATATGTTTTAATTACATTCATTAGTTCAGGGGAAAAGTCAGCATCCTGAACTTCAGAGAAAATACAAGCAGAGAAATAAAGACCAACAGAAAGGTCTCTGACTGCCTGAATCAACTATACACTTTACAGACATCCCTGGATCAAGAGAGCCTTTATATCTGAGTAGTCAGAGAGCTCTAAACATATCACCACTCAGAATCTCCACTAGGGAATCGCGAGATCTTTCTCATAATCAAGCCCCCAAAGCAAGATACCAACTCAGAGTATATATACACTTCAGAGCCAGAGGGCATCACAACCCTCCTGACTCAGTGCCTAATTAGAAATTAGCAAAAGGTGTGAATCTTCCTATGTGCAAGCCTTCCCTTAATGGGCTCCACTGTGAGGCCTATTAATGGGCAAGGATGATCTTAAATCCCATTAACATTACACTATTTGTAGACGGCCTCTTCAAGGAATTTAGCTACAAAGGGCAGAAGAGATATAGATTAATAGTTAGAGATGGAGGGATCAAATGAGGACTTTTTTTGATGATGGGGGAGACATGGGCATGTTTGTGGGTAGCAAGAGAGAGAGAAAGATTGAAAATAAGTGAAAGGAGAGATGATGGAGAGGCTATTCTGTTGGAAGAGTCCAGATGGAATGGGTTTGCTTGAGCAGGTTAGCCTTGGTTTGGAGTAAGGCCACTTCATCACGTGAGACAGAATGAAAAAGCAGATAGTGGCAGAAGGCATCTGAGTGACAGCAGATGAAGAAGAGAGAAAAGAGAAAGCTCATGGTAATTATTTTTCTGTGAAATATGAGACAAGGTTCTTAGCTGACAGTCGGGAAACCATGGGAGGTTTGAGGAGGGATGAAAAGGAGAGTAGATAGCGAGTTGATAAGGGAGGTATAGTAGGACTGCCTAGCAGGAGTGAGGGCCCAGTTGAGATTGTGTAAAATAAATTTGTAGTGGATCCAGTCAGAATGCTTACATGATTTTCTCTGCCTTCCTTCAGCACCTTATGGTGTAGGAGTGAAGGCAACAAGCAAACGGTGGGAGTCGTCCAAGACTGAAGCTTGACAGGGCATAATCAGTGAAATGAAGAGGGGGCTATGGGTTCAAGAGGAGGACAATATAGAAAGCGGAATTGGGAAGTTAAATATGAGAGAAAAAAGAGAGTTGCTGAGGGGTCAAGGGATCAAAAGTCATAATGTGGACAAAAAGTCGGATTTTGTAAGGGGAGGGAGAAATAAAAAGCCCAGAGTATGGTTGGATAAGAGGATTTCAGAATTCTTGAAAACAGAAGAACATTTGTGAGTAATGACAAGATTAAAGGTATGAACATTTTTGTGCGTGGCTAAAGTGGGGTAGAGGAGCAGCTCAGGCTGAGGAACTAAGTAGTTAGTGTGTCTGAGGGATAGTCAGTATGTATATTGAGGACAAGAGTTGGGGAGGAGAAAAATTGTGAGGCATGCACCAAAGTCACTGAGAAAGGAAGGTGAGTTACCTGAAGATCTGGAGACAAGAGCTTACCAGGATTTCCAGTGGGTGGTAGATATGAAAAGTGTGAACCTCAAAGGAGGAGAGGTTACTGAGTGATGAGGTAAGGGGAGAATCTGGAAGTGGTAATGGGGACAAAGGCATATTCCAACTCACCCTACTTCAACCAGTGAGTCCAGTGGGATGAGGGAAGGTGCAGCCAGCACTGGAAAGGGTGGCCAGGGAGACTGTCAGCCAAGGGGAGTCAGGCTTCCATAATAGTTAGTAGATGGAAGGAGTGGGAGGAAAAAATTTAAGATGAAGGGAAGTTTGTTGCCTATGGAACAGGCATTCCAAAGGGCACAATGGCCCTGTATCTGAAAATGCAGATAAACAATTTTTTTTAATGGCTTCAGTCTTTTTCCCTGGCCAAGCTGACACAGCCTGGACCCAAGTGTCTTTTCATCACAGATACCAATAATGTATCTTGATAAGGAGATCAACACTGGGGCACACAACCTTGGGCAAAGCACCTACCTTCTCTGACTAGGATTTATGCTCTGTCTGAGCCTAAAATTTCCCTTCTGAATACTGAGACTAAGAAGGAATAACCCTACTGATCTCATAGAATTATTGTGAGGATCCAAGGAGAAGATGGCTATGAAAGGACTTTATAACCTTAAAGGGCTATATGTATATATAAACTATGGAGTGTCCCAAAAGTCTTAGTGCAGTTTTAAACCACTAAACTGCTTTAAAAGGGCAACTAGGTGGAACAGTGGGTAGACCTTGAGTCTGGACCTCGAGTCTGGACCTAGAGTCAGGAAGACTCTTCTCCCTGTTTGCCTCAATTTCCTCATCTGTCAAATGAGCTGGGGAAGGAAATGGCAAACCTCTCCAGTATCTTTGCCAGGAAAACCCTAAATGGGGTCTCAAAGAGTCAGACACCACTGAAAAGACTGAACAACATACCCTGATCTTCCTCCCCTGCCCAACAAGCCTTCCCTCAAAGCAAACAGTAAAAAAAAAGAAAGAAAAAGCAATTCAGCAAAACTAAGCAATGTATCAGCTGCGCCAGGAACAGTATTTGAAACATTCCACACCCCTGGTCCCTTATCTCTACAAAGGAGGAGGAGAGAAATAGAAGGCGGCCTTGCTAAAAGTTAATCAAATTAATTGTAGAATTATAGAATTGTAGAATAGAGAATATCTGAGCTGGGAAGGACCTGAGAATGGAATGTTTGAACAAAGTATTTCAGTACTAGAAGGGACATTGGAACATAAGATGTTAGAGCTCCTAAGAGGCATTGTGGGAAAGTGGAAGGAGCCCTGAACCTGGAATCAGAGAACCTTGTTTCAGTAGAACCCAGTGATGAGGGAGATACAACCCAGTTCTACTATTTATTATTATATGATATATACATATGTAAAATTATTATTTTATTATTACATCTTCATGACTGTGGGGAAGGTACATTCTCTTAGCTCTTCTCCACAACCAAACTTAATCATTAAAATTAATGTTCAGTTTGGCGGAATAGTCTGGGGAGGGGTTTTTTGTTGTTGTTCTGTTGACACTGTTATAAACATCATATATGTCATTTTCTGGTTTGATTACTGTTGTTGTTGTTCAGTTGTTTCAGTAATGCCCAATTCTTTGTGACCCCATGTGGGGTTTTCTTGGCAAAGATACTGGAGTAGTTTGCCATTTCCTTCTCCAGTTCATTTTATAGACAAGAAAACTGAGGCAAATAGGGTTAAGTGACTTGTCCAGGTTCACACAGCTAATAAGTGTCTGAGGCTAGATTTGAACTCAGGAGAAGTCTTCCTGACAGGGCCTGGTACTCTATCCACTGTGCCACCCACAGAAGTCTTCCCAAGCTTCTCTAAATTATTCATATTTTTTTATGTAAGCAATATGCCATTGCTTTTATGTACCAGAATTTCTTTAGTATTAGTCGATGGGCATCCTTTTTTCCCCCCTAATTCTTTGTTCCTGTGTTACTTCAAGCAAATCATTTAACCTCTGTACTTAAGCTTATCTACTGGTAAAGTGAGCAGGTTAGATCAATAGGGGGTCTTAACCTAGGATTTGTAAACTTTATTTTTTAATTGCTAACTATACTTCACTATAACTGGTTTCCTTTGCAATCCTATGCATTTTATTTTATACATTTAAAAACATTATTCAGAGAAGGGTTCCATGGGCTTCACTAGATTGCCAAAGGTATCCATGATAGACAAGAAATGTGAAGAACTCTGGTTCCCTTTTGGGTCTACCATTCTATGATTCTATGACCAAAACAAAGAAACCAACAAAAACCATTAACAAGTAAAAAGCATTGGTTGAGAGACACCATAAAAGAATTCTAAAATTGATTGCTAGTTACAGAGCTCCCACCTGGTCGGCCATCAACATATCTGAGTTAGTAACCGAGGTGTCAGGAAGCAGCAACTCCAAATGTCAGAGAAAGCCAAAAACAGACTTTTAAAATATTCCTCCGTTCCACCTCCTTTGTAGAGCTGGGGAACAATGGGTGTGGGACATTGCATATAATGTCAGATCTTTTTAGCATATTTATTAATTTTACCAAGTAGTTTTCTTTCTTTTTTGTCTTCTTTATTACAAGGGATTGCTCCATAGGAAAGAAAAGGGGAAGAAATTATAAATGATAATTTATAACCAATATAATCAATAATAATTTATTTTTTTAAATATTTGCCATTGTTGGGGTGAGCGTCAGGAATGTCTTAAAGAAAGTTCAAGGTAAGGCCTAAGTGTTAGTGGTGAGGAAATTTTGTCTAAACTCCTAGATTTCAATACTCCATAGAAATAATCTCTCTTTTTTTTAGTTGCAAGGTTAGAAAAGACCCTTCAACTCTCTGTCCCTCTCATGTTATAGATTGGAAAACTGCTGTCCAGAGAGGAGAAATTCCTTTCCTAAAGTCAATGAAACAAATTAGTCAAAGATTTTCATAGAATGTTAAAAGAATATAGACTGTCAGAGCCTTAGGGTTTTGATAACAAAGTGACTTCGGAAAATTGAAATGTTTCAACAGAGAATGCCAGAACTGAAAGGGACCTTTGGAAACACAACATTAGAACATAGAACCTAGAACATTAGAGTGAGAAGGGGCTTTAAAGATCATCTGGTACAACCCTTTCTTTTTGTAGATGGGAAAACTGAGGCCCAGACTGGGACAGGGGGAGGAAGAAGAGGGCCTTGTCTAAAGTTAGTCAAATTAACTGCAGAATTATAGCATTTCATAGGCTGCTACAACAAAGAAGAGGGAATATCTGAGCTGGGAGGGATCTGAGAACATAAAATGTTTGAACAAAGCATTTCAGAACTGGAAAGGGCATTGGATGTTAGAGCATCCTAAGGGGTATTGTGGGAGAGTGGAAAGAGCCCTGAACCTGGAATCAGAGAACCTTGTTTTGCATCTCAGCTCTGCTATTTACTACCTGTGTGACTTTGAGAAAGGTTTTTTAACTTGTCTGTGCCTCAGTTTCCCCTTCTGTAAAATCAGAGGATTGAACCTGATGACCTTTAATGTCCCTTCCAGCTAGGGCCTGTGCCGGTAAGTGACTTTCACACACACACACACACACACACACACACACACACACACACACACACACACACACACATATACATACACACCTGCACATTTAAGATTAATCTGAATTAATATTTTCTCTTATCACTTTCTTAAATCTACACAATACACAAATAACAACAAATCAAACCCTGATTTATAACTTTTATGATTTCTGAGGTATAAATATACTGAAAATTTAGCAATGGCCTCTCTGGTCCTGGTACTCCAGCTGGCTCCAGCACATCCCTGCTTCCAGCCCTAAACCTATGAACTTCTAAGCATAGAGTATAGATGGTAGAGCTGGACAGAGGCCCTAAAACAGAATGCCCCACTGAAAGGGACCTTGGAACTGGAAAGGACTGGGGCAGGGGGAGGGAAGGGTGCCTGCCAAAAGTTGAGCAAGGTAGTTGTAGAATTACAGCAGGCTGCTACAACAGACAATACAGTATAGAATATCTGAGCCGGTGGGACCCAGGTACACAGAACGTTAAAACAAAGAGCGTCAGAACGAGAAGGATGCTGGACTGCAAGCTGTTGGAGCATCCTAAGAAGCCCGTGGTCCACCTCCCCGGCTTTACAGATGACCAAAATGCCCAAGGCGACGTCTGGCACCAGGGATAGGACAGGATTCAAACTTAAGTCCCCCAGTTCCCGGCCAGGGGCTCTTCGCACCCCACTTCCCCCTGTGCTCTCTACAGTCAGAAGGGAACTGAGTTTTCCCCTCACCCACTGTGGCGCCCAGCGTCTCCACACCTCCCAAAGCAGGTTAGGAACCCCACCAGCGGCAGTGCGGGCTGGAGGCTTCGAAAGATTCTTCTTCCTTCTTCTGTCAGGTGAAATTAAAAACAGAGAGAACATTCTTTTGGGGAGTGTAATCTCTCGCCTGCTACAAGAAGCCCCGTAAACTGATAAATTGCAGATTAAGTGACTGCCACACTCCACTTCAGTTCCCCCGCTGTTAATTTCACACGTTGTGCAATTCACCGCTTTCAGGGCCTGTCAATTCCACCTAATGGCAGGAGGCCCTAAAACGCTTTGCCCTGACAGTCCCAGATCAAGAAACTCCAACTCCTAACTCGGCTGGATTGCATACATCACTTATGCACAAATTACCAATATGCCAGCGAGGAGGAATTATGTCAGATGACAGCGGAGACATGAGGTACAGATCGCAGAAGCCAAGCGGCCCTGACAAATTACACACAGGAGCTGCGGCGGGGCGTGGGGGGGGCGGTGCGAAAGGGGCGAGGGGGGAGCGCAGGGGAGGAGGACATGCTCCCTGCCACGCTGCCTTTGTCTCCTTCCCCTTGGAGGAGCAGGACCACGGAGACGGGGTGGGGGGGGACCCTGCTCTCACACCTGATCTTCCTTTTGTCCCAAGGTAGACCCAGGCTGAACCTTTGGGACCTTGGGCAAGTCACTTTCCCTCCCTGGGTCTCAGAAGCAGCCCGCTTCCAGGAAATAATTTCAGTATCTCTTCCTGCTTGTCTCCCTGCCTCAAGTTGGTCCCATCCTGGTTCATCCTCAGCTCAACTGAATATCTTCCTGAAATGTAGGTCTGAACCTGTTACTGCCCTCACTCAGTAAACTCCAGTGGCTCCCTATTACCTCTTTTTTCTCTCTGTTCTTTCCTAGCCACACCTTCCCAAACCTGTACTTATATAATTTGGGGTTTGGGGTTTTTTGTTTTTGTCTTTACCACATATGAATTTTTTTAACCAATTTGAATCTATTAGATTTCATTTTAGATCCATTAGCAAGCATTTATTAAGCACCTATGATATGCCAGGCACTGTTACTAGGCACCAGTGATACTGATACAAAGAATGGAAAAAACCCTTACTTTCAAAGAGCTTTCTTTAGAGACCGGGTGCTTGAGCTGAGTCTTGAAGGAAGAGAGGGATTCTGAGATAGAGAAGTGAATGCATTCTAGGCCTGGGGGACAGCCAGGGCAAAAGCTTGGAGGGTGATGACACCCTGCAGCAGTGCCTTCCTGGGGTCCTACAGGCTCTGCCAGACCAAGGGCTTCAGAGAATTGCAAACTCACTAAGTCACCAAGGAAAACAAGATGGGCAAAAGAGCTGATGGTCCTGAGGCTCTAATAAAAGGGGGGAGGGTATCCTTTCATTATTTCCCCCGAAGGTATCTTTGAGTTATTCTAAACTTCAGAGCTAGTCTAGCCCAGGAATGGGGAACCTGTGGCCTTGAGGCCATATGTGATCTAAGTCCTCAAGTGAGGCCTTTTGACTGAGTCCAAGTTTTACAAAGCAAATCCTTTTATTAAGGGGATTCGTTCTGTGAAGTTTAGATTCAGCCAAAAGACTACACTTCAGGACCTAGAGGGCCACATGTGGCCTTGAAGCTGAAGATTCCCCACCCCTGGTCTTGTCTACTCTCAGCCAGGCACTGCCTAGAAGAGAAGGCCCAAATTCAGACCCTGCAGTCACTCAAGACCCCTGAAGCAGATTCTCTCCAGGACCCACAAGCCAGCCAGCCCCCACCTAGAGCATCCTTCTCAGCCTTTCCAGGGGGACCAAGGAGTACCACACATATCCAGGGGAAAGGTTCATCCCTGTCTTTATCACAGGATGAAAAGGGGTGGGGCAGGAACCCAGTCTCAGAGTGACCCAGAGGGTTTTAACCCATCCTGGGGGTTCACACATGTGCACACATTCGCAAGACTATACATATATGTTTGCATATCACCTCACATATGTACATACATGCACATCTCTAGATAAACAACTTCTATATTCTTATAACCAGGCAAGCATGTCCATGTTCACACAAAGGTATCACAAACCTACACCAACAGATAGTGCAGACATGTAAATGCACACACTTATACACACACACATTCACACACAGCCCTACACATGCACACATATACAATGCAATGGACACACATGTGCATTTATTATGTAGATGGATTCAAACATAACATGCGCACAGAGACATACTCACATAGTCCATAAATGCATAATCACACATGTGTAGGTTCTTACATAAATGCACCTGCGTCCCCCATTCACAATGCACATATGTATAAAATGGACCTGTGTTCCCTGGCATGTGTGGATTAATTCAGATATGCCATGCACCCAGAGACATATTCGAACAGATCCATAGGAGCACTTAGAGCTTGGACAGACCTCAAAGACACCGAGGTCATCCCCCGAATCCCAGGACGTTGCCAGCTGTCTTGACTCTCATTCTACCATTGGTCTCCTGTGACCCTGGAAGAGAGAGTGAGGCTGAGGACTTTGTGCAAGTCTGCCTCACTTCAATCGAATTCACAAGGGAATCAGGACATCACCTATCACAGCATCTGCTTCGAAAACAAAGGACAAACAACAACAATACAAAGTGACAGTCACATATGTATATGTTCTTACATAAATGCACCTGCGTCCCCCTAATACATGTACATACACATAGACTCCCATTACAAAGACTGATATATGCATTCACATTCACATCCATAGAGGCACACCTAATATATATATGCACACACATTCTCACATCTGTGTGCATGCATCTCCAGACTCACATGTAAACACATACAGAGACACATGCATGCGAATTCACACATGTATATATAAACACACAATCACATGAAAGATATATGCATGAACCCTCTACATACACACATACTCACACACATACACACACACACACACATACACATCCAAACCACCCTATTTTTAAGTTCCCTCATTTTCATTTATAGAAGTGCTGATGGCTGAGGGTCAATGGGGTTGGCTGCCAAGCCACTCCTGGCTCCCTGTAAGCCTAAGTACTGACCCCATTCAGACCCTGTTTGGCTCCTGCAAGAGTCCTGGAGCAGCCCTGCCCCTCCTTTCCCACCTCCCCCAGGAATCAAAATGACATAATGAAGTTCACCCACAGGATTTCTCTGCCAGACCCGGTGCCATTTAATAGGGGTTCAGCAGGTCCAGAGGAAAAGGGAGGTGATGAATATGCCTGGGAACCAGATCTCTGCAGGATCAAAGACCCCTGAGCCATCCCTCTGGGTCAGAGTAGTACTTTCCTGAGTGCCCTCGACCCCTTGTCTGTAAATAGCTTTATGGGGCTGGTTTCGGAGGGCAAGGCTAATGGTGGAGGGCTTAAATTAATAGTGACGTACACCTTTCATTATGGCTATTAAATGAGGTGCTGGAAGCTGATGGATTCTCTTGTAGTCGAATAGAAATTCTGAAGTATGTGTGTGTGTGTGTGTGTGTGTGTGTGTGTGTGTGTGTGAGCATATCCATTTGGTTCTATAACATATTTAGGACTTAACTGTCAAATCAGACACCAATAAGAGCATCTCCTGATGACTCACTAATTTTCTCTGAGCCTCAGTTTTTCCTTACGTAAAATGAGGTTTGGACTAGATGGTCTCTAAAGTTCATTTCAAATACAACATTATCTGTTGGGCATTCTAGCAATTTGTGTCCTAAGGTTTGCTTAGCTCTGGCATTCTTATGTTCTGGGATTCTAGCGTAGAGGACATGGCCAGGTGTGTAAGCCTAGGCAACCTAACAATGTTAAATGGTGTAAGGTCACCAGAAGGTAAAGGCTTCCTAGAAATCCCAGGCGTGTCTCTCTTATAGAAGAGGACAGAGCGTCTCAACAACAGGGCAATCTCTCTGTATCCTTTAGCACCTTCTCTACTGAATACAAAAATTTCCATGTCTCCCCCATTCTTAAAAATCCCTTGTCTGAGCATTGGCCCTGGAGTCAGGAGGACCTGAGTTCAAATCCAGCTTCAGACACTTGACACTTATTAGCTGTGTGACCCTGGGTAAGTCGCTTAACCCCAATTGCCTTGCCAAAAACAAAAAAATCCCTTGTCTGATCCTAATATCTGAACTACCTATCATCCTATAGCTGTCTTTCCTTTCTTAGCTAAACTCCTTGAGAAAACCATCTACGCTAAATGCCTTGACTTTCTCTCTTCTCTCTCACTTCTTAACCCTCTTCAATCTAGCTTCTAACCTCAGCATCCAGTTCCAACTGTTCTGTCCAAAGTCACCAGTGACCTCTCAATTGCCTCTTTTCAATCCTCATTCTTCTTGACCCCTGCAGCCTTTTCCCGGATCAGTCACCCTCTCCTCCTGGATGTTTCTCCTCTCTAGGTTTTGGTGGCACTTCCCTCTTGGTTCTTCTCCTACCTCTTTGACTGCTCCTTCTCAACCTCCCTTTGCTGGATCTTTATCCAGGTCATGCCCTTAACCCCTGAGTGTCCCCCAAGGATCTATCCTGGGCCTCTTCTTTTTTCTGTTCTATATTAACTCACTTGGTGATCTCATCAGCTCCCATGAATTCAACTATCATCCCCATGCAGAAAATTGACACATCTATAGGTCCAGCCCCATCTCTCTTCTTAGCTCCTCACTCACATCATCAACTAACTCTTGGACATCACAACTGGATCTCCCTCAGGCATCTCAAACTCAATATGCCCCAGGCAGCTAGGTGGCACAGTGAATAGAGCACTAGCCCTGGCTGGAGTCAGGAGGACCTGAGTTCAAATCTGACCTCAGACACTTAACACTTACTAGCTGTGTGACCTGGGGCAAGTCACTTAACCCCAATTGCCTTGCCTTCCCCCTCCAAAAACAAACAAACAAAAAAAGCCAACCCAATTCACCCAAAACACAATTCATTATCTTTCCCCTAAGACCTTCCCCTTTCCCCACTTTCCTTTCACTGTCAAGGGCACCAGCATTCTTCCTCGACTCTTCTCTAGCATCCATCCCACGTGTCCCACCTGCTGTCAAACCTGGTCATTTTTATCTTCACAAATCTCTTGTCTACACCTTCTCTCCACTCATGTAGCTGCCACCCTGGTTCAGGCCATCTCATCTCTTTTTACCTGGACTACCCCAAGGGCCTTCTGGATGGCCACCCACCTCCAGTCTCCATCTACATCCAAGTCATCGCCAGAGTGACCTTCCTAAAGCACAGGACAACCATGTTACCCCTGCTGAGTCAAAAGGCAGGGGCTCCAAGATCAAATAAAGAATTCTCCACTTGACATTTCCAGCCCTTCACTGCCCAGTCCCTTCCTACCTTTCCAGTCTTCTTATGTTTTATCCCTCTACCCTCACTCTATCATACAGCAACACAGGTCTATATGCTGCTTCTCCCCCACGACATTCCACCTGGGCTATCTCCCACACCTGGAGTGCCCTACCTACTTATCTCCAATTTCTTATTTTCCTGGCTTCCATTAAGACCTTCTGCAGGAGGCCTTCCCTGGTCTTCCCTCCCTTTCTCTCTAAGATTAACCCCACTATATACCCTGTAGGCATCTTGTTCATTTGTATGTTGTCTTCTCCATTAAAAATGGGGAGATCCAGGACCACAGTTCTGCCTATTTGTGCATCCTCATCACTTAGCACAGGGCTTGGCACATGTAAATACTTAATAAATGCTTGCTGACCTACCAACTGTGAGTCTGGAGGATGAGCCCTGCAGAGTAGATGGGCCTCACTGGAGGATGGGGGAATTTCCCTTGAATGCTTACAGGCCATTGATTCCCAGGAGGAAGTTGTGAGGTCGAAAAACACCTGTTATTTCAGTCCCCAACACTCCCAAAGGTGGGAAAGTGTGAAAGGAGTTGGGGTAATAATGAAAAACAGATCAGTCTAATTGACTAAACGCAGTAGAAGAAAAAGAACAGAACAGAATGGTAAGCACTCTTCTGGGGCTCCCTTTGAGCTGGAAACTCATTCGAGGCTTTGTTTTTTTGTCACATAAAGAGCCAAAGACAGAGGGGGCTTTGTTGATTCATATATTTATAGAAAGAGCAGTGTTCACCCCTCAATTACTATTTAAAGACAAAGAAAAAATGTTAATATTAACATCATCAGTGTGCCACAACATGAGCATTATGGCAGTTACAGCAATTTATCACAGAACTAGTTGGGAAGATTTGATCAGAGACATAGAATGTCAGAGCTAAAAGGGACCATGGAATGGCAAATGTAAGAGCTAGAACATGGAACCATAGAACATGGAATGTTGGGTTCACACACACACAATATACCCATCCTTCCTTCAACATCCTCCCTAGTAGTGACTTGTCTATACCAGCCACTGAAAAATCTAACCACTTAGCTACCATTATAATTAGGACATAGCATGTATGGAAACTGGAAAGAATATTGTAGCAGCAACCATACTGGCATACCCAGGATGGCTGCCAGCACGGGTTCTTAGATCTACATTACTAGGAAAGACAGTTGTTCAAGGGGTCAACAATCTTTTTTAATTACGTTCATTAGTTCAGGGGAAAAATCAGCACCCTGAACTTCAGGGAAAATCCAAACAAAGAAAATACAAGCAGAGAAATAAAGACTAACAGAGAGGACTTCTAACTGTTTGAGAAATTAGTACAGATCAACAGATAGATCCAACTGTCTGACCAAGGCAATACATCCATAGTTACCAGAGAGAGGAGCACCGACATCTGGGTTTTTCAAAACCAGGGGTGTCCTTAACGGCTACCCAGAGTCTCATTTGGTCAAATCACAGGGACACTCTTCCAATCCAGAGTGAGCCCCAAAGCAAACTGCTAACCTCAGAGTATTTATATACCCTTTTTAGAGCCAGAGGGCATCACAACCCTCCTGACTCAGAGCATAATTAGAAATTAACAAATTGTATGAAAGCCTTCCTACAAGCAAGCCTCCCCTAAGCAAGCTTCCCTTAATGGGCTCCAGATAAGGTCTATTAATGGGCCTAGAAGATCTTAAATCTCATTAACCTTCCAAACGTTGACTTTGGAAACAGAGGTCCAAAGGTTCAAATCCTGTGTCCTAAGCTTACTATGTGTAAAACCTTACAGAAGTTACTTAGTCTCCCAGGGCTTCAGTTTCTTCATCTGTAAAATGAGTACATTGAACTAGATGGCCTCCAAGGGTCACTTATAACTCCAGATCTCAAATTCTATCATTCTGTGAACATTACACCTGGAAAGAACCTTCAAGAACCTCTGGGCCAACTTATATCCACTGTCTGATAATATCTGTTCATGTACTTGAAACATGATCATTTAAATAGGATGAGATCTCTTAAAAAAACAACTCTGATCTAAGTTCCTCACTTTTTGAACTTTTATTTTTTTAATTAACAAGCTTTTTTCCCCTTCCTCTCACATTCATTACCCACTCCAAGTGTCCTCACTGAAAAAAGAAGGAAACAAGTATTTATTACACACCTACGATGTACCAAGGCACTGTGCTAAGTGCTTTACAAATATCTCATTTGATCCTCATGACAACCCCCATTTTATAGTTTAGGAAGCTGAATCAAATGGAGATTATGTGTCATAATCTCAAGGCTAAATTGTACCCAAGGTCAAATTTGAACTCTGGTCTTCCTACCTCCCAGGCCCAGTTCTAAAATATTGTAAGATTTTTTTTCTCTTTTTTGGAGGGGGAAGGAGGAGCGTAGAGACGGGACCTGGAATTTCATTGGTACATGGCCTAATGCTGAAACACACAGTTTATAATCTTAGAGAATTTCCAGGGTCCCTGAGAAGTTAAATGACTTTCCCTGGGATTAAACGGCTAGTATGTGACAAAGGCAGGACCTCTATCCACCACACCATGATCTACAAGCACAGAATTGTAGAATTTTCTAGTTTAATGGGAGTTCAGATATTATCCATCAGTCAACAAGCATTTATTAAGATCTTACCTTGTGCCAAGCACCTTACTAAGTGCTGGGAATACAAAGAAAAAACAAATACAGGAGTTTATATTCTGATAGAGGAAACAACATGTCTATAAACAAATAAACCCAGAGCAGGTAGAAGGTAACCTTAATTTTGTTACAGCTAACGTGGTGAAAAATCACTTCTCTGGGCCTCTATTTCCCCATCTGCAAAATGGGGATAATTAACCCTCATACTACTTGCCTCACAGGACTAGTGTGAGGAAAACGCCTGACACATTGTTCTAGAAATTCAGGCTGTTGTTGGGCTAATTCCTTCATCCCTCTGAGTCTCAATTTCTTCCTCCACAGAATAAGATTCACAGTTCTTGTGCTCTCAGCCTCCCAGGGTCTGTCCTGAAGACATCTCCCTGAAATAGTTAAAGCCTCTGTGGATGTGGGCTATTGTTATCATCCTCGGTGGATCTCCTTGGCACTGATCCATTTAGACAACTCTTTCCCCATGAATGGTTCACTCATCACCGACCACTGAAGAGCTAATTATATCAGTAGGAGGACTGGTGTCTATTAAAGAAAGTGTGTTAAAAGGCTAAGTCATTGTCTGAGGCTTCTACAGAGACAGTAGGGCTGGGCCTAGTGCCCAGGGGACATTAACATCTGCCAGTGTGTGAGTGTGTGATTGTGAGTGTGTGTGTGTGTGTGTGTGTGTGTGTGTGTGTGTGTGTGTGTGTGGTGCTGGGGTAAGGGGAGGAGTAAGGGGGCTATTGCTCAGAAATCATTCAGGAGAGCTCAAAATCCATTTTGAGACCCTGGGGAGCACTCAGACCAGGGATGTGCTGGGACCAGTTCTAACCAGCTTACAAGAGCCCTTCCTTAAATTTTCCCTTTCATTTATGCCTCAGAAATCTACAGTCACTACAAATCAAGGCTTGATTTATTGTTTTGTTGATTGTCTAGACTTAAGAAAGTGTTAATAATGCTAATAAAATTTTAAAGTGTGTGTGCATGCTTTTTCATTCCTGGAGTACCCAGTCAGTAAATATTTACCCACACTCTCCTATATTGCTCTTTAAATACTGAACTCGGCAGGAGTGTAGTAGAAAACTCAGGGAAGAAGTCATGGCCAGACAGAAGGCCTTGGTGGCCAGAGGCTCAAATAGCAGTAATAGTAATAATCTGGCATTTCTGTAACACTTTAAGACTTGCAGAGTACTCTGTAACCATCACCCCCTTCGAGCCTCACAGAACCTCTGACCTAAACCACCCTTCTGTTCATATTGACTCCTGATCCCAGTTCCTCTCCTCACCACTTATGTGAACTTCCCCTCCTTGGGCTGTTTCTTCTTATGCCAAAGGAGAGTGTGGGCCTCATTTTCCTCACCTCACTAAGTAACTTCCAGCTATGATCCCATGATCCTTTTTTTTTTTGCTTTTTGGAGGGCAGTTGGGGTTAAGTGATTTGCCCAAGGTCACACGGCTAGTTTTGTGTGTGTGTGTGTGTGTGTGTGTGTGTGTGTGTGTGTGTGTGTGTGTGTGTGTTAAGTGTCTGAAGCCAGATTTGAACTCTGGTCCTCTTGACTCCAAGGCCAGTGCTCTATTCACTGTGCCACCTAGCCTCCCCAATCCCATGATTCTTTGCAAGACTAGATGGCCTTGGGATTTAGAAAGGAAAGAAATCTCAGAGACCATCTGACTTCCTTTTATTACAGATGAGCATTCATTTCCTGTTATAATAACAATAATAACTGCCATTTATATGGTGTTCTGTTGTTGCTTAGTCATTTTTCAGTTATGCCTGACTCTTTGTGACCCTATCTGGGACTTTCTTGGTAAAGATATTGGAGTGCTTTGCCATTCCCTTCTTCAGCTCATTTTTACAGATGAATAAATTGAGGCAAACAGGATTAAGTGACTTGCCCAGGGTCACACAGCTGGTAAGTGTCTGAGGTCCAGCACTTATCCAGGGTGCCTAAGGTTTGCAAAACTCTACGTATGTTAATTCAGTTGATCTTCACAACAACCCTGGGAGGCAGGTGCTGTTATTATCCCCATTTTACGGATGAGGAAACTGAGGTCAAGGGAGATTTATTGACTTGCCCAGGGTGGCAAAGTTAGTAAGTGTCTGAGACTGGATTTGAACTCAGATCTCCCCAACTGCAAGTCCAACACTCTTCTCAAGGGCAGGCTCTGTTTCATTCTGGTCTTTGTAGCCCCAGTACCTAACACAGGGCGTGGGGGATGGCAGACCCTTCATAAATACTGACTGATGGAAATCCACAGAAGGGAAGGACCTGACCCATCATCCAGTCAGTAGCAGAGGCAGCATTTTAAACAAGATCCTCAGGCTTCTTCTTCATCCAGTGTTCTCCCCTCTAATCTATGATGACCTCACATACTCCTTCCAACTCTAAATCCTGAGGCTCTGACCTAGTGCCTGACAGCAGAGGCTTTAGGAATGTTTTCTGAATTGAACTGGTCCATTAGCTCAGCCTTATAAGTACAAGGTCAACTCAATTGAAAATATGTTCTAAGGGCTTTGTATGTGAGAGGCCTTAAGTTTAACCCTGGGTGTACAAAATCAGGGTGGGGTGGGAATGGACATCTCTATCCTCAAGGAACTTACAGTGTAATGGGTGGGATATAGCAGGCATAAAAATGACAGGTAAGGTAGAATGGATTAAATGCAAAGGTGAGATCCAGCAACAATGTTCTGGGAAAAGTTGAGAAAAGAGGGAACACTTTCATCAGGAGTGTCAGGGAAGGCTTCACGGCGGAGGCGACAGTGTCTGAGCTGAGCTTTGAAGGAAGGAAAGGATGTCAGCAGGCAGAAATGAGAAGGAAGTGCATTGAAGGCATGAGGGACATCTTGCACAGATTCCCAGAGGCTGGAGGCAGCAAGGATTAGAGGGGAGAATAATAGTTTAACATGGCTGGAAAATGACTGCATGAGGGGAAGGATTAAAAGATAAGGCAGAGGCAATGTGGAAAGCCTTGAATGCCAGGCAAAGAAGTGTTTTATCCTATGGGCAATAGGGAGCCCCTGAAGGTTGTTAAGCAGGAGAGTGACATGGCAGACTTCAGAAAGTAGTAAGAGTATTTGGGCAGCTAGGTGGTCCAATGGATAGGGCACTGGGCTGGAATCAGAAAGACTCATTTTCCCAAATTCAAATCTGGCCTCAGATATTTACTAGCTGTGGTGCCCTGGGCAAGTCACTTAATCCTGTTTGCTTCAGTTTCCTCATCTAGAAAAGTGAGTTGGAGAAGGAAATGGCAAACCATCCCAGTATCTTTGTGAAGAAAAATCCAAATGGGGTCATGAAGAATTGAAAACAACTGAACAACAAAAAATTATTTTGACCTCATGTGAGGAATGGCTTGGAGAACAGAGATGGGAAGTAGAGAGGCCAAGTAAAGACAACTCTCATAATCCAGTAGAGAGGTGATAAGGGCCCAGGGTGGGAGCCCTGAGATTGGTAGAAAGTGATGCATGTGTGATGTGTTGTGGAGGTTGAATCAACCAAAGGTGATATAATTGGTTGCTTGGTGTGGGGCAGGGGAATGAGTGAGAATGAAGGATCACAGGGGAAAAGAATTCTAACAGTGGTTTTCTTGCCTCCTGACCAAGTATCACCCAAGCACAAGCTCACACTTGGAAGAAAACTACTCTGTGGAGGGTTTTTAATATCTCACAATCATCCCATGGCATGGCACAGAACCTCAGTCCTGTCATGTTCCCAGTGCTAGTGACTGAGAAGAAGTGAGACCTGGGCAGTAGGGGATGGGGAGAAGGGGAGAAGGCTGGGGGCAGAAGAATCATGGACTACAGGGAATGGCGCATAGGACTTGAGGAGCACAGAGGCACAATTCATTATTTCAAACTGGCCTCTAAGGGAGACAATCATCAACACACAAATGTTTTTTTTATCAACCAAAGGATTTCTCATCGGCTCCTATGGTTTCATCACCTCAGAGTTGTCTATCCCTAACCTCCAGTCTCACATCTCCTTCTGGCTATTGAAGCTAGATCAAGGTAGACATTCTAGACTCAACATGCCCAAAACTGAACTCACCTTTCCACCAAACCTTTCCCTCTTCCTAACTTTCCTGTTACTCTCATGGGCACCGCCCTTGTCCCAGGCCCCCTGGGGCTCAAAATGTGGGTGTCACAGGGGCGGTTAGGTGGTGCAGTGAGTAGAGCGTTGACCCTGGAGTCAGAAGGACCTGAGTTCAGATCCGGCCTCAGACACTTAACGCACACACAAACAAAAACCTAGCCGTGTGACCTTGGGCAAGTTACTTACCCCCAATTGCCCTCCAAAAAGCAACAAAAAAAATAGGATTCTGTGTGAGAATTTGGAACTAAAAATAAAAAACAAATATTAAAAACTTTACATTTAAAAGGGGTGGCTAGGTGGCGCAGTAAGAGCGCCGGCCTCGGAGTTGGGATGACCCGAGATCGAATCCGGCCTCAGAAAATGAGCACCCACATATAAATCATGACTAGCCATGTAACCTTGAGCAAGTTACTTAACCCCAATTGCTTTAAAAAAATGTGGGTGTCACTCTGGACATCACTCTCTTCCACCATCTTATCCAATCAGTGGTCAAGTCCTATGGTTTCTGCTTTTTGTAACTTCTCTCCTATATAGGCCCTTCTCTAGCACCACGCTGGTATAGGAAGGCCCTCATCGTCTCACTCCTGCACTATACCATGGCCCCTGCCTGAAGTCTCATTCTACCCGGATTCATCCTCCTCTCAGCCAGCAAGGTGATCTTGCTGACTATATCATCTTCCCAACTATATCATCCCCATTTACATTCAGTAAATATCAGAGATTCCCCATTCCCCATTCAGAATCAAATATAAAATTCTATGCTTGGCTTTCAAAGCTCTTCGTAACCTGGCCCCCTTCTTACATCTCCAGTCTTCTTACACCTTCTTCCCTTCCACATACTCTAGGATCCAGTGAAATTGGCCTCCTGGCTCTTCCTTGCCTAAGACATTTCATCTCCTCACTGAGCATTTCCCCTGGCTGCCTGCCCCCCTTGCCTGGAATTCTCTCCCTCTCCATCTCTACCTCCTGACTTCCCTACATTCCATCAAGTCTCAGCTAAAATTTCATCTTCTACAAGAAGCCTTTCTCAATCCCTCTTAATTCTAATGGCTTCCGTGTATCGAATATTTCCTATTTATCCTATATATTTCTTATTTGTGTGTGCCTGGCCCTGAAAGGTGCATAATGGATACTAATCGACTGACTGATTTAGAACTAGAAGGAACCTTAGGAATCATTTCACACAACCCTCTCTTTTCCCCAGGAGTCAGATGTCCCTGAAGTTTCTGAACTTGTTCAAAGTTGTGCAATTTTAAGTAGCTGAGCCCCATGTCCTGTTAATTTACTAATGCTCCATCCTGCTTTCCTCTACACATTTTGGTCTAAATAGATTTTTCTATTCAATTCAACTCAACAAGAGTTACTGGACATCCACCCTTCGAGAAAACTCTGTGCTTCATGCTGGGAGGGAGCCAGAGATGAACAAGACATGCTCCCTGGCCTCAAGGAGATTAGGAAGCTAGATTGTAATCAACTAAGTCCTTCAAAGCCCCTAAAGCACTTCATGGCACCCACATTCCCTCTACTCTTACTTAGTCTATCACTCCCTTACTCAAGACACTTCAATAGCTCTTTATTACCTCAAGGATAATGAAAAAGAAAAACCTCTTCATGAAAGACCTTCATAGTCAAGCCAAAGCCTACCAGTCCAGGTTTATTGCCTGTTACTTCCTTTCTCATGCTCTGCATTCTAGCCAGACTGCTCTACTTTCTGTTCCTTCTTCCTGGATCTCTAGCTTCTCCTCAGTTTTGCACAAGCTGTCTCCCATAAATTGGAATTTACTTCCTCCTTGATTTTACCTCTTTTCTTCCCTAACTTCCTGCAAGACTCAGCTCATGGGCTACCTACTTTCTGAGGGAAACCTTCCATGACTTCCATGTTTGTGTTTGCTTCCTCCTCAAAACAGCATGCTATGCTTTTCTATTTATATATTGTATCTCCCTCCCCCAGTGGTGTGTAAGCTCCTCGAGGGCAGGAATTGTTTTTGTCTTTGTATCTCTCCACTTCATAAATGCTTATTGGTTTGGATTAGGTTGGATTGGTAATGCAGCCCCTTGGAAACTCCCCAACTGGAAATCACAGCCTCAAGTTAGAAGTCAGGAGACCTGGGGTCTAGTCCTGGCTCTGCCACTAACTGGATGTATTACCTTGGTCAAGTCACTGCTCTCTGAACATCATATTCCATTGTAAAATAAGGAGTTTGGGCTAAGGGCTTTCTAAGATCCCCTCAGCTCTGCCATTGTCTTTCTGGGCTCCCGTCCAGCTCTGCTATTGTCTGGTCTAAGGTCCTTCCAGGAACTCTGCCATTCTCTGTTCTGAGGTCCCTTCATCTCTGACATTCTATACTCTGTGATTCTAAGGAGAAACACACAAATGGATCACACATCTGGGAACTGAATGGATTTCTGTCTTTGGGATCTGCCAGTCTCTTTGCTTGAACACACCTAGATTTAAATAGCGTCTCGTGCTGAGAAGGATTGAAATGATTATCTTTATGAAACAATTGTCCTAAAATAAATGAAGTAACACCAGGAATCTCTTTTGGACTTGAATCCCATTCCTGGTCACTGCCTCCCGCCAATCCCAAGCAGCATCTGGTGTTTCAGTCAGCTGTGGATGGAAGGGATAAAAATTTGGAGGGAGCCTCAGCAGGGTGGTTGTGGCCTCTGGGCAGCTGGCCTCCCACCCCAGAGGTGAAGGCTAATGTGTCTTTGTTCTGGAGGGAGCCAACAAGCAGGCTGGCCTCTGCCTGCCGGCTTCACATTCTTAGCTTGCCCCCTTGAGGACACACACAGTAAGCCAGCTGCTGGCCCTGGCTGGGCCCCCTGCCTGCCCTCAGGGATCCCTGGCCAAAGGAAGCAGACTCTGGGGGAAGATTAAAGAGGTGTTGGGAGTCAAAACAAGGAGGGAGAAGATCCCCCCAGAAAGGAGAGAATTGGCTCTGACTGTGGCCTGGGAGTTGCATTCCCTCAGGCATGGAAGTCTACAAACTTCTCCCCCGTCTCCCTTGGATCTTTTCCTTTCTGTCTGTCTATGTCCCTATCTGTGCGAATCTTTCATTCTTTCTGTCTGTTTTTCACTGTCTCTTTGCCTCTGCCTCTGGGAATGTCCCTGTCTTTGTGCCTTTCTTTGTATCTTTCTCAGCCTCTGTTCTGACTTTGCCTCTGACTTCATCTCTCTATCTCTGCTTCTTCTTGTCACCTCCTCACGAATCTCCTCTCCCTGTATCTCTGTATTTCATTATTTTTTATGGTTCTCTCTCTCTCTCTCCTGTCCTCTCCTCTCCTCTCCTCTCCTCTCCTCTCCTCTCCTCTCCTCTCCTCTCCTCTTCTCTCCTCCCCTCTCCTCTTCTCTCCTCTCCTCTCCTCTTCTCTCCTCTTCTCTCCTCTCCTCTCCTCTCCTCTTCTCTCCTCTCCTTTCCTCTCCTCTCTCTGTTTCTCTCTATCTCTGTCTCTCCTCCCCTTCCCCATCTGACCTTTCCCCCCAAATCTTGGGTTCTCCTGCTTATCAGACATGTAAATGACACAGAAGGAGAGCCCTGTAAATCTAAACACATTAGATGTAAGAATTAAGATCCAGAAACTTCTTAGTGGCTTGAATCTAAAAAAGATTAAATTGAATAGAGATAAATGCAAAAATCAGCTTAGTTTTACAAAATAAACAAATACAGGAAGAGAGAACTTTGGTCACATATTAGTTTGCATGGAAAAGTCCTGTAGGTTTTTAATGACTACAAGTGAGACATTACAACACCAAGAGCAATATCACAAAGATTCCCCCTTTGGGATTGAAATCAGTAATAGAGTTTCCAAATAAATGTCTCTTAAGTAGAATTTGATGGATTGGGCGTCACCATGAAAGCCCCCTCACAACTACTCACCAATACAGGTGAAGACATATGGGGAGATGTGCTTTCTCTCCAAAGTGATGGTTGTCCCTGTGTCTGTCCATAGAGTCCTTCAGAAAAATGGGAAAACTGACTCTAAGAGCCACTCTGTTGTTGTTGTTGTTGTTGAGTCATTTCCAGCCATATCTGACTGTTTGTGACCTCATTTAGGGTTTTCTTAGCAAAGATACTGGCTGGAAGTTTGCTATTTCTTTCTCTAGCTCATTTTAAAGATGAGGAAACTGAGGCAAACAGGGTTAAGTGACTTGTCCAGGGTCACACAGCTAGTAAGTGTCTGAGGCCAGATTCAAACTGAGGAAGATGAGTCTTCCTGATTTCCAGGTCCCGTACTCTATCCACTGCTCGAAAGTCACTCCTAGGTCCTATCACTGTGGTTCTTTCTGCTCAGACCCTATAGGTGCAAGGGCGAGGACTCTCTAGAATTCAGTACCCTCCCACACAGTCTGTACCCAAAGTGAGATGATCTTTTGTGCCATCACTACCCCCAAAAAAGATTTGTTCTAGGCTGTTTCTTCTATTTAATCCTCAATCCAGAGCAGTATAGAGGCTAACAGAAGATAGTGATTGGGAAGAGGGAGAGTGGGGAAAAAGTTTTCCACATCAGGAAGCTCCTGACTGTTTTCCCTAGAGGGACAGAGCCTGGGACCAAATGGAACTTCAGAAAGGGAAATGGGAGGGGAACCCTCATATAACCACAACTAAGGCCTTGTAAACTTCTCTGAGTTTTACTTCTGTTCACTCTCCCAGACTCATATCCTACACTCCATGACTGTCACAGAGGATGGACCAATATGATCCAGATGGGACCAGCACTAAATTTGGTCAGAATGGAGCCCCAAATCCCTACCTCTAGGACATTTCTTGAGCTATACCCTTCTTTGCTGAGCCTATGGTTAACAAGCTAGCGCAATTTTAGGTGACAGTATAGAGGTACACTGTCCTAAGCTGGGGAGGTGACCGTCCTCTGTCCTTGTCAGAATACATTCAAAGTATTGCATTCAAGTCTGAACTTTATAAAGTATAAAGGGAAACTGGCCTGGTTGAGCCTGTATAAGCACCTACAGCATGTGAGGCTGATCCTACCTTGGACTTTGGAGCATGAACCAACATTCTGTAATTGGTTCCAACCTGCTAACTGCATGGTTTAAAAGGGGAGTTTGAATGGCTACTGAGCCACAGCTGGGATGCATTCAAAAGACTTGAAGTTAAAGAAACATGAAGTAAGGCTCTTGATGGGGAAAATCCTGAGGCTCTCCCCATCCAGAGCCACCTTGTGTCTTTTTGCTTCCTTGCATTTTTCCATTCCTACTTTTAAGTAAGGGACTATTGGAGATAGTCACAGCATTGTGAGCTTTGAAGGGTCAAATACCGAGCACCCGAAATCCAGGAATAAGAATCCATGCCAGGATCTGCTAGTGGCTGAGAAGGGTCAAGTCCCTGAAGGAAGACCTGGAAGGGTCTTCCTTATTGACTTATCCATTGGCTGTGACACATTCAATAACAAAATTGGTGGGCCAGGTACTTTGTAGAAACAGCTTTAAGTGTGAATCCTTTCTTCCCAAAGACTGAGGTGATAGATGGGAAACCATGGCCCTTTGTTGGGTGGGGAATGCCTTGTCATTTCTATTCTTGCTATATTTGTACAGCAATTATCTCTTTGCAAAAAAAAATTAGTCAGGAGGCCTCTAGGTGGCGTAGAGGATAGTCCTGGAGTTAGGCCCTGGAGTCAGGAGGATCTGAGTTCAAATCCGACCTCAGACACTTAACATAAAAACTAGCCATGTGACCTTAGGCAAGTCACTTGCCTCCAATTACCCTCCAAAAAGCAAAAAAAAAAAAAAAAATAGTGTTAATTGTTAAATGATTCTGGGGCCCTAATCACTGACCCTTGATATGAGGGAGAACACACAGGAATAGGGTCTTGAGATTGAAGTAAATTCAGAAGAGGGCAATGAATATGGGCATTAAAGACTGTGCTACAAGAAGATCAATAGAACTGAGAATCTTTGGCTTGGAATGGATCTATGGGTTATATGATCCTTGACTTCAAGTACTGGAGGGACTTTCATATGGAAGAGGGATTAGAACAAATCTATTTGGTCCCAGAGAGCAGAACTTAAAACCAATCAATCGGCAGAAGTGGCTGAAGAGAGAGAGATTTTGGTTTAGTAAAGGAAAAATCTTCTAAACCTACTAACAATTAAGGCTGACTGAAGGTAGGCTGAGGTAGTGAGTTCCCCATCACTGAAAAAGCCCTAAATTGACCCGTTTCCTACTATTTCTCTTTATTACCCCTATGACAAAACTCAAACTCCTCACAATGGCATTTAAAGATCTTTCTTCAAGGCTCAGCCCATGGGCCTCCTCTTCCATGAAACCTTTTCTGGTCCTCTCTACTGGTTATAAATCTTTTCCTTTATTTTTTAAGAGTTTTTTTTTGGGGGGGGGTGGAAATTGGGGTTAAGTGACTTGCCCAGGGTCAGACAGCTAATAAGTATCTGAGGCTGGATTTGAACTCAGGTCCTCCTGACTCCAGTGCTCTATGCACTATGCCACCTAACTGCCCCAAATCTTTTCCTTCTTAAATTATTATGAATTTGTTTTTCTGTGTCAATGCAGGAGTTTCAGTATCTTGCCCAAGATCACTCTTGGAGAATGAGACTTGAACCTATGGAGCCAGGTGCTCTTTCCACTGTACTACAGAAAGGTCCTCTACCCATAGCCTGGGGGCATCTTCACTTCCATATCCTCCTCAGCTTTGCACATGGTAGGCCAGTGAATCTTAGAATCATCTGAATCTCAGACCCAGAAGAACTCTAAAAGAGCAACTAGTTTAACCTAAGCCTGAATAGAAATCCTGTCTACAGTATCTTGGACAAATGGCCAAAGACCTTCCTTTTGAAGACCTCCCAGAGAAAAGGAACTCACTACTTCCTAAGGTAAGGGAAAGAGCATTTATTAAGAACATAATTTGTGCTAAGGACTTCTACTTTAAATATCACCTTATTTTGATTTTTACAACCCTGGGAGGTTTTACAGTTGAGGAAACTGAGGCAGACAAAGGTGGTGACTTGCCCAGGGTTACACAACTAGTAAGTATCTAAGGTTAGATTCCTAACCCCAGGCCCAGTGCTCTATCCACTGCACCACTTAGAAGCCTCCAAAGCAATACCTCTCAGCATGGTGTCAAAAGACCTGGATTCATCTAATCCAATCCTCTAATTTTACAGATGAAGAAATTGAGGTCCAGACACTTTCAGTGAATTATATAGAAAAGAGGGGAGGAAGGAAGGAAGGGAGACAGGAGGAAGAGTAAAGGAAGGGAGAGAAGGAGGAAGGAAAAAAGGAGAGAGGGAGAGAAGGAGAAAGGAAGGAAGGAAGGAAGTCACATGCAATCTAAGCTGGAACCCACTTTCCTCTGGACTATAAATGTACTTGTAGGGAAAAAAATTACAAGATTTTTTTTGGGGGGGGGTGTCCTGTTTTGTAGTAACTATACCTCTACAGTAAATAGCTATTTCTAAAAGCTAATTAAGTCTGGTTGGTTAATTGATATCAACTGACCATCATGGGAGGAGCTCTCTCTGGTGGGGGCTTATGGGCATTAACAGAGAAATCCTCCCCCTCCCAACTCCTCAGGGTTAACCCTAGAGTCCTGAGGTGAGATGTAGCAGCCTTACTCTAGGGACCCAGTCTGCCAAATCAAGTGGGGATTGGGAAGAGAGCCCCAGAGGAAGTATAGCACTTTTACCACCTTAAACCATATACTATCAGAGATAGAAGGCACCTTAGAGCATAAATGTTAGAGCTGGCAAGGACCTTGGAATACAGAATGTTTGAACCAGAAGGAACCTCAGAAGACAGAATGCTACAGGTAGAAAGGCTCTTGGAATAAAGAGTGCTAGAGGAGAGAATATAACATTTTCCCTCACTAAGTGAGAAGGCTCTTCTTCCCTGGAGCCCTGCCTTCCAGGGAGCTCCTGGGAGGAGCCCTCAGCCTCCAACTCAACAGCGGAAAGCCGAAAGGCTGGTTTACAGTATGTGATTCCTGTCATCTGCATAACAGCCTCAGGCTGTTTTCACATCTTTATGCATTAACTCAACATGAATATATAAGAAATACTGCCTTGCTAATTCTTTTTAAAATGATAAAATTTGTCTATATTATAAAATTTAAGCCCCTGGGTTCCTGAAAGCTAAAAATATTTTAATGTCATATTTCCATGTAAATTTTAGTTTAGAATTTAATACCCTTTTAACATACATTAAAATTTTAGCATTTCTCAAGTGCTTGACTATTTTAAGGGATTAGCTGATATGAGTTGGATAAAAGGACTGTCCAAGTGCTATAAATTAAGAAGGAAAAGTTCTGAAAGTGAAGTTAGCAGACATTGTTGGGTTTGCATACTTTGGGAAGACATTGGGTGGTTTAGTGGAAAATGCATAGGTCTTGAAATCAGTAGATCTCCATTCAGGTCCCAGATCCTTCATTTACTATGTGACCATGAGGAAGTTACTTCTCTCTTTATCTCAATCTTCTCATCTATAAAATGGGGATGTATATAAAGTTTCTCATATTAAAAAGAAATTTGACTGTTCCATTTGGTCCTCAAGGGTAGAATTAGGAGCAATGGGGGTAGAGGCTGTAGAGGGGTGGATTTCATATGAGGAAAAAATTCTGAACAATTAAAAACATCTGAAAGTGGAATGGGTCACCTCTAAAAGCAATAACTTGCTCATCATTTGACAAGTTCAAATGAAGAATGGATGCCCAGTTATGGTGATGGTTCTTGAGGATGCTCATGTTCAAGAAGGAGTTGGGCTAAATGAGCCCAGAGCTCCCTTCTAACTCTGAGATTCTGTGATTCTGGAGCATGGAATGTTAGAATATATAATATTAGCTTCCAGGAGTTCAGAGTTTAAGGGGAAATTAGAATGTTGAATGTAAAAACCTTTAGAATACAGAATGCTACAATTAGAAGGGATTTTAGAAAATACAATGCTGCAGGTGGAAGGGCCTTAACATAGATTATTAGATAACAGTGTCAGAATAGGAAGAGGCTCTAGAACAAACAACAATAATAATATGACATTTGAGAGACAACATGAGCTAGTGGACCTGGCCTCAGAATCATAAAGACTTGGATTCAAGTTCTGCCTATGACATATACTAGCTATAGGGTTCTGGGTAAGTCATTTAACTTCTCAGTATGCCATGCAATTTTCCAACACTAGAATTTGCCAGGAAATTTCCCATCTGCATTGGTAGTTACACTTATGAAATTATAGATTTGGCCTAAAAAGAAATATACTTATATAATGCTTTTACATAATTTATACAATACTTTATACAATTTATATAATTTATACGTTTATGTAATGCTTTACAGTAAACAAAATGTTTTACATATGTAACTAGATTTCACCTAAACCTGAGGTGTTTTTCCCATGATTATGTATGAGGAAGGAGAGACTCCTGACTGGAGGAGAGAATGCTGATCCTAAAGTGATGCTGAGTAGTTGTGTGGAAGGGTGTAATCAGTGTAAGAACTCTTAGGGTTGGTTCTAGTGGTTCTAGACATTCTATGGGAAAGAATGAAAGACTTTGGAAACTGCAGACATATAGGAGAAGCTGGTTCCTCAATGTGTCCCTGATTTAAAGCTTGCCTCCCTAGAGTCTAGATAGTAAATTTCTCCTTGGGAGAGACTGGGGTCTATTGGTCCAAGCTAAAATCTTACCTAGCTCTCATCAGTTTATTCACTCTTGCATCATCTTCTGATATATTCTTATTTGCAGAACTCCTCCAATTTCTATTGCATTTTTGCTTGGATAAATGGGTTTACTTGGTACTTCCTGTATGTAATTATTGGTGTTACTAGTGTTTGATGGAAAGGAATTAATTAGTGACCAGGGAATTAGCTTTTGTTTTCAACCTATTGTACCATTATACCATGAATATTTTGAATAGACATAATTCTAAAAAAATAAACATTATGTATATATAGAAACACATATATAAATATAGATATCAGAGAGAGAGAGAGAGAGAGAGAGAGAGAGAGAGAGAGAAATTCAAACATATTTCTAGTCTGATACCCCTCTTGGAGAGAGATAAAAGAAAGAACAAGTAGCCAGCCATATATAGCCTTTCTCCATTTCCCTCAGCTTCCCTTTAAGATAATTGTGCCAGATTCCGTAAATAAGTATCCATTCCTCCAATAAGTCAAATTTAGACAACCCAAGTGGAAATGTGTATCTTAACATGGGCGCACATATGTCTGACACACAAATTATCTCATTTGAGCCTTACAACCCTCAAGGGTAGGTATTACAGATATTATTAGCCCATTTTACAGATGAGGAAACTGGAGATTTGAAAAATTCAAAAAATTGTCCATAGTTACAGATAGTAAAATCTGAGTCAGGATTTAACTCTATGGCTTACAGCACTCTGACCACTACAAAGGCTGCTGCACGTATACACAGTAGAGATGGAAGGAACCTTAGAATATAGAATGGTGGAGCTGTAAGGGGCTTAGAACATCGAATGTTAGTCCCAGAAGGAACTTTCGTGGCCATCTAATACAACCATTTCACTTTACAGAGCAGGGATCTCAGCACTTGTCCCACATCACTGGACAAGGTAGCATCAGAGCCAGCACTCAAACCCAGGTGCCCTTCCACAACACTGCATTACCCCTCCTGATAATTTAAAACCACAACCCAAATCCAACCTAGCAAACCACCCTTTCCCCTAAAACCCCAGGCTTCACAAGATACACATTGATGCTGTTCAACCCAATGGAGTCATCTTCCTAATATGCCAGGGCAGCTCAGTTGTAAAGAAATTGACTAGGAAATAAACATACATTTACATTCTATTGGGATGCTCGGCAACTCTTGGTTGCCATGGGATTCCAAGCCTCTGAATGCGAAGGCTTCACACACACACTCAAATGTGATGATCTGGGGGGTCTCTTTCTCCCACCAAGCTCTGGTGTGAGGCCTGTCTTGACTCCCCAGCTCCTGCTCTGTAAAACCTTCTTATTAGCCCATAAAAGTGAACTCCCTGAGCTAGAATGGGGCCCCCTGTGGAGAAACAGAAGGCACCCCCTGCCCTCTTTGATTAACTCCCTGCAGCCCCAGGACACTTCACGCCTCTCCCTACAAATAGGCAGACCCAATAAACACAGAATCCAATTATGTCTGTTTTTCACTGGCATCTTTTTTCTGCTTTTAATGGGACCCCGTGATTCCCTATCTCCTGGCAAAACCTCCCTCCCCAGTACTGGTTCTTCCATTTGGAAGCATCTCCTGATGTTCTGGGAGAGGGGGTGGTGACGAGGAGGGGGAAGTGAGGGAGGGAGGGGAGTGAAGGGAGTGAAGGGAGGAAGTGATGGAGAGGGAGGAGTTCAGATCGTAGAAATCACAGCTAATGTTTGTACAACTCTACAGGCATCTGCGATGGGCAGGAACAAGAAATGGACTAAAAGTCAGGAATCTAGGCTTGGCATTTTAGTACCTGGATGAACCTAAGACAAAGTCACCCAGTTTCCCCAAGCCTCAATTTCCTCATCTGTCAAATGGGACTCATGATAAGTGTGCTGTTTTCCTCATAGGGGTATTTTGGAGGAAGTGCTTTATAAATAATAAAGCTTTGATGAAATTCAAGTTATCCTTAGACATATTATAGCCCTTTGTAACTATAAACTGTCTTACTGCATTGGCACATTTAATTTCCAGCCTCTAAGGAAAATAGGAAGACCTGAGTACAAAACAAGTCTCAGACACTTACTGTCTATGTGACCCTGACCAAGTCACTTAACCCTGTTTGCCTCAGTTTCCTCATCTGTAAAACGAGCTGAAGGAGGAAATGGCAAACCACTCCAGTATCTTGGCCAAGAAAACCCCAATTAGAGTCACAAAGAGTCAGAAATGACCAAACAGCAACAATGGAAATTTAGCATCTCCTTCCAATATGAATGTAGACAACAAATACTCTTCTGAGAAGGGGTCCAGAACTTTCCCCAGACTTCCAAAGGGACACGTGACAAAAAAAATTGAGAATACCTGGACCTGCAGAGCTCTAAGGTCTCAAACTCACAGAGTTAGAAGGAGTCTCAGAAGCCATTTAGTTCAAATGGCACTGGACAGGAATCCCCACTGCAACATATTCAAGAAAGGATCAGCCAGCTTTTGCTCAAATATCACCGCCATTAAGGGGGGCCCCAGTTACCTCTTTTGCTGATATTCTGTGTTGTAAGGTGCCTCTCAGCTCTGCCCTTATATGTTCTAAGGCCCTTTCCAGCTCTGGCATTCTGTTTTCTATGTTTTAACAAGCTAGGGTCCCTTTTATCTCCAAGCCCGATCTTCTCTAAGATTTCCTTAGCTTCTTTCAAAGTGCAGTTCAAATATCACCCCCTACATAAGGCCATTCCTGAATCCACCCCAATCTACCCCCAACCCCTAGTCCTTTACCACCCTCTGAAATTTGTTATTCAACCACATCTGACTCTTTGTGACCCTATTTGGGGTTTTCTTGGCAAAGATACTAGAGTGGATTGCCATTTCCTTCTCCAGCCCATTTTACAGATGAAGAAACTGAGGCAAATAGGATTAAGTGACTTGCCCGGGGTCACACAGCTAGTAAGTGTCTGAGAAAAGATTTGAACTTAGGGAGAGGAGTCTTCCTAATTCCAAGCCCAGTGCTCTAGCCACTGTACCACCTAGCTGCCCCTCCAAAATTATCTTATATTTATCATAGGACCATAGACTTAAAATTGGAAGGGAACTTGGAGGTCAGAGAGCACAAGATGCTCATTTTGGAGATGAGGAAACTGAGGCCCAGAGAGATTAAAATATCTTGCCCAGGGTCATACATGGGTTTTGAACCCAGGGTTTCCTTATTCCAAATCCATTGTTAGACTACTTCCTCAATGTTTATTTTTATATAAAATACATGGTGACCCAAAGCCTAAAACTACACAAAGACTTTTGGGACACCCTGTCCTTAAATGTGTCCATGCTGTTTCCCTGGAGAGAATGTAAGTTCCTTGAGGACAGGACTGACTCATTTTTGTCTTAATACAGAGCCTAACAGTGTTTAAGAAATGGGCATTGATTGATTGATTTGTGTAGAGCTCTCTGTTAAAGAAAAAGTTTTTCTTTTTCTTTTTTAAAAAGGAAACTGCCTAATCAACAGTCCCTTGTCTAAAAGCCACAAGCCTTTTATGAGACTTGCTCTGATCTTCCAATAATTAATTATGAGCACCAATCCTGATCAGCTTGTATGTATTCTATCTTTACTGACAATCATTAACCATAATATGAAATTTATAATGTTGAGACATGAAATCCAGTGAAATGGACTGACCTGCTTTTTAATCAGTTTTATGGGATGATATATAGCATTGATCGACAATGATGAGATACAATATGTGTTCCCATGAATATGGTTGGGCAACCTTATTAACGTAGATTTACAAAGGGCTGCTCAGTCCAGAGAGGAAAACTTAGGCAAAGACTTTATAAACAGATGGTAAGGCCATAGCTGGAAGCCACCAGCAAAGCAGGGTAGATGTTCTGAAGGTCGAGGCTTGGAGGATCTCATAAGAGATGTTGTGGTAGTAAAAATGATGATGATGATGATGATGATGATGACCATAATAAATAAGAGCATTTATTAAGCACTTACTGTATGTTAATCACTGTGCTAAATGCTAGGAATACAAATGAAAAATCAAGGCGGCCCCTGCCTTCAGGAAGCTTCCTATTACTGCAAGTGTTCAAGAGGAAGCAGGACCACAATGTGTCAAGGCTTTTATAGTGGGCATTTATGTATAAGGGAGATGATCAGATCAGATTGCTGTGAGCCGTGAACCTCCCATCCCTTAGAATATTTAAACAGAGAATAGACAGCCATTCACTGGGGCTGCTGGAGAAGAGGAGATTCCTATATCACGGAGGTGGTTGGATAAGAGAATGGCTAAGGCACAAGCCACCATCACTGGAGATGCTCCAGAAGAGACCAGTTCCACCTGTCAAAGGTCTTGCAGATAGGAGTCCTGCACTGGGCAGGGGGACAGACCAGATAACCTCTCTAGAGTCCCTCCAGCCCTCAGATCCCATTATTCATGCTTTGGAGAAACAAGTTAGAAGCATGAGTTTTTTAAATTCCTTAGAAACCCTGGGAAATGTTTTCAAAGAAGTTTGAAAATGTAACTGTGAAAAATGAAAGGAGGGCAGCTAGGTGGCATAGTGAACAGAGCACCAGCCCTGGAGTCAGGAGGACCTGAGTTCAAATGCGGCCTCAGACACTTAACACTTACTAGGTGTGTGACCTTGGGCAAGTCACTTAACCCCAATTGCCTTCCAAAAAAAAAAAAGAAAAAGAAAAAGAAGAGGAAAGCATAATGATATTTTGGATCTAGAAGTCATATAGTTACAACAACACTCACATTTTACAGATGAGAAAATTGAGGCCCAAAGAGGGAAGTGACTTGTCTAAGGTCACATAGACAGTAAGTATTAAGGTTAATATTTGAGCACAGGTCCCCTAACTTCATGTTCAGAACTCTCCCTCCACCTTGTCACTTCAATAGCTCTTATGTACGTGTACATTCATTGTTACAGAAACTCAAATCTGCACATAAGCATCATCAGCAAATGTTCAGCATGACTTTGCAGCTGGAGACTGT
This sequence comes from Gymnobelideus leadbeateri, assembly GCA_011680675.1. Taxonomy (NCBI): domain Eukaryota; kingdom Metazoa; phylum Chordata; class Mammalia; order Diprotodontia; family Petauridae; genus Gymnobelideus; species Gymnobelideus leadbeateri. The sequence goes on from WOXC01004594.1 coordinate 249,283, forward strand.
GGTTGCACCTGTGGAATGAATGGTCCACAGGCCACGTGGATGGAGGACTGAAGTCAAACGACAGACTGATTGACTGCATCAAGTGGCAAGAAGCCGAATGCCTAGGTGACTCACTGCCTCATATCCTGGGCGATCTGTATTTCCAGGGATCCCATTAGTATGATGTAGGGGGAAAAGCACTGGGCTGGCAGCCAGATGAGAGAGAAAAAGCCTACTCCCAGCTCTGCTGTTAATTATCAGTATGCCACTGTATATATGCCATCCAGTATACCAATCTCTTTCCCTCTGTTCTGGCCTGGGTTTCCTCATCATAGGAAATGAGGGGTCAGGTATTTATGAGAGTCTCTTTCCACTCTGATGTTCCCCACTCAGATCTTCAGCAGGAGAAATCCAAGCCCTTCATTTGACAGATGAGGGAAACTGAGGCTCTGAAAAGTTAAGTGACTTGCACAAAGTCATAGAAATAGTACCAGGGCCAAGTACTCTGACTTTGCAATCCAGGGCTCTTCCTACCGCACCAAACTATCTTTCATTGCTCCAAGGTCCTTTGCAGCTCTGCCATTCTATGTTCTATATTCTAAGATTCCTTCCATTCCTAACATTCTATGTTCTATGTTCTTACACTACGTACTAAAATTCCTTGTCAATCTAATATTCTGTATGCTAATACTCTACATCTTGGGGGTACTTCTAGCCTAGCAACCCATAGTTAGCATTCTGTGTTCTAGGAGCTCTTCTATTTCAAACATTTTGTGCTTTAAGATCCTTTTTAGCTCTACTGTTCTCGGTCATAAGGCCCTTTCACCTCTAACACTCTGTGATTCTATGTTGTACCTCTTAATGTCTTCTCTCCCTCCCAAACCCCTGCTCCATCACCTAGAATATTACTGCTGTTTCATTTTGAATGAAACCCTTAACTGGTGTCAACAGCATAGAAGAACAATTAGCAAATCCAGAAACTGGGCTTTTATAATTGTTTTGCTCTAAGTATGCCTGAATTTTACAAATTTTGCATCTCATACTAGGGCATAAGACTTTGGCAAGGCCTCCATTTACTAAGGGCAATAATCATGGCAGAAGGCTTCACTTAGACAAAGTAACAATTATCTTTGGGAGTAGAAGCCCAAATTTTCCATCTTGACCTGGAAATAAGTCATAGGTAAGATCATTGATATGGAGCTGAAGGGACCTGAGACTTTAAAACCCCAAGTTTGGCTTATACAGAATCCAAGTGCTTCCTATAAATGTGTTCCAACTGGTATATGCATCTAGCCCATTGGATGGGAAGGAAGATTTATGGAAAGACATGGATAAGAATGACACAGAGTAAAATTGCAAGGAGATGCTGGGATTTGCATCAATGGAAGGAATACCCAAATTGAGGAGACTCTCCATTCAGTGAAGAAACCAGTAATTGTTGTGCAATTATTTTTAAATAATTGTTTCTATAGCTTTTGTTTTCATATCACCTTATAAGAAAAAATAAAGAAGAAAAAATTTTTAAAGTTCAGTAAAACTAACCAACGTATTGAAAAAAAATTGATGTTGAATGTGGTATACTTAGGGATACTTATACATACACTTAGCCTCCCACCTTCACAAAGAAGTGGGGAGAGATGGCTTCATATATCTCTTCTTTGGGGCCAAACTAGGCCATTATAATTTTACAGGCTTCAGTTTCAATTGTTTTGTGGTTATTCTTTTTTTTCTATTTATATTGTTGTAGTCCCTGCATATCTTGTCTTCCTGGTCCTGCTTGCTTCACTTTGTGTCTGTTCATCTGAGTCTTCTTGTGTATCTCTGTAGCCATCATCTTCATCATTTATCACATCATCATCATCACAGCACAGAATTATTCTATTACATTCGTGTGACTAAACTTGTTTAGCTATCTCCCAATCAATGCGTATCTACTTGACTTCTAGTTCTTTCCTACTACAAAAGGGCTGCTATAAATATTTGGGGGTGTATGGAGCCATTCCTTCTGTCATTGTCCTCCTTGGTGTTTATGCCTGGTAATTATCTTTCATTAATTCTGCCAAAGTCCACAGTGTTCCATTGTGGGGAAGAGAGGCCCGTGAGTTTCTAAGCCTGTGAGTTTCTAGAAGATGCCAACCTCTGGCAGTTCCAAGATTGAAAGGCTTCAAGCCCACAACTAGAGATTGAGTCATTGCCTCTCTTCTAAGGAATTCAGCCTACATAAATTTGAAGAGACTCATCAACAGAAGGTTGGCCATCAAGGAATGAATTTTAATTCTTCATGAAGCCATGACTAAGGTGGAGAGGGACTCTAATCCAAAATGGTGGTATAGCTACCCACCTGGATGAAACTGCTGTTGTTGTTCACTTGTGTCTAATTCTTCATGACCCCATTTGAGGCTTTCTTGGCAAAGATACTGGAATGGTTTGCCATTTCCTTCTCCAGCTTATTTTGCAGATGAGGAACTAAGGGCAAACAATGTTAAATGACTTACCCAGGGTCACACAGCTAGTAAGTATCTGAAGCCAAATTTGAACTCAGGAAGAGGGGTCTTCCTGACTCCAGGGCCAGTGCTCTCTATCCATTGAGCCATCTATCTACCTTTCCTTTACTAAAACCCAGAATCCTTTATATCACTGAATCTATAAATCACACAGAAGGAAGGAACCTTCCGAGTGAGAGACAGCATGTTATATTGCATTTGAAGCATGAGGCAGGAAGCATGAGGTAGCCACCTCAGCTATTGAACCATGCCAGGCCCCAGAATTCCTTCTTCTGGGTTATGCAGCAAGCTATATCCACTAGGGGATGTTTGACTACCTGGAGGTGCCAATACCTGCCTGTGGAGCCCTGTGAGGATTTTTATTTTATGCCCCAGGAAAAGGTCTGGAACTTTCTAGCAAATGCAATGCAGCCTATTGGAGTACTGAAGTAAGGTGTGTATACACATACACATACATGTATTATATATTATACAACATATCCCAAAAGTCTCACTCACAGGCACACATATTATATATTATATAAGGTATCCCAAAAGTCTTAGTGCAGACTTTTGGAACTGTGGTGTGTGTGTGTGTGTGTGTGTGTGTATTTCTCTTTCTAAGAGGTTCCATTTTGAGGGTACATCCCATATTCAGGGATAGCTTATGTTCAGACTAATAGAATACATATAACTCAAATGTGTTCTATTTTCTTTGTTCTCTTCCCATCCCACCTCATCCTCCCTTCCCCCATCCTCTATCCATGTCTTAGCTTTGGCTTTTGGCCTCACACACACACACACACACACACACACACACACACACACACACACACTCACGTTCACCTTCAAGCACATAATGCATTCATACACATTCTCATGGACACATTTACACATAACACAATGGTGTAAGCTCACTTCAGTAATCTGCTCACCTACAAATACTGACTCTTAGGCACTCCTGCTCAGACAAAGGACAGGACCAATCTCCCTTTCACATCAGTGAAACAGAGGAGTTTGTGGAACTGTCTCTAAGCCAGTCCCCTTGAAAGCCCAACTCCCCACCCAGAGCCGGACAGCTGGTAACCATATTGGTGAACATTGCCCTGTCACATCCGATTTGCAAACATGCTTCCACGAGAGACTCACAGGAGGGTCGAGTGGGCTTCTTTTTCAGGTCAGAGATTATTTCCAAGACAGCCTCCAATTCCTCAAAGAGGAAAACTAGCTGTACAATGATTCTTATCTCCCTCTTCCTGGACCAGTACCATATTTCTAAGAAAGCCCTTCATAGCTCAATTTACACTATGCTTTTCATTAGAAAGCACTTCCCATATGTTATCACATTTGACTCTCACAATAGCCCAGTATGGCAGCATCCCTATTTTTACATAAGGGAAAACTGAAGCTCAGAGAGGGAAACCATTTTCCAACGTCACAAAGCTAGTGAGTATCAGAAGCAGAGACTCAAACACAGAGCCTTTGATTACTGGTGCAAGGATTTTCTATTATAATATGTTATTTCACAAGATCTATTTCACTAAATTTAATTCAAACAATATTTGTTAGACATCCCTTATATATACAGTCCTTCCAGACTAATCTCCTTAATACTTTTTAAATTTAAGGGGTCAAAAGTTAATGTGATAATACAACATTCTCTTATTAAGAAGTGCAATGTTTCGGTTATGGAATATTCTCTCTGAGCCTCTATTTTCCCATCTGTGAAATGAGGACATTAGACTAAATGATCTCTAAGGAGCCTTTCAGCTCTCATGATCTGTGATTTCAAGACCCTAAATAGAAAATTCAACGTCCCAGTCATTCCCACATCAGCTTTATAGAGACTAGGGAAACTTCTGCAACCATCCAGTTATTCAGAATGGACTCTTGTGATTTTTTATTTTATTTTATTTTGCTTTTTGGAAGGTGATTGGAGTTAAGTGACTTGCCCAAAGTCACACAGCTAGTAAGTGTGTCAAGTGTTTGAGGTCTTATTAGAACTTAGGTCCTCCTGACTCCAGGACTGGTGCTCTATTCACTGCACCACCTAGCCGCCCCTCTTGTGATTTTTTTTTTGTGGGGAAAAGGAAGGGAATAAGCACTTATATAGCACCTACTATGTGTAAGATACTGTACCAACTCTTCATGACCCCAATTGGAGTTTTCTTGGCAAAGATACTGGTGTGGTTTGCCATTTCCTTATCCAGCTCATTTTATAGATGAGAAAACAGAGGCAAACAGGGTTAAGTGACTTGCCCAAGGTCACACAGCTAGTAAATGTCTGAGGCTAGATTTGAACTTGTCTTCCTGCCTCCAGGCCCAGTGCTTGATCCACTGCTCCAACTATTATTGCAATGTAAGAAATGGCAAATATAAAGAATTCTGAGAAGTATGGAAATGCTCATTTGAACTGATTCTGAGTAAAGTAAGCAGAGGCAAAACACCAGGATAACTGTTTACAACAATGTAAATAAAAAGAACAATAAAATGAAAGTAAAATAAAATGAAAGGCTTAATTATACTGACTTTGCTTTGGTCCCTTCACTAAAGTGGTGGGGGGCTATGGTTATGGAATGTTACTTATGTGTCAAAAATAATCAATGTTTTGGTTAATTCATTGTACAGTGGGTTTTTTATTTTTAAATTTTACATGGAACATATTATCTATAAGGTTATGGATAGGAAATTAATTTATTAATAAAAAAGAGATAGAGAGTCTTGTGAGATGCAAAATGGATAATTTTGACTATGTTAAATTAAAAGGGTTTTGTACAGATAAAACCAATGTAGCCAAGTTAGAAGTAGAAAATCGGAAGTGGGGGGAGATTTTATATACAGTTCTCAGATAAAGGTCTTATATCTCAAATATATAGAAATCTTTGCAAATTTATAAGAATGTGAGTCATTCACCAAATGACAAATGGTCAAATGATAAATGAATGGGCAGTTTTTTGATGCAGAAATCAAAGCTATATACAGTTACATTAAAAATGCTCTAAGTCATTATTTATTAGAGAAATGCAAATTAAAACAACTTTGAGATATCATCTCATAACTATCAGATTGGCTAAAACGATAGAAAGCGAAAATGACAAAAGTTGGAAAAAAACGAATAGACGGTTCGTAGAACTGTGAACTGATCCAATCATTTTGGAGAGCAATCTAGAATTACGCCCAAAGAGTTATAAAATTGTGTCTACTCTTTGACACAGCAATACTCCTATTAGGTCTGTTTCCCAAGGTGATTAGGAAAAGGGAAAAGAACTTACATATTCTAAAATATTTATGGCAGCTCTCTTTGTGGTGGCAAAGAACTAGAAACTGAAGGGATACCCATCAATTAGGGAATGGCTAAATAAATTGTGATATATGATTGTAATGGAATACTACTGCACTACAAGAAATAAATGAGCTAAGCACCGCCCTGGAGTCAGGAGGACCTGAGTTCAAATCCAGACTCAGACACTTTAAAAACTAGCTGTTTAACCTTGGGCAAGTCACTTAACCCCAATTGCCCTCCAAAAAGCATGGAAGAAAGAAAGAGAGAGAGAGAGAGAGAGAGAGAGAGAGAGAGAGAGAGAGAAAATGAAAGAAAGAAAGAAAGAAAGAAAGAAAGAAAGAAAGAAAGAAAGAAAGAAAGAAAGAGAGAAAGAAGTGAGCTGGTTGATTTTAGAAAAACATGGAAAGACTTAGATGAAATAATGAAGAGTAAAATTAGCAGAACCAGGAGAATGCTGTATACAGCAACAGAATACCTCTAAATGACATTATTCTGAGTATTACAAATATTCAAATCAACTACAAAGGGCCTTATAAAGGAGGATACTATCCACCTCCAGAGAAAGAAATGATAAATAAAAATATGCATAATATGTTTTTACATATATATGTGCATGTATGTATATATGTATATATAATGTATATGTTTATGTATATATGTCTATATGTCTGTGTCAAATGGCCTTTGCTAATGCGGAGTGGGAAGGGAGGAAGGGAGACAGCTTGGAACTTAAAATGTAACAAACAAAAAAAACAACCAAAATTTTAAAATGTTTAAAATATTTATTATAAGGAAAGATTTGTTCAGTACATATTTAGGGCTTACATCTAGGATTCCCTGATTTAAAAACCAGCTCTCTGACCATTATGCTGTGTTGCTTCCCAATGGGGGGAATGGATTAAAGTCTTATAACAATTGTTCCCATTCCTAGAGCTTTACAATTTACAAAGTGCTTTTCACATGACACCCCTGTGAGGTAAGTATCACAAATATTTTTATCCCCACTTTATAGAAGAGGAAATAGGTTTTGTCTGTAGCCACATTGTTAGCTAATATCAGAATCAGAATTTAAACTCAGATCTTCTGACTTCAACTGTATTGCTTGGTAGTACACTGGATAGAATGTTGGACTTATAGTCAGGAAGACCTGAGTTCAAATGCAGCCTCTGAAACTTACTAGTTTTGTGACCCTGGGCAAGTCACTTAACCTCTGTTTGCCTTAGTTTTTCCATCCATAAGATGGAGATAATGATAGTACTTCCAATTCTTCATTTGGTCACATATCACATGTTCTGAAGATCCTTCCATCTTTTAGACTAAAAGTCTCTGTTCTAACATTCTATGTTCCCTTTCACTAACATTCTAGCTTGAAGTTCTTTCCAAGAACAGAAGAGATGTAAGAGGGGGCTGTGGAGTCTTGAACTGAGACTTAGCAGGCAACAGGAAGCAATTCATTTAACTTCTCCAGGCTTCCATTTCCTCATCTGTAAAATAAAGGATTGGACTAAATGTCCCCTGAGGTCCCTTCCAGTTCTACATCTATGCTCCTATGATTCCACTAATTTACTGTGTGACCTTGGAAAAGTCCCTTTCCTTCAGATGCTAACAACTTTCCCACCTTGAACATTCTATGTTCTGAAGGCCTTTCCAGATCTAACATTCTGCAGTCCATAGCAACAGCATCAAATAGAAATGGAGACCACTAATGTGTACATAAGGATCCTTGACTTATTTTAAAATGGAGTATCTGTGTTGTTGTTTTTTTTCATTTATTTTGTCAAATATTTCCCAACTACATTTTTTTTTCTTTTTGGAGGGCAATTAGGGTTAAGTAACTTGCCCAAGGCCACATGGCTAAGTTTTTATTTGTGTGTGCGTTAAGTGTCTGAGGCCGGATCTGAACTCAGGTCCTTCTGACTCCAGGGCAGACGCTCTACTCACTGCGCCACCTAGCTGCCCCCTCCCAATGACATTTTAATGTGGCTGGGGCCACATCCAGTAGTGTTATGGGCTGCATGCAGCACACAAGACACATGTTTGACACCATTAGTCCATATTCTCTATGTGACAGCAAGGTACAGGGGAAAATATGCTGGATTTGAAGTCAGATGACCTGAGTTAAAATCCTCCTTCTACCACTTACTATTTGTGTGACCTTGTATAAGTTATTTCCAAATGCTGTTGTGCTATAAGTAATGATGAACAGGCGAACTTCAGAGAAACCTGGAAAGACTTATATGAACTGATGCTAAATGAGGGGAGCAGAACCAGGAGAGCATTGTACACAGTAACAGCCACAGGGTTCAAGGACTGATTTTGATAGACTTAGCCCTTGTCAGCAATGCAAAGATCCAAAACAATTCCAAAGGACACATGATGGAAAATGCCAGCCACATCCAGAGAAAGAACCATGGAGTTGGGATGCAGAATAAAGTAGAGTATTTTTTCTTTATTGTTTTGTTTTATTTTGGTGTTTTTTTTCCTTTCTCATGATTTTTCCCATTTGTTGTAATTCTATATAACATGACTAATATGAAAATTTGTTTAATAGAAACATATGGGTAGAGCACATATCAGATTGCAAATTTAAAACTTATGGAAGTGAATATTGAAAACTAAAAATAAATAATTTAATTAAAATAAAATAAATAAGTTACTTCCAATCTTTGGTTGAACTAGATGACCTCACTCATTCTCCTTCACTCTAAAGTCCATTTCAGTTCTGACATTCTATGTTCTCAGGTGCTTTCCAGCTTGGATCATCTCTAAGAATGCTAGCCTTGTGTCAGTGGGGAGGATTTCAGACTTTGCTTACTGCATAGGCTGGAGGAGAGCCCACACACCCATGGCTGGGTTTAATGGACACAGAAGCCTCAGTGACATTACCAACCCAGGAAGCAAGGGAAATCTCCTCTCAGCCTCCTCGGGGCCCCTGAGCAGCTGGTAAGCTCTGCCTTGCCCTTCCTTTGGAACAGTCGGCCTGGGCAGGTGCGGTTCTGCATCACTAGTGAGCATCAGTAGTACTAATGAATTCAGCGCAGGGCCCCGGTGGGAATGGTCCTCCCCTCCACTGGCTGGCACAGGAATTATTGATGTAGTCAGGAGTGGACAGCAGGCAGGGTGGGTTCGCCTGCGGGTAACAGCAAGGGAAGGTCTGTCTCGTTGCTAAGCCTGTGATGAAAAATGGAAAGGCTGCTTCAGAGCTTCAGTCCAGGCCGCCCGCCGTGAGGCTGCAGTAGACTGGCACACAAGGGCGTCTTTTACGTGATGGCCAGAAATTGTTCGTTTTTCTGGGTCATGTTTATGGAAGCTGGTTAATTTATGGATTTATTTACACCCTGTACTTATCCTCATTCCCCATCGTGAGGAATAGAGATTTACAAAGCATGAAGAAGGTTGATTTGCATTAACCTGGACTAATGGGGTAGAGACTGTGTGTCTTGCTCTGTAGAGCTAAGGGAGGAAGCAAGTCCTAGAGCCAAGGTCTCCCCACTTCCAACCCTCATACTATGACTCCTTCTAATCTTCTGTAAATCAATAAATTCCTCTAACCTCAGCTTTTCTATCTTTAAAATGGGCCATGACTTTTGCTAAGAAATTACCAACATAGCCATAATCTTGGACACAAGGATGTCACTGCTAAGGAGGTCAATGATAAAAAGAAAAGCTCTATAAACACCAAAATAAGAAAAAAAAATTTTTTTCTAGTAGCAAACTGAAAACAAAGTAGACGTCTATCAACTTGGGAATGAGCAAGCAAACTGTGGTACATTAATGCAATGGAATATCACTTCATCACAAAAAGTTATCATTATATAAAATGCAAAGAAACAGATGAACAAGTTTGGATATATCATTGTGATGGAATACTATTGTGCTGTAAGAAATGGTGAAGGGGATGGTTTTAGAAAAACCTGGGAAGATTTGTATGAGCTGACACAAAGTGAAGTGAGCAGAATCAGGAGGACATTGTATATCATAACAGCAACATTGTAACAACAGTGAACTGGGAAAGATTTAGCTACTCTGATTAATACAATGATCTACAATAATTCCAAAGGGTTCATGATAAAAAATGATATGTCCACCTCCAGAGAGAGAACTGATGAGTTCTGAGTATAGACTGAAGCACATTTTTTTTCCTTTCTTTTTCTTTTTTTGGGAATGTGGTTAATGAAGCAATATATTTTACATGATTTTATGTGCATAGTGAGTATTGTACTTCTTTCCCTATTAATGAGTGGAGAGAGGGAAAGAATTTGGAAATGAAAATAAAGTAAGTTTTTAAATCAGCAAATGCTACCCCCAAAAAAGCATATGAAGAAGCTTAAGAAAAAATATACACTGATGCAATATGGAGTAAATAGAATCAAGAAAAAATATTCACAATAAACTCAATAAACAAACAAAACATTCAATAAGAAGATGTATGGGAATGCACCTCCCTCTAGTTCTTTGTAGAGGTGAGGCATTAGAGGTGTAGAACACTCTATATATATATAGTCAGACCTGGTTTATGTGTTCCTTAATTTTTCTGAACTGTCTTTTTTATGTTAAGTTATAAGAGCTAATTATCCAGGTGGTGGGAGGGGTGGCACTTGGGTGGGGGAATATTGACAAATAAAGGTGATATAAAAAACAAAGTATATCAATAAAAAGGTCAAATGGGCCATCACACACACACACACACACACACACACACTTTGTTGATTCATGATTAATCAGAGCTGCCAATTAAACAATAATTAGCGTTCGTACAAGTCATCTCTTTGCAATGAGATGTGATATTTTCCTCATCAGATATCATGGCATTTTATGTATACTCTTATGTCCTTACTAGTTTCTGTTACGTATTAAATTTGCCTGTGTACATCCAGTACATTATTGCCTCTACTTAAAGCTCCTTGAGGGCAGGGACTGTGCCTTAGAGAAGCACAGAATAGCAGAGAAGGGTTGTGCAAAAGAGCATTGGACAAAAGATCTTATTTCTAATCCCTTCTTTGCTACTGTGTTACCTTGGCCAAGGTATGTCACCTCTCCAGGTTTCAGATTCCTCATTATACAGTGAGGAGGTTGGATTCTATGAGCCTAGGATAGAATGTCAAAGCCAGAAGGGGTCTTAGCATGTAGTGTCAGAGCTAGAAGGGGCCATACACTAATCTAGACCTACCTATGCCTTTGTTTTACAAATGAAGAAACAAAATGGTGAAGGGGAAGGTGACTTGCCTTGTCTTGCAACTAGTAAGTGGCACAGTCAGTACTTAAACCCAGATGTTTTAAGTGGATGGGATATGAGGCCAATGTCACAATCAACATTCTCAAATGGATCTGTGATTTTACCAGTGTGGGAAGTCTCTCCAGTGATGCAGATTGCAGCACACTCAGGCCTTCTTGTGTGACTCTTGTCCATGTCCTAAGATAATTTTTTATGGGGGCCCACTCAATGTGTGCCTTCTTTGTTTTTTCTCAACACTCTGAGGATACCAGTGGAGCACATGGGTGAGGGGGTACAGAATCTTCTTTATTTTATAAATAGAGCAACAAACAAAATGTGAAGAAAAATAATAAAAGCAAATTTGAATTAATAATAATAGGTTTAGGGACGGCTAGGTGGCACAGTGAACAGAGCACCAGCCCTGGAGACAGAAGGACCTGGGTTCAGATCCGGCCTCAGACACTTAACACAAAAACTAGCCGTGTTACCTTGGACAAGTCACTTAACCCCAGTTGCCCTCCAAAAAGCAAAAAAAAAAAAAGAAGCAACAATATCAATAGGTTTTTCCTAATTTTTTTTTGCCATTAAGATTTTTTTAAAAATCAACTCCTTGGATGAGGGCATGGTTCACACATTTATCATATTTGCAGACAGTATAAAAGTAAGAGGACTTTGAACTGTGGAATTAGGATTCATTCAAAGATCTCAACAGGTGAAGTTGTCAGGTCTCCAACCCCTTTAGAGAAGTGGTCAAGGCATAATGGTGAGAGAAATTATTATTATTTTGCTATTATATTAGTAACCCATTATTAAATTAGGACCTAAACTTTTTCCTTCGTATTTCCTCATTTAAGGCCCAAGCCTGTGGAAGGTCAGTAAGTCTCAAGGACATAGCTAATTGATGAGATGGCCCTAAGGCTTGGGGAACATGCTCCTAGATCTTGGGCCAGACCCCCACCCAACTAGGAAATCTTAACCTCTGTTTAGAGTGTAAATAAAATCCAGTCTAGACAAGTTCTTGTCCCAAGGAAATAAGCCCCTGCCCTTGTAATCCTCCACTAGAATTTAGGATGATCCAGCTCATGAAGGAGAAAACCAACCAGAGTGTTCTGGATGAAGATGGATTCCCTTGTCCAAATTGCTGGAAGTTACTGAGTCTCATGATCAAGCCATATTCTCAGCAGAAGGAGTTGAAGACTTCTAGTTCATCTCCTCATTAAATGTTCACCAATCAGGGTTGATTTTCTCTTGTCAGGGTCATCCTTTTTCCAAAAATTATATTAAGGTTCTCAGCCTCTCCATGGTTTCATCTTTGGTTTTCCAAAAGAAACCACTGACCATTAATTTATCAATTATTAGCAAGTCTAATTAATTAATTTATTATGAATTACCCAGAAATTCTTGTCTTTCAGGTTCTTCATTCATAACGATGGTTTTTTTAAGGGCAATTAACAAGCCAAGAGGATAACACATAGGGTAGAAAAGCCCTGAGAGAAAGGGTGACTAGAATGATGTGCTAAGATCAAGCCCAAAATTTCATCAGAGCAGATAAATCCAGAGGACGAGAAAAAATGTTGGAGTTCCAATCAAAGCCAGGTTAGGGCAAAGGAGTCTGAAGGCCAGTACTAAATAAATTTGGCCACACCACTGAGGTAGAATCACATGACACTAGTGAATAAGTCTTCTCATGAAAAATTGCTGTCCAAGGTAGTAAGTGATAATACTAGACTTGCCCCCCTCTTTGATCAGTTGTGGATCTGACAGAAAAGATGTGCTAAAAATAAGAATATTAAATTTAACCAGATAAGTGCAAATCCTAAATTTAGATGGAAAAAAAAATCAGATCACAAGTATAAGAAAGGAGAGACACAGGGGTGGCTAGGTGGCGAAGTGAGTAGAGCATTGGCCCTGGAGTCAGAAGGACCTGAGTTCGGATCCGGCCTCAGACACTTAATGCACACAAACAAAAACCTAGCCGTGTGACCTTGGGCAAGTTACTTAACAACAATTGCCCTCCAAAAAGCAAAAAAAGAAAAAAGAAAAAAAGAAAGGAGAGACCCGATTTAACAGCAATGGGTCTTAGTGACCGTCAAATTCCTAAGTGACAAGGTTGTTACTGAAATGTTATCAAAGCTACTATGTCCTTAGACTACTGAGAAAAGGCGTAGGATATAGAACCAGACAGTTGATAGTCCCACTCCTAGTTCATCTCCTCATTAAATGTCCACCAATCAGGGTTGATTTTCATTTTCATTTCATTCATCCCTTTCCCCAAAATTATATTATGTATAAATTTCAGATCATAGCTGAAAGGATAACCTACAGGGATGTTTACTTCTGAGAAACACAACTTTGGAAGGACACTGACAAGCTAGAGTATGTCCAGAGGAGGGCAACTAGGATGATGAAAGGTCTCAAAACTATGCCACAAAGGGTCTCATTAAAGGAAATGAAAGTGTTTAGCCTAGAGAAGTATAGGCTTGGGTAGGGGAAGTTCATCACCCTCAAGTATTTGAAAGCAGTCTTGGAGAAGAGGAATTCTGTTTGTTCTACCCAAAATGAAGAACCAGGAGCTACTGGCTGAGGGAAAGAAGAGAAGAAGCCAAGAGTCAGAAAGAAGTAGATTTTAATTCATCACAAAAAGGAACTTCCTAACAAACACAGTAGTAGTGTAGTATAGCACCAAAAGCCCTGGAATCAGAGTCAGGAGACCTGGATTTGAGTCCTGGCTTCAACACTTGCTAGCTGTGTGGTTTTTCTTAAGCCTCTTTCCCTCCTTGAATATCAGTTTCTTCACCTGCAAGATGGAGATAATAATACTTCTTGGGTTTGTTGTAAGAAAGATGATTTGTAGAGCTAAAACACCACATAAATGTGAGATGTTATTGTTGTTGCTAGAAACAACAGACAGGACTGTCTCGAAATAGTTGCCTCAGTAGGTAGTGAGCACCCTGGCATTAGAGGTGTTCAATCAGAGGCTGGATAACCATCTGTCACAGATTTTTAGAGGCTATTCCAGCACTGTCTGGGAGAAAGGAGAACTCCCAGTTGGGACCTCCCAACAGTGAGACTCTAGTTGTCTTCTAGAATCCTATGATAACTATGGTTTGGGAGCCTCTTTGACCAAACAAAGGCTCTGGGGTTGAGCTGGGGAGGATCAGTGTTGATATGACTTCCCCATTAGCATGAAGCTGAGAGCACTGCTCCTCCCCATGCTTGTGAATGTACCTAATTCAGTGATAACAGGAGGTGTTATTTGCATATTTTAGAGCCTAGCCAGACTGATTATTGTTTCAATTTATTTGTGTAGGAAATGAAGCATGGAAATAGAGCTGAGGGACTAGAAGTGGGCTTCTCCCCAGGGAGGCTGGGAGCTGTTCTGTCTTGGGACATATTTTCAGAGAATTATAGAATCACAGACTTAGAGATAGCAGGGGGAAAGCCCTGGATTTGAAATTCCAAGGCCTGAATTCAAATCTGAATTCTGCTAATTATTAGTTTTGTGATCAAGTGCAAATTCTTTCCCCTCACTAAACCTCAATTTTCTCATCTGTTAAATGGGGGTGATAATCCTTGCACTATCCATTTCTAGGGGATGTTGTGAGGAGCATGTGAGATAATGGATGCCACAAACACTCCTATTAAAGGACTCCAGAGATTTTCTAGTCCAATCTTCACCCAAATCATGAAGCCCTAAGAATTGGTCTCCATGTGCCACACTCAAAAGAGAATTTCCTGACCTTGGGATTATAGCAGTAAATTTTTTTATACCAAATGGTAAAAGAAATCTATAGTTACAGAATATTAGAGGAGGAAGGGACCTTAGAAATAATTTACTCCAACTCTTCCATTTTACAGATAAAGAAAAATAAGTGCAGGGAGGTCAAGAGACTTATCTGAATTCATTTATAGTGGCAGAATCAGGATTAGAACCCAGGTTCTCCGACATCTTGTACATTTTCCATTATATACCCACTACTCAAATTTAAAAACAATAGGGCCATCTTCAAGATGTATTCATTAAGTCCACAAGCATTTATTAAGTACCTACTCTGTGATAGGCACTGTGCCTAGTAGTGGGGACAGAAAAATAAAATCAAACAGTCCTTGCATTTAGAGAGTTTATATTCTATTGGGTTCTAGAGAATCAGAATAGTGATGGAAGGAACTAGGAAGTGGGATGGAGAAGCAGTAGAGATACAACAGGGAAAAGGAAGTATGGAAGGTGCCTGCAATTTACATTCAGCTAAACCAGAGCTCTAGTGTACACACACACACACACACACACACACACACACACACACACACACCCCTTCTAATTCATATATATTTCAAATGCTTTTTACAGAAATATGTGATATCAAATCAATGTAGGTCCTTCCTCCACAGTAACTTACAACGTATAGAATGTTGGACCTAGAGTCAGGAAGACGAGTTCAAATCCTGCCTCACAGATTTAATAACTGTGACTCTAAGCTAGTCACTTGACTCTCTCAGCCTTAATTTCTTTAACTGTAAAATAAGAATAATGACAGCACCTACCTCTCAAATCGTTGTGAGGATCAAATGAGGTAATAAATGTGAAACACTCTGAAAACTTTAAAGTGCTATAATATAATGATAATAATATCATTATTACTACTACCCAGGGGAATTTGAGCAAATTGTCTAACATTTCTGGGGACTTGGTTCCTCATCTGTTAGATGAGAGGCTTGCATTCTAACATCATTTCTAGCTCTAGGTTATATGAACTATGAACTCTGACCTCTCCACACCTTGGTAGATAATTACCATGAAATGCTATGGCCAAAAAGCCTTTCATTGGTGAATGAATGAATGAAAAAAAAAAAAACATTAAGTGTTTAAAATGTGCTGGCACTGTGCTAAGCCTGGGAATTCAGATAAAAGCAAGAAAGTACCTAACCTCAAGGAGCTTACATTCTTTTTGAAAAAAAAAATATATATGTGTGTGTGTGTGTGTGTACATATATGTATATAATTTTCCCCCAATTACATTTTAAAACAAATTTTTTTAACATTTGGGGGATTTTTTTAAAGCTTTGAGTTACAAATTCTATCTCTCCCTCCTGTATACTTGATATGGTAAGCAATCAGATATAGGTTATGTATGTGCAATCACATAAAGCATTTCCATATTATTCATTTTGTATAAGATGACTCAAATAAAAGAAAAAAAGTAAAAAAATAGCATGCTTCAGCCTGAATTCAAATAATATCAGCTCTTTCTCTGGAGGCAGATAGTATGCTTCTTCACTGATCCTTTGGGATTGTCTTGAATCATTGTATTGCTGAGAATAGTTGTCATTAACAGTTCTTCCTTGAATAATATTGCTATTACTGTGTTCAACATTCTTCTGGTTCTGTTCATTTCACTTTGCATCGATTCATGTAAGTCCTTCCAGGATTTTCTGAAATCATCCTGCTTGTCACTTCTTATAGTACAACAATATTCCATCATAATTATATACCATAGTTTGCCCAGTTGATGGGCATTCCTTCAATTTCCAATTCTTAGCCATCACAGAAAAGGCTGCTATAAATATTTTGTACAAATCGGTCCTCACCCCCCCTTTTTAATGACTTTGGGATATAGACCCAGCAATGATCTGGATCATTGCTGGATCAAAGGGTATGCTCAGTTTTATAGACCTTTGGGCATATTAAGGAGCTTACATTCTAATAAGAGAAAGACAATGCATGTTTTGGACACAGAATTCAGAGGGAATGGTGACTAGGGTCATAATGCAATTCACTGGCACATCCTTACCAAGAATAGTAGTGTTGATTTGACTACTATTCTCAGAGTTAGAAAGGAGAGAGGGGAGGATAATGTACACATACAGTAATATGGCATAGAGGTGGCTGGAAAGAGATGTCATAAGCCCGAGACCAGGTTATGTGGGGTGAAAGATTAATAATCAAAGCCCAGGGTCACAGATATGGTACCTTCAGTTCTAAAAGGAGGCAGAGATTGGAGTCCAGGCAGCATGGCATGGAGATGACTGGGAAGTGGTGTAGTGGATCTGATGGGCATCTTTTGATGATGAGCCTCTTGGCACTAACCTGGGCTGGTGCTTGGATGGTAGGCACACAGTTGCTGCACTCGTCACTGAAACCTTTTGAGCCTGGGAGGACGAGCCTGTAAGGGTTCCAATTAGCATAATTTTTGAGGATTCAGGGGCCCAGCATGCCACAATGAAGATTCAGAGACAGATGTCAATGGAGTAGGTGTCTATGTCATGACAAGAGCTGATATTCCTATAGTTCTTAGCATGGTCAACAAATCACTTTCACTGACATCATCTTCTTTGATCATTGTAACACTCCTATGTGAGTGTCTAGAGGATCATACCTCCTCATCTAAGGGTTACCCCAGAACCTGGAGTCCCTCTCTCCTCCAGCTACTCATGGAATGGAGGTAAATATTTCCTTGCCTGTGGTTTTGACTTTCTTTGTTTTCCCAGTCATTAGTACAGTGACTAGTTAACAGTATGCACTTCTAATTTTTTTTTAATTTATTTATGGAAGCAATCAGAGTTAAATGACTTGCCCAAGGCCACACAGCTAGTATAGGAGAACATATTTGAACTCAAGTCCTCCTGACTTCATAACAGGTGCTCAATCCACTGCACCACCTAGCTGCTCCCAATAGTATGCACTTACTAAGTTCTTGTTGACTGACTGTTGATGCCAGTACTGAGTCCCTATCCCTGTTTACAGAGGAGGAAAATGAGCACATAAAGTGACCCATAGAATTGAAGCATAGTTGATCTGAAAGGAATTGTAGGGGTTTTTTTTGGTTCATTTTGATGAAGTAGTTGAGACCCAGAGAGGAGGTCCTCTTAGCCAAGAAGACCAGCAGAGCTGGGATTGCAACCCAGTTCCTTCGATTGCAAATCTAATACCTTTCCTTTGAACCATAAGATGAGAATACAATCACTCCTTCAGTGATCTGGGGGATTTGAGAGATTCTTCCTGGCCCCAGATGGCAGAACTAAGGGCAATGGGTGAAAGTTTGCAGGAAGATAGATTTGGATCCAACAGAAGGGAAAATGTCCTAATGATTAGACTTACCCCAGATAGAAATGAGCTGCTTACTTGAGTAATCCCAGTTCTCTGCACACAATAAGCTCCTACTAAATATATGGTTTTGTTTTTGGTGTTATTGGTGCTCCCCATCACTTCAAGCAGAGGATGGATGGTCATTTGTTAAGCTGTTGTAAAACTGGACCAGATGGCTTCTGGGATCCATTCCAGCACTCAGATCCTGGATTCTAAATGTGCTGAGTTCCTAAAATGAATCATTAACCTCTCAGAGGTGGTCTGACAAGGTCCAGACCCCTAACATTCTAGCATTCCCTGGAGATAGGATACTGCTAACTCTTGAGAGCTAAGAGTTGAGCGTAGTGGTAGGTAGTAGTTTTTAAGTAGAAGGTGGAATGAATGAAAATCATTTAAGAAGCATTTACTATGTATGTGTGCTAAGGGCCAGGGCACTTACAGGCCAGGGCAATACAAAAGCAAGATAGTCCCTACCTTCAAGGAGATTACATTCTAATAAAGCGAGATAACCCACTTAGAGGAGTGGTGACTAGGGGAGTGTTTGGGGTTTGGGAAGCTACAGAGATTTTGAGCCATTGGGGAATCTACTGACATACCTTTCCAGAATCCATGGTAATGTAGATTTGACTACTAAGAGAAACAGCACAACATGATAGATAGAGAGAACTGTTCTGAAAACCAGAACAATCTGGTTCACGTCCCACTTCTGACACATACTGACATGATGACCCTGGGAAAGATACTCAACCTCTCAGTTCTTTAGGAAGCTAAGACTAAAAGTTCCAGAGAAGGTGACAACCTATGTTCGTAGAGGGGATTTCCTCACCTGGGCATTCTCTATAGTAATGAACTCCCAGATTCAGTCTCTAACTCCTGTCCTGGAGCAGTAGGTGAAAAGGGAGTGTTTGGGAATCTAGACAAAGGCAAGAAGGTAGGAGTAGACAGCTGGCTTGGATGAACAGCACGGTCTGATCTGGAGCTGGCTAGATACTGCAGCTTCTTTGAGTTTACTGTTACCAAGAAAGGAGTTCTAAAGATGAGGGTAATATGGCTCCCATGGCAGATCCCTGTAGATCCAAGGTCTGGAGAATACATGGCAGGTAGCCAGGGTAGATGACTGGACATGGAGTCTGACACCTATAGGAAGAACAGAGGTTCTTTAAGAAGCTGGAGTAGATGGGCCGGCCGTGTTGAAATGCTCTATCATAAGGAGCCTATCCACTGTGTGATGTACCCTTAGAATTCTCATTCCACTTTGAAGCCATCCTAGGATACCTACACATTTAATTCTACTTTTTGTCCACCCCACGTGGCTTAATCAGGCAGCATGAGAGTCCTGGGCTTGAAGCCAGAAGACCCGGGCCTGAGTCACACGTAAACCACTCACTGGCTGTGAGTAGAAAATAGTCACTTTCGACTAACTTTGATAGACTGGGCTTCTCTCAGCAATGCAAGGTTATAAGACAACTCTAAAAGACTCATGATGGAGAGAGATGTCTACATTCAGAGAAGGAACTACAGAGTCTGAATGCAGATTGAAGCACACTGTTTGCTCTCTCTTTTTTTTGTGTTTCGTTTTGTTTTGCTCCTTCTTTCTCATTGTTCACTCCATTGGTTATAATCCTTCTTTACAACTTGACTAACGTTTAATGGGAAGGTATTTGTAAAACCTATACTGGATTGTGCCACCATGGCGGGGAAAGAGGGGAGAAGAAAGAGGGGAAGAAAATTTGGAATTCAAGGGATTATGGAACTGAATGTTATAAACTAAAAGTAAATAAATTTTTTTAAAAAGAACACAGTTGGGGTGGCTAGGTGGTGTAGTGAGTAGAGCACTGGCCCTGGAGTCAGAAGGACCTGAGTACGGATCCAGGCTCAGACACTTAACACACACAAACAAAAACCTAGCTGTGTGACCTTGGGCAAGTTACTTAACCCCAATTGTCCTCCAAAAAGCAAAAAAAAGAACACAGTCACTTTCCCTCTGTGAGCCTCAGTTATCCTATCTGTATACTGGGTACACTAAATCTTGCACTCTGCCTCATAGACTGATTGAAAGCATTTGGTGAACCTTTAAATCTCATAGACATAGTTATTTTTAAATGATTATTTTTATCATCATCTTCACCACCATCTACAGCATCATTATTGCTGTAATTAGCATAATTGGTGCCATGCCCATGTGTGTTGTCCCATACTTTGATATTTGCCTAAGCTCTTATTGGTCCCCTCAGATCCAGTACCCAGCCTGCCCCATCATGGCATCTCCCAGCATGGTAGGAAACATGGTTCTTCTGTGAGTTTGTTCCTTCGTCTGTTTGCCTAACTATCCAATCTGCAACAAAACTAGGACTCAAAGTGCTTCTATAGTGGCTGCTCAGGCTAATCCAGAATCCCAGAGTCACAGGAGTTCAGAGTTGAAAGGAACCTTGGCAAGTACCCATGCCACTCCCTATCCGAGAGTGAACCACTAGATGGCCTCTGAGGCAAGTGATTGTCCAGCCTGTGCTTGAAGACCTTTAGTGGGAGGGAATCTACAACAGCCTCCAGAGGCAAGGCAAACTGTTTCACCGGCTCTCATGGTTAGAAAGTTTTCCCTCACATTGTCTTAATGTACCTTTTAGCATCTTCTGCCTAGTGCCTCTAAATCTGCCTTCTGAGACCAAATAGTAGTGTGGCTCACTAGAAAAAATACTGAATCTGCAGTCAGAGGATCTGGGTTCCAATTCTGCCTCCCATATCTACCTGCATAAGGGGAAGTCCCTGAATCTCTTTGGGCCTCAGTTTCCTCTTCTGTAAAATGGAGCAGCTAAATGGTACCATGGATAGAGCACAAGGCCTGGAATTAGGAAAACTCATCTTCCTGAATTCAAATCCAGCCCCAGACACTTACAAGCTGGATGACCCTGGGCAAGTCACTTAACCCCGTTCATCTAAGTTTCCTCATCTGTAAAATGAGCTGGAGAAGGAAATGACAAATAACTCCAGTATCTCTGCCAAGAAAACCCCAAATGGGTCACAAAGAGTCAGACAGGATGAAATGATTGAACCATGACAAAGTGAGCAGGGGTTGGGCTAGGTGGCCTCTGAGAACGCTGCCAGCTCTCAGTCTAGGAACCTATATCAGAGCAAGTCTAATCCCCCTTCCAAGTGAAGTCCTTAAATACTTATCGTTGTCATACCCCCTCCATCTTCCTTAATAATAATAGCTTGTTCTCCTATTTGAGCCTCACAACAACCCTAGGAGGTAGGCGCTCTTATTATCCCCATTCTATAGATGTCAAAACTGAAGCAAACGGAGGTTAAGTGACGTGCCTAGAGTCACACAGCTAATAAATACCTAAGACCAGATTTGAACTCAGATCTTCCTAACATCAGATCTCATGCTCTATCCACTGTGCCACCAAGCTACCTACAACATCCACTGGCTATCCACCCCAATTCCTCAATCTGTCCTCCTGGGGCATGAACTTGGGGCCCTCTCCTATCTGGATTGCCTTTCTTTGGAAATTCTTAAAGCTATCAATGCCCTTCCTGAAATGTAGTGCCCAAAACTGACTCCAATATTCCAGGGCAAAATACAGTAGGCTCATCAGTTCCTTATTCCAAGAAGCCACATCTCTTGAGGTAGCCCAATCAATCATTCAATCAAAAGGCAGACAGATGCAAGAGATATTATAGAAAGAGGATGAACAAGACTTCACAACTAGACATGTAGGGGAATTGGAAAGATGGCAGTCCTCCCAACCAAAATAAGGGAGTTTGAAAGAAGGGTGGTTTTGAGAGGAAAGTGTTCAGCTTGGGACCTGTGGAGTTTGAGATGCCCATAGGAGAGCCAGTTGAAAATGCAGAATTGGAGCTCAGGAGAGAGACCAGAGCTGGATATATAGACCTCAGAATCACCTGTGTAGCGATTGTAATCAAACCCCAGGGGAACTAATAAACCCAAGATTTCGTTAGCTTTTGGAGGGGTTGCCATATGACATTGTCGACTGATACTGAATTTAGAGTCAACCAAAATCCTTAAATTTTTTTGTTCAGAAAAACTGTCTCACCATTTGTCCTACATCTTACACTGGTGAAATTCATTTTTTGAACCCAAGTGTGATACTCATCCCTATTGTTACTCCTCACTTCCTGATATACCCTGTGGCCAAGTTCTGACATGGATCAGTTGCCAGGAATGACAATAAGAAGAAGCCCAACCGGGTAGAGATGTGTCTATTGTGGTTGATGACCAACCACAAACATAGCCTAGCCTTTCCCCCACAGACCATCCCTTGGAGTAGACCAGACCAGAGGTGATTGAGAGTCTGAGAACCCCATGGAGTGTAACTGGGCTCTGCTACTGACTCACTGTATGGCCTTTGGGGCAATTCATTTAACCTCCTAGCATCTCTGTTTTCTCTTAGGGACCATAACAGCCAACTACCTCACAGGGATGTTGTCAGAATTAATTAATGCGTGTAAATCACTTTGAGATCCCTGGGATGGAGGCTCTCTGGAAATGCAAAGCATTATTTATTATCAGTGAGGGATTTATTTGCTTGCAAATCGACTGGGTTGAGGGGAACGGGAAAGATGAGACAAAGGACAAGGGATCTAAATAGTGCATTTCCAGATCCTTCAGGGTCAGAGAGGTTTCCCAGAAACTCTTCCATCCCTCTCACCTCCTGGGGACACGTTGGGAATCATTCCAAGTCCGAGCACTCCCTACCACCCAGGGAGTTACTAGGTAGGCTTGTATGAGAAGGGCAATGATTAAATTGGAAAGAACATTGTTCCAGGACTCCAAATACCTGAGTTCTAGTCCCACCTCCACCATTGACTCGCTGTATAAGTTTGGGCAAATCGTTTCAATCAATCAATCAATCAATCATTTCCCCTTTCTAGACCTCAAATGCTTCATTTATTTAAAAAAAATGTTTTTTAACTGAGTGATCTCTGAGGGCCCTTCCATCTTCAACATCTCATGTTCTATGTTCCAAGATACATGTTTCAAAGTCCCTTCCAGTTCTAATAGTCTCTATTCCATTATTCTAAGGTCTCTTCCATTCCTGACAGTCTGTGCTCTGACTTGTCTATGTCTTAAGGGCCTTTCGTATTCTAATATTCTCTGTTATAAATTCTCCTCCAGCAATAATATTCTACTCGGTCTGTTCTAACATTCCCTGACGTAAACAATAGCATACTATGTCCTAAGGTCCCTTCCAGCCCTCACATTCTCTGGTGAGCCTAACCTGCAGTCCTAGCAGTTTCGGTTGGGAGGCAGCTCCACCTGATTGGCACGTGTCTGTCAAGACAGCGGACGTGTTTGGCAAACAGGAGCAGGCAAAATCACACAGTGGGATCCTCTGTACCTTTACCTTTTTGACTGCCATTAAAATGGGTGGGGGAGAGGGATGAAATTTAAGATTTGCCCAGACTCCAAGCCAGCATTAGGACATTAAAAAAAACTCTGTCTAGCCATCAATTTCTAAGGAACGAGAAAAAGCCAGGCAGCCCCATCGAAGCCCATTTCCTTTGTAGCCCTCCAGTCCCCCAGGATGCCATGTAATTGTTTCTTGAATGACCCCAATATTTTCACCTCAGTAACCTTGCCTGGGAGCTGCTCAACATATTTATGATTCTAGCTGCTTGAAATCTACTCCACACAACCCGTTCTGAATTTCTGTTTCTGCTCTCTCCGTGTGGGTCCCCTGTTCTCTTATCGGCGCTGTAACTCATGCTGACATTATCTGCACCGTTTAGGATTTTATACACTTTAATTTAACTCCCTCATTGTTATTGCCTGGACTTCAAGGTTTTAAGTTTTAATTCTCCCCTTCTCTGGGATAGACAAGTATAATTTGTTTGCTATCAAGTACGATAAATATGTTTGCTTATGAGAAAGGAAGCTTTTGAGGGGAGAAGCCAGGCATCAGCTAGTCTGAGGGTCACTTGGTCTGAGGGGGACTTGGCCTGCATCTTTATTCGTCCCTTCCTTCCTATTTCCTCAAGCACCACACACAGAAGATGGGCAGTTGCTGGCAAGAGTAATCATAAGGTTAAAGGTTTGTCCATGCCTGGCAAGTAGGATGATTGATTAGCCAAAGACTTCAGGGGAAATTCTCAGACTTGAAGAGCTATGAAGTAGGTTACCTCCTCCCTGGATGATTTTCAGGCTGGGAGAGATAGCCATCTGGCAGAGCTAAGTTAGGCACAGTCCTGCCTGGGGGCAGAGGGAGGGACAAGATGACCTCTGAAAAGCTGTCTCAGCCCTCACAGCTCCATGAAATAGTAATCATTCCTGCTTCAGTTAACACTTTGAAGTTTATAAAGTTCTCCTACAATAACTCTATGAGATAGGCATTGTATTAATTGTCCCCATTCGATAGAACCAAAAACTGAGGTTCATAGAGGGGTGTGACTTGCCCATAAAGGGCTTTTCTCCAACAACTACGAGGTAGACAGTGCAAGTCTCTGTCCCTGTCGAGGCTCTGCCCCAAGTTAGCTGTGTGACATTGGGAAAGTAGCTTCCTTCTCTGGGTCTCAGACTTTTCATCTATAAAAGGACAGGTTTAGACTGGTTGATCTTCAAGGTTCCTTCTATGTCTGAATCCTCTGGTTTACATTTAACAATGGAAGAAACCAAAACCCAGAGAGAGGTAGTATCAGAGACAGCATTTGAACCCAAGCCTCCTGACTCCAAGCCCAGTGCTTTTTTCCCACTGCATTTCCCACCATATAGCACAAACACTGTGACTGTTTGGTGACAATGTCATAACAGAGATTCCTTGGTTTCCCAAAAGTTCCATCTGAAGGTCAAGATGGCACTCTCTCCTTCCCAGAATTCTCTCCAAGGACCTCCCAGAACCTTCTACTCTCAGGACTCAAAAGGCAATTTTTCTAAGATAAAAGAAAAATGCTGAAGGGTTTTGTGGTTGCATCTGTGTGTATATGTGCTTTTGTCTTTCCATCTGATTTTCTCATCTTGGGTTATAATTGAGGAATCCAGGAAACAGGGACAAAGGGTGAGCCGCAGGGACCCCGGCTTTCCTCAGCTGGGCTCAGCACATTCAGAGCAATGAAATACACCTGCAGAATGCACTGAATTCTGTCTCTGGGGGCCCTTACAAGTGCTGATGACTCGAAATTCAGCCTGAGCAGATGGCCGTGAAGCCACCTTCAGCTCCCCCCGGAGGAAGGCAGGACATATTCCTGTCATTTCACGGGGCACAGGTGAGGGGAAGGAAATCAACAGGACCCCGGCGGCTCAGGAAGACTCAGGACCTCTTGAAACCCAGGTCTCAGAGTTCAGGGTCAAAGTGAGATCAGCTGCCTTCACAAAGAGGGGGAAACTGCTGCATTTCATAGGATTTAGAGAGCGAAAAGACCTTAGAAAACTATCCAGTCCAACCTCCTTTTACAGATGAGGAAACTAAGATACAAAGTAAGAAAATTACTTGCACAAGGTGATAGGAAACAGCAGAATGAAGGTTGGGCAGTACATGAAATTATACTATGTTCTGTCTAAGTCTTGTGCCATATCTTTGGGGGCAATGAGATGACCCATTAGCACCACCCCCACCCAAGGAAAGGCAAAGGGTTTCAAGCTCCACTGAAAACATCTTGGCCCCAAATAGCAGTGACAATTGTGTTATGAAAATGGAGCCACCATTGCCTAATGTAGGGAAGGCCAGAGTCCAGCATTTAAGTCGGTGACAAATCAGGGTTCCTCTCCCTACACAGATGGAGCCAGATCATGCTGGGAATTAAGGACAAGTACCAAACCAGACAGAAGAGAAGGGATGGAGGGAAAAAGGAAAGTGGTCTTAACTGTGATCTAAAAGGACAACCAGAATTTCCTGCTGGGGATAAAGAGAAAAGCTTTCCTGGGATCAACAAAATGAAAGAGCAAGGCAGGAGTTGAGAAGCAGGGTCAGGTGAGAAGTCAACACCAAGGGTGAAACTCAGTCATTTGGGGAATTCTATGGAGAAAATAGCCCAAGGGATCAATAAATGAAGGTTCCTCCCACACAAAGTCTCCTAAAACCACCATGCTCTATCCATGCCTTTTCCTCACTCTGTGCCACTAAGAAACCACACAACTATAGAATAGATATCATGCTTGGAAAATTTACCAATGACTTGAAGCTGAGAACATGGTTAATATGGCATTATCAGGATCCAAAAAAATCTCAAGCTACTAGAATAATGGACCAAATCTAAGATTATATTTAATAGGGATAAATGTAAAGTCCTATACTCAGGCTCTGAGAGTCAACTGAACAAGTACAAGATGAAAGAGGTGTGGTCAAACATCTTCTTGTGACTTGGTTACCTATAGTTTGTGTGAAAAATATATGGGGAGATCAATGATGAGACCTGCTAACTACCTATTAGAGAGAGATAATGGACTCAAGGTGCAGAAGGAGACATATAGGCACAGGGCCCCAAAATTCTTAGGAAAGTTTTATAATAATAATAATAATAATAATAATAATAGCTGATATTTATATAGCACTCACTATAGGTCCTGTTCAATTCTTTAAAAATATTTAGCACAATTGATCCTCATGACACCCATGGGAGGTAGGTGCCATTATCACCCCCACTTTACAGATGAGGAAACTGAGGCAAACAGAGTCACACAGCTAATAAGTGTGTAAGACAAGATTTGAACTGACTTTGGACCCGACATTCTACCCACTGTACCACCTAGCTGTCTTTAACATTATAACACTTACTAAAACTTTTGGAATACCTTGTATATTTTTTGATATGGCCAATGACGGAATTTGTTTTGCTTGACTATGTATATTTTTACACATTTTGTTTTTCTTTATTTTTTCCCCCAGTAGGAGATATTGAGGAGAGAAAGAAAAGAGATTTTTATTAATTAATTTTTTAACAAAATCTGGTGATTTTAAAGGACTGTAAGCTAACCATGAATCAAGAATATAATGTGGTAGTCAAAAATGCTAATGGGATCTTAACCTGCATTAAGAAAGGAAAACAATCTGAGATGAGGGAGGTGATAATCCAGCTGTCCTCTACCCTGGCCAGACCATATCTTGGGATACTATGTTCAGTTTTAAGAGCCATATAATGATTATTATAACAATTACCCCAAATGAAGGATAGACGTGGCACCTCAAGAAAGAATACTGAAGGTTGCTAAATGCTGAGTTTGGGGAATTCTGATTTATAATGAATTAGGTGACTGATTATTGGGGTTAGGTCCCCGGAGATAACCCCTTGTTTACAGATACCCTAGAAAGGTCAAGGCCTCAGAGAATCCTCTAGTCCTATCTCTTTGAGGGCTGAAAGGCTAGCCAGTCTTTCATCATGGGGCCATGTGGTGCCATTAGAGCTGGTGATTTAGAAATGCTGATGACTAGGAAGATTGCCTCAGAAGATAACAATCTTCTATTTCTAGAGCCTTCTGCAGTTTACAAATCTCTTTCCTCAGAGCAGCTCTGGAAATTAGATAGTGAAGGATGACAATCCCCATTCTAAAGATGAGGAAACTGAGACTCAAAAGGGTCATTTGCTCACTATCGATCAATCAGGAAGCATCTACAAACTACAAACTACAAACGTACTGTGCATGTGCCAAGAAACGCTCTAGGAACTAGGGATCTGAGGACAGACGTGAGACAATCTGTACTTTCAAGTAACTCGTATTCTATCACTTAGCTGGGTGAGTGTTAGCGTCCTGAACCAAATCTTAGCCTTCGTCTATCTCCAAGATTCTTACTACCCTCCTATGTCAAGAGGCTGAGGATTGAGAATGGAAAGGAAACCTAAAGATCGCCTAATCAAACACTCCCATTTTGCAGACGAGAAAACTGAGGCCCAGGGGTTCTCACACTCCCCTGAGATGGACAAGGGGGTGCCCTGTCCTAGGCCGGCGCAGCAGCTCTGCCCTGGCTCCAGGACAGGCCAGCGGAGGGATGGAGCCCGATTGTTGCCTCGCCAGAGCACGAGGGTACCCGAGCTGCACTTTCGGTGGGAGATTTACAGCCTTGGCATCTGTCACTGTCTGGGAAGGGAGGAGGGGGCCGGGAAAGAGAAAGCAGAAAATATTGGCTTTTCTTCCGAGGGCCTCTTTGGGAGACTGTGCTGTTTGGGAGAGTTTTAAACTCTGGCCGCCCATGACAGCCCTTTAAAGACGCTGTACTTCTCTGAGGGTCTCCCGGTGCAATAAAAGATTATCAGCTAAATAAAACAAGCACTGACTGATACCTCTACGCCCTGCTGGATTGAAATTGTGTGAACAAAGTGGTTTTCTCCCCGAGATTTATGGCCTGGGCTGGCGGCAGGCAGTCAGCCCGGCCAGAGAGAACTGAGGCTCTTATATCTAGGACTCCTCTGCTGCCGGGGTCTAGCGCGGAATGCAGGTTTTTATTTAATCTTCCATTGGGTGGGACTGATGCAGAAAATGGGAAAGGACATTCATTTGAAACCAAATTACGAAACCACATTTGGAGGTTCCAAGCTCCGCCCCCCTCCTCTCCCCCTCCCTCAACCTTCCTGGGGCTCCCTTTCACTGGAGCTATAAAATCCCTCCTCTCAGCTTGACAACCTCCCGCCATGCAGAGCACAGCTCACATTTAATTCCTAAAATAAAGACGACCGAGCCAAACCAATCCCAAGGCTGCCTGGAGCCAGGAATTGCCACTGACACGTGCACCCCTAGTCCCCCCTACCAAATGATCATTCAATTCAAATGAAAAAAGCATTTATTGAGAGCCTACTGTGTGCCAGACAGGAATCACAGACAAAAAAATAAATCAGTCCCGGCCTCTTTAAAGAGCTTCCAGTGTGTGTGTGTGTGTGTGTGTGTGTGTGTGTGTGTGTGTGTGTGTGTGTGTTATGGGTGGGTGGGTAGGTTAGGGGTAAGGGACAGAAGTGGACTTCTATACAAATATTTATAGAATAAATACAAAGTTGTTTCTAGGATTGGGGGTGGGGTGGGCAGTGCAGGGCAGGCCAGGAAATGAATTACACATTGAAAATGGAGATGAGAGGGATGGCAGTACCTAACTACAGGGGTTAAAGCCAAAGCTGAGGTCTTTCTTCCTCCCACAGTCTCCTACTATGTGAGGGTCCCATTTTCATCCTTCCTCACTGAGCAGGGGTGAGACTGTGTGACCCTTCCTGTTGGTATAAGAAGACTGCCCAAAGAAGGTTAAGGGCCTTGAGGAAACAACAACTGGAGACATATGGTAAAAACACAGGATCAGCAAGATGTTGGGCTTGGTAGGTGGTACTTTGGATAGAGTTGCTGGCCTGGAATCAGGAAGATATGAGTTCAAATCTGGCCTCAGACATTTATTAGCTGTGTGACTCTGGGCAAGTCATTTAACCCAGTTTGCCTCAGTTTCCTCATCTACAAAATGATATGGAGAAAAAAATGGCAAACTACCCCCAATATATTTGCCAAGAAAACCCAAAATGAGGTCAGAAAGAGTTGAACATGAAAACAACTTTACTTAAACTAGGAAGAACAGATACATAAAATGTTAGTGTTGGGAGGGACCTTAGAACACAAGATAATAAAACTTGGAACCTAAACTGTAGGGCTGAATTACTTTTGTGAATATATTGGACCAAATGGCCAATGTGGCCCATTCCAACTTTCAAATTCCATGATTCTGTGATTCTATAAAGTGATCTTAGACTATAGAATATTAAAATATAGATTAGAGTTGGTGAAGATCTTCGATATAGAAGCTATAGCCAGAAGCAAAAAATAAATGACAAATAATAAATAATATTTAGAGCATAAAATGTTAGAGCATAGAATGGAACAATCAGAAGGGAAAGAAGGGGAATTAAAACGGAAAAGGAAAAGAACCTAATTATACAAAAATATTTGTAGCAGCTCTTTTTCTGATGGCAAAGAATTGGAAATTGAAGGGATGCTCATCAATTGGGGAACAGCTTAAAAATGTAGCACATGATTATGATAGAGTACTATTGTGCTATAAGAAATGATGAGTAGTGATGGAAAATGCTATCTGCATCCAGAGAAAGAATTAGGGAGTATGAATGCAGATTGAAGCACACTATTTTCTCTGTTTTTTCAGTTTTAATTTTTTCTTTCTCATCATTTTTCCCTTTTGTTCAGATTCTTCTTTCACAACATGACTAATGTGGAAATATGTTTAAGATGATTGTACATGTATAGCCTATATCAGATTGCATGCTGTCTTGGGGAGGGGGCAGGGGAGAAAGGAGGGGGGGTAATTTAGAACTCAAAATCTTATAAAAGTGAATGTTGAAAACTAAAAATAAACTAATTTAAAAAAAAAAAAGAAATGATGAGCAGGATGCTTTCAGAGAAACTTGAGAAGAATTATATGAACTGATGCAGAATAAAGCAAACAGAACCAAAAGAACATTATACATAGTAACAGCAATATTGTACAATGGCCAACTGTGAATGACTTAGCTATTTTTCACAATACAATGATCCAAGATAATTCTGAAGGACTTATGATGAAAAATGCTATCCACTTTCAGAGAAAGATTTGATAGAGTCTGAATGCAGATCAAAGCATACCGGTTTTTTACTGTCTTTGTTTTTCTTGGGGTTTTTTGTCTTTGTTTTCTTTTACAACATGACTAATATGGAAATAAGTCTTACATGACTACACATGTATAATCTTTATTGAATTGCCTTCTCAATGAGGAAGGAGGGTAGGGAAGTTGGAAGAAAATTTAGAACCCAAAATTGTAAAAATAAATAAATAAATAAAAAGTTTTTAAAATTGTCTTTACACAGAAAAAAATAAAATATTAAGTTTTTAATGTAAAATTACAGACTATAGCATTGTAGGGGTTAGAATTGGAAAGAATCTTAAGTACCATATAGTCCAACCCCCTCATTTCACAAGAAAGAAAAAAAACAACTAAGACTCAGAAATGTGATGTGGTATAGAGAGCACTGGAATTGGAATCAGAGGGCCCCAGGTTTGAAAGCATTCAGTAGACACTTAACCTCAGGCAAGATGATGCATTTCCCTGAGCTCATGTTCTATAACTATAAAATGGGCACACCAACTCTGGTAACTGCCTACTGTACAGGGCTGATGGGATCATCCAAAGAGATTATAGGATACTATTTCAAGGTAAGCTTTTAAAATCAAGTGGCTTACTTAGGATAAAGGGTAGCACAGTGAATAGAGCATCAGACCTGCATTCAAATTCTGACCTCAAACACTCAATAGCAACCCTGGGAAAATCAGTTAATCTCTGCCTATCTCTGTTTCTTCCACTCTAAAATGCAGATAACAACAGCACCTGCCTCTTAGACTTGTGAGGATCAAATGAGATGTTTGTAAAACACTAAGTAAAGTGTTTGGCACATAGTAAGTGCTCAATAAATGTTTCTTTCCTTCCTTCAAAATACGATTAGAATCCAGGTCTCCTGACTCCTAACCTAAAAGTCTTTTTCACCACAATGTGCTATCCCCTTCTCAGTTTTTTTTTTCTTTCTGGAAGATGGTACAACCTAAAGAAAAGCGTCCTGGATTTGCACTCAAAGGATGGGGACTAAAATCCTGGCTCTTTCAATTTACAACCTGTCACTCTGAATCTCATTCAGATTCTTCATCTATAGAATGAGAGAACTGGACTAGATGACCACTAAGGTAGCTACTATCTCTACATCTGTGATCCCTTCTCCAGAAATTGTCCTATCAGTTTAAAACTTAGAGTGGTCCTCCAGACACATAGGTCTGATCCATCAGTTGGCACCGACTCACTCAGCTCCTACTATGTGCAGGGCAGAGTTCCGGGACCAAGAAACAATGTGGCCCTGTGCTAAGTGTACAGGGGAAATCTCAGCTCCCCAGTTCATCACTATGCACGAGTTTCTTGGTTCTGCTGCTCTCCTAAGCTCCCCCATCCATTACCCTGAACAAAGGCCAACCAGCTGACAGTGGGGATAAGGAGACTTTATTGTCAGGATCGGAAACAGCTGATTTTCATTCATCTCCACCCACACAGAGAACACATTTCACTCTCCGAAAGCTCCCTGCTGTGTATTGTGGGCTTGTAGGATCCCTCCTAGTTTTAAAGAGAGAATTTATCTATGGGGAAAAAAAGCACTAGCATTGGCAGAAACAAGGAACTTGGCTCAAAGTGGCAGCCCTATGTTTCACTGAAGGATCACAGTTTAAGGGAGCTAAGTCCTTCTCCAGAATCTCAAATGTCTCAGCTGGAAGACACCTTAAACCGCAGAAGGTTAGACAATAGATTGTCTAGACAATAGATTGTAGAATGTTTGAAGAGACCTTGCCGGGGTGGGGAACCTCAAGGCTGCAGGTTCCCCACCCCTGCCTTAGGTTATAGGATATTTAAACATATAATGTACATCTTTGGGACCTGTCTAAGAGAGAAAGAGAGATGGAGCTAGAGGGAGACAGGCAGACACAGAAAGAGACATTCAGATACCAAATGTATGTGCCTTTAGATATAGTTGGTCCAGACCAGTGATATAATTTTCCCTCCCAGATCAGCAACTCATCTGTAACTCAGAGAGCTGACAAGGGGCACTGAGAAGTGAAATTACTTGAGCATATTCACATAGTATCTCTGTGTGTATACACACAAATAGTGATGTGCTGGCAAATGGTTTTTAACAACCAGCTCTCTAAAAACACATAACAACCTTTTAAATTCAAACAACAGTATTCACATTTTCTCCATCACTTTCTTAAGTCTAGACAATTAACAAAACAATAAATCAAGCCCAAATTTGTAGCATCTGCTGATTTCCAGGGTGTAAATGCTCATGCTGAAAATTTAATAATCAGCTCTCACTAGCCAGTTCAAGCTGGTTTCAGCACATTCCAGCACACAGATATATAGATACTGTAAAAAAAAGTATATATACATATGTATACACACATGTACAGTATGTATATATGTGTACCTATATACACAGATATATACATGCATACTCTATATGTATATATATGCTATATACACATATAAAAACATACATGAAAGAACTAACTCAACATCTGCCTATCCAGCTACACGTCAGAATTGCGACAATCTGCGTTTTATTAAACCTTGTTTTTCTAATGAGGAAAGGAAAAATTAAACCACAAATTTAAAGAAATGAGAAATCTTAGAATTTGTAAAAGGAAACTTATAGACTATCAAATCCTAGACCCTCAAGCTAGAAAGAGACTCAGCAGATATCTAACCCAATTGCAAATTGCTGAAAGCAGGGGTCTCCTATACAACATCCCCAACCAATTGTTAACTAACATCTGCTTAAAGACTTCCAGTTATGGGGAACCTACCATCACCATGGACAGCTGCACTACTTTGGGACAACTTTAATCGTTAGAAAGTGATATTATATTATATTAATCTGCCTCCTCATAACTTCCACCCATTCCTCTGAGTTATGTCCTATGGGGCCAAACCAAATAAATCTAATCCCTCTTTGTATGACAGCCTTTTGAATGTTCAAAGAAGACCATCATGGTCTCCCAAGACTTCTCCAAGCTAGACATACCCCATTGATTCAGCTGGTCTGATTCAGCTAGTATGATATTGTCTCCAGTTCTCTCACTAATACTTTCAATGTTTGCTTCAATATTTGGGTGAGCAGTGGTCTCATTGGTATAGGCTTCAAAGGTGAAAAACAGATTAATCTCTTCCCTCCAGGAGCTTGACATGAACGTATATAACTATACTACAAGTTAGGAGTGACAGGAGACTGGTCAATGAGAGCCCAGCCCTTATGAGCATGTACAAAGAGTCTTTCTGCTTTTTGAGAAGAAATCTCCATATGGACTTCAGAGCATATGCAGGAATTGTAAGTAGTGGCACCCAGGTGGCTCAGTGGACAGAGTGATATGCCTGGAGTCAGGAAGCCCTGAGTTCAAATATGATCTCAAACACTTACCAACTATGTGACCCTGGGCAAGTCAGTTAACCCTGTTTGCCTCAGTTTCCTCATCTGCAAGATGAGTTGGAGAAGGAAATGGCAAACCTCTCCAGAATCTTTGCCAAGAAAACCCCATGGACAGTATAGTCCACAGGGTTGTGAAGAGTTAGACATGACTGAGCCAGATAGTAGAGGGCTCTAAGTGCCAGGCTGAAAAAATTATATTCTGTCCTAAAGTCAACAGGGAGCAACTGAAGGTGCTTGAGCAGGCAAGTGTCATGGTCTATCCTATCATTAGTAACAATAAGTCAAACAAGGGCAAAAGCAAAGTAGGGCAATGTCAATTCTGATGACGGACCTCGTGTGCCCTGAGACCATTATGGCAGCTGTGAAGGCCTGGCAAGAACCATGAAATTCAGGCAAGGCAGACTCTAATTAGCAGCGATACCACTAACTGGCTTAGCACCAAAATCCCTGTGATGTGACCACTCCTAAGAATTAGTGAAATAGACTGGATGGATAAGATTTCAGGCTGACCCTAATAATAACAACTAGCATTTATATAACATTTTATGGTCTCATTGGATCCTCACCACAGGGCTGGGAGGCAGATGTTACTATTACCCCCATTTTATAGATGCAAAAACTAAGGTAGACAGATTATTTGACTAACTCAGAGTCATAACAGCTAGTTATATCTGAAGCTGGATTTGAACTCAGGTCTTCCTGACTTCAGGTCTCTATTCACTGGACCACTTAGCTTCCTCAAACTACTTGAAACCAACATGATGACCAGCTTGATGAGGAAGATACCGAAACAAGAGATGCTCCTTTATGGTCTGGTATCACAAGAGAGAGAGATATGGAAGAAAAAATGAAAAATATCGGGGCGGCTAGGTGGCGCAGTGAATAGAGCGCCGGCCCTGGAATCAGAAGGACCTGAGTTCGGAGCCGGCCTCCGACACTTAATCCACACGAACAAAAAAACCTAGCCGTGTAACCTTGGGCAAGTTACTTAACCCCAATTGCCCTAAAGGGGCGGCTAGGTGGCGCAGTGAGTAAGAGCGCCGGCCTCGGAGTTTGGATGACCCGAGATCAGATCCGGCCTCAAAAAATGAGCACCCACGCATAAATCAAATGACTAGCCGTGTAACCTTGAGCAAGTTACTTAACCCCAATTGCTTTAAAAAAAAAAATGAAAAATATCATTAGTTGACTTGCAATCAATGTTTCAGAGCAGACTGCATTGATCATTAAATCAGGCAAACTACAAATATACATGAAATGAACATGAATACTTTCATTATGGGGCAGTGCTCTATCATAACGAAATTGGAAACAAATCTTGATAGTTACAGGAAAGAGCTTAATGCTGCATTTTTTTTACAATGTCACCCCAGCTCCATCTCACACAATCACATATTGGTGAGCAGAGCAGGTTAAACATAAGAAGTAACTTCTTCTCTAAGTCTAATTTAGATAAAATCAAAGAGCTACACATATCTGAGGAGGGGAAAAGTTGGAGAATTTGAGATCACTGAAAATTTTGACTTAAAAAAGACTCCAGAAATTATAGCTAATAATGAAATAGCTCAAATAATATAATATAAGCTTCTGGAAAGTAGGAATTATTTCCTTTTATCTCTAGTACCTACTACAGTGCTTAGATATAATTATTTGTTGGTAGATTGGTCAATTGATTGAAATGACTTTAAAAAGGAGATAGGCACACTTAGATTAGAATTCTGAAAAGCCTTTTTTGAGTCTGGTAACATGCAGACACCAATGAAAATGAAGTAATTTTTTTTAAGTTAGTATTTCCTATGGCCATTGTGGATGAATATGTTCACCCACAATATCAGATCAAAAATGTAACAATATTTCAGTACCTGCAAACAGCAGCATAGGCAGTGACCATGGCTACAATAAGAACCATAGGAAGAAAAGTGGAGCTATGAATGACCTGAGTCACATATCACCATAGAAAACATGACTTAGAGAAAGCCATTTAAAATCTGGAGAGAAGCATTGGAAGATTACATCAATATTTAGTGGGATGCAGTAGAAAGCGTGAATGCCATATCACCCAGGCCACAAAACATACAGGATGAAATCCAGAAGATAAAAATATATCAGAAATTCTACATTAATAATAATAGCTAGCATTCATATAGGATTTTAAAGTTTGCAAAGCATTTTACCAATTTCAACTCAATTGAACCTCACAACAAACCTGAGGGATAGGAACTATCTTATCATTTTACAGATGGGGAAATTGAGACAAACAGCAGTTAAGTAATTTGACTAGGGTCACCTAGCTAGTTGAATTCAGGTCTTCCTGACTCAGATGCAACTTTCTATCTACTTCACTGCCTAACTACCTCTTCCCTTAATCATCAAATGAAAGCACAACTCAAAAGTTTAATTACCTTTAAGGCACCTAGGTGGCACAATGGATAGAGTGCCAGGTCTGGAGTCAGGAAGAGTCATCTTCCTGAATTCAAATCTAACCTCAGACACTTACTAGCCATGTGACTCTGGGCAAGTCATTTAACCTTGTTTGCCTCAGTTTCCTCATCTATAAAATGAGCCAGAGAAGGAAATGGCAAATAAGATAATGAAGAGTTGGGCATGACTGAACAACAAAAAATACAAGACATTGATTAAAAACTTAACATTTTTAAAGAAGCTGCCATACCAAAATTGCCAAATGCTCAAAATCTCCAAGCTACATGGAACAACTAGGGGGAACAGTGGATAAAGTGATAGACCTGGTGTCAGGAAGACCTGTGTTCAAATTCTTCCCCAGACATTAGCTATGTGACCCTGGGAAAGTCTCTTAGTCTCAGTGTTCTCATCTGAAAAATGGGATGACTCTGCTTCACAGGGTGGTCATGAGGATTAAATGAATAAAAATCTGTAAAGCTCTTTGAGAATTTAAAAGTACTATATAGATTTAGCTATTAGCTTTTTTTTTACTATTAATGAAGAGCTTTCAAAACCTAGAAATCCAGCAAAAGAAATCAAATCATGTCAGAACAGAATGAGAAATACATATCATCCCTGTCACTCTCTCTGCTCTGGAGTTATCTATGTAGCAGGCACTGTGCTAGAGATACAAAGAAAAATAGGAAATATCTCCTGCTCTCAAGGAGATCACAATTGAATAGTAGAGACAGCATGCAAACAATATACAAATAAGCTATACACAGGAAAAATTGGAGATAACAGAGAGAAGACACTAGTAGGCTTTTTTTTTTCATTTTTACTATTTTATTTCTACATAAAGCTACTTACTATTCTGCAGACCACAGGGAGAATAATAATCTCTTTCTTTTTTTTCTTATTTTTTAAAAATGTATTTAGTTTTAGTTTTAAACATTCACTTCCATAAGATTTTGAGTTCCAAATTGGGAAGGCACTACTATTAAGGGGGAACAGGAAAGACTTCCTGGAGAGGGTGGGATTTTATCTGATACTTGAAGGAAGACAGGGAAGTCAGGAGGTGGAGATGAGGAGGGAGAGAATTCAAGACATGGGGGACAGCCAGTGCAAATGCCAAGAGTCAGGAAAAAATATTTGTAGTACACTTTTTGTTATAACAAAAAACTGGAAAGTATAGGTGTGTCTGTCAACTGAGAATGACTGAACAAATTATGACATATAAACATAATGATAAAAGGGATCATTTCAGAAAAAACCTGTAATTTGCATGAACTAGTGCAGAATGAAGTGAACAGAACCAGGAGAACAAACTATATAACTAATAAAATAATATAAAGGAAAATGACTTTGAAAGATTTAAGAACTCTAATCAATGCAACTCTAAAAGAACTATGTGTGAAGCACACCACTAATTTATTGGCTTACAGGTGACTGACTAAAGGTGCCAAATGAGACACTCACTTTCAGATATGGCCAGTGTGTTGATTTGTTTTGCTCAACTATGCTTATATTTTACAAGAGAGGGATTATAGTTTGGGGCAGGTGGGTATTTGGGGGGAAGTGGATGGGTAGTGATAGCCATGCAAACAACAACAACAAAAAAGAAAAGAACCTTAATGAAATTTAAAAAAAACCACAAAGGAGAGAGCAGAAGAAAGTTCAGAAGAGGACCCATCAATATATGGTAGTGTTCTTACTATTGTGTTAAATTCAGTAGATAATTTTTAAAAGATGGTTTTATTTATAGAAAATTCTCATTTCTAATCTTATTTGTATATGGGAATGTCTGGTTTTTTGTTTGTTTTGTTTTGGTTTGTTAAATCAATAATCTAAAAGAAAAATAACAAATAATAAATCTTTGAAAACCATTATTCCACAGCCTTACAGCCACACAGCATTGCTGGAAGAATATTAATGGTAAGAAGATGGGCTTTTGTTTTAGAGGGAAGTTTAAAGTCATTAAAAGCACTCTGGCATTTCCCAAATGCAATCCGATACACTCTGCTACTCCTATTCATTTATTGTTTTGTTTTATTTTTGGAAGGGGGAAAGCAAGGCAATTGGGGTTAAGTGACTTGCCCAAGGTCACACAGCTAGTAAGTATGTCAAGTGTCTGAAACCAGATTTGAACTCAGTTCCTCCTGACTCCAGGGTTGTTGCTCTATTCACTGCACCACCTCGCTGCCCCCCTCGTATTCATTTATGAATCCAATTCATTGTTCATCCGCAGTGCCTGTACTAACTCTTTATATTGGTAGATTGTCTGGGGTCTCCATCCAACAACATGGTCAATACATATTTTGCATCCATCTGACTTTTCTTGCATGGATTGTTTACAAGGTATTTGGATGACTACTTGTTGAGAGCTGGAAGAGACCCTGGAACAGAGAGTTGAAGAGGGAACTTTTGTTTAGGTATGGGTTAGACTTAAATGGCCTCTAAAATTCCTTATAGCTCTGAGATCTTGTGAAATTCTATTAGTAGTACAGGCAACTAATACTATGAGAATTCAAGTAATGGAATTTTTTTTCATCCACGGTGGTCAGGGAGAGATGGGATATGATTTGAACACTGAAGGATGGATGAAGAAGAGGATATCAAAAGCCTGGGGGGGAAATTATGATTCTTATTATTACTAACAAAAGTGATCAAGAAAATCATTAGACTAAACTCTTGGGTGAATATGGATTTTATTTTAAAATCTGCAGTGTTCCAGGATTGGGGTAATCAGTACAACATCATTCATAAATAGAAGCATCTGAAGGATTTTAAAGTCTATGAGGATGGGGGGGCGGCTCGGTGGTGCAGTGAATAGAGCACCGGCCCTGGAGTCAGGAGGACCTGAGTTCAAATGCGGCCTCAGACACTTGACACAAAAACTAGCCGTGTGACCTTGGGCAAGTCACTTAACCCCAATTGCCCTCAAAAAAAAAAAA
Source organism: Gymnobelideus leadbeateri (assembly GCA_011680675.1). NCBI lineage: Eukaryota > Metazoa > Chordata > Mammalia > Diprotodontia > Petauridae > Gymnobelideus > Gymnobelideus leadbeateri. Next base: position 288,609 of record WOXC01004594.1, read on the forward strand.
GTCTTTAAGGAAGGGTGACTAGGTGGCAACAGTGAATAGAGCACTAGTCCTGAAGTCAGGAGGACCTGAGTTCAAATCTGGCCTCAGACACTTAACACTTACTAGCTATATGACCTTGGACAAGTCACTTAACCCCAAATTGCCCTGCCTTCTGCCCTCCAAAAAGACCAAAAAAAAAAAAGTCTATGAGGAATCTCTCTTTCATTTGAACTCTGCACTAGACATCCTCCATGATGATGGCACACACCTTTGGTGAGTACAAAGTTACTACTGTTACACCTTTCATGGATTTTAAAATGATTTTAACATATGCAAGGAAGTTATGTTGAAGAAGAGCCTTAAGGTAGCATTTAACTCTACTGAATCAAAGGCCTTTTTTTAATAGTTAACAAACATTAAGCACCATGTGATCTTGTATTCTTTGCACTTTTCAGTCAATTGTATAAAGGTGTGATCAGCTGTGAATATAATTTGTGAAAACCTATTTGTCCTCCTATTTCTGACAAGGATGCCTTCAATACATGTGCAAATTATTCTCGTAAAGATTTTGTAGAGATGGGAAAGTAGGCAAATGGGTTCATAGTTATTTATATTTTCTTGGTCATTTTTGTCAGTAATAATGAGTTGTGATTTTTTCCAAGATCTTGGCATCCTCCCCTCCATCCATCCTCCAGTATCCAAATCATATTCTTCTTTCCCTGACTACCATGGATGAAGATAACCATTTCATTACCTGGATTCCCCATAGTATTTGTACTGTACTGTACTCTCTGTACTAACAGAATCTCACAAAATCTCTTTAACTCTCTGCTCCATAGTTATCTCTTCAAGTTCCCCAACAATTAGTTATCTAATTGCAGGTGTGTGCTAGTAAATGTTTAACAACCAGCTCTGAGGGGAGAAGGGAGGGAACCATGTCTATATGACATACTTTTAAGTTTAATCTACATTATTAACAATCCTCTCCACTACTTCCTTAAATTAATAACCAATAAAACAATAAATCAAGTCTTGATTTGTAGCATTTGCTATTTCAGAGATCTAAATGCTGACATTGAAAATTTAGTAATTATCAATTATCAAAAACCAGTAAAAGCCAATTTCAGCACACTATTGTCTACTCCTTTTTAAAGGCTTCCAGTATTGGGGAATTCACTAGCTCCCAACGGCAGCTCATTTTATTTTTGGATCACTCTAAGTTTTTAGGAAATTTTCCCTTTTATAGAGCTTCAATATACCTCCCTGCTTTGTGTAACTTTTGCTCCAAGATATCCTTCTGAGGCTTTCTTCCACTAACAGTCTTTCAAACACTTAAAGACAACTGCCATGATTCCGCTAAGTTGTCTCTTCCCTAGACTATACGTTACCAATTACTTCCTCTGATCCTTTAATAACATAGTTTAGATTTCTCTCTGTATATACTCCTCTGGTCACATTTCACTGAGTATTATCCATTATATAGGTCTTTCCTAAAATCTAGATGTAGTCTGAGCAAAGAACAGACGCACTGTCTGGACATTATATTTCTGTTAATGTAGGATATTAATAGCTAAGCAATTATTTAGAGTTTTCGAGTTTACGAAGCACTTTACATATGTAAAAACAACAACCCTGTGAAGAAGGTTATTATCTCCATTTTAGAGATGAAGAGACTGAGTCTTGGAGAGGCTAAGTGACTTGCCCCAGGTGACAGAGGAAGTCAGGTTCTCTTGGCTCAAGTCCAGCATTCTATCCACATCATCCCCTAGATGCCATTTGTCCTAATAGATTCTAATGTCAGTTTAGTTTTTTGAGTTGCCACACCTCACTGTTGAACCATGTTAAGATTTAAGACTACTAAAATCCCTAGGACCTTCTGACCAGAATTTTTATCTAGCTACATCTCCATTATTCTGTATTTGCATGGTCGATTTTTCCATCCAAGTGTAGAAATCTATATTTATTCCTATTAAAATTCATTTTATTAGATGTTCTAAACTGTCAATATCTTTTGATATCCCAATCCATTCATTCAAGTATTGCCCTACCCCTCCTGGCCTTGTGTGATCAATACATTTGATAAATATGCTCTCTATAATTTGATCAAGTCATTAATACAAGTATTGAATGGAACAGAGTTGAGGAGGAAAGTCCTCTGGCACTCCACTAGAGACCTCCTTCCAGGTAAACATCAATCCATTAAGCAGGGACTCTTTGGGTATGCTTTGTCAACTAAATACTACTTCACCTAACTGTTCTACCATGACCATGAGGATAGCATGAGAGAATTTGCCAAACATTGCTGATATCAAGATACAATGTGTTTAGTGCATCCTCCTGACCTACTAGTATAACAGGCCTGCCAATATAGGAAATATGGTTAGTTTGAAACGATTTATTCTTGGTGAACCTACATTGGTTCCTAGTGATTACATCTCTTCTTCTAAGTCCTCATAAGCTATCTGTTTAATCATCCATTTTAGAATTTTTCCCAGAATGGACATAAAGCTCAACCATCTCTGGATTCTAGAATCTACCTTTTTTCCTTCAGCAAAAACTGGAATACTTCCTCATCTCCAGGCCCCCTGGTACATATTTTTCTCCACTGTTCCTCAAAGATCACTAATAGAAGTTCTAAGATCACATATAGAAATTCTTTCAGTAGCCTTGCATGAAGTTCTCTGAGTCAGGAGGCTTGAGAACATGTAAATGATGAGATACTCTTTTATCATCCCCTTTTCATCTCCTGTCCCCATTCCTGAACCCCACTCTTCAAAACTTTGCTGGCTCATCCTAGAATTTTTCTCATGCCTCAGGCCTTCTTGCCCTAAAACATGCAAACACTCCTGCCACCTTCTCCATTTAGAATATCCCTCTGTAATGCCCACTGCCCTCTCTCACTGGTGAGTTCCTCCTAGAGCCTCCATTTTGTAGAGGGACCCTGGTTAATTTTAAGTCCTCTCCTGACCCTGTTCCTGGGCTCCCAGACTTCAAAACCATGTCCCTGGACTGGGTACCCCAGTCCTTACCCCCTTAGCTCCCATTTGCATGCTGTCTTCCCCCATTAGAACATAAGTGCCTTAAAGGCAGGGACTATCTTTCTTTTTGCTTATCTCTAGTCCTCAGCACAGTCCCTGGCACATGGTAAACACTTAGCAAATGCTTGCTTCCTTCTCCTCCTCACCTATCTCAGATTTCAAGTACCTTTAAATCATGTTCTATTCCCTTTCTAATTTATGGAATAGAAAAGAAATCTCAGAAAAAGAATGATTAGTTAAATGGACATATTGATTGATGGACGGATAAATGGATGAGTGAAATGAATGAAAGAATGAAGTTAGAACTGTCCTAACCCAGGACTGATCAAACCAAATCGTGCTATAGTTTATCTTTGTTCATTCATTCATCTTCCCCATGTGTTGGTTCCTGTGATCCCTGGGGCTTAGCAAAGAAGTGGGAGGGGGCACTGTACCAGAGCAAGGCAGAGATGGAATCTACCAGCTCCACCCTTGAACTGTAGAGCTTCAGGTTTTTAACAATCCGGTTACTTGCTGCAGAGCAGAAACAAAGACAAATCAATAAGCATTTGTTCTCTTTTGGTGGGGCAACAGAAAATGTGCTTCCTTTCTCTTCCTTCTTCACACACACACATGTACACACACGTCTCCACATAAAGACCCAGGTGTGCACATGGTCTCATACATATACATGGATTCAGGCTAAAGCATACATCCAGGAGCATAGATGCATGTGTAGTCATAGGATTTAGATCTGGAAGGGTTCTTGGGACATCTAGTCCAACCCACTCATTTCACAGATCAGAAAACTGTAGTAAATAACAAGCTGGGATTTGAACTCAGGTCCTCTGACTAAAAGTCCAGTGCTCTCTCCACATACCACTCCACCTCTCTCATACATGCATATTTGAATGCATAAATACACACGTATACATATACTTATACAGGATGCATATGGGCAGCTAAGTGGTGCAATGGATGGTGCACCAGACCTGGAGTCAGGAAGACTCTTCCTCCTGAGTTCAAATCTGATCTCAGACCAGCTGTGTGACCCTGGGCAAGTCACTTTGTTTCAGTTTCCCCATCTGTAAGATGAGCTGGAGAAGGAAATGGCAAACTACTCCAGCATCTTTGCCAAGAAAACCCCAAAATGGGATCATGAAGAATCTGAAATGACTGAAAATAACTGAACAACAACACAGATGCATATACACAGATATATGTACATGTATATACATACATACACATACATGTTCACACACAGCACCCTCTCAGCTCCTCCATGAAAATTAGGATTTATCATTCCTATTCATCAGAGTCCTACATCACCCTTCTCTCCTGATCTGCCCAAGACACTGCCCAGGTATTCCTCTGCCCTAGCACTGAATGACCAAGAGGCCCTCTCAGGCTTTCTCCTCTGAGCACCTTTCACCTCCAGTGCTGGTGTGTACAATTGGCCAGGACTGATTCCACATTTACTGTCGAGTACTGAGGGTTGCCATGAGACTGTTTACACTCATTTGTTCTATTTAGAGGCCTAACACTTGGATGTCAGCACCTGAATATCTAAGGGGCTATCCAATGCATATTTTATGGATACCTATGTATTATAATCACTTAGGCACTGGGTGGCCCATTAGGAAAAGGCCCCATTTAAAATGATATTGCCTTGCATGAAGCTTTTGAAAGATGGGGTGGCAGCAGAGTGGAGTGGAATGTGCCCAGCATTTAGGGTCAGAAAACCCGGGGTCAAGTCCTGAATCTGTCTCACCTTTGCTGTGTGCCCTGGATGGGGTTACATGGGGTTGCCCTTCTCCAGTTCTCAATTAAAAATAAGGGGACTGAACTTGATGTTGTCAGCTTCAAACAGCAAGGCATGCTGGGGGAGAGAAAGAAGGCAGCTTAGATATGTTGATCAGGTCAGGCCACCTTGACTACCATCTTCCCTCAGACTGAGACCGTGAACCCAAGAACCTTAGGAATGGCTGGGCTCCTGATCCAGGGCCCACAGCCTCATCCTGGGAAGCACTCTGGCAGGCATTATCCAGAAAAGAAATTTCTTGTCACCAAAATCGCTGGTACTGTCAAATGGTTCAACACCAGAAACTCATGGTTTTATCAGTGGGAATAACATTAAAGAGGCCTTACAGCTGCTTTGCCACTGTGCCCTAAGACCCATGAGACCTTCCCATGGGATTTGCAACTGAAACCTCCCATATCTGTTGCCACCCCCATTAGAATGTGAGCTCTTCGAAAGCAGAGACAGTCTCAGTTTTCTATTTGTATCCCCAGTGGTTGCACACAGTAAGCTCTTAATAAATGCTCTATTCATTCATTTGTCTCTAAAGTCTCATCCATGTTTTATGTTCTATCACTCTGTGTCCTAAAGTTCATTCCAGTCTTAACATTCATTATATGTTCTAAGGTCCCTTCAGAACCTAACCTTTTAAAAAAATTATAATATTTTATTTTTCCCCAATTACCCATTAAAACAATTTTTAACTTTTTTTTAAGTTATGAGTTATAAATTCTATCCATCCCTCTCTCCCTCCCCTCTCCCCTTCCTGAGATGGTAAGCAATCCAATATAGTTTACAGATGTACAAGCATGCAAAACATTTCCATCAAACCTAATATTCTTTGTGTGAAGTCTTATCTAACTGCAACATCCTATGCTCTCAGGTCCTTTCCAGCTGTGGCGTTCCGAGATTCTATGAATCTTCACATGTCCACCCTCATGCCCTGAATTCTTATGGAAGGGAGGACATAGTCTTTACTCAGAAAGGAGAATTTACTCTCTACACATTTGACTGGGATTTAGCCACCACCACTACCCCATTTGCTGCCACATGACAGAACAGACCATGGGCTATTCACAGGAGAAAGATTTTTCCAGTCAGTAAATATCATATGGGATTCTTCTAACCCACTGACCCACAAGGTGTCCCAGCTCAGAATTAGCGGGGTCATAGGTCTCCTCCAAGAAGCTGGAGTAGGCCACAGGTCTATAAAACCCTACGAGGGAAAGGGACCCCAGGTTCACCTGGCCCATAGTCCACCACTGGCCAGCATCTCAAAGCTAATGTTTCTGGTGGAAGTGATGAGGGACACAGAGAAAGTCACGTAGGTACGTGCTCCAGCACGCACAGATGTCTGGGCACACGTCACAAAGACCCACGCACTGCCAATGACATGGATACCCTCGGTCACACACTCACAAAGGACAGATACATACCCAGAGATAGCGAGCTACACAGACATATACACTCCAAAAATGCACAGAGAAATGCAGAGATGCAGCCCCAAAGGCACACCAACTCACAGCCATGTGCTCACACTGACACAGTCACACAGATGCAGAGACACCCGTCACACACAGGGGCACCAGGAACCCACACTCACAGACACATGACTCTACAAGTCCTACAGAGACTTGTACCATTAACACACACACACACACACACACACACACACACACACACAACCACATGGTGAGACATTAATCGATACAAAAAGTTACACAGGTATACACACACACACAAGCACAGTCACAGATAGACATGGGCACACACTCATGGATCACAGTGTGCCTCTAAGGTTGTGTGAATCTTTGTGAATACATATGCCACACATTCAAACAAGGGATGTGTAAAGACAATATCAGGTATGGGGAAAAAAAGTCAGTCACACACATTCAGATGCTCTCACACCCAGACAAACCTGGGACCACGGATTTGCACACAGTGGCACACATCTGGGCACCCACACTCCCCATGCTAATGTCCTCTGCCACACTGTGCTGGCCCCGTGCCTGGTCCTGCCCTGTCTATTTTAGGCAGCACGTGGCTCCCCTGGAACCTGGCATAGAGACACCACTGGGGCTTGGCCGTGTCGGGGAGCGGACACTTCCCATTTTGGGCCCCTTAGATATTGTTAGAGCTATAAGCCAAGCTCAGCATGAGCAGGCCAGGAGGTTTAAACTACAGCCTCCTGGTGCCATCTAGGGCTCAGAGCGGGCAGCGGCAACAACCCAGCCCTACCTCCCGCCCCTGGGGCTGAGGTGGCCAGCACAGAGGCTGCCAGCATGGCTGGCCTCCCCACCACCTCTCTCCACCTTCCACTTGGTCTGCTTCCCTCTCCTCTCTGCCATTCTTCTCCCCTTCCTTTCTCCCATTCCTCCCCCTCTCCTTCCTGAGTTTTCCTGTTTTTCTCTCCCTCTCCTCTCCATGTTTCACTCTGTCCCTCTTCTCTCCTTGTGTATATCTAACAGGCTTTGTTTCTGGATATCTCTCCTGCATCTCTCTCTCTGGATATCTCTCTTACTCTCTCTGTCTCTGCACGTCTATCTGTCTCTCTCTCTCTCTCTCTCTCTCTCTCTCTCCATTTCTCTGTGTCTCTGACTGTCTCTCCCTTTCTCTGTCTCTGTCTTTGTCTCTTTCTGTCTCTCTGTGTGTCTCTTACTCTCTGTTTCTCTCTGTGTGTCTGTCTTTATCTTTCTCTCTCTCTCTCTCTCTCTCTCTCTCTCTCTCTCTCTCTCTCTCTCTATATATATATATATATATATATATATATATATATATATATATATATCCCTGCTTCCCTCTCTCTCTGTCTCTTTCTCTTTTTGTCTCTCTGTTTCTCTGTCTGGCTCTGGCTCTCTTTCCGTCTCTGTCTCTCCCTGCCCCCTTTCTCAGTCTCTGTCTCTCTGTCTCTCTCTCTTTTTCTCTTTGTCTCCCACACACATACCCCTCAATCTCTCTGGGTCTCTCTCCTGTCTTCTTCTCTCTCTCCCATTCTAATGGAAAGATGCTACACTTGAAGTGAGGAGCCCTGGGTTTGAACCTCCGGTCACTGCCGTGAGACTCTGAACAAATCACTTCACTCTGAATCTCAGCTACCTCACTTGCAAAATTTCAGTTCTAATAGTTACCCACCTCTCAGGGTTGTTCCAGGGAAGGAATAAAAATGGGATTTCTTCTATCTGTGCCTGCTTCCTCTCCCTACCCCTTTCCTCTCTACCCATTTCACTTCCACTTCTAATTCTCTCACCTTCTCTCCTGCTATTTTTCTCTCTTCCTTTCTTCTTTTTGAAAAATTCAATTAATAAGCATTTATTTCCCTCTCCACCAAACTCCCACTAAAAAAAGAAGAAAAATAAAACCCTTGAAGAAAATATGCATAGTCAAGCAAAACAAACTCCCACACTGGCCATGTAAAAATGTATGTCTCATTTCTTATGTCACGATGTTGCATCACATTCACATGCTACAATTTGTTCAGCCATTCCCCAGTTGATGGGTAGCTTCCTTAGTTCCCAGTTCTTTGCCACACTATAAAAAGATCTGCTATAAATATTTTTGTACATGTAGAACCTTTACCTCTTTCTCTGATCTCTTTGGGGTATAAGCCTCATAGAGATATTGTTGGGTCAAAGGCTATGTATACACTTTAATAAGTTGGGGACCACAGTTTCAAATTGCTTTCCAAAATGGCTGGACCAATTCATAGATCCAACAAAAGTACATAAATGTACCAGTTTTCCCAAAGCCCCACCAGCATTGCCATTTCCCTTTTTTTGTCAATATTGCCAATCTGAGAGGTGTGAGGTGGAAACTCAGAGTTGCTTTCATCTGCATTTCTCTAATTATTAATGATTTAGATCATTGTTTTCCTATGGCTATTGATAGCTTAGATTTCATCTTTTGAAAATTGCCTGTTCTCATCTTCTGATCACTTACCAACTGGGGAATGGTTTAGTCTTACATATTTTAATCAGTTCCTTATAGATCTTGGATAACAGCCTTATCAAAGAAAGTTGCTACAAAGATTTCTTAGCAATTAACTGTCTCCCTTTTCATCTTAGCTTCATTCAATCTACACTCTCTTTTTTTAATTAAAATTTTTTTCAACCAGGAAAAATCTTCCTCTCTTTCCCACCTCAACTTCTCATTGAAAAATAAAGAAAAATAAAACCCTTGTTAAAAAATATGCATAGTCAAGCAAACAAATTCCTGAGTTGACCATGTCCCTCTATATGTGGGTATATATTTATTTGTTGTATGATCTTGACTGTAGCTCCTCAGTACTTAAATCCTTTCTTTCTGACTGTTTGTTGTATTTTTTTCTTTTTATCTGGAAGTTTTTGATTTTGACTTTTTAAAAATTTATATTATGCATGTAATATTGTATTTTATTTACTTATTAATTAATTAATATTAATTAATAATTACTTATTAATCTGCAACCTTAGTCAGGAAGTAGCATGGGTAACATGTTTCATCATGAGTCCTCTGGAATCATGATTGATCATTATATTGCTCTGATTTTCCCATCTCTATTTATAAAGAAGAAAGTGGGGAGAAAGAAGGCCAATGCTCTAGACTTTATGCAGTCAGTTTCTGTTCCCCTGCCTCTCTTCTCTTTCCCTTGCCCAGAGTCCAATCATAGGTTCATATCCTTCCTTTCTTTCCTTTTAAATTCCTCTTAGCAATTCACCTCCTTTGGAGTTTGTTTTGCTTAGAACTATTCCCTCTTGGGTGGCTAGGTGGTGCAGTGAATAGAGCACCAGCCCTGGAGTCAGGAGGACTTGAGTTCAAATCCGGCTTCAGACACTTGACATAATTCTAGCCATGTGACTTTGGGTAAGTCACTTAACCCCAATTGCCCCCCAAAAAGCAAAAAAAAAAGAACTACTCCCTCTCTTTTACTCCGCCATCTTGGCCCCACCCCCAATACTCCTTCTTTTTATCTACCTCTATTCCCTTTTCCTCTTTCCCTTTTGTTTCCTTATTGAGTGAAATGTGTTTCTTCACCTAACTCTGTGTGTGTGTGTGTATTCTTCCTTCTTATGACAGGTTCAGGTGAAAGAAAAATTCAAGTGTCCCCTGCTCCCTCCACCCCTTCTTCCTTGTTGGTATAATCTTGTCTTTTACTTGTACACCCACATTATGCAAGAATTTCCCCCACCATTCCTCTTGCTTTTCTTAGTGTATTCCTTTGCCCCCTCTTTCCCTTTTTTTCTAAAGAACATCAGAACACAACAAAACCACTCCTAAGCCCTCTGTTTTACTGGACTCCCTCAATGACCTGATAATGGTAGGATTCTATGGGGATATATGTATCATCTCCCCATATTAGAATGTAAATATGCCATCCTTTAATCCTTTATGATTTTGTTGTTCAGCTGTTTTCAGTTGAGTCCAACTCTTCGTGACCCCATTTGGGGTTTTCTTGGCAAGGATACTGGAGTAGTTTGCCATTTCTTTCTCTAGCTCAGTTTACACATGAGGTAAGATGAGGCCAAATTTCAACTCAGGAAGATGAGTCTTCCTGACTCCAGGACCAGAATTCTATCCACTGCACCACCTAGTTGCCCATTCATCCTTTAAGCCCTTATGATTACTCCCTCAAATTTCCCTTTATATGCTTCTCTTGACTATTGTTTATATTTTAAAGCTTCTACCCAGTTTTTATCTCTTCATCAGGAATGCTTGGCAATCTTCTGTCTTCTTAAAGGCCTATCTTTTCCTCTGTAGGATTATACTCAGTTTTGTTGGGTAAGTTATTTTTTATTGCAACTCTATCTTTTGCCTTCTGTAAGCTCTCTGCTCCTTGTTAGTGGTGGTTGTTAAGTGTTGTATGATCTTGACTAGCTCCTCAGTACTTGAATCCTTTCTGACTGCTTGTTGTATTTTTTTTTTTTATCTGGAAGCTTTTGATTTTGGCTATAATGTTTTTGGGAGTTTTTAATTGGGGGTTTCTTTCAGGAGGCAATCAGTGGTTTCTTTCTATTTTCACTTTGCCTTCTAGTTCTAAGAGATCTGAGTAGTTTCCTTTTAAGATTTTTTAAAAATATGGTATCTAGGCTCTTTTTTTAAAATTTTCTCTCCTTTAGCTATTTTCCAGGTCAGTTGTTTTTTATATGAGATACATTACATTTCTTCCATTTTTTTCAGCCTTCTGACCAAGTTTTGATATTTCTTGTTATCTCTTTGAGTCATTAATTTCTATTAGGGCCATTATTTTCAAAGAGTCTGTTGCTTCAGTAACATTTTGTACCTCTTATGCCACACTTTTAATTCTCTAATTTTTTCTCCCATAACTATTATTTCTTTTCACGATTTTGCCCTAACACTTCCATTTCATTTCTAATTCTTTCCTCCAATACTCTTATTTCATTTATAAGATCATTTTAAGTGTTTTTTTTTTAAACTCTTGCTTCATCTCTTTCAAGAATTCTAGGTGAGGGGCGGCTAGGTGGCGCAGTGAATAGAGCACCGGCCCTGGAATCAGAAGGACCTGAGTTTGCCGGCCTCCGAAACTTAATCCACACAAACAAAAACCTAGCCGTGTAACCTTGGGCAAGTTACTTAACCCCAATTGCCCTAAAGGGGCGGCTAGGTGGCGCAGTGAGTAAGAGCGCCGGCCTCGGAGTTGGGATGACCCGAGATCAGATTCTGCCTCAGAAAATGAGCACCCACGAATAAATCAAATGACTAGCCGTGTAACCTTGAGCAAGTTACTTAACCCCAATTGCTTTAAAAAAAAAAAAAGAATTCTAGGTGAACTTGTGTACAAGCTATGCTTTTCTTTGAGTCTTTGCTTGTAAATGTTTCAGAGTCATTCTCTTCTGGGTTATGTGTCCTGAGCATCCTTATCACTATAATAGCTCTTTATGACAGGAATCTCTTTTTGTTTGTTTGTTTGCTCTTTCTTCTCACATTACTTCCTGATTTTGGTACTTGTGATAGACTCTGCCCTTCTGGAGAAAATGACTGGGCTATATTTATTCTTATTTTGTGTCCTCTTGGGTCCTAATTTGTTTTCTCAGGGTATTAAGTGTTTTGTTATTTAAAAATATCAGGGACAACTTGGACTAAGGATCTGTAAGCTTTCAGTACTCCAAAAATTGTCTGCTGCAGGGCAAAATGTGACCATTGCCTTCCTGGTCTGGCCTCTGCACATTCTGACCCGGGTTTGGAGCTGAGCAACACAATTGTGGGCCATTCCCTAGTTGGCACTCCAGTTCAGCCTGTTGCTGAACTCAGATACTTCCGGCCAATTGGAAAACTGCAGGATCACAGTGACAGAACTACAGGCTCCCCTTCAGTGTGGTTTCTTGACCCAGGTAATCTGCTCCAGTTTTTAGACTTGGCTGGGGGCTTTAGCTGAGACCCTGAGGTCAGAGCCACATAGTCGCTCCTTGTTTTCATGCTTGTTCCTCAAGACAGCCTGGAACCTGATACTTCTCTTTGCCCTCAACTCACCTCCAGGCACAGTTCCCCTCCTTGGTCCACCCTGGATCTGTGACTCAGCCGTAGATTGTGAACAGTAGAACTTACAACTGGCACCTATTCCTACTTCCTGAACATGGTCAAGTCCTCTGCAGGATCTGGGACCTCTCTTGCCTGGAGCACAGCTGTTGGCAAGCCCTTCTGTGATGCACTCCAAGTCGTGCACCAGTCCCAGATACTGATCTCTAGATTTCTACCTATCTCTTTATTTAGATTTGGGCTGAAAAAAAAAATTCCATCAGGATTTCCCAAACAGGACTGAGTCTGGTGGGTTTTTGAGAGCTTTCTAGAGGAATTAGGGGGCAAGCAGGAGAGAAAGCTCAGCTGTACTACTTCCAGCTGTTCTACCCTCTTGGCTGTTTTCTTGTCCCCTTTTCTTCCTTCACTTCTCTCTGTCTCTATATCTCTATCCTTTTCTCCTCCTACGTCTTCCTCTCACTCTCTCTCTCTCTCTCTCTCTCTCTCTCTCTCTCTCTCTCTCTCTCCTCCACTTTCTCTTTCCCCCTCCTTTACACTGTTTCTTTTTCTACCTTGATATACATCCTGTTTCTTCTTCTCCCCCCCCCCGCCCCATTTTTGCTCTCCTTTCTCTTTTCCTCATTTCTCTCCCTCTTCTCCCTGTTTCTTTCCTCCTTTTTCTCTCCTCTTCTTTTGGTATTTTCTTTCCCTATCTCCTTTCATTTATTCTCCCACTCTTCTCTCCATTTATCTCTCCTCTTCTATTTCTTTATCCTCATTTCTTTTCCCCTCTCTTTCCCATTTCTCTCTCTCCCTATATTTTCCCCACTTTCTCAATCTTTCTCTCCTCTCCATGTTTTCCTTTTTTTATTCCATCTTCTCCCCTCCCTTCTTCTCCACTGTCGTAATAACAAAGTCAGAAAGTTGAGGAGAGGGCAAGAGGAGAGTGATGCTGGGCTCCTTCAGTTTCTACTGTCAATCCACACTCACTGCCCAGGAGACTATAACTGACCAGGAATAGAGACCCTAGTAAACACAGGGAACCAAATAGACTTTAGAAATAAATGTGTCAGGGGTGGCTAGGTGGCGCAGTGAGTAGAGCGCCGGCCCTGAAGTCAGAAGGACCTGAGTTCGGATCCAGCCTCAGACACTCAAGACACACAAACAAAAACCTAGCCATGTGACCTTGGGCAAGTTACTTAATCCCAATTGCCCTCCAAAAAAAAAAAGCGCAAAAAAGAAATGTGTCTTAGATGCTGCTTCTGACTACTCAAGCCTTCACCAATGACTCTATAATATAGACTATTATAGGGAGCCCCAAAGTCTCAAATGCACCCAGTAGTGAACCCCACGTCTGTCACCAGTGGACTAGGCTATTTAAAACATAAAGAAGCTCATCACTGCAGGAATGACTAGCAAGTGAAATCATTTTTTGATCCCAGCAGCTCACAGGGACCATGATCCTAGGTATTAGAGGTATAAGGAACTAAAAATCCTTTGAACTAAGAACCATTGAGTGATGGCTATCGCCAGGTTAGGATTAGGAGATGGAAGAGACGTAAGGGATGCATTGAAGCCCAGAGAGGTAAATGACTTGCTCATGGTCAATAAGTAGCAAACATCAAATCCAGGACTTAAACTTTGACCATATAACATTAAATCTAGTACTCAAGGGACCTTGTCAGAGCACAGAGACCTAGACCCTGTGCTCAAGGAGTTTCCCATACAGCTCAACCAAAACTGATAAACAGATCAGTCAATACAATATGTATACCTAGGTAATGTATGTTTAAACTTTACTGATAAATAGAAAACACTTGCCAACCCACAATATCATTCCTACCAGCCTGTTGCTGCACAGCAACTGAAGCATTGTATGAGGTGTGAGAAGAGTGAGCTCAAACCTAGGTTCTAACTCTTACTATCTGCATGTCCTTGGGTAGGTCACTTCCTCTCTCAGGGCCTCAGTTTCCTCATCTGTAAAAAAAAAAAAAAAGATGGAGGGTAAACTAGACTTCTCCGAGGTCCAAAAAAGCAGGACTGAAACAACATAACAACAATAACAACTTATCCTAGGGGGCAGATCTAAGAACAATGGATAGAAATTATAAAGTGGAAGGTTTCCACTTAATAACAAAGCAATATACTTTCATGAGAAGTAGCAAATTCCCAATATCTGGAAGTGTCTAAGCAGAAATTAAAGCACCTTTTTTTTTTTGGAAATGCTATAGAGGAGATTTCTACTCAGGCAGAGATTTAACCAGATACCTCTAAATTCAATCCAATCCAAAAGATATTTATTAAGGACCTACTATGTGCAAAGCACTAGATTAGGGGCTAGGAATATAAAAACAAACAAACAACAGTCCCTGCCTTCAAATAATTTATGTTCTTCTTTAGGGCTTAGGGAATGGTGGAAAATTACAATATAAAAACTAACAATAACTTACTTTTTTACTCTTTAAAGTTAGAATGTGCTTTGAATATACGTTATTTTATTTGAGCTTCACAACAACCTTGTGAGTTAGGTACTACAGGGTTTATTATCCCCGTTCTACAGGCTCTCCTATCCCCAAGAGACAGGTTAAGTGGAAATACAGCTAGGAAGTATCAGAAGCAGGATATGAACCCACATCTTTCTGGCTTTACATCCAGCACTCCATGCACAGGACCATGGCGTTTTTAAAATATAAAGTGATACTTTGAGTTGAGATAGAACTTACAGTTAGGACAAGAAAAGACTTCCTTGAGGACGTGGCACATTAGCTGAGCCTCAAATAAAGCTAGGAATCTATGAGGCAGAAATGAGGATAGACTATCTTCTGGTTATGGGGAACAATCTGTACAAAAGTAACCTCTGTTACTTTATAACAACAACAACAACAATGTTCCTTGTTATAGAGCTTCCAAGTCTTTCTTCATAAAAGCCCCAAGAAGCTGATAATATTGAGGAATATTTGGCAGACATGTAGGAAGGAAAGTGGTTAAGAGCTTACAAGTGGCCAGGGGCATTCACACCACTGAGAGAACTATCATTATATATTTGTGGTATCAGCCCAGCGCTCTCTGATGCTTTTTCCAGGGCATCACATCTCTCCTAAACTTCACCACTGGTTTCATGGTTCCTCTTGTGCTCTGTGTTACCAAATGCTGGGCTCCAATTATCTAGATTTTTCAGGACTAGCTGCTATATGTTTTGCTATCGTATACAGAGGTGTAGTAACTAGGAAGCCTCTACCTGGCAGAAAGAGCTAAAGCTCTTTAGTTCATAGCTTAATGCTTTGAACCATCAGACCCAAGTCAACTGTTAGCAAAAGCCAACAGAAAGTCTCAAGCTAGGACTAAGTCTAATCTTTTGATGAATTTTTTTCCTGGTTCAGACTCAAGGTCCTCGATCTTAGACAACTATATGACTTAGAACTAGGACATTTCTTTTAGCTTCCATTAAGATTCACAAATTGCAAGTCATCATCTGAAAAACTATTGTGAGGTTCATCAAAAAAATCCACAAGAAAATGAGGGGGAGCTAGAGTGATGGAGCTTCTCTCACTCCCCAGATTTCCTGTGATTAGCAACCAAATTAATCCCAAGGGCAAGAACAAAAACATAGGTAAATAAGGTAGGGCCATCACCCTCCATCCCTACTTTACATACCTGGTTTTATTTTGCATTTCTTTGTTGTTCGGTCATTTTTTAGTTGTGTCCAACCCTCCATGATCCCATTTAGGGTTTTCTTGACAAAGATACTGGAGTGGTTTGCCATTTCCTTCTACAGCTCATTTCACAGATGAAGAAACTGAGGCAAACAGGGTTACGTGACTTGCCCAGAGTCACGTAGCTAGTAAGTGTCTAAGGTCAGATTTGAACTCAGAAAGATGAGTCTTCCTGAGTTCAGACCTGGCATTCTATCCACTATACCACTTAGCTGCCCCATTATGGATACCTACAATCTATAAAAATGCTGATCCTTTTGTGTAACAATTGAGCTTGCACAAACCTCAGTTAATCTCTATACATTTTCTCTCCCTCTCTCCCTTCATTTATCCTCCCACCCTTCTCTCCATTTCTCTATTCTCATTTCTTTTCCTCTCTCCCATTTTTCTCTCTCCCTCTCTTTTCCCCACTTTCTCAATCTCTCCTCTCCACATTTTCCTCTTTTTATTCCATCTTCTCCTTTCCCTTCTTCTCCACCTTCTGCAACAACAAAGTTGAGGAGAGGGATAGTGAGGGGAAGTGACTTATCTGTAGTCTCATAGCTAATAAGTGGCAAAAATAGGACTCCCCACCCTTGCCAAATAATGCAAGTCATAGGATCATATCACCACTAAATGACAGATTTAAAGCCAGAAGGGACATTAAAGACCATCTGGTCCAACCTTCTTAATTTACAGATGAGTTAACTGAGGTTGAAAAAAGTTAAGAAATTTGCCCAAGCTCCCACAAGAAGTGACAGAATCAAGATTTTAAAATATGGCTCTTGGCATCATTATAGCTTAATGCCTCTTCAGATAAGTGAAATTTCTACAGTGCTTTAAGGTTTCCAAAACATTTCTATACATCCCATGGATGAAAAATGTCTGTTGTCCAAGCTATGCTATTCAGCTGCTTGGACAATCCACAGTGGTCACTGGTGTGTCGGTGTTGGACAAACAACGAGGATGGAAAATGCGCTGGGTCTGCACATGAATAGCTGGAGGAGGCCAGGCTGGGTGGCACCTGGGAAATTAGTCAGTGTTGGGAATGAGCCTAAGTTCCTCCCATCTTTTTAATAACCAATAACTTTCCAGTGGTGGGGGATGGTGAGGATGATGATGGTGATACTACCCTTTTCTGTTGCACTTTCAGTTTTTCCCTCCTTCATAAAGTTGCCAAAGTAATCATTCTAAAATATAGTTCACTCCCCAGGTCACTACCAATAAAGAATTCCTGATAGTTCCCCCATTGGACCTGGGATAAAATATAATCTCCTCTGCTGGACATTAAAAGCTCCTCATAGTCTAACTCCAGTCTTCCTTTCCATACTTATTTCGAAGTAGGCCCTTTTACACTGGGCCTGGAGTCAGGAAGACTCATTTTTTTAGTTCAAATCTGGCCTCACTTATCAGCTGTGTGACCCTGGGCAAGTCACTTAACCTTGTTTGCCTCAATTTTCTCATCTGTAAAATGAGCTGGAGAAGGAAATGGCAAACCACTCCAGTATCTCTGCTGAGAAAACCCCAAATAGGGTCACAAAGAGTCCCACACCACTAAAAAGACTGAACAAGACTTTTTATACATTCAACATTCCAGCCAAGCTGGCCCCTAAACTTGGTATTCCATCTTCTACTCTATACACAAGCTGTCCTGGATACCTAGACTGTAATCCCTCCTCACCTCTGTCTCTTCACCCTGGGGGAAATCTTCCCATAGGAAACCTCTCTTGATCCCTTGGTTGTTAGGGCCATGTCCTTCTTCAAATTATGTTTGTTCATCTGTGTAAATGTTGCCTTCTCCCCCTCCCCCATAGAAAGTAAGCTCCTTGAGGACAGGCACTGTCCTTTATTTTGCATTTGCATCCCCAACAGTGCCTTGCATGTAATAGGAGATTAATAAATGCTTATTGAATTGAATGTCTCTGTGAGGTAGGTAGAGCAAGTATTATTACCACTTTGCAGATGAGAAAAAGTGGTTTGCTCAGGGTCACATAACTAGTAGGTGTCTTAGTCTTAATTTGGACACACATCTAATATTTTCCACAACATCATACATCTCTCCACGCTCCATTGCTTTCCTTACAAAACACCTATGAGGTCAATATTATAAGTAATGTATGATTTTTAAGACTATTTTCCTCAATTTAAAAAGGGAAGCTGAGGCCCAGAGAGGAGTGCCTTGTTCCAGGTGATAGCTGGGAAGCACTGGGGCCAGACCTGGAATTCAGTTCTAGTGTCTTGGGTCTTGCCTCAGGACCTAACCCTAATCCTACCTCCAACACTAAACCCTAATCCTCACAGGACTGACTGCTTTCTCCACAACATCCCTGGGAGACTGGAAGTGAGTTAGTATCACCATCTTACTAAAGAAAAAAAGATTTTAGAAATGGAGGAGACCTTAGAGAACACCTAATTCAATCACCTCATTTGACTAGAACAGGAAACGGGAAGCCAGAGACGTTGTCACTTATTTAAAGTCACACAGCTTCTAAGTGGTTTGTTGTGTTGTTCAGTTGTGCCCAAGTCTTTATGGCCTCATTTGGGGTTTTCTTGGCAAAGATACTGAAGCAGTTTGACATTTCCTTCTCCAGTTCATTTTACAGATGAGGAAACTGAGGCAAACAGGGTCAAGTGACTTGCCCAGGGTCACACAGAGTAAGTGTCTGAGGCTGGATTTGAACTCAGGTCTTGCTGACTCCAGGCCCAGTGCTCTATCCACTGCTCCACCTACCTACCCCACCCACTAAGTATTAGAGTTCAAACTAAAACCCAATTCCTCTGACTCCCAAATCTAGGATTCTTTCCCCTAAGACTACACTGAGTCAG
This sequence comes from Gymnobelideus leadbeateri, assembly GCA_011680675.1. Taxonomy (NCBI): domain Eukaryota; kingdom Metazoa; phylum Chordata; class Mammalia; order Diprotodontia; family Petauridae; genus Gymnobelideus; species Gymnobelideus leadbeateri. The sequence continues at coordinate 307,373 of WOXC01004594.1, forward strand.
AACAGAGACTCAGAGAAATAATGAGCCTTGCTCAGGGTCAAGCAACTAACAACCTGAATAACTCCACAAGCTGTGGTAGGAAGAATAATGAACTTAGAGTAGGTCACAGGCCCTGAGTTTGAATTCAGACCCTGCCTTTTACCACCAGTGTGACTTTGGACAAGTCACTGATCATCTCTGGGCCAGCACCCAGTTTTTCCACCTGTAAAATGAGATCAGACTAGATAACTTCTCATGCCCCTTCTGGCTCTCAATATGTGATTTTTTTAGCTCCATAAACCTCCTAGAAAGAACTGGATACAGAAATATGGACTTTTATGTGAACAAAGCCCTAGCGAAAGTCCCCTCTTCCTCAATGCCCCTTCAGAGCAGCCTGCCCATAATAAATGACTCGAGTAGCCAGCCCCGCTGGGAGAAAGCTGTAGCATTATAATAATCATTTCTATTCCCTTCTAACTATACTCAGAAACCTGCTCCTGAAAAGCCAATTAAATACCTTACCTGCTCCCTGGTGCTGACTCAGCACAGCATCTCACAGGCACCAATGAAAGTGGAATAAATCTCTCAAGAGTGAAATTGATTGGATTAAAAGGAAGGTTAAAAGGGAGAGAGATCAGTGGGCCCCAAGAAAAGGAGCTGGGCCCTCATTGGCCCCCAGTCTGAGCCAAGCCTTTCCTGCCACCAGCTTTACAACACTGCTGTGGTGGGGGAGGCTATGACGGGGGAGCCCTGACTCTACCGACATGATCCCCAGAATTCAGGGATCACTGCTCCCCAGATGGGACCTACCTAGGAAGTAATTAGGTGATAATGAGAAAGAAGTGAGCTCTTGCCCCAACTTCCTCCTCCTCCCCCAAAGGGGAGAAAATCCCTGGGTTGACAGGCTCCCATCTCCATTGTCACATCCCCCACTCTGCCATCATTCTCTTCTTTCTAGTCTTCCTCCCCTCCTCCCATCTCACAGCCCCAAGCTCCCAGTGGCAATCAGAAGGAAAGCCCCAGGGCTGGTCTAAATTATCTCCAAATTGAAGATTCTGAGATGCTTTTTGACTGTGAAAGGACCATCAACTTCAGAGTTCTCTGTCCCTTTCTCACTCTCTCCTCTTCACCCTTGTTCCTCCTCTGTCTCAACCCTTCTCTACCTCTTTCTTCTCCCTCTGTTTGTTTTTTAGTCTCTTTATCTGACCCTTCTTTGTCTCTCTCCCTCTTAATTTCTTTCCCCTCTGTCTCTGAATCTCTCCCAGTTGCCTCTCTCTTCTATCTCTGCTTTTCTTTTTCTGTTCTTTTCTGTGTCTATGTCTCTGACTGTCCTCTCAGACTTATTAGTAGAATGGGCTGCTTTGTAAGGTAGTGAATTCCCTGTCTCTGCAGACCTTCAAACAGAAGCCAAGCAACCCCTTACCACTGAGCAATTTTTGTATAATGGTTCATGTTCTCCATTGTAACCAGACATCTCAACCTGTATCCAAGTTATAGCACCAGAGGCATGGTTGGAAATGCCACTAGTTATGGATCAGATGCTCACCTCCTTCCTCTTTCTAGCTATATACACTGGGCAAATCACTTCACTCTGAGATTTGGTTTCCTCCTCCAAAAAATAGGAATAGTAACACTACCTATACTACTTTTAGTAACATGAAAGCAGAGAGTTCCTGCTTTAAACAAAGTTATTGTGAGAAAGATCAATGTTTCCTAGACAAAAAACATAAAATCTAAGTTGGGAAAAAACTCCTTGTCCATCTAGCCCCAAACCAAACCTGAACAACCAGCCTGCAAAATATCCAGCAAGTAGTGAAATTACAACTTGTTGGGTATTTTGCAGGCTGGTTGTTCTTCTGGTTCAGGAGAAGGAACAATCACCTCTCCAGGCAGTCTACTCTACTTTCCAATAGCTCTAACTGTTAGGAAGTTTTTTCTCATACCAAGACTCCATAAATCTTTCATTCATAAATTCTAGTTCAGCCCTTTGGAGCCAAACAAATTTAATCCCTTTTTTCACTTGGCAATCCTTCAAATCTTTGGAAAGACTGCTGTTATGCCCTCCCCCACCCCACACACAGCAAATCATATGTTCTCCAGGCTAATCATATAGAAATTCTTTAAATGATCTTCAAATAAGATGATCTTGTCATCCTTATCACTCTCTTTGGGGTGCATCCTAGTGTGCCTATTTCTTTCCTAAACCATTGCACCCAGAATGGAGGACAAAAATGACCTGGAGAGACTATAGAGATGTATAAACATGAAACCACAAGAGAATTTTGGTACAGTGGATAGAGCCCTGGGTTTGGAGTCAGAAGCCCTGAGCTGAAGCTCCACTCATCATGGACATAATGTAACCAAAGGAGAGCATCATACTTTTTTGGCCCACTACACTACACTAACTCCTGCTGAGATCATAATCCATCATAGTTTCCATTTATTTTTCAAAGGAACTGTTGTCTAGAAGTGCCAACCTGTACTTGCAAAGTTGATTTTTTGAACCAAACATGAAACTTTACATTTATCATTTTTACTGTCATGTCTTCCATGTCTTCCAATCTAAGTCATTGATTAAAATGCTGAATAGCAGAAAGTCAGTCCTTGAGTGGAATCTCTAAGTTCTCTGCTATAGAATCCCTCTCACTTGACATTAGTATTTTAATGACTACTCTTCTGATCAAGTCTTTCAAGCAGTTCTGAATCCAGTTAATAATTCTAACATCTACACTATATCTCTTCTTTAAGAGAAACATTACTATAAATGGGAGTTCTGGCCAGGAATACTGTAGAGAGCATTCCTTTTCAGGTAGAGAGGACTGAGGTACCTTCCAAGTTAGAATGTTGGGTTCTATGATTCTAATGGACTCAATAAGGAATTTAAACTCCAACCTATCCTCTCTACCTCCCTTGCATCAAATCATGACAAAATTCTAGAAACGTTACTTAAGGGATGGTTTGTGAACATTTAGAAATGGCATCAGTGATAACCAAGAACCAGCATGACTTCATCAAGAGCAAATCAAGTTAACCCCATTTCCTTATTTTGATAGTGTTAATAAGCTGATAGGGCAAAAGAAAGCCACAGACAAGTTATCTATATTTCAGTCAAATTTTTGCCTAGAGGAGAAAATATTTAGGGAGAAGTATAATAGCTGTCCTCAAGCATGTGAAGGACTGTCAAGTGGCAGAAGGAAAAGACTTATTTGGCTTGGCCCCTGAATTAGAAGCAATGGGTAGAAGTAGCAGAGGCAAATTTAAATTTGATGTTAACAAAGCTTCCTTACAATTAGGGCTGTCTTAGGAGTTGAATAGGTAGCCTGTGGAGATAGTGGATTCCCCTCCACTGGAGGGCCACTTGCCAGGGTCATCCCTGTTCAGATCCAAGTTGAAATAGGTGATTAATGAGCTCCCTTCCCATTCTGTGGTTCTGAAAGGCTTTCCCTTGAAGAATAGACTGCCTCATGAAGTAGTGAGCTCCCTCCAATTTCACAAAATCCCTATCTTTTTCCAAAGGTCAGCTTAAATGGCTCCTCCTACAGAAAGCATCCCTTGTTGATCCCCAGTTCCTTATTGCCTTCCTCCAGGAATTTAGTTGAGTCTATTTTGTATTTGGTTTTCTATATAACAGCTATTCCTCCCTCCCCCAAAAAGGGAACATAAGCTCTTTGAGAGCAAGAACCCTTTTGTTCTTGTCTTTGAAACCCCAGTGCTTAGAGTGCTTGGCTCCTAGTAGATACTCCAGATATACTTGTTGAATTGAACTGAAATAGACTATAGGGAACATTAAAAAGGGGAAAATAATTGAAGAAGGGTACATGGCATATGTTCACAAGCATACATGGATAGAGGGCACAGGTTGAATTTGATGGGAAGGGATGATTCTTTTTTTTTTTTGGAGGGCAATTGGGGTTGGGTGACTTGCCCGGGGTCACGAGGCTGGGTTTTTGTTTGTGTGTTGGGTGTCTGGGGCCAGATCCGAGCTCGGGTCCTTCTGGCTCCGGGCCCGGCGCTCTGCTCACTGAGCCACCTAGCCGCCCCAAGGAAGGGATGATTCTTAAGGGGTGAAGTCAAGAGGTGAGAGAGGAAAGTGGCAAGAGGAGATGGAGAGAGACAGGGTAGGGTAAACTATCTCATGTAGAAGAGGCAAGGGGAAGTAGTTGCAGGGAGGGGAAGAACAGGAAGGCAAAAAGGCAAAAGCATATTCTCATTGAAGTTGGCTCAAGGAGAGAATTACATACATACTAAATGGAATATCTTACCCTCACTCACTCTCCTGAGTAGGGGAAAGGGGGATGAGAGGAGGGATGATGGAGGGGAGGGCATCCTGGGGGGAGGGGAGGTTGGAAGTACCCACTATCAAAGAGGGACAGGATCAAAGTAGGGAATGGACCAGGTGGGAGGTGAGACGGGTGGGAGGGAAATATAAGCAGTCTTTTACAATATATCTACTATGGTAATGTTTTTCATAGCTATACATGTACAACACATACTGAATTGCTTATCTTCTCAGAGGGAGTGGGTGACAAGGGAGGAAGAGAATGGATCTGAAAATCAAAGTTTTAAAATTAAATGTTTCATAAGATGTCCAGGCATTGGGGCTCAGAGATTCACCTTGCCCTAATGGCAAAGTCAAAGGGGTTATGGGAGAAGATATGGGAGAGAGCAGATTAGATGAGGGGATATCTAGTGGGACTGCTATTCGGGGGTGGTGGGTAGGGAAAAATTGGGGGGAAAATATAACTCATAATCTGGTAGAAATGAATGATGTAAACCAGAAGTTAAAAAAGCATTTGTTTAATTAAAAAAAATGAAAGTGCTGGCTTAAGAAATGCAAAAAAAAAAGGGGGGGGGAAGAACTGAAATGTTCTCAAATGTTTATAGCAGCTCTTTTTGTGGTAGCAAAGAATTGGAAATTGAGGGAATGCCCATCAAGTGGGGAATGGCAAAAAGCTGTGGTATATGAATGTAATGGAATAATATTGTGCTATAAAAAATGGTGAGCAGGCAGATTTCAAAAAAACCTAGAGACTTAGATGAACTGATGCTGAGTGAAGTGAGCAGAACCAGGAGAACACTGTACATAGTAACAGCCACAGTGTGTGAGGGCCAAAAAAGTGTGATGCTCTCCTTTGGCTACATGATGTCCATGATGATTGGAGCTTCAACTCAGGGCTTCTGACTCCAAACCTAGGGTTCTATCCACTGTACCAAAATTCATCCTTCTCAGTAATGCAAGGACCTAAAACAATTCCAAAGGACACGTGATGAAAAATGTCAACCACATCCAGAGAAAGAACTACAGAGGTGGAAAGCAGATTATTTTCTTTCTTTCTTTTGTTTTGTTTTTTCTTTCTCATGACTTTTCCCATTTGTTATACTTCTTCTATGCAACATGACTAATGTGAAAATGTGTTTAATAGGAATGTGTGTGTAGAGCCCGTATCATATTGCAAGCCATCTTGGGGAGGGAGGGGACAGGGATAGGGAAAAATTTTAAAACTTATGGAAGTAAATGTTGAAAACTAAAAATAAATAATTTAATTTTAAAAAATGAAATTAGGAGCAGGCAGATTTCAGAAGAACCTGGAAAAACGTATATGAACTGATACTGAGTGAATTGAGCAGAACCAGAACATTGTACACAGTAACAACCCCAATGTGCAATGATCAACTATGATTGACTCAGCTCTTCTCAATCATACAATGATCTAAGGCAATTCCAAAAGGCTCATAATGGAAAATGCTATCCATCTCCACAGAAAGAACTGTGGAGTCTGAATGCAGGTGAAAGCATACTATTTTCTCTTTTTTCTCTTTCTTGTGGTTTTTCCCTTTTCTTCTGATTCTTCTTTCATAACATGACTAATGTGGAAATATGTTTAATATGATTATACACGTATAGCCTATATTAGATTGCTTGCTACCTTCAGCAAGGGGGAGGGGAGGGAAGGAGAAAAAAATGCAATTCAAAATCTTATAAGAGTGAATGCTGAAAATTATCTTTACATGTAATTGTAAAAATTAAATATTAAGTGGGGAAAATAAATGGTTAAAGGATAAAGAAAAAAGAAATTATTAGGAACTTGCTACATGCCCACCCCTAAACCAAATGCTGTGGGAAATACATGAAAAGGAGAAGATCCTGAATCTCTCTCCTAGAGGAATTCAAAAGATTCACATCCATGAAACTTTAGAGAGTGGAAAGAGCAATGGATTTGCACCCAGAATCCCCGAGTTCAAATCCTGGTTGCATGGTCTTGTCACCTTGGATAAATAAATCACTTTCATTCTCTACATCCCAGCTTCCTTAGCTATAATATGGGGGAAATAATATTCCCATTCTCTACCTCACCAGTTGTTGTGCAGGTGAAATGAGATAATGGATGGGAAGTGTTTTGCTAACCATAAGGGCCATAGAAATGCTAGCTGTGAACGCAGGCAGTATGTGATTCAGTACCATATGAGGAGCCCAGGATGTGCTATAGGAATTTGGAGGAGAGGGATATCAGCATGGGTTGGCATCAGGAGTGGAATAGGGGTATCCATGCCCCCTGCATTAGAATTAGGCTTGTTTCTACCATAAAGGGCTATGAAAATGTAAGCTTTATTATTATGAGGAAGCCCATAAGAAAAAAAGCAGGAAGAGGCAGCCTGCAGTCAGATGCAGATAATAGCACCTCTGGGAAGCAATTACAGGCAATGTTCCATATTAGTCCAAATATAGCCCTCACCCCTAAAATGAAATCTCCTTGGAAGGAAAAAAATATAGACATATACGCTGAAAACAGCACCAGTGGTATATAACACTCAGATTTGAAACACTGATGGATTTGTGATTTCACCAAAGTGGATATTCCTTCCAAGGACAAGATCATAAGCCATCTGTATCTTTCCATCCTCTATGATTCCTGTCCATATCCTTCTGCAAATCCTTCACAGGATAAAGACACAATTAGAATAGAAGTGCAGCCTGTTTGGGGATCGATTCTATATGTAGTGTTTGTCTCTCCCCAAAATGGTGATTCTGAGACTAGTAGCCATGTTTGCTTAAGGTGGACTATATGAGAGAGAGGATGATGGATTATCAATCAACATCCCAGGAACTGTGGAGGGCTCTCTGAACAACCCCCATGGATCTTGTCCATCGGTAAATTCTGTCTGACTCTTAAGAGGACTCATGATATAGTGATAGATCCCTGGACCTGGAGTTGGGCAGTCTTAGGTTCAAATCCAGGCTCAACACTTCTTACAAGGCAATTCCAGTAAGTCATTCAACTCTTCTGAGCCCTGAGTTTCCTCATCTATAAAATGAGGAATTGAAAGCAATGGCTTCTAATATCACTTCTGGTTTTAAATCTATGATCTTAAGTTATCAGAGAATGAAGGACAAGGGACATGAGTCTATTTCAATCCCTCAGAGGAAAAAAAACCTACCCCTAGGCTGTGCCATGGGAAGAACACTGTATCTGGAGCCAGAAGCAATGGGTGAATATCCTAGTCCTGATATTCACTAGCTCAGTGACCCTGGGAAAGTCATTTTTCCTCCTTGGGCCTCAGTTTCCTCATCTGTAAAAAAGAGAGAACTGCACTAGATCAGCACTTCTTAAACTGTGGGTCATGACCCCATATGGGATAGTAAAAAAATTGGCAAAAGTAAAAGATTTCTGAACACACAATGACCAAAAATTAATTCTAAATCAAACGTAATGAATCTGAGGTGCTTTTGGCAGAGCTTGGCCAGGCTGCATCATGCAACTTCACCACAGCCTTGGTTCTGGACACACATCATGCACACTTTGCCCGTCACACCACACAATGCCAATGAGCACTGCCAAAATGCAAGAAGGGGTCGTGAGTGAAAAAAGCTTAAGAAGCCCTGAACTCAATGACTTCTGATGTCTCTTCCGGGTCTAAAGCCTGTCTACACTGGGCATTCCCCTACCTCAAAATAAGAACACAAGAGTGGGGACATGGGAGCTGACAAGTAAAACAACAAGACTTCTGTTAGCACAGGGGGTGAAGCTATGCAGCCAGGGTGGGGCTCCGTGCAGATGCACTGACATCTGACCTGGGTTTCCTTGGAAAGGGAAAATGAGGAACAGGGGGGATGCAAGCTTTGTTGGTGTCTTTGAAGAAACTGGCTGACCTAATTCTGCAGAAACAAAGAAAGCACATACAAGGAGAGGAACAAGTGAAGAAGGATGTTCAGGCAAGGATGAGCAGTGCAGACCTGGGAGTCTGGATTCTTGGACAAAAACTCACATAACATCTCTCCTATGTGGCCCCTTCTCTCTTCTGATCGGCCACTATGCTGGTGGCATCACATTGGGCTATAGCAATAGTCTTCTGGTTGGTCTCTCTGCCTCCAGTCTCTCCATATTCCAGTCCTTCCTCCACTCAGCTATCCGACTGAGCTTCCTAGACCCAACCATGTCACCCCCTTATTCAATAAACTCCAAGGACTCCAGGATCAAATATAAAACCCTCTCTTTAGCCTTTAAAGCCTTCCTCCCTTTCCTACACCCTCCTCACTCCCCACTCAAGAGCTTTACCATCTAGTGATGCTGGCCTCCATGCTGGTCCTCAAGCAAGACAAACCATCTCCCAACCCCAAGTCTTCACCAGCTTCGTACCCTTTCTGCCTGGAACTCTCTCCCTTCATTTCCTCCTAGCTTCCCTGGCTTCTTCCAAGTCTCCTTTCCCATCCTCCTTAATCTTAGCACCTTCTCTCTAACATCGTGTTTATCTCATACATCTTGTTTGTACATGGCTGTTTGTGTGTTGTCTCCCCATCCCAAACCCCCCATTAGAGTTAGTCAGGACTAGCTTTTTGTTGGTGGTGGTGGTTGATTTGGGTTTGCTTTGATTTGGTTTGCCTTTTTTTCCATATGTCCAGTGTTTAGCACAGTGCCTAATGCACAGTAGGGGGCCTGACACACAGTAGGGGCTTAGTAAATGCTATTTGACTGACCGAGAAGGCTAAAAGGCTAAAGGCAGGAGGATAGAGGATAGAAAACTGAATTGACTTGGTGTCAGAAGACTAGTGTTCCTTCTGCCTGGTCTTCTCACCTTCCTTTGGTCATGAGGGTAAAGGAAGGGGCAGTTAGTTGGTGTCTCTGCCTCCTAGGCTTCTGACACATCCATGTTAGTTCTGCCTTCCCAGAGCCAGGTCTATTTTACATACACTTAGGGAGGAGAGAAGACTTGGGAGGAACATGAAAGCTGCCTTCAAGTGTTTGAAGGAGTGAAGAGACATCGGATTTGTTCTGTTTGACCCCAGAAGTCAGAACTAAGAGCAATGGGAGAACGTTTCAGAGAAACAGACTTTGATTCAATCAATTAATCAATCAACATTTATTAAGCATAGTGCCAGGCATTGTGCTAAGTGCTAGGAATACAAAGAGGCAAAAGATGGCCCCTGCCTTCAAGGAGCTTACACTTTAATGGATCAGTGTAAGGAATGATTCCCTATCCATGAGAAACATCTTATCAGGGATTCTAGGATTCAAGAATTCAGACCATGAGTATTACTGGACTGTGATTCTGCATTTCAACTCAGATTCTGCACTTCAGATAACCTTAGTGCCAGGCTCCATGCTCTCCAATTCTGCTCTAGTCTCAGAAGTGGTGCTTTTCCTTGACAACACCAAGCCCTCTGCTTGTGCCCTCGATCCTGTCCTCTCAAGTCTACTCCAGGAACTTGCCCCTTCAGCCTCCCCTCTCTTTTCCTATTTTTCTGACTCCCCCGACACTTATCACCTGACTCCTTCCCCAATGCCTACAAACACTGTATCTACCCTATCCGCAAAAAACCTTCACTTGCTAAAATGTCCATAAGCTTTGACCCAGAGATTCCACAGCTTAGAATACATATATATATATATATATATATATATATATATATATATATATGTATGTATGTATATATATATCCCCTAAGGAGTTTGAAAACAGAAAGACAAAAAGGACCCCACTACACCAAAATATCCATAGTAACAATTTTGTGGTAGCAAAGAGCTGGATACAAAGTAAATGACCATTGATTGGGGAATGGAAAATTATGGTTTCTGAATGAAATGGAATATTACAATAACAAATAGGAGGCATCCAGAGAAGCCTGGTAACACATATGAACATGACATGGGAAGCTGACCCTAGGTGCCAATATACAAAATTACTAGAATAATATAAACGGAAAGGACAAAAAGAGAAACTGAATGTTTGTATAATTATAACAAGCAAAACTGACTTTAAGAAGAGAAAAGAAAATGCTTTCCCTCCCTTCTTTGCAGAGGTGAGGGATTATGGATGTGGAACACCCCCCTGATGTGTTAACTAATTTCAGTGACATTTTTGGTGACTTTTTTTTCTCTTTTTTAAATTTTTCTTTGTAGGAAATGACTCACCAAGTTGGGGACAGGGAAGAATATACTCAGAAATGAAAGTAATGTAAAAAAAAAAATTTAAATCAATGAAAAAAATTTAAATAAAATTTTAATTTAAAATGTTTTTTTAAAAAAAGCTTTCATTTTACTCTATCATCCTGTCAAGCTATTGTCCTATATCTTCCCTTCCTTTCACAGATGAACTCCTAAAAAAAGTTAAAAAGTTGTCCACTGGGGCAGCTAGGTGACACATGAATAGAGCACTGGCCTTGGAGTCAGGAGGACCTGAGTTCAAATCTGAACACAGAACTTAATGCTTACTAGCCATGTGACCTTGGACAAGTCATTTAACCCCAATTGCCCTGTCTTCCCCCCTCCAAAAAAAAAGTTAAAAAAAATTTGTCCATACTCATTGCTTTCACTTTCTAAATTCCCATTCACTTCTCACCACCTTAAAGTCATTTCTGTCTCTGCCACTTGTCTCCAGTGATCTCTTCATTGCTAAATCCAAAGACCTTCTCTCAGTCTTCCTCCTTCTTGACATCTCTGGTGTCTGACACTGTTGATCACTCTTTCCTTCTGGATATTCCCTGCTCTCTGGATTTTTGTAATGCTATTCACCCATGGTTCTCTTTCTACCAGTCTTCCTCATTATCTTTTGAAGTTTCAGAATCCACACCCCATCCTGTGTGTGTGTGTCTGTGTACCCCAAGACTCTGTCCTGAACCCTCTTGTTCTTGTTCTTTCTGTCTCTCTCCGTCTCTCTCCCCACCCCACCCTCACTCCCAAATTCATTAACTGCCATGGACTCAACTATCATCTCTAGGCAGATGACTCCCAACTCTAAATTTTTAGCTTTCCTCTCTCAAACTCCAGTCTTGCATCTCCAGTTGCTTGTTTGACATCTCTACCTGGATGCACCATGGGCATCCCAAACTCCACATGCTCAGAATAGAACTCTTTATTGTTCCCCCCTAAGCCCACCTCTCCTCCTAATTTTGCTATTTCTCTTAAGGGAACCACTACCTTTCTAATCATCCAAATTCATAGCCTGTGGGTCATCCTCACCTCTTCACTTCTACTCTTCTCTATATCCAATTCCTCTCAATTCAATCTCCTCAACATCTCTTGCATCTTTCACCTCCTCTCCACTCACACCACAACTATTCTAGTATAAATCCTTGTCACCTCTCTCCTGGGCTATTGCAACAGCCTCCTAATTTGTCTCTCTGTGATCAGTCTCTTCCCTTCCCCAAGCCATTTTCCTCCCAACTGCTAAACTGATATTCCTGAAGTATTTGACTGTGTTACTCCTCTGCTCAAGAAATTCCTTGAGGAATCCAGGGACTCCCCATTGCCTTTAGGACAAAATACAAAATCTCTGTTCATCTATGAAAGCCCCTCGTATTCTGGCTCTAGCCTATCTTTCCTGGCTGGTTATACCCTTACTCCCTCTCACTTACACTAAGCTCCAGCTAGGTTGGTTTACTTGCTGTCATTCTCCACATTTGACATTCTATCTCCCACCTCCATGACTTTGCATGTGCTGTTCCCTGTACCTAGACACTTCTGCCTTTTAGAATTCCTATCTTCAAGGCTCTTCTGCTAAAGTACTTCCTCCTCCAAGAAGGCTTTCCTGATCCTCTCCTCTGCCCCATGTGTTTATGCCCCTGACACCACCAAATCACTAAATATTTTTCACATACCTTGTATTTACTTCTCCATAAAATCACTGAATTACCCTCGTGGAATGAAAGTAGAATGGATGTTAGTAGAATAGAATCTCCTTAAGGTCAAGGACTGTTTTCTTTTTGTCTTGGGTCATGAGAGGTTCTTAATAAATGCTTATCAGCTGTTGTTCTTCCTTCCTTTTTGAAGAAAACCAATGATATTACAGGGTAATGACTTGCTCATGAATTGGATTTAAGTGAGGCAGAGTTGCACAAAGTTGATTACATTCCATGAAAGTGCCTCTATTTCCCCCAGCACTGAGCACAGTACTCTGTAAACAGTTGGTGTTTAATAAATGTTTGCTGAATGAATGAAAAGATTCTATAATCTGGATGATTTGTGTCTTAAGGGTCAACAAATGACAATGTATACAATTTGACCATTTCAGAGAGTGTTATTGGTGTTCTATTCAGTCAGTCATGTTTACTATGACCCCATGAACCACAGCATACCAGGCCCTTCTATCTTCCGCTATCTCCCAAAGTCTGCCCAAGCTCATGTTTATTGCTTCCATGGCACCATCTATCCATAATTTAAGGGAATAAGTTCCCTCATTCATTCCTAGGGAATGGAAGTTGGCCAGTTTCTAGAGGATATGGAATTTAACCTGAGCCTCAAAAGCTAGGTCAACTTTAGAGGTCCAAGTATAGGAGGTAAATATATTCCAGGAGGGAAGTCAGGAAAAAGTCAATTGACCAATAATTCTGCTTTTTTTTCTCAACTTCTCTCTACTACCAGGAAGGAATGGTTCCCTGCTTGAAGATCATCAAAGGGTCTTTAGAACCTAGAATGTTAAAAGATAGAAAAGACCTCATTACACAGAAAGGTTGATCATAGACTACATGTGTACATATATGTATATTTATAGATTATATATGTGTAGATATGTACTTGTCTCCTTTGATAAAATTTAAAGTCCCTGACAATAGAAAGTGTTTCTTTGTATCTGACCCCCTCAACACTTGGCACACAGTAGGTGCTTAATAAATAAATAAATGCTGGCTAATTCATATATGGATGGATGGCATATTAGAGGTGGAAGAAACATTTAGAGATTATCTGGTTCAACTCTCACATTTCATAGGAGGAGAAATCTGAATCCTAGAGAAAAGTGACTTGTCCAAGGTCACACAGTCAGTAAATGTCAGAGAAAGAATTCAAAGTCAGGCCCTTGACTCACTGTTCTTTCCACTACTTCACAAGGGAACCCTTTAACCCCATTCACCTGTCCCAACCAGCAAGGCAGAAGACCTTTGGGCTTGAATGAAGACCTCTCTGTATAAAGGCGGCAGGTGCTCAGAACGCCAACCAGGACAGCAGCCCTGGAGCTCCTGGGTTTCTTTGTGGCCCTAGGGAGGGAGCTCCAACAGCTCTCACTCCAAGGGCTGCTCATTGGCAAACAAACCGTTAGAGTCTCGGTAATTGTAAATATCGCAAAGTGCTTGTGTCAGCAGCCCCGCGGAATTTTCCTTTCGACATCTGCAAGTCTATAAATCCTTGTCTCCTTCAGGTGCGAGCAAGCACGAGCCGGGCTGCCCTGCTTCCAGAGAACTGACTCTAATTTACATCCTCAGCAATACCCAGCAGCCCAAACCATCTGAGAGACGAAGGTGAATGGGGGTGGGGGGATGGCGGAGGAAAAGACAGAGACAGCCAGAGAAACGGAGAGGGAAGGAAAAGAGAAGGGGAAAGAGACACACAGGGTAGAGAAGAGACTTAGGCAGAGAGAGGGAGAGGAGAAAATAGGGAGAGAAAGAGAAGAAAAGAGAGAGAAGGGGGGACAGAGAGGGATGGAGGAGACAGAGAGGAAAAACAATCAAAGAGAGAGAAACAGGGAAAAAAAAGACCAAGGTGGGTGAGGGAGGGGAGAGCCAGGAGAAGAGACAGAAAGGATAGAGAGTAACAGACAAAACATGACTCCCTCCCTCATCCCAGAATGAGTTCATCCATTCCCATGGGGATTTTTCCCATCCAAACACCATTTTATCTGAAATGCAATCAGCAAATAAATGTTCTTCTCACCTGTTCAAGGCATCTCACTCCTATGCAGGTTATGAGAACTTGAATGCAGGTAAGGATTTTCATAAACAGGATAACTAAATACCAAATTCTATTTATCTTGAAAATAGCATGGGTATGTTTAGTGCAGAAAAGACTGAAGAGGGAAATAGGCATGGCCCTCAAATACACAGTATTCTACAGTGAGAAGGGCACTAGCTATGGATTCAGAAGATCAGGGATTTATTATTCCCTGTGTGATCTTGGGTAAATCATTTAAGTTGGGCCTCAGTTTCCTCATCTATTAAATGAGGGGTTTGGACTACATGGCGTATATAAAGTCCCTGCCAGCTCTAAATCTATAACTATGATTCTAAGGGTTAGAATATTCTGCATGGGCCTCAGGGCAGAATGGGATCCCCAAGCAGAAGTCACAGGGGAAGCTGATTTAGGCTCAACAAAAGGAAGAATGTCCTGATGATTAGGGCCATCCAACACTGGTATGGGGCAGCTACATGGCCCAGCAGATAGAGTGCTAGACCTGGAGTTCCCGAGTTCAAATTTGGCCTCAGCCACTTACAAACTGTGTGACCCTGGGCAAGTCACTTCACCCTGTGTGCTTCAGCTTCCTCATCTGTAGATTGAGCTGGAGAAGGAAACAGCAAATCACTTCAGTATCTTTGCCAAGAAAACACCAAATGGGGTCACAAAAAGTCAGACATGACAACAAACATTGTTATGAACTGCCTCAGGTAGTAGTTGAGTTTCCCCTTACTAAGGGTCTTTGAGGAGAGGTTGAATGACCATTCCTGGAAAAATATAATCAGGAAAATGCTTGTCCTGGTGCAATTTGGACTACCTCCAAGGTCCCTGCCAACTCTAAGAGTCTGGAAATCTGTATTTCTGATTTTCTCTGCCCTTTTGCAAATAAGGAGCAACACATTTCTTGTATTGTCACTCTTTCTCTTCTCTTGCTTCCATCTGCAATCGACGGACATAGCTCTGCTGCTCAAAGCAGAACAGGTACGTAGGACACACTGATCACAGTGTCGGAGCTTGAAGGGACCATAAAACCCAGACTGTTGGCACTGGAAGGGACCGTAGAGCCTGGAGGATCAGAGTTGGGAAGGGCCGTAGAACATGGATTCTTAGAAATAGAGGACTGGGGATGGAAAGGGCCTTCAAACACAGAATGCTGGAAAACAGAAGCAAGACCTGGAAGGGACCTTAAGACTGTATGCAAAACACAGAATGTTAGAGCAGAAGGAACCTTAGAATGTACAGTGGGAGAGCACAAAATGTTGGAGCTGGGAGAATCCCTCAGAGGCTCTCAGATCCAACCCCTTCACTTTACAGATCAGGCTAAAGGCCAGGAAATGCTCCATATCTCCAGAAAACTATGATTTCATAAACTACTTCCTCTGGTTATTCCTGGGTCACTGAATGTCTGTCTTCTCAAGTGACACCCTAGCCCTGCCCTTGTCTAGCATCAAGGGGTCAAGAGGGATAGTAAGGACCAAAGGAACCCAGCTAGAGACCAGAGAGTCGCCTAGAGGAAAACTCAGTTTCCCCAGGTTCCTCAGCACTCCAGCAAACAAGACGAGCCTGGCCAGCTGCTTGCCAAGTGTGGCTGGGCTTGAGGCTGCCCCTGGCCAATGGCCGGGCCCCATGTCTGGCTCCAGGCCCTCCTCACCAGCCTGAAAGTGGACTCTTTTTTTTTTAATTGTTTTCCAAACAGATTTCATGTGGTCCCAAAATGAGACCATGATTGTAAATTAAAGTGTAATTAGCCTTTACGCTTTTATATTCATTAACTCTTCTCTGTTAATGATGCAGAGGCTGGAGCCGAAACCCTGCATTATGAAGCCACAAGCAGGAAATAAAATAGTGATTTAGATAATGGCGAGAATGTATTGCTACTTACACGTAATTAAACAAATGCTCAATTTAAACTTGGAAACATGAATGAATGTTGATTAACCCTCGCCCAATGATTCCGCTCATGATTTGGTTAAGTGGCTTTGCTGTTAGTGAGGGCTGCGATAATGAATTGGGCCTTCTCCCCCCACCCCCACATCCGTCAGGCCACACCTGGGCAGCACAGGTGCGGGGCCTCCCATACGCTGGCTAATGTGGGCACAGGTGGGCAGGGCAGGGCCCAGAGAGGGCCAGCAGGAGAAGAACCGGGAGCACATTCTCTGGCATTGGGTGGAAAGACAGCCAAATCCCAAACGACTCAATGTGCAAACATAAGCACATACACACACTGAAAAACACATACATGCATTCATGCACACATGCACACACACCCTCAAACTCGTATACACCTGTGCACACACACTCACACTCCCTAACATCCTCTAACAGACTCAGACACCTACCTTTACATCCATATACACACAATCACACTGACATATTCATAACTGCAAATCCTAATCAATATGTCCTTACACAGTCACTATCCTTAGACACACAATCACTCACAAGCAGGTGAGATGTCATGTAGACACACTCACTCGTGAGCACACACACAGAGAAGTCCCTGCACTCCCATGTCCACACACACAGGCAGGGCCCTGTTCTCTCAGAGAATAGCGGCTCCATCTTCCAGTTTACAAAGCTCCTGGGGTCTTCAAATAGATAAATTCTTTCCTCAACTCCTGTCAGGTACTGGCCCTAATTAGCCCTGGTTCTTTACATAAAGTAATCCAAAGCCCTTCAGAGGCAAGACAAACTCACCCCCATTGTCTGTCAGCCAAGATACAATCTGACAGATGGGCCCCATCATGTGGGGCTGCTCCAGCCACTCGCAGGGAAACACAGCCATTTACATTCTGGGGAAGACTCTCCAGCAAAGTAAATAAACAAATGGACACTTTCCCTAGGCTCTGTCCTCTGGCTTCCTTGTTTCTTAATCTGCCTTTCAGCTTTCATGCTTCAATAGCCAGAAATGGGAGAAAGAACACGTATGCCCAGGCCCTGACTCTACTCCATATGTCACCGTTGGCAAATCACTGCCCCACTCTGGGCCTCAGTTTCTCATCCATCTGAGTGGATGATCTCTGAAGTCCCTTCCAGTTCTGACATTCCATGTTCTAAAGACCCTTCCAGCTCTGACATTCTATGTTTTAGGGTCCCTTCTAGCTCTAATATTCTTTGTTCTAAGGTCCCTCTAACATGCCATATTCTAAGGTCTCTTCCATTGTCTCCTGACATTCTTTGTTCTAAGGTTCCTTCCAACTCTGATATTCCACATTCTAAAGTCCCTTTCAGTTCTGACGCCCTTTGTTCCAAGTCCCCTTCCAGCTCTGACGTTCTGTGTTCTAAGGCCCCTTCCAGCTCTGACATTCTTTGTTTTAGGGTCCCTTCCAGCTCTAATATTTTGTGTTCTCAGGGCCCTTTTAGCTCTGACATCCTTTGTTCTAAGTCCCCTTTTAGCTCTGACATCCTTTGTTCTAAGGCCCCTTCCACCTCTGATATTCCACATTCTAAAGTCCCCTTCCAGGTCTGATATCCTTTGTTCTAACATCCCCTCCAGCTCTGACATTCCATGTCTTAAGGTCCTTTCTAGCTCTGATATTCTGTGTTCTCTGGTCCCATTCAGCTCTGATATCTTTTATTCTTGAGCCCCTTCCAACTCTGACATTCTATATCTGACTGACTCATATATACTTTCAGCAGACCTTTTAAGCCTTCAATGCCTTATCTGTAGGATTTTTATGGAAAGTAACAGACATACATGACTGAATTTTACTGTTCGTTCAACATTTTGAACCCTTCTGTCCCCAACTGTTCTTTGATGGGTAATTTATTTTTCTTTGCATTACCACAGAAAACATCAAATTCTGAAGATTTCTTGGCCGGGTGATTATCCTGAACCTTGAACAATGAGACACAGAGGCCGTTGGCATGGTCTGTCTCCACCAAGATACGGGTGTCATTTTGGTCAGGTTCAGAATAGTCAGTGTGAGCCTCCACTCCTCCGGGTCTTTGCTCAAGTTACAACATGTGCAGACAGAGGCCTCACTGAATTTTGGAATTCTGGTTTGGTGAGTGTTGTATTAATCAGCACCAGAGCCAGAGATATCTCTCTGAATTTTTTAATGTTTGGGGGGGGGGGCGGTTCAGACCTGTGATTTCCCACAAAAAAATACCCTCTACCCATGCAGTTCAGCAACTGGCATGCAATTAGAGTTGCTTGAGAAGTTAAATGACTTGTTCAAGGTCATATGGTCAGTAAGACCACAGAGGTGGAATGTGAACAAAGGTCATTCTGATTCTAAGACCAGTCTATTATCCACTACTACAAAATAGTATATAAATGTGGTAAAAATAAAAATACATTTGCAGAATGCTTTACAGTAACAAAGCACTTTACACCCATTGCATAACCAAAAGACTTTAGGTCTCACAGCAGAATGGAGAGTGTTAGGACTGGAAGGGACTTTAGTCACCATCTAGGCTGACCCAGTTCATTTGTTTTTTAACAGGCGAGGAAGCTGAGACTCAGATAGGCTAAGCAACTTGGCCAGGGAAGCAGAGCTGGTGCCCTAGACAGGACTCACACTCAGCCTCCTAATTCCAAGTCTAGCACTCTCTCCAAGTACTGCTCAACCTTTGGGTTTATGTCTCTACGTGTATTTAATTTGGTTTATGTGATTTCTCCTCCCACCCCTGTGAAGAATACATAAAGCAATGTGGATGCCACTGTGACCAGTCATGTTCATAAGCGTATAAATTAGAGGTAATTACTTGCTGCGTATCCTTGGGCAAATCCCTTCCCATCTCTCTGCCTCAGTTTCCACATCTGTAAAATGAAAACACTGGACTAGATCCCCACATTCCCTTCCAGCTCTAACATTCTGTGTTCTGAGGTCTTTTCCCAGCTCTAAATCCAAGCAAAAAACATCAGTTAAAACTGGCTGCTGTGGTTTCAAGAAGGCACTAACCACAGGGAGGATGAGGAAGAAAATCAGTTTCCTGGCTCACAGTGACTCTGGTCGCCCGGTTCCACCACGTGGCTCAAGCTGGGCTCTCCCATATTGTCACTGGATGCGCATAGGCCAGTGAGCTCTGTCAGGAGCCTCTCTGGGCTGCGCAGCCTGAAGCTGAGCCTGACAAACCAAAACAACTTCCACGGTAGTGCTAAGGAGGTTCCTAACCAAGGAGCTGGAGTGATTTGGAACAAGGGCTTGGCTATTAAGGAGCCCCCTACAGTGTTGCCTATTAAGGCAGAAGCAGGCTGCCAGCCAGGCTTTCTGGGTCTGCTTTTTTTTGCCAGGGGCTTCCAGAGGGCCCTGGCAATCCTGCTCATAGAGCCTTTTATGGGAGAGGAGGCAATGTTCCGGCAGCCATGATCTTCCAGGGGGGCCTGTCTGCTTGGTCTGCTGAGATAAACAGTCCAGCTCTGACACTGCAGCCTAGGACAGCCATTGTTCCTTGGAGCCCCAACTGATGCCCAGGAATGAGAAAACTCCAGCCGATCTAGGAGATGGCTTCCTTTGACAGATTCTTCACATGCTGCGTCTTGGGTTATCTAAGAGATTAAGGATGGAATCTTGACACAGTGGGAAGATTATATCAATGTACTTCCTAAGATTATACCAATGACCACACAAAAGTGAACCAGGCCCAGTATCATTTATTCACTTGCTGTAAATATATAAAGCAATGAATGAATGAGAAAAACATTTTTCTTTTTTCATATGTATGTATATATATTCCATCCAATTACATATTAAAACAATTTTTCAATATTTGGTATTTTTTTTTAAGTTTTGAGTTCTAAATTCTATCTCTCTTTCCCTCCCTTCCCCCTTCCTGATATGGTACACAATCAAATATAGGTTGTACATGTGCAATCATATAAAGCATTTCCATATTAGTCATTTTGTACAAGAAGACTTGAATGAAAAAGAATGAAAGAAAGAAAGTGAAAATAGCATGCTTCAGTCTATAGTCAAACAATATTAGTTCTTTCTCTGGAGGCAGATGGTGTTCTTTATCATTAGTCCTTTGGGACTCTCTTGGATCATTGTATTGCTGAGAAAAGTTAAGTCATTCACAGGTCTTCATTGAACAATATTGCCGTTACTGTGTACAATGTTCTCCTGGTTCTGTTCACTTCACTTTGCATCAGTTCCTGCAAGTCTTTCCAGTTTGAAAAAACATTTCTCAAGAACTTGGTACACGTCAAACACAAATACACTAACTAGAACCTTGGCCAGTGGGCTATTCATTCCAGTTGTAGAAATAAGGAGGTAGAATGGTCTAACCACAGGTAGTAATGAAGTATAGAATGTTAGTGCTGGAGTGGACATTAAAACAGAGAGTATTTAAAATGAAGAATGTAATAATTGGAAGAGACAGAATATTAAAACGTGGAATATAGTTTCAGAACTAGAGGGAACCATAGAAAAGAGGATGAGGATATTACATGGTTTTTGTCCCTAGGAATTTGGCTGTGAAAAGGAGAAGAGACAGAGCACGATGTCTTCAGGGGATAAGAGGGCCAAGTGAGTGTTGTCCTTGTTGTTTTTTATGGATGAAGAAAACCTGGGCGTATTTGTAGGCGATGATCCAACAGACAGGAAGAGATTGAAGATAAATTCCTTACAAGAGAATAAGAAAAACTCTCCAAGTTTTCAAGATACAGCTCTCTTTTGGCTCTCCTCCTAACCCATCTGATTGCTCCTTCTTAGTCTTCACGGCTGGATCTTCATTCATGTCATACCCACTAATGTAAGTATCCCCCAAGTATCTGTCCTGGGCCTCCCTCTCTTTTCTCTCTGTACTCTCCCACTTGGCAACCTCCTCAATTCTCACAGATTCAGCCACCATTCCAGATCATCTGGGATATCCCAGCCTTTATCAATATCCTGAGCTCATCTTCTCTCACCTTACCTGGTAGACATTTTCGACTAGAAATACCATAACATCTCAAATTCAGCATGTCAGAAACACAACTCATTGTCTTTCCCTTAAATCTACCTCACTTCTGAATTACCCTATTGTTGTCAAGAGCATTGAAAAACCATTTTTTTCTTTTTTCATATAAACATATATATTTTCCCCAATAACATATTAAAACAATTTTTAACATTTTTTAAAAGTTTTGAGTTCCAAATTCTATCCATCTCTCTTTCCCTTCCCCCCTCCCAGAGATGGTAAGCAATCAGATATAGGTTATACTTGTCCAATCATGTAAAACATTTCCGTATTAGTCATTTTGTACTAGAAGACTGGAATAAAAGAAAAAGAATGAAAGAAAGTGGAAAATAGCACGCTTCAGTCTGTATTCAAACAGTATCAGTTCTTTCTCCCAATCCCACAGGGTCAGGATCTCAGTGCCATTCTTGACTCCTCACTCTAATTCACACCCTATATAAACTGGCTGCCAAGTCTCTCCAGCATCTCCAGGCCATGTCCTCTTCATTTATGGCCCCACCACCTTACTTCTCACCTAAACTATTGCAGTAGTCTTCTAATCTCCCTACCTCACATCTTACCCCATGCTAATTCATCCATCACACAGCTGCCAATGTAATTTTCCTAAAGCATAGGCCTGACCTTGTCACCACCATCCCCCCTTTCAAAAAATTCCAATAGTTCCCTGTTACCTCCAGGATCAAAGAGAAACCCCCTTTTGGGGCACTTGAAGTGCTTCCTAACCTGTCTCCTTCCTAGATTTCTAAGTTTCTTACACATTACTCCCCTCCACACACTCTTTAGTCAAGTTGTACTAGGCTACTTGTCAATCCTCCCATACCTCACTCCACCTCCAATCCCCTGCCTCAGTGCACTGGCTGACCCCATATCTGAAATGCTCTCCTCCACTTCCTCCTCTTAGAATGCTTCGTTCACTTCAAGACTCAGCTCAAAAATTACTTTCTGCAGGAGGCCTTGCCTGGTCCCCAAGAAACTGCTACCTTCTCCTCTAAAGTTACCTTCCATCCATACAGAAAGTGTCAAACTTGAAGCCCTGAGGTCACATGACCATAAAAAAAATGCTCAATCGAAGCCCAAACCAGATTAAAATGTAATTAGAAAATGTTTGGGGCAGCCAGGTGGCACAGCAGATAGAGTGCTGAGCCTGTCAGGAAGACTTGAGTTCAAATCAGACTTCAGACACTTACTAGCTCTGTGACCCCAGGCAAGTCACTTAACTCTGTTTGCCTCAGTTTCCCATTTGTAAAATGAGCTAGAGAAAGAAATGGCAAATCACTCCAGTATTTTTGCCAAGAAAATCCTAAAAAGGAGCCACAAAGAGTCAGATATGACTAAAACAACTGAACAACAAAAAGAAAATGTTTAACAAAATAAATAAAAATATAACATGACATAAATAATGTTAATTTCTGGTTTTCTGACCTAATATGCAGCCAGAGATGGGTTTCTATTTGAGTTTGACACCACTGCTACATGTGTATTTTGTATGTACCTAGTTATGCATATGTCATCTCCCCATTTAGAATGTAAGCTCCTTTAGGGCAGAGATGCTCTGCACTTACATAATATATTTGCCTTCTCTCTGCTTGTATTTGTATTTCCAGCATTTACACAGTACCTGAAATAGTGTTGTTGTTGCTACTGCTATTCAGTTGTTTAGTCATGTCCCACTCTTCATGGCCTGTGGACTATACTGTCCATTGGATTTTCTTGGCAAGGATACACAAAGATACTAGAGTAGCTTGCCATTTCCCTCTCCACTGGACTAAGTTAAACAGGATTAAATGACTTGCCCAGGGTCACGCAGCTACTAAGTATCTGAGGGCAGATTTTGAACTCAAGTCTTCCTGATTTCAGACCCAGCCCTCTGTCCACTGAGCCACCAAGCTGCCTCCTAAGCTCATAGGAATAAGTGTTTACTAAGTGATTCCTGACTTATAGACATTGGAGATGGAGAGTGAGGAAAGAGAAAGAGTTCAAAGGTGAATAACATCTATTTTCTCAGTGTAATATGAGGTACAGTCTCCTACTGAGAGGGTGGGGAGGATATCTGAGGAGAGAAGACAATGTTTGGCCTAAGAATGTCTTCTTGAATATTCCTGCTCTCTCAAGCCCTGACCCTCCATTCCAGGGCTCAGGCTCTGTGGTCCATGTACCATCTAACCACAATAACCATCCCTCCCATTTCTGTGGTCACAATTTTCAAAGTTTCACTTTCCTAACAGTATTTTGAAAACAAAATAGGTAAGTCATAAAATTTTGCAGATGGGCAAATTGGAGCAAAAGAATTTGCTCCATGCCCATGGTAGGAACTCTTAGAGGCAGATCTCAACCATTCTTGGAATCACAGAATCATCTAGTCAAACCCTGACACAAGTGGAATTCCCACCATTATGCCCTACAAATGGTCATCCAGCCTCCCTTCAAAGTCCTCTGAGGAGGGGGAACCATCTCCCCTCAAAGCAGTCTGTTCCACTTTGGGGCAACTCTCCTCATGGGCAAGTTTTTCCCAACACTGAGCTGAGATTTATTTCTTTGCTACTACTACCCACTGCCTCTGGTTTTACCCTTGAGGTCAAATAGAACAAGTCTAATCTTTTCCTTCATGTGACAGCCCTTCAAAAACAGCTATCATGTCCTTCTTGAGTGTTCTTTTCTCCAAGTTAAATATTCCTAAGACCTTATATGATCCTCATATGACAAAAACTGAAGATACTTCATTATCCCAGCTGCCCTTCTCTATCCCAGCTGCCCTCCTCTATCCTGGGTGCCTTCCTCTGTTCCAGGTGCCTTCCTCTGGACACTCTCCAGGTCATCAGCATCCCTCTAAATACTATATTGCAGATGAGGTCTAATGAAAGCAAGCCAAGATCACATTAGAGCCACACCTCCCTCATCTTTTTATTTGTGGAGTTGACTTTTTTGCCCCTAGATACATTTATCCCTATTGATTTAATTGTATTCATTTTATCCCAATGCTTTGACCCATCAGGATCCTTTTGGATCCTTCCTATACTAACTACCCAGTGTGTTTGCTTTCCCTCTGAGCTTTGTGCTAAATTCAAATTGGATGAGGAGGCCCTTTATGCCTTTATTTAAGCCACTGACGAAAATTAAAACAGGCCAAGCACTGAGACCCAGGATCCTCCACTAGAGACCTCCTGCCCCATGCACCATGAACAACTGCTCTTTGATCCTAACCACCCAAACAGTTCCAAATCCAGCTGACTAGATTATTGTCTTTGCATCTTCTTTGCAAAAATAATATGAGATGTTTTTCCAGAAGCCTTACTGAACTACTGAAATTTAGCTGTGTCATTTTCACAGCATTCTCCTCATCTATCAACTATAGGGTCAGTGTGGCATGACTTGGTCTTGCTAGAGTCATACTAGCTCTTTGTAATCACAAGTCCCCTTTCTGTGGTCCTTAAGCTTTTATTGTGTGCAAGGCACTATGTTCCAGGTTTGAGAAAGCTATAAAGTTTAGAAAAGACCTATTGGCTGTCCTCATGTAGCTCACAGTCTAAATACAAGAGGAAAGGGGTTGGAGGTGGGGGAGAGGACAATATTAGGCATGGAGAAAGATAATTATAATATACACTAGTATAGAAATGGTGCCTAAGAGAGGTACAAAGTGTTATGGGTGGGCAGAGTGGAAAAGGGAATCTTACTGATTGGAGGAATTACACAACTAAAAAGTGTGGTGTAGGGAATGGGATGGTAGGATTTGGGTTGAATTTATAGGATTTGAGTTTTAGCTCTGCCATATACTATCCATGTAACTTTGGACAATCACTTAATTTCTATGAACCTCATACAGGGAGTCCCAAAAGTCTTTGTGTAGTTTTTAAGCTTTAGTAGTTTAAAGGAGAGTACCCAGAGGAGTGGAACCAGGATAGAGGAGGGTAACCAGAATAAAAGCTTTTAAAGCTTTTGTTATTTGTTGTTCAGTCATTTCAATCATGTCTGACTCTTTGTGACCCATTTGGGCTTTTCTTGGCAAATATACTAGAGTGTTTGCCATTTCCTTCTCCAGCTCATTTTACAAATTTGGAAACTGAAGCAAATAGGGTTAAATGATTTGCCCAGGATCCCATAGCTAGGAAGTGTCTGAGACCAAATTTGAACTCAAGAAGATGAGTCTTCCTGATTCCAAACCCAATTCTCTACCCACTGTTCCACCTAGCTGCCCTTTTTAATCAGTTTAGTGGTTTTAAACTGCACTAAGACTTTTGGGACACCCCATATATAAGACAAAGACATGAGACAAGGGTCTAAAGTACCTCCATGTCCTAATATTTTGTGTGCCCAGATTTCCTTCCAGTTCTATGTTCTAGCATTCTATACTCTAAGGTCTGCTCCAACACAAACATGCTATGAGCTTATGACTATGCCTGGGGTTAGACCATCCCACCACCTTATGGAATGAAGTATTTGCTGGAATGAAGTATTTTCTAAGGCTTGAGCCAATGTATCTGTGCACCCAGAACTTAGCATAGTGTTTGGCATTTGTTAAATGCTTTTCCATTCCCTCATTGATTCATTATTTTCCTACTAAGTTGCTGATTGATGCTGGGTCCAGTTCAGCTTTGGGTGACCCATCTTAGGAAGGATATGAGTTAAGAACTTTCCATTGTGTCATGATGCCACCTTCAGTCCCATAGATGTCTCAGATGCAGTGCATGGAGAATCACTCTAGAGAAGCTGTCCCCCTGGTCCTCTGGTGTCCTCTCATTCCCGGGCATCAAAAAATCAGGGAATGTGCCAATTGTACATTTTCTTTCCCCCTCAAACATGGAGAAATGAAGTCAGAAAAGCCTTGGATTTGAAGTCACTTAACTGGCATTCAAGTCCATGCTCTTATTTATCCTTGTCTTAGGACTATGGGCAAGTCATTTCCTCTCTCCAAGTAAAAAAGAAATCCATAGGCAACTCCATGGCTCAGTGGGTAGAATGCTAGACCCGAAGTCAGTAGGACCTGAGTTTACATTAGGCCTCAAACACTTATTGGCCAAGTAACCCTGGACAAGTCACTTGACCTCTGTCTGCCTCAGTTTCTTTATCTATAAAATAAGGATAATACTAGTACATACTTCCCAGTATTGCTATCAAGATAAAATGAGATTGATGCTTTAAAGCACTTTGCAGATCTTGCTAATATAAATACTAGTTATTGTTATTGTTATTGTTATTAAAGCCCCAGTTTCCTTATCTGTAAAACGTGGATAATACTAGGCCCTACTTCCCAGGATTGCTCAGGATAGAATGAGATTGATGCTTTAAAGCACTTTGCAAGTATTAAGGTGCTATACAAAGGCTAGTTTCATTATTATTATTATTTTAGCTTCAGTTTCCTCACCTGGAAAATGGTAATGATGATACCTCTAGCAGCCATGGTACGGGGTAAATGAAATAATGTATGAGACGCTTTGTGTGTGCATAGAGAGGTGGTTTGGTGTAATAGAGAGAGGCTTTAAGAACTATACTCAGGAAGATTTTATGACAAAACAAGAGGTAGAGAGCATTATAAAATGCAAAATGGATCATTTTGATTACATTAAATTGAAAAGTTTCTGTACAAATAAAGCCAATGTAACCAAGATTAAGAGGGAAGTGGAAAATTGGGAAAGAATTTTTATAATCAATGTCTCTGATAAAGGCCTCATTTCTAAAATATACAAAAAAATTGAGTCAAATCTATAAGAATACAAGCCACTCCCTAATTGATAAGTGGTCAAAGGATATGAACCATGCAGTTCTCAGAAAATGAAATTAAAGATATCTATAAGCATATGAAAAATGTTCTAAATCACTACTGATTAGAGAAATGCAAATCAAAAAACCTCTGATGTACCACATCTCACTGGCCAGATTGGCTAAGATGACAAAACAGAAAAATGACAAATGCTGGAGAGGATGTGGAAAAATTGGAACATTAATGCGTTGTTGGTGGAGTTGTGAACTGATCCAACCATTCTGGAAAGCAATCTGGAACTATGCCCAAAGGGCTACAAATAAGTGCATATCTTTTGACCCAGCAATACCACTTCTAGGGTTATATCCCAAAGAGATCGGAAAAGTGGGAGGAGGACCCATATGTACAAAAATATTTATAGCAGCTCTTTTTATGGTGGCAAAGAATTGGAAATCAAGGGGATGCCCATCAATTGGGGAATGGCTGAACAAGTTGTGGTATATAAATGTAATGGAATACTATTGTGCTATAAGAAATGAGGAGCAGATGGACTTCATAATAACCTGGAGAGACTTATATAAACTGATGCTGAGTGAGAAGAGAAGAACCAGGAGAAAACTCTACATAATCACAGACACAACATATGTGTGATGACTAACTTCAATAGAACGGGCTCCTCTCAACAATGTAAGGTCATAAGATAACTCCAAAAGACTCATGATTGAAAGAGATATCCATATCCAGAGAAAGAGCTGCAGAGTCTGAATGCAGATTGAAACAAACTACTTGCTCTGTTTCTTTTTCTTGTTTTGTTTTGTTCCCTCTTTCTCACTGATTATTCCATCTATTATAATCCTTCTTTACAACATGATTAATGTGAAGATATTTGTAGATCCTATATTTGAGTGCATGCTGCCATGATGGGGAGTGGGGAGGAGAGGAAGGGGAGAAAATTTGAAACTCAAGGGACTGTGAAACTGAATGTTCTAAACTAAAAATTAATTAATTAGTTAATTAAAAATAAAAAATTTTTAAAAGAACTATACTCAGCTGCATAATGGGGGTAAGTGAGGAGGAGTGACAGAGATGACCTCTAAGGTCCCTTCATCTCTAGAAATATGATTCCAAGTCTTGTCAATTCACTTCCAAATTAAGCTACTCTCTATGACTAGAAATCTTAGAGAAGGCACCAGCCTACCTTGGTAGAGGAAGTTCTCAGCACTGATGAAATCATAGGTCTAGTCCATAAACCTTAAAGAACTATATGCATAAAGGTCAGCCACTATGGCTACTATCTCCCTAGAACAGCATGCTTTCAAAGATCTCAATGAATCGCCTTGTCCAATTCCCTCATTTTAGAGATAAGGAAACTGAGGTTTAGGCCAGGGAAAAGAACACCCAGCAAGTTAATCATGGAACTAAAACAGAAACTTGGGTCTCTAGTCTCTCAGACTGGCTCTTTCCTAGAAAGGGGATGTGGAATAATCAAGCAAACAATATTCATTAGATATGTTCTATATGTCCAGCAAAGCAGCTAAGTGGCTCAGTGGATAGAATACTGGGTCCAGGCAGGAAGACCTGAGTTCAAATCCAGCTTCAGACACTTACTTAGCTATGTGACCCTGAGCAAGTCAGTTAACCTCTGTTTGTCTTATCCGCTGGAGAAGGAAATGGCAAACCACTACAGTATCTTTGCCAAGAAAACCCCCTATGGAGTTGCAAAGAGTTGGACACAACTCAACAACAACAACATATGTCCAACATTGGGTTGGATGCAAAATACAAAAATGAGACAGTTCCTGCTCTCAGGGGGGCTTACATTCTACTGGGGTTATCCTACATGTGTACAAATAAGCAAATATGCAAAATATGCAAAAAAAAATACAAATAATGAGGGGCAGCTAGAGCCCAACTAGAGAATCAGGAAAGGCCTCTGGAAAGAAGCCCAGGAATAATACTTGAGCTGAGCCTTTAAGGAAGCTTGTATTCCAACCATCAGACTTGGGAGTCAGGAAGTCCTAGATTCAAATCTTGCCTCTGACACTAGCTGTGGGACCATAAGCAAGCCACTTAACGTCTCTGAGCCTCAGTTCCCTCACCTATAAAATAGAGACAATAACACCTGTAGTGCCTACCTCCTAGGATTACTGTAAGGCTCTAATATGATAATATTCTTACAAATAGTTTGCAATGACTGTACACATCTGTAAGAGACGGTTTCTCTTTCCTTCCCGTTGGGTGGGAAAAAAATTTGGAATTGGGGGAGGATAAAAAAAACTTTGTGCTCTAAAATAAATAGATGATAGATAAAAATGAATAAATAGGTCAATTAATAAATAAATAAATACTTTGCAAACTTTAAAATACTGTAACTATTCCAGCTGTTATTATTTCCATTACGATATGCCTTCCTCAGTTATAAAAATGTGACGAATATACCATGGAGTATCAGCTCACAAGGCTGTGGATAGAGCACTGGGTCTGGAGTTAGGAAGACCTGAGTTCAAATCCAGATCCAGACACTTATTTACCTATGTGATGGTAATTTGATGAAAGTCCTGCATGAACTGCAAGGCCCCACAGAAAAATGAGTTATTGTAATAAATGGAATTGTTTCAATATTTCAAAGATCTGGGATTTTGTCAGCAAAGGGAGGGGGTTTCCCTCTAAAAACACAAATCACAACCTTCAGCTCCCCAGCTTTAGCCTTAATAGATGGTCCTTCATTAGATACTGTGTTCAAAAAAACCACCCCCTGTGGTCAGCCCTTTTGGGATGAGCTTCTCTGCTCAGAGCTGGGTCACTCCTCAGAAGAATGACTCACAGTCCATTTAGAAACCAGACCCACTCTAGAAAGTGACTTGCCCAAGGTCACACAGCTACTAAGTGTGTCAAGTGTCTAAGGTCTGATTTGAACTCAGGTCCTCCTGACTCCAGGGCCGATGCTCTATTCACTGCACCACCTAGTTGCCCCTTTCTCCAGCTCATGTTGCAGATAAAGAACTGGGGCAAACCTTGCCCAGGGTCACAGTTAGTGTCTAAG
Source organism: Gymnobelideus leadbeateri (assembly GCA_011680675.1). Taxonomy (NCBI): domain Eukaryota; kingdom Metazoa; phylum Chordata; class Mammalia; order Diprotodontia; family Petauridae; genus Gymnobelideus; species Gymnobelideus leadbeateri. The sequence goes on from WOXC01004594.1 coordinate 337,155, forward strand.
GTTGGATTTGAACTCAGGAAGATGAGTCTTCCTGACTCCAGTCCTAGCACTCTATCTACTAGGTCACCTAGCTGCCCTATTTCCATATTAGCTATATTGAAGAAAAAAAATAGAGAAAGCGAAAAAATTATGCTTCAGTTTGTACTGAGTCTATCAGTTCTCTCCTTGGAGATGGATATTATTTTTCCACCAAGAGTCCTTCCTAATTGTCTTTGGATCATTGTATAGAGCAGAGGAGCTAAGTCTTTCCTAGCTGAGCATCATTACAAAATGGCTGTTACTTTGTAAATGTTCTCCTGGTTCTGCTCACTTCACTTTGCTTCAGTTCATATAAGTCTTCCCATGTTTTTCTAAAACCGTCCCCACCAGAGGACTTTGGAACATGTCCAGATTACCTAACATGGAGGCCTCTGTATCCTCTACCATGTAAGTATGTAGAACCTCCTTGATGGGCTGCTTGAGTCCTTAAAAATGGCAAGACTAAAGCTCTCACTCTCTTTTGGGCCTCTCTCTTTTTCTGCCACTCTTTCCTGCTTTGTCTAGCAGGATGAAGATCCCAGTTCATCCACAACATGAGTGCCATGAACTGAGTTAATAAAAGGGAAAGGACTTCTTTCTTCAGCTCTTCCTTTTTTACCCCAGTTCCTGAGCCTGGGGATGCTTGTTTCTGTTCTGTGTTGTTCCTCAGTTTCAGATGCCAGAGGTGATCCTTACTAGAACAGGGAGTTTGAGCTATGGTGACCTTAGATCCTGGAAACCAGGCAGGCTGGTGCAATCATGGTGGAAGCCCTGAGAAGTTACAAGACCTGGGACTCAAGGGGAGTTTTGGACTTGTAACTAGGACTATGCTCTATAAGAATTGATATAAACTATGAACCTAATTCCCTTCCTCTCCCCAAAGACTGACAGGATGCAAGGCAAGGGCAGAGGTGATGATGGCAGGATTTTCTCCCACATTGTGGGGGAGTATGTTTGTATATTTGTGATCATATCTTAAATGTAAATAAATATTTCTTTGTAAGAACTAATCTGATTGGCAGTGACTGGGGTGCAAAAGACCACGCCCTACAATTAAGGGAACAACATCAAGGAGGGCTGGAGCCATTTGAAGAAAGCCTAGATACCTTTATACAATCTCCTTAAGGGTTCCAGAGAACCCTGGAGTAGCAACAAAATGTAATCTACCTGGCCTTTAGGCGGAGTAACAAAAATAATCCAGCTGGTACCACCATGAAGCAGGAACCACAGAAATAAGAATTTGGTCTGTGTCTCACGGTTAAGGACCTTGGACAGCGTGTGTTAAGCAGCAGTGGCAAAATTAGCAGTTCAGCGGGCTTCCTCCAGACTATCTATTGAGGTTCCCACAGCCCAGATGGAAGATGGGAAGGAGGTAAGAGTGGTAGAGAGAAGTTCACAAAACCATAGAAAGGGGTTGACAGCAATCCTAATGAGGAAGCCTTAGCATCGCCACTTTAGATCACAGCAACAAGAATCTGCCAAATCTAATGTACAAGCAGGCAGAACAACAGAACAGCATGTGTGGAAGGGAGAGATCAGAACTCTACTCCTGGGGCTAAGACTTACTAGTGGTGAGACCTTGCACAAGTCACCTAACCTCACTGAGTTTTAGTTCTCTTTACTGAAAAATTAGGGTGACAATGAGTAGCACTGCTTACCTCTAGGGGTTGTGATAAGGAAGTAACATGAGATAGAAAAGAGTCATTGCTAGTTACTCAGTTCAGCCTACAGCTCAGACTATAGAAAGGCCTAAAATGTCACCTTGGCTAGAATCACAGTAACTCATTCCTATTGCTGAATGCACTTTCCTTCCTAATATCCCAGTGGGGTCAGTCATGGAAGGATTGTTAGGCAGGTAGGTGGAAAAGTTCACGAAGCATTGGTCTTGGAGGTCAGAAGATATCCACCCCACCCCTACTACCACTCTGTTCAAATCCTGCCTCTGACACTTACTAGTTGTGAGTACCTGACCAAGTCACTTGACTTCTCTCAAATTTGGCTTCTTCATCCTTAATGGAGATAATAAAATCTGTAGTACTGATCTCACTGAGTCGTGAGGCTCAGTTTGTTAACAGTACTTTAACAAAGTTAACAAATTTTAACTGTCAATTGGTATAATAATGATGATGATAGATAACATCCCTTCCCACTCTAACATACAATATCCTAATATTCCACATTCTAAGGCCCCTTCCAGTTCTAACATTCTATTAACCTCTTTTTTTATTCTATTATAAGATTCACACTGGTCCCTGTCACCCTTAATTGGTCTGCCTTTGTATGAACCAATGCTCTTTCTCAGCAGTGTTAAGACCCAGGCTAGCTTATGCTCCCTCTGCTGGTATGGGAAAGCTCTGTCTCTCTGGCTCTTTTCCATCAATTTTGTTCCTAGAAGTTTGGGTCATTTCATTTGAATCATCAGAAATATGGGCGGCCTCTCTCCTCATTCTAGCCCCAGACTAGTTGTAAGCCTAAGGGATGGAACCTTTAGCTGACTTTACTGGGCCTTACAACCTAGGAATCCCAGCCCATTTCCTGTCACTAATTTCAAATGATATTTTGAAATATATTTTAAGGCCTGCTGAAATACCTATTTCTCCTGGAGTCTGTAATTATTTCCTATTGGTTAATATATAATTAGAAGGCTTCGGAGAGGCATATTTTTTGACATGATAGACGGAGCTATTATGACCTATTGTGTTGAGACCTTCAGCTCCTAGCGACTTTTCTGTTCACGGATCATTGACTCAATAGACCATAATGGCTCCATCTACTGAGGTCAATACAGGGACTTGTGACACATGATAGACAATAATTGCTTCTGCTTAGAGACTTTTTAGTTCATGGATCACTGACCTGAGGAGCCCTACCTAAGAGGTCTGGGCGGGGGGAGCCTTCAAAGCAAGTCAACCTAGAAATCTGCAGAGATTCATCGAGGAGAAAGAGGCAAGGCAGGCCTGCCAGCCCTGGCCCACCAAGAAGCTCAGCCCATATCCAGAACCCTGGTTCTGATGCTAACTAGTTGTGTGGCCCTGGGCAAGTCACTGCATACCTCTGGGCCTTCATTTCCTCTTCTGTAAAATGGAGCTGATGTTATTTGCACTAGTTACCTTACAAGATTGTCACACACAAAAAAAGAGCTTTATAAGTCTGAAAACACTAGAAAAAATGTGTGCTGCTATCATTATTGTTTTTATCTTTCGATCCCTGGAAGCTATCTAGGAGAGAGAAGAGGAACTCTAGGAGAGGGGAAAAAACAACTGTCGCCTGTCCTCTTCCCCTCCATTCACCCCTGATCAGCACGGAAGGGGTTCCCTTTTGAGCTAAGGATATCTCTGAGGTCATAGAATCATAGATTTAAGGCCAAAAGGGTCCTACAAGGTCATCTGGTCCAACCTCGTCATTTTATAGGAAACAGAAGCCCAGAAAGATTAAACAATTTGCCCAAGGTGACACAGATAGTAAGTAGCAGGGCCAAGAATGAAGCCTGGATCCAGTGCTCTTTCTCCTACACCACACTGCCTCCAAAGTTCCCTTTCAACCTGGAGATTCTGTGAATCTGTAACCCCACCACCCCCAAAGCCTGGATCCCACCACCCTGATCTCTGTCACCAAATGGCCAGTGAAGTGGTAGACTCTGGAGGAAGGGCACCCCCACGGATGGCATTTGGGATGCATGGGGAGTCTATAGGTGGAGCACTCAGCACCCATTACATTCATCTTCAGGATGTGGCACTTGTTCATTGGCCAAGAGTAAGCCTGATAGTGGAAAATAGACTAGTGATAAGGATCTTGAGAGCCCACGAACTTTAATACTAAATTCAATGAGAGACGTGTTCTGAGAATAAAGCTATCATTCTCCTCTGAGGGCTAGCTTTGCCTGACCTGGTAGGAATGAGGATGGAAATGTTCCTTAGTTGTGCTGAACAGTTTTTTAAAATTATTCTTTGTTATAAGAGATCATGCTCTGAAGGGGGAAGGCAGTGGAATATAGGGGTATAAAAAACAGAAAATATCAATAATTTTTAAAAACCAAATGTTCTTTGCATGAATGAGAGACTTTATTTTATCCCCTTTTCCTAATGGGGAAATCTCCATTAGGCCAGGGGTTGTGTTTTATCTAAACTTTTCATCTCACCCTCTGTTGATTTAAGTTGGATAGAATTCATTCACACAATGCTATAGTACATACCTAATATGTGTAGAGCCCTGTGCTGGACCATATAGATAAGGACTGATCCCTACTCTCCTGGTACTTAGAGTCTAGCCAGGGAAATGAAGAAGTGATATATATACAGAAGATATAAGAGGGGAGAGACTGAGGGAGAAGAGGGAAGGAAGGAATGAAGGGAGGGAGGGAGGAAGGAAGGAAGCATCTTCTACGTGCCAGGCACTGTGCTAAGCACTTTACAAACATCTTCTTTAATCCTCACAACAACCCTTGGAGACAGTTGCTATTATTATCCCCTTTTTACAGCTGAAGAAACTGAGGCAGACAGAAGTTAAGTGACTTGCCCAGGGTCACATTGCTAGTAAGTATCTGAAGCCAGATTCCCATTCAGGCCTTCCTGGCTCCAGGCCCAGCACTCCACCCTCTGCACTATCTAACACTAACATCAACAGAGGCAGGATTTTGATTTTTCAAGATTTACTCATCACAGAATTGCATTTAAAAGGATTGCAAGCACAGACTCACATGCACCCACCTCATGTGGGTGTGCTCACACATTCACACACATAGTTACCAGTCTTCATCGCCATGGAAAATCTCCTGTTTTCTGCAAGTATAACCCTGGATATTCTTGTATCCAACAAAGGAAATCCCCAAATTGGGCTGAATGGACACATGATATGGCCTTACAAGCTGAGTGACCTTTGCAGGCCATTTCCCTTCGCCGGACTAGGTTTTTTCTGTAAAATAAGGATGTGGGACAGGATGGGCTTTAAGATCCTTTCGAGTTCTTAAGTCATACACTATGAGACAAATATAAAACATACTAAAGGTATCAAAGAACCATATACACTGTCTTCCATAAGTTCTGAATCAGGAAAAGATGCTGACAATGCCACAGGAGGTGTGGTTCGAGTTGAGTTTTGAAGGCTAAGAGGAATTTAGCAGAGGAAGAGGGAGGCTATGATAGACAAGAGGAACTTTATAAATCAAGTCACAGAGGGAGGAGTATGTGGGATGTCGTTGGAGGTCAGCAAGTGCTCCAGCTCAGCTCTAGGACAAAGTGAAAAGAGGATTGGGATGAAACAAAGCTAAAAGGACTGATAGTACCAGATCATGAGGGGCCTCGATTACCAGGGACAGAAGAATAAACTTTACTCAGGAGGCTCTGATGAATTTTAAGTAAGGGAATAGACCTTCAGAACCACATGCAGAAGATGAGTCTGGATCTCAAAGCAAGTTTTGGGAAGGGTCAACAACAACAAAAATCGAGAATCTACTGTGTGCAGAGGACTATTCTCAGAGTTGGGGGCAGGGGTGTGCTGGAGTTAGGTCAAATGCTTGTTAAATTTTTTATTGTACTTGTACCTTGGAAATAGGTTAATGCTTGCTTTATTGTTTTGTGCAAGGCACTAGGGAGACAAATTCTGTCAATCAAATAATAATCATTTATATAACACCTACTATGTGCTAGGTACTGTGCTAAATGCCAGGGATACAAATAAAAAAAGACCCTACCCTACCCTGAAGAAGCTAATGATCTGATGAGGGGAAGTAACACACAAAAGGCCAAAGGAAGCTGAAAGGGGGAGAGGAGAGGACTTAGGAAGGTAACACACCCCAGGGGCACAATGGAAAAGTCAGAGAAGTCCCAGAGTAGTGCAACCAGGCAGGTGAGGAAATCAGGAGTCTTATTCAGTATTATTACAATACTTTATGATACAGTATTATTTCAATACTTTCAAGCATTTGTATTCTCATAGATGGAGGTACTTCTTCTAGTGATACAGATGGCAATCCAGAGTCAGGAAGACCTGTATTCAAATCCAGCCTCACACTTATTAGCTATGGAACCCTGGGCAAGTCACTGAATCATTGCAACTCAGTTTCCTAGCCTATAAAATGTGGATCATAATAGTGCCTACTTCCAACCTCCACAACAAGGGTTATTATAAGGATAAAATGAGATAATATTTGTAAAGCATTTAGTACCAGGCACACAATAGGTACTAAATTAATAGGTATTAAATTAATGCCTATTTCTTCCCTTCCTTGTGATCTTGTTCTTATGATTCCATAACTCTTCCCCACAGGGTCCAGCTAACATGCTGGGGGACTTCCTTCAGTTTTCTTGATACTAAGTGAATACTAAGGGGGCACATGGACTGTGAGATGTCCCTTGCCTTCATCATGTAACTGGTCCTGCTTATCCACATCCTTGATGATATCTTTTATGCTGTTTTTCTTGAGCAAACCTCCATGAATAATGTCATAGCCCACTTCCAGGCACCATGATCTCCTCCACTGCCTTTTGGGTGATCCTCAGTTTCATGGTCTTCCATGACACATGGCACACATTCACTCAACAAGCATTGATGGGCCAGGTATTATCCTCAGCTCTGAGAATGCAAAGGCAAAAATTAAACAGTTGCTGCTTTAGCTCATGTTCTATAGTGGAAAAGAACAGGAACACAGATCAGCAATTACAAAAGAGCTATGAATAAAATAATTTAAAATTATAATTTAAAATAATTTAAATAATTTAAAAATAAAAAATTTATGAATAAAATAAAAAGTAATTTGGGGAGGGGTGGGGATAGGCAATACTAGCAACTGGGAGAAACAGGATAGTTCTCAAGTAAGAGGTGGCATTTGAGATATGCCATGAAAGAAGCTAAGGATTTTGGCAAGGCAAAGGTGAAGAGGGAATGCATTCCAGGCACAGTGCACAGCCTGGGCAAAAGTATAGAGATGAGGGGCAGCTAGGTGGCATAATGAGTAGAACACCAGCCCTGGAGTCAGAAGGACCTGAGTTCGGATCCGGCCTCAGACACTTAAACACACACACAAACAAAAACCTAGCCGTGTGACCTTGGGCAAGTTACTTAACCCCAATTGCCCTCCAAAAAGCAAAAAAAAAAAAGTATAGAGATGAAAGATGGAAGGCCGGGGTGGGGGTGGGGTTGACGCTAGGTGGCACAGTGAATAGAGCACCAGTCCTGGAGGCAGAAGGACCTGAGTTCAAATCCATCCTCAGACACTTAACACTTACTAGCCATGTGACCTTGGGCAAGTCACTTAACCCCAATTGCCCTCCAAAAAGCAAACAAACAACAACAACAAAAAAAAAGAAAGATGGAAGGCCATGGAAGACGACTAGCATGTATGTTCATATGTCTGGACATATCCTGGACCTAAACAGAGCTTAAATCAGACTGAGAGGATACAAAAAATTGTAAAGGGCATTAAGTACCAAACATGCAGACAGGTTTGGAAAGTAAAAAATGGGAACAATGAGGCAAAGGAGGAAATCATTCCACCACCTTGCATTAACTCTGCCTTCTTTCTCTCAGCCATCTCACAAGGTTGCAGCAAGAAGAGTGCTTTGTGTTCCAGAAAAGAAACTATGAAGTCTGAACACAGATTAAAGCATATTATCTGCTCTGTCTCTCTCTTTTTTCCTTTTTTGTTTGTTTCTTCTTTCTCATGGTGTCTCCCATTGGTTCTAATTCTTCTATAAAGAATTATATAAAGAATGTTATAAAACATGACTAATGTGAAAATAGCTTCAATATGAATGTATGTGTACAGCCTATATCAAATTACATGCTATCTTGGGAGGGGAGAGATGAGGAGAAAATTTGGAACTCAAAATCTTATGGAAGTAAATATTGAAAACTAAAAATAAATAAAGAAAATTAAAAAAAAAAAAAAGAAAAGTGGGGTGGCTAGGTGGTACAGTGAATAGAGCACCGGCCCTGGAGTCAGGAGGACCTGAGTTCAAACCCAGCCTCAGATATTTAACACAAAAACTAGCCATGTGACCTTGGGCAAGTCACTTAACCCCAAATTGCCCTCCAAAAAGCAAAAAATAAAAATAATTAAAAAAAAAAAGAAAAGTGCTTTGTGAACTTAAAAGTTCAATTAAAATATAATTTTTCTGCATGTATACATGTAGCAAATATTCTGGCCCTATTTTCTCACAGTCAAGACAGTTACATTTGCCCCTCAGCTTTCTCAGGGTGCCCATGAGGGCTTAGGGTGTTCTCTAATGTTACTGCTCTAGCCCCCATTTAGGTATATCCCTCCCACCACCACTGCGAGCTACCAGTGATTAGTAAGTATCCCACTTCCATTTCAGCAAACAACATAAATCAGCATTTATAAAGAGATGTTTACTTTGAAAACAAAGCAAGAACAGAAGCTCCAGCATTTCCCCCCAGCACCTTGGGCGCACACTGTTTGTTATATACCACACTGGTCTCTAGGAAGAGTGGGCTCAAACTTAACACCATTTCTATTGTTGGTCCCACCAAGTTCATGTCCAAATGCTGCATTACAGCTGAATGAACCCTTGTCTCATCTACTGCTGGGCTGGTCTCAAAGGTTACTCCTCACTGCTTGAGACCTAAAAGTTGGACCAGCTGGCTGCAAACCCCAGCATGAAGTCCACTCCCAGATCTATTGGCAGCTCACTCCCCTGAGCCTTTGAAATTCACACTGTTATAACTTTTAATCTCTTTCACCCAAAATGAAAGAACAAACACCAAGGCAAGGAACCAAGGCCCATATTTACAGGGCACATTCCAGCCTTGGATAGGAAGGGCCCAAGGCCTCTGCCCTTACATATAGCCTCTCTTCTTTCATTTTGGTCCAAAAGGAGTGGGGGGGTCAAACTTGGAGCATCTGGATGGAACAGTGGATAAAATGCTGGACTTGTTAGCAGGTGGAATTGAGTTCAAATCCTACCTCAGATGTTCACTAACTGTGTGACTCTGGGAAAGGCATTTAACCTCAATTTTTCAGGTGAAATAAGGATAACAACAGCACCTATGCCACAGGGTTGTTGTGAAGATCAAAAGAAAGAGCACACTTAATAAACCCTGCAAACCTGAAAGTGCTATAGAAATGCTATTAGGATACTATTATCAAAGCTGTTACTACAAAGCATTCACTGCCACCCCCCTCACCAAGCTCATTTTTCAATATGGTGTGTGCTGTTGGACAAGTCCTTACCTCAAGAATGCCTTTGATCTACTACTATACTTGTCCCCAGACTTGGGTCCTCACTAGGCTCAGCTGCCCACAAATTCTGGCATGGACTGCTATTGTTGGACCCCTCTAGAGGCTCACTCTTCTGACTTTTTGAAGCCCATGAAGTTACAGTCTAATCCCAGAGTGGAAAACCTGCAGCCTCAAGGCTACATGAGCCCTCTAGGTCCTCAAGTGGGCCCTTTGATTGAATCCAAACTTCACAGAACAAATCTCCTTAATAAAAGGATTTGTTCTGTAAAACTTGGATTCAGTCAACAAGCCGAACCCAAGGACTTAAAAGGCCACAGTTTCCCCACCCCCAGTCTAATCTATTTTGTCTCCAATACTTTTTCACCTAAAGCAGGAAAGCATACCCACAATGGGGACAGAAGTGCTGGTGCTCTATATTGACTCAACCATTGTGGGGAGAGTAAAGCTCTGATGCCTGAACACTCTCCTTCTCCTAAACAGTCCTTGCTGCCTCATTCAAACACAGCCAAGCAAGAAAGACATATAGACACAGAGATAGACAGACATATATAGAGAGGGACAGACAGAAAGGTGGAGATAGAAATAGAAACAGAGACAGAGATAAACAGAAAGACAGAAACAGAGACAGAACCAGACAGAGAGACATACAGAAAGAGGACAGACAGAGTAGGGCAATAGAGACAAATAGAGACAGAGGCAGAGAGAGACAGACACAGAGAGACAGAGATAGACGGACAGAGGGACAGATAATAAAGAAGATAGAGATAAATAGAGATAGAGGCAGAGCCAGAGAGAGATAGAATGACAAAGACAGAGGCCAACAAAGAGACATAGAAAGACAAAGAAAGAGAGAGCCAGAAAAAGAAAGACACAGAGACAGAAAGAGAGGACTCTCAATAATGGCTTTTGAATACAAATCTTGTTCCTGCTTAGAAGTCAGTGAAGGGGGCAGCTAGGTGGTGCAGTGAATAGAGCACCAACCCTGGAGTCAGGAGGACCTGAGTTCAAATCCCACCTCACAGACTTAATACTTACTAGCTGTGTGATCTTGGACAAGTCATTTAACCCCAACTGCCCAGTCTTCCCCCTCCAAAAAGACAAAAGAAAAAAAAAAGGCAATGGAAAAAGCCTTTCCTGACCATGTCGGGTCCTCAGAGAAGTTAAGAATTCTAAGAGATAGAGATGAGGAGAGAATATCTCTCAAGCATGGGGGACAAATGCATGGAAACAGGAATACAATGTTGAGTTTAAGATGGAGGTATGATCACAGATTAAGTACAGTCATTGAGTCCAGGTAGGATCATAGATGAAGATGGGTCAGTGAGTTCAGCCCCCTCATTTTACAGATAAGGAAACTAAGATTCGGAAAGTTTAAGTAACTCACCTAAAGTCACATGGGTCATAAGTAGTGGAGCCGAGGTTTGAGCCCAGGTCTTCCGACTCCAGGTCCAGGGCCCTTTCCACAGCCCCACACTGCCTGCCTCCTTAGGAGTCCAATTTGTCTCAAAGTTTTGGAATTCAGCAAGTAGAAGAAAATGAGTTGTAGGGAATCATGCAACACTTCCAATTAGCCTAAGCTGTCTCTTGATACAGATACGTCTTTAATCAATATTGTCCCAGGGGTATTATATGACTGTAAATTATGGAATACCGTGATCACTGAGCAACCAATCAATCAAAAAGCCTTTCTTATATACCTGCTATGTGCTCTATATTGTGCTAGAATTACTTAGAGGACAAAACAATCTTTGTCCTCAAGGAGGTCACATCCTATCAGAATGTCCACATGATATACATATATATTTATCCAAAGTAAAGGTGATGCTGTGGGCTCTCAGAGAAGATAAAATAACAACCCCACCAGCTGTTGGGGCAAAAGGGGCTCAGGAAAGGTCTCAGGTAGAATATGGCACTTGAACTTAGTTTTGAAGGAACCTAGGGAATCTAAGAGGTTGAGGTGAGGAAGGAATGTATTTTAGGCAAGAGGGTCAACCCATACAACAGCTTGGAGATGGATTGTATGAGAGGAACACAAGATTAGCTGTACTGGAATATAGACTATATGTATAATAGTAATGTATAACAAGACTACATTGGAGTTGGGTTGTTAAGGACTTTAAAAAACAAACAAAAAAGTTTATATTTGATCCTCAAGGTAAAAGGGAGCCATTGGAGTTAATGACACAATGCTTTAGGAATATCATTTTGTCAGTTGTGTGAAAGTTGATCAAAGGGGGCAGGGGACTGAGTCATAAAAACCAATTAGGAGGCTAATCTAAGAGTCTAGGTGAGTACTAAGGAGGGCCTAAAGTAAGATGGTGGTCATGATCAGTAGAGAGAAGGCTATAGATACAACTGCTGTTGTGAAGGTAGAACTGACAAGATAGGAATGGATATATGAGATAAGAGAGATATGATTGGATCTATGGGGCAACTTTTCAGGTATATAGGGCAAGAAAGAATGATGAGCCAAGGTTGTGAGCCTATGCAACTGGAAGCATGGTGGTACCCTCAACAGAAATAGAGAAATCTGAAAGAAGGGTGTATTGGGACAAGAAAGAGCATGAGTCTGGTTTGGAGTGGGGTGAGTTTAAGACCTTACATGAGGAATTACATAGATAGTTGGTGATATGGGACTGTTGGAGGTGATCCAAATAGCAATGAAAAAAATGAATGGTGGGTGCAAATAGACTGCACCGTATCGTGTTACCAGTGAAGGCCTCCAAACAAGAAGTGGCATCAACAAAGACATGGACTACTGGGGAAGAGATAACCACATAGGAAGAGTGAGGAATAACTGTAGCATAAGTATTCATAAAATATTAAAAGACTTTCAGGAAGGCTGTCAGTAGGTTAGAGATATCTTCCATGAAGACTGATGACAAAATGTGAACAAGAGTGTGGGAATGTGGTAATATATTACCATCTGCCTTGGTAGGGGGAGAATACCCATTTGTATCATGGAGATCGTAGGTCCCTCAAAGTATCCTGGGATGATGATGATGATGATGATGATGATGATGATGAAGAAGAAGAAATGACAATAATAGCTGCAATTTATATAGTGCCTTTAAGTAATATTATCTGATTTTATTCTCATAACAATGGGGGGTGGGGAGGGCAGATGCCATTATTATCCCCCTTTTACAGATAAGGAAACTGAGGCAGGAAGAAGCCAAGTGATGTGCCTAGGATCACACCACTTGTAAATATCTGAGGCTGGATTTGAATGAGCATCATCCAGACTCCAAGTCTAGTCCTCTACCCATTGCTGCACCTAGCTGCCTGAAAGCAATACATCATCATGGAAAGAGCACTGGTCTTGGTGTCAGAAGACCTAAGTATATATTCAGACTTTCTGATTAAACCTGCCAAATGGCTTTTAGAAATTGTATCACACACACACACACACACACACACACACACACACACACACACACAGAAATTATATCACATTTCCCCAACTATGAAATGAGGGGTGGGATGAGATCATATGCATATATGTAAGTACATTTAAGTACACTAACATTCTATGTGCTAAGGTCCCTGGCAGCTCTAAAATTCTATAATTTTAATCATATGAATAATCCTCCATTGGCATAGGGGAAGGAGTATTAGATTTAGAATCAAAGGACCTGGGTTCAGATTCTGTCTGTTATTTACTACCTGTGTTACCTTAGGCAGATCACTTAATCTCCCTGGGCCTCAGTTTCCTCATCTGAAAAAAGGAGGGGGTTGGACTGGATGGCCTCTGAGGTCTCTTTCAGCCCCAAATCTATGATGCCTTTCTGATTACTCAGATTCCAAGTCCAATGCTTTTCCCACTACTCCATAATGCCTCTCACCTGTACTGAAAATGCTGATTGTCCATGAAGCTTAGAGACGCAGATGTTCTCCTTCCCAATTTCCTCTCAACCTTCTCTTAGATTGGTTGGGCTGGTTCCAGCCCCAGTTTCCCTCCTTGGTCCCCCCTGACCCTTCCTCACTCCCATGTTTGGCCCCAGCCTGAGTGATTGGGGTGTCACGGAAGGCGCCTGTGGGGTCAAACTGCTCTTCTTGGCAGCCTGGCAGGGGCAGCCGCCTGCCTGTCTGCTCAGCATGGGCACGACGGTCACAGCTGCAAGAGCCATGGGGGACCAGTCATTAATGACAGGGCTCATTATTAGGACAGCAGGTGATGCTCTGGAGTGGGGAGCCTTCCGCCCAGCTCCCACACTCATCAACTCCAAAAGGAGAATCTATTAATATTAGCATCTGTTGAGTCCCCTCCCTACCCCAAGCATGGTGAGAACATCTTGGTTGGGGCAGAAATGATAAAATAAGTAAATGATTGGTGGTTTTGTATATGAGGCCACGTTAGGGGGTTGGAGGGAGAGGAAAGACCATGGACCCTGTTTCCTCTCTGGTCCAGGGGCCAGCTGTGATTGACAGGTCTAAGGATTCATGAGCCACAATGGCTGCCAAGTTGTTTGATGGCTCCCAGGAATCCAGCCAAATGTGGTCCGTGAGAGTGAGAAGCAGCTTTGGGTTTTTCCTTAGCCCCATGTGATTTTACTTCCCACCTGACTTTCTAACTACAGTGTCATTTTCGGGGAGAAGGAACCCAAGATCACTGGACAAAAATACCTATGGGAATCAGGCTTCAAATTCCAAATCACACCTTACACATCTGCTTTCATTCTGATATAGTCAGGTAGTTCCCTTGAGAGCAGAAATTCAGGAAGTTCTGCTCACAGGAAAGCAGAGTAACAGAATGTTAGAGCTGGGAGACACCTTAGAACAAAAAAGTTCAGGCTGAAAAGGACCTTGGAACCTAGAATGTAAAAACATAAGGTTAAGTAGAACACATAATGTCAGCACATAGGACACAGAATGCTACAGCTGGATGGAACATTGGAACACGGAATATTAGAACACAGGACACCGAATGGATCTTTGCCTTCCTGTTTTCTTGCCACAGACATCTTCTAGCTTAATGTGTTTGGCTCAGTTAAATGAGCCAATGGGTCTAAAAGTCAGCCAATTCCAGTGTGCTGGACATGGGATAGACTGGGAGATGCCTAACAGGAAGACATATAAAAGCAGGGACTAACCTTCTAGCCTGGTGATAATAATAGGCTTAAAAATTTGTATTTATAGAGTATTCTGAGAAGCAGCATTGTCTAGTGGTTGGAGAGCTGGCCTGGGAGTCAGGAAGGCTTAGGTTCAAGTCTCATCTCTGTCAAGGATTAAATGTGATCCTGGACATTGGACTTAACCACTCAGCGCCCCAGGCACCTTGATAAAATGATAAATAGCAGAAAAGGGTCTGCAGTGGTAGATGTTCTTCACATGGAGTTCCCTATACAGCTGAAATTACAAACATGACTTTAAAAAAAAAAGGAAGAAATGTAAATAAAAGAAAGGGAAAAAAGGGCTATATTTCTTTAAATCTTACAAACTACATTTTTCACAATAACCTTGTGGAGCAGGAAATTACTGTTATATATTACTACATATTATTGCACCCATTTTACAGGAAATGGAGGCTCAGTTAAAGTTAAGTAACTTTCCCAGGATTATATCTAATAGATAAAAGCCAGGATTCAGTCTTGGTCTGGGATCAATGTGACATTTACTTAGTGAAGAGTTACATATTCTTATGATAACCAGGATATTTCAGGAAACATTTATTGAGTGTCCAGTTTGTGCAGGGCACTGTGTGGGACCCTAGGGGAAATACATTTAGATGCCCATCGAGGAATAGCCAGATCAACAGATAAAGCATTTATTAAGGACTTACTGTGTACCACGAAATGTGCTAAGTGCTGGGAATACCGAAAAAAAAGCAATAAAAAATAAGGCAGTCATTACTCTCAAGGAACTGATATTCTAATAGAGGAAGACCAAAATAAAGAGAAGTTGGAAAATGGGGGGCAGGGAATGGAGAGGAGGAAGAGGACTCCCACAGGCAGAGGTGGAGCAGATAGGAGAGGGAATAAACACAAACACAAATAACTGGAATATCTAATATTCATTCAACTCAATCAGCCTTTATTAAGCAACTACTATGGGCCAGCCACTGTGTCAGGTACAAAGAGTACAAAGGCAAAACCCAGACAGCTATTAGAATGCTGTGTCGTCTATATAAAACATAGTGTAGTAGATAGAAAAGTAGTGTCAGAATCAGGAACACCTGGATCCAATCCTGCCTTTCACCCCTAGCTGGCTGTGGGATCTTAAGTAATTCAGTGCCCCAGGCAATTTTTGTTGACATTTGTGATTTCTTCTGTTTGGGAGAACTTTCTCCACCCTTGTAGAGTTTTGCAAATTATAGACCTGGGTGGGTGCCTGGAGCTCTGGGAGATGATGTGACCTTGCCCAGAGTCACACACCAGTGCATCACAGATCTTCCTCATTGGAAGGTCAGTCCTCCATCCTCTACATCACATAGAAATATAAAACGTCATTTGAGATCCAAGGATAGGGGGAAATCATTTTCAGCTAACAGGATCAGGAAATTATCCAATCTTCTATTTCATATGGCATTTTGTATTTTACAAAGTGTTCACATAGTTATTTCATTGGAGACTCACAACACCCTGATGAGGTAGGTAGAACAAGTATTGTTATACCCCTTGCACAGGGAAGGAAGCAGACACAGAGAATGTAAGTGACAAGCCCAGCATGATCCAGCTGATAACTAATAAAAGCTACTAGATATTAGCTCCATGAGGCCAAGAGCTGTGCCTTCTCTAAAAGCAAAATTCTCCCCAGTTCCCAGCTCTATATAAGTAGTAGGTGCTTAATGTTTGTTGAATTTGACTATAGTCTTAGAATTAAATGGAGCAGCTAAGTGACCCATCGGATAGAGCACCAGACCTGAAGTCAGGAAGACCTGAGTTCAAATATGGCCTCCGACACTTACTAGTTGTATGACCATGGGCAAATCACTTAACCCTATTTGTCTTAGTTTCAAATGAGCTGCAGAAGGAAAGGGCAAACCACTCTAGAATCTTTGACAAGAAAAGGCACAATAAAGAGGATGAAAGGCAGAATAAAGAGGCAAAATAATTATGATTTCTGGCTCAGTATCATGATATCCTTATTAGCCAAATTTTTATTTTGAATTTGAGTCCAAGTCTTTTGACTCCAAATTCAGGGCTTTTTCTAATATTTATGGTTGCCTGAAATAGTCAAGAAATTGATGAAAAGTAATATTTCAACAGATCCTTGAAGAATGTGGGTGGAGCTATTCCAGGCCTAGGAAAAAGTGTAAGCCAAAGCAGAAAGATAAGAAATTAGGAAAGTGAATGGAAAACAGGAGAGTTAGTATGACTCTTTAAAGATTAAACAGAGGCTGTTGAGAGGACTGTCCTTTTGGTTTGGAACATACTTGGCATGGAAGGAAATTATATGAAACACGGCTGGAAAGGAATGGTGCTAAGGGCCTTGAATGCCAAAGGATACTTTGTCTTGTTCATAATAGGGAGTCACTGGAGAGGTTGGATTTTGTTTTGTTTTTTCCATTGTTTAGACCCTACTTTTTTCTCTTTTTTTCCCCTAATTACATGTAAAAACCAATTTTTAACATTTGGGAGTTTTTAGTTCCAAATTCACCTCCTCTCTCTCTCTCCTTCTCCATCTTCCTCCTTGAGAAAGTAAACAATTTGATATAGATTATACATGTGTAGTCATGCAAAATATATTTTCATATTAGTCATGTTACAAAACACAGACCAAAAAACAAACAAGAAAAATTTAAAAAGTATGCTTCAATCTACATTCAGACTCCATCACTTCTTTCTTTGGAGGCAGATATCATTCATTATAAGTACTTCAGAACTGTCTTAGATCATTGTACTGTTGAGAACAGCTAAGTCATTTCACAGCTGATCCTCATATAATGTTGCTATTACTGTGCACTATAATCTCCCAGTTCTTACTTCATTTTGCATCAGTTCATATAAGTCTTCCCAGGTTTTTCTGAAATCATCCTACTCACCATTTAATATAGCACAATAGTATTGCATCGAAATCATATACCACAACTTGTTCAGTCACTCCCCAGTTGATGGGCATTCCTTTAATTCCCAATACTTTGCCACCACAAAAAGAGCTGCTATTTGTACATGTAGATCTTTTTTCCTTTTTCTTTTAACTATTTGAGGTAGACATCTAGTAATGTATTACTGCATCAGAAGGTATGCACAATTTTATAGCCCTTTGGGCATAGTTTCAAATTGGTGTCCAGAAAAGTTGGACCAGTTCACAACTCCACCAACAATGCATTAGTGTCCCAGTTTTCACTAAAAGTTTTCATGCATGTGAAGAAAGACATTATAGAATAATTGTTCTGGGGCATGCATTTCAGAAAACAAAAGCAAGAAATCCCAGTGTATGTACTGGGGAAGGTGAAGAGTCTGGTTTGACTGGAGCATTGGAGGGTAGGCTAGGAAAAGATTGGCAAGGGCCCTGAATGCCATACTAAGAATTTTACATGGCCATAGAAGCCATTGAAACCCTTGAAGAAGAATAAGGACATGATCAAATCTGCATGAGAAAGATTAATCCAGCCATGATGGGAAGAGATGATAACAATTTATAGCGTACAGGATTGTAAGGTTTACAAAGCACTCTCCTCACAACAACCAAGTGAGATAGGAAGGACAAGGATTATTGTCTTCACTTTTGAGGGATAAAGGAGTCAGACCTTTAACCATAGGGAACAGGGCTTCCCATGAGGCACTTCTTCCAAAGCAGACCCATACCCTCTCTGGGACTCCAGAGTTACCTTCACTTTACACTTAATGGAAGGGAAACTGAGGCTTCTAAAGGGAAAGTGACTCACCCAGGGTCACTCATCAAGTGTCAGGGCCTCCATTGGAACCCAGATCCCCTGCCCCAGTGCCCTTTATTACACCAGAAGCCCTCATACAAATGGGGGCAGTCCATCCTATATGTCTTCTCATGACCCAAACTTTTCAGATAGCAAAGAAATCCAAAACAGTGAGGGGAAAATTCTGCTTCTGTCTTTGCCTTTTCCAATCACAATCAGTTCAGACAATCCTGTGCCAGTTACATGATCTCAAAGGCCTTTTCCTGCTCTAAAAACCAATGATCCTCCAATCCTCCTTTCCCAGGTTTAAAACACAACTGGAATTCTGTCTGGTGCTCACCAGCTTGTGACCGAATTCCAGGTATAGGATTAAATGAAAGGCACAATAAAAAGGGAAACAATTAGAATTTCTGCCTCATTATCATGGTAATCTTATCAGTCGGATAATGAGGTATTAATGGAGATTTAATGTGCATCTCATAACAGAACCCCTTGGAGAAAACACACAGGGAAATGGCTGTAAATCCACTTAATGATGGAAAGGTCCCAAAACACCATATTCCAAAGGATGAAAAATGTTGGATGCAAATGAGAGAGAATCAAGGTCAATAACACCGCAGGGACCAAAATAATGGCAATTTGGGAGATCGACGTAATAAAAATTGCATGTTGCTTTTAAACCTCACCCTCTGTTGTTTTCAAATGTACATTTCAACTAATGAAATAAAGAGCTGGACCCAGAATGATTTGTATGTTTTAGAAACAATGGGGGGAGGGAAAACACTGTTCCTGGGCCCCCTGTCCCTCACAGGAGAGGAATGGGAAATGTAGTAATGCCGAACCCTGGAACATTAGAGCTGAAAGGGACCTTGGCAATCATAATAACAGCCCCCATTTCTACAATGCTTTATAGATTACAAAGTACTTTCCCCACAACAGCCCTGTCGGGGGCGATACTAGCAATATTATTACATACAACCTTAGAACCTCAGAACATGAAATGTTAGAACATAGAAATGTTAGGGCTGGAAGGGATCTCAGAGACCATCCACCCCCAAGCCCTTTCTGAGCATGAAGCCCCTGGCCATTATTTCTCAACAGGAGTTATCTGGCCTCTCCTTAAAGGCCTCCAGAGATGGAAATTTCATCATTTCCTAAGGCAGCCCACTATACTTTGGGGCAACTCCGATTGGTAGGAAGTCCTCCCTCACATGGAGCCAAAATGTGCTGGGCTATTAACTGCCACCCATCCCTCTAGTTCTGTCTTTTGGGGAGAAAATAGAATAAGCCTAATTCCTCTTCTCTATGACATTTCTTCAAATGCTTAAAGAGAGCAACCATGTTTCCCCTAGGTCTTCTCTTCTCCAGGATAAATATCCCCATTTCCTTCAACCAGTCCCTGAATGATGTGGTTTCCAGTCTCCCTCCCTCCCCCGCTCCCATCCTAGATAACAGATTCATAAAGAGCTGTAAAGGGAAACTAGGGATATTTGAATTTTTTGAGCAGATGCCAGAGAGGAACATCAGGCCTTTCCCTAGACCAAATATTGCTATATCACATTCCAGAGGCCTGATCCAGTGGGGCTATTCTGGTGGTCTCACATGGGGCTGGCTCTCACTCTAAATATTCCTCAACCCCACATGCTTAAGGACCATGTGGGCCCCGGAGAGCCAGATAACCTGTCCAAGATGCATCCTGATCCCTCCTTCCCCCTCCTATGTGACAAGTACACATGGGCACCAGTCCCTTGGGAAAGACAGAGGAGAAACATGAATAGCTAGAAGACTCCCATACAGAAGAGAGATTAGGTTTGTTCTACGTGGCCCCAAAGGAAAGAATACAGAATTGTGGATAGAAGTTGCAAAGGCAGATTTCAATTCAAAATAAAGATCCAAATAAAACAATCAAAAATCATTTGCTTTTATGCAATTTGAATGTAAGCTTCAGTCCTCTCTGACATTCCCTGGCTGTGTGACTCTGGGCAAGTCACTTAGCCTCAGCTTCCTAATTCATTAAATGGGGGTGATAATACTAGCACCTACCTCACAGGGGTGTGGTGAGGATCAAATGAATTAACATATATTAAAGAGTTTTGCAAAAATTAAAGTTACATAAAGGGGTGCAGTGAGTAGAGCACCAGTGCTGGAGTCAGGAGGACCTGAGTTCAAATCTGACCCCACACACTTAGTACTTACTAGCTGTGTGACCTTGGGCAAGTCACTTAATGCCAATTGCCCTGCCTTCCCTCTCCAAAAAGCAAAAAAAAAAAAAAAATAGAATAATAAAATTACATACAAATGGTAGTTTGATGATGTGATGATGATGATGATGATGATGATGATGATGATGATGATGATGTGGTATCAGGAACTGGGCATACAAAGATGAAAATTAAATAACCAAGGAGCTTGCATTCTTGGAGGGCGGGGATTGGAGGGGAAGGAAGAACAGCATGTGCACGTATAAGTAAATAGAAAATATAGACAAAGCAAATATAAGGTGATTTCTGGAGTGGGAAGCACCAGCAGCTGGGAGTGGGGGAAAACAGGAAAGTCCTCACCTAGGAAATGATGCTTTGGCTGAGCTTGAAAAGAAGAGGGATCCAGGAGGGAGAGGTGAGGATGGAGTATATTCCAGGCATGGGAGCAGGCTGTACAAACAGATGGGGAATGAAATGTCACCGAAGGTGAACTTTGAGTGGACCAGGTTAGCCAGAATATAGAGTGTATGATGGGGATCAATGTGTAAAAAATCTGGAAAAAAAAAGAGTGAAGTCAAATTGTGAAGTTGTGTTTGATTGTTTTGTCAAAGGAATCTGTTCTTGATCTCACAGGCAAGAGGGAGATACTGAAGTTTCTTAAGTGAGGGTGACATGGTCAGAAGTCCGCTTAAGAAACAACACTTTGCTGCTATATGGAGAATGGGTTACAGAGAGAAGAGATTGAAGGCAAGGGGTCCAGTGAGGAGGCTGCTGAAACCTTCTAGATAAGAGGTTATGAAGGCTCAAACTAGGCTATGGTTAATTAAGTGGAGAGGAGAGTGATTCAAGAGAAGTGATGAAGGTAGAATCTACAGGACTTGGCAACAGATTGGATAGAGGGAGTGAGGAAGAGAGAAGAGTAGAAGATTTCACAGTTGTGAACCCTGCACCATAGAGTGGTACCTTTGGCAGATAAAAGAAAGCTAGGAAGAGGCATGGATTTGGGAGGAAAGATAATGAGTTCTGTTTGAGATGTACTCAGTTAAATGCCCATGAGACAGCCAGCTGGAAATATCCAAGAATCAGAACTGTACAAAAAGGTTAGGAGCCATTTTATAAAGTAGTGAGTTCCCTGTCACTGATGGTCTTCAAGTATGGACTATATGACTACTTGTCAAACATGTTACAAAAGGGATTTCTCCTCCAGCACTGGTTGAACTAGATGCCCCCTACCACCCCCTCCTGCCTGGATTCTGTGGGATGCACACAGTCCATCCACCCTCAGACTCAACCTGGGGATCATTAAACCTTAGCAGACAGCTTGGTGTACTAGAAAACGCCTTGGCCTTGGAATCGAAAGAACTAGGTTCAGATCCTGGTTCTGTTATCTGTCAACCGAGGATCCCCAAGAAAGTCACTTCACTTCTCCATATCTCAGTGTTCTAATCCTTAAAATGAGGACAATAATATTGACATTTCCTACTTCATTCAACAAAACATTCCAGAAACACCTATGACTCATCACATGTGCCAGGCATTGTGTGAAGCATACAGACATGAAATGAACAAGTCCCTGCCCTCAAGGGAGGTGAGAAAGTCTACTGGAGGTGAGGAAGGGAGGGAAATAGAACATCTAAACAAACAAGTACAGGTTGTTGGATACTTTCAGCTGTGGGAATCAGAGGAGGTTTCACAGAGCATGTGGTAACTGAACTGAATCTTAGAGGAAGATGATGATTCTGAAAGACAGTGATGGGGGAGAAAGTACTTTCCAAGCAAATACAAGGACGTGAGAAATGGTATGACAAGTTAGCAGAACCACTTGTATTACAGTTTGACTGGGACTTTGAGTTCATGAAAAGGAGTAATGGAAAATAAGAAGTGAGTGAGTAAATGATGAGGAATTGGGAGGGAGAACAGGCTTTCTTTGTAGAGGTTTAGCAGAGAAAGGAGACATCAAAGACAAAGGCTTAAGGAGAAAAGCAAGGTCAAGGAAAAGTTTTGTTTTTTTAAGCAAGGGTAACTTGAGCATATCTGTAGGTCATTCCAAGAAATAGGAAAAGTTTAAACCTGAGACACAGAGAGAAAGAGAAAAATGCAGAAACAGAGGCAGAGATAGAGACGATAGAGTAAGTTCCAGAAAGACATGGGAGGGGGAAGGATCAAGGGTAAAAGTGGAAGGGTTAGCTTTGATGGAGAAAAAAGACATCTCTTTCTCAGGAACTGCAGCAGAAGAGTAAAAGATGATGGGTAAAGAGGTAGAGGAGTTGGGGGTGAGGAGCAGAGAGGAAGAAGGAGCTTGGGATGGATGAATTCCTCACTCTGGCATTTAAAGACCTCCACACTTTGGCTTAGCAGCCTTTCCAGACCTATTTCTTATCACTGCCTTTTATGCCCTCCACATTTTTAGCCAAATTGGCCTCCTTGCTGTTTCTTGAACTCGACGTTCCATCTCCAGCTGCTCCCCATGCTTGAAATGTTTTTTCTTCACTTCTAGCTCTTATAGTGTCTTTAATTTTCCTCAAGGCTTAGTTCATGAGCCACTTCATCAGAGCAGCCATTCAGGAAAGTCATTCATACTTATTGCTTCCTCAAATTATCTTGAAATTATTTATCTGTAACTAATATTCTTTCTTTTTGTTTACTTATTGCCAACCTTTTTTTTTTTTTAGCATTCTTTCCTTTTTAAATTTTGAGCTCCAAATTCTCTCCCTCCTACCCACTAAGAAAGCAAGGAGTATCATCTCAATTATACATGTGAAATCATGCAAAGCATTTCCTTATTAGTCATATTTTTTTAAAGCAAAAAAGATAAAGTGAAAAAAGTATAACTTTTACTTCAATTTGCACTCAGTTCATCAGTTCTCTTTCTGGAAGTGAATAGTAATTTTTCATCACGAATCCTTTGGAATTATCTTAGATAATTGTATTGATTAGAGTAGCCAAGTCTTTCACAGTTGACCATCATTACAACATTGCCATTCTGTGCACAATGATATTCTGGTTCTTCTCACTTCACTTTGCATCAGCTCATATATGTCTTGCCATGTTTTTCTGAAACCACTCCCCTCATAATTCTTATAGCACAATAATATTCCATCACAATCATATGCCACAACTTGTTCAGCCATTCCCCAATTGATAAGTATCCTCTCAATTTCCAGTTCTTTGCTACCACAAAAAGAGCTGCTGTAAATATTTTTGTACATGTAGATCCTTTTCCTTTTTCTTTGATTGCATTGAGATAACAGATCTAATAGTGGTATTGTTTGATCAAAGGGTATGTACAATTTGATTACCCTTTGGGCATAGTTCCAAATTGCTCTCCAGAATGGTTGGCTCTGTTCACAACTTGATCAAGAGTACATTAGTGTCCCAGCTGATATTAAATAACATGAACTTATAGTGGAACAGGGTAGCACAGTAAACAAAGGGGCCAAGTGTGTCAATTGTGTCAAGTAACACAATAATTTTTAATAATTTGTTATAATTTTTTACAACTTATAACTTCTCCCATCTGCTCAAGTGCATTTTAAATATAAATAATTATAAGTAGATATTACGATTTTGGCTTGAAATAAATTTTTTTTCTCTTACTATCACTAGTATATACAAATGTTCTTCATCAGTTGATAGCTTGGTCCTACAAGGTATTCTTAAATTCTGGTCCTTCTAGTAAATCTCTTCCTCTAGAGGGTAAGGAGCAAAAAGATAGATAGTGGAGGTGAGGCAGCATAGAGGACATCCAGCTCGTGAATATCCTAAGGAAAAGGAGACAAAGGAATCTAAGGTGAGGGACAGTGCCCTCCCAGGGCTTACCTATGCTTTGTAAACTATAAAGGCTACACAAACGTGGAATATTCTTACTCCAAAATGGAAGCAGGTTTTAATCAGCAAAGGGGCTGCTCAGCAAATCAAGGTAGATGTTTTCTGGATCAGTCTTCAAGGTTGGGAGTGGGGAAGGGGGATAGAAGTATCAGGGTTGCCTTTTCTAAAAGATGGCTTCTCATCTAGATATCCCAAGGACTTCCAAATGGTATCTCTTTGCATTTTTTTTAACTGATCATCTTCAAATAGGCATGGGCAGGATGCAGTAACTACATAAAGGCTCTTCATAAGGTGGCAGAACTCGGAGCTAGGAGGAACCTCAGAGATTACTTAGGTCCCTCTCTCAGTTTCAAATCAATTCAACTCAATTCAACAAACATTGATTAAGAAACCTGCTGTGAGAGTGGCTAGGTGGTGCAGTGAATAGAGTCAGAAGAACCTGAGTTCAAATTCAACCTCAGACACTTAACACAAAAAAAACTAGCTCTGTGACCTTGGGCAAGTCACTTAACCCCAATTGTCCTACCTTCCCCCCTCCAAAAAGCAAAAACAAAAACCAAAAAACCTTCTGTGAGCAAAGTCCTGGGACGGGCTAAACTGAAGAAACACAAAATTCAGAATAGATAAAAGAAATTCAGAGCTTAAATGTCTTTTAGTCCACAAAACACAGGCCTTGCCCTTATGGAGCTTTCAATCTAGTAAAGGTCTAAGTTGTTATTGCTTAGTTGTTTCAGTCATGTCCAATTCTTTGTAACCCCATTTTTTATCTTCTTGGCAAAGAAAATAATTTGTCATTTCCTTCTGAAGTTCATTTTACAGATGAAGAAACTGAGGCAAACAGGTTAAATGACTTGCCCAAGGTAATACAGCTAGCAAAGATCTGAGACCTGATTCAAATTTCATTAGATAAAGTCTTCCTGACTTCAGGCCTGGAACTCTATTCACTGTGTCACCTAGCTGCCCAAAGGTATAAGAACACCCAGATAAATAACTATAATACACAACATTATATGAGAGATGCATTAGAGAGGCCAAGTCTACACTCTATGAGATCTGAAGGGAAAGGTGGTTACTGGTAGAAAAAAAGGGAATCAGGGAAAGTTTCATAGAAAAGTTGACTGTTGAATTGGGCTTTCAAGGATGGCAGGAATTATTCGAGTGGAGAACTGGGGATTCCAAGAAAAGGTGATAGTCAAGGTCTAATAACAACAAGGCTGTTATGACCAACCCCTCACCTTAATTCTATGAAACCCATGTAACATTATACCAAATTCCTTTCACCAGGGACCAACACCAGCCCATTGATCCTTGCTTCCTTCTCTGATTGGCCCTGTGCCTTTCTTCAAATTCATTCCTCTCCCCCCAACTCAGAGCCATCTCAGGCCCTATCTCCTCTTATTGGCCTTGTGCCCTCTTTGTACCATGACCATCCCCAGGACCACCCTTTGAAGGTATCCCTTCCCAAAATGTTGTTCTTAAGGCACTCACTGTCTCCTTTAGGCTTCCCCTAAAGTCTTATTTTAAAGGAAAGGAAAAATGATGGACCTGCTGAGCCAGTGAGGGAGGCACTCTGAGGCAGCCAATTCCTGCCAAAATACCATGTATCATTTTATTCTTTAATGAGAGTCTGGTGATTTTCATTTTTTTCCCCTTGTTTCAGCACTAACAAGGTGGCTCTCACTGCAAAGCCTTATCCTAATGTTTCCCTGAGCAAGGGCTGGCGGGAGGCCTCTCTGAACAGGTATCAGCCTTGATTATCCACAGATTTTCTGCCAAAGGGGTTTCCATTTATCTTCATCACTGTTTCAATCTGCAGTCCTTAGTGGAGGCAGCCACCACCGAGCACCCCCTCTTTCCTTCTCCCTCCCCCAACAACTCGGTCACCTGGCAGCCAGCTCATCTGTTGTCTCCGATTCCTAATTCCATTCATATTCCGCAGGGGGAATCTCTCCAGCTTGCTTCCCCAAGGCTTGGCGAAGGGCCCTCACAGCCAAGCCCCTATTCCCAGCACCACCTCCTATCCCCTGACTCTTGAAGGAGGGCCACTCCCTTGCTGCGTGACCTTGGTTGGGCAAGTCATTCCCCCTTTCTCAACCTTGAATAACCTTTGGGAAATGAAACTAGGTGGACTAAGTGATCTCTAAAGTTCCTTCCCTCCAGCCTCAGCTTCTCTGCTACAATTAAAGATGACAAAGAAAATAAATAAGAATACTCCCATCTCTCCAGTACTTTTTTTTTTTGCTTTTATTTTATAGGGGGAAGGGCAGGGCAGCTGGGGTTAAGTGACTTGCCCAAGGTCACACAGCTAGTAAGTGTTAAGTGTCTGAGGCCAGATTTGAACTCAGGTCCTCTTGACTCCAGGGCCCGTGCTCTATCCACTGTGCCACCTAGCCATCCCTCTCCAGTACTTTTAATGTTTGTAAAACAGTACCCTGGCAAACACCCTGCATGATAGAGAATTTGATGACCTTAATCCCCATTTTGCTCCAAAACTTCAATCTTCAATAGATCTAGGTCCAGGAGCAGGGAACCTGAGGCCTCAAGGCCACATGTGGCCCTCTAGGTCCTCAAATTTTGAACAAATTTTGACCCCTTTGGCCAAAACCAAACTTTACAGAACAAACAACAACCCTTTGACTGATTCCAAACTTCACAGAACAAACAAAAGAAGGATTGGGAATTTGTTCGGTGAAATTTGGAATCAGTCAAAGGGTGGTACTTGAGCACCTAGAGGGCCACGTGTGGCCTCAAAGCTGCAGGTTCCCCAATCCTGATCTAGGATCTCCTTCACACAATGTAGATCCCAATGGACCCCGGCCTCCTCATCTGGTGCAGCCTTTGTCCAACGCCTCCCATAAATTCACTACACTAAGACCCACCCAACATGACAGTGGCCTTGCACTGGCACATCAATGCTGTCCACTGCTTATCCCCAACTCTTGCCCCATCACCAATCTTGTTTTTCCCTTTCTTATGAATTTCTTTGGTGACATCAGTGTCTTCTACATAACCCCTTTTTTGTAAAGTGTTGCAGCCTGAGCACATGGACCATGTGCTTTTCCATTGCCATTTTAGTGATTGTCAACATCAGTTCTTTGGAGGATGTAGTGTTCCATGACTCACTGCCTTTTACCATCACTTATGGTTTCAGAGAATTCCTAGATGGGAAAACTCCTTCAGTCAACACAAGTTGTCCTCTTCCCTACAACTTAAAATCTTAAAGGGTTACCCAGCACACTATGCAATGAAGTGACTTACCCAGAGTCACATGGCCAGTACATGTCTGAAGTAGGACTTCAGCCCAGGTCTCACTGGCTCCAAGGCCAACTCTCAATACAATATTGCCATTCTAGAAGCATATTGGCATTTTTAAAATGGGTCTTTGTCAGGGAAAAACTTAGGATCATTTGTGATTTTCCCAAAGACAATTCAATCCAACTCTTCCTTTTAAATTCTGGGTGTAACTCACTGTCCATTTGCAATATATGACCAAGAAGTATATATTGGAGGATGAGTTCTATTGGTTACCTGTCCAATTGCATATTATAGTCTAGACAATAGGTTTTCTTCATCCATTTGGTTTCCTCTGTGTAAACAGTTAAAATAAACTCTTCAGGGTAAGGCTCTTCTGAGTTTCTCATTTAAGAGGTTCTACAATGTTCTGGGAGGTGATACGATAAACATAATATCAATTAAAGCTCAAAAAAGGAAAATGGATATATGAACTGATGCAAAGTGAAGTGAGCAGAACCAGTAGAACATTATACACAGTAACAGCAACACTATACAAAGATCAACTATGAATGACTTAGCTGCTCTCCGCAATACAATGAATCCAAGACAATTCCAAAGGATTCATGATGAAAAACTCTATCCACATCCAGAAAAAGAACTGATGGAGTCTGAATGCATATTGAAGCATACATTTTCCATTTTCTTTATTTCTTTCATGTTTTCCCCCTTTGATTTGTTGTTTCTTTCACAAAGTGACTAATATGGAAATGTGTTTTGCATGATTAAACATATATTACCTATATCAAATTGCTTATCATCTGAGGGAGAGGGGAGGAGGAAAGTTTGGAGCTCAAATTTTTTTAAATGAATGTTAATATTTGTCTTGACATATAATTGGAAAAAATAAAATATTATTTTAAAATATATTCATTAGAGGAGAAAAAAAGGAAAATTAAAAAGTTCAAAATCATAAAGCTAGTGTCACAGCCAGGATTCAAACCCATCTCTTTATTCCCACTTTAGAGCTGAAAGAGACCTTCAAAGTCACCTATTCCAACCCCTTCATCTGAGAGATAAAGAAACTGAGGCCCAGAAAGGCCATGAACAAATAAACACAAATAATGAGTATCAAAGTCAGGCTTCAAAATCAGGTCTCCTAACTCAAAGGAGAGAAGAACGGGACAGAGAGAGAGGCAGAGGGATTCAGAGACACAGTTATAGAGAGACATACTAACAGAGAGTCAGAGAGAAAGGTGGAAGAGAGACAGAAAAAAGGAGGGAAGGAGAGAGAGGAGAAGGAGAGGGGGAGGGAGGGACAGAGAGAGAGAGAGTACTTTTTCCATGATGCCACTGACAAATGCACTACTTGTTGATTGGAATTGAAAATGTTCCTCAGATGAGGAACTAATAATGGAAGGAAGCTAAAAATAATGTTCAGACCCTATCACAACTCCAGAAACAATAAATATGGAAGGGTCCTTGGAGGTCATCTTGTCTAATAGGCCTTAAAGGTCTCCATCCCTTCCCAGTCTAAACCCATATAATGAAGTAGAAAGGGTACTGGGCTTGGACTCAAGAAATCTAAGTTTGAATGCCAGTTCTAACACTTATTAACTAGGTAGCAACAGGCAAGTCTCTTCCACTTTCTAAGACTTGGTTTCCCCATCTGCAAAATGAATTGTTGGGTGCAGCCAAGTTGGCAGAGTGGTAAGACGCTATGCAGTGAACTCCCCCCCAAAAAAACTTGGAAAAGATCTAGAAAATGTGCCTGACTGAATCCTGATGGGGAAATTCAGAAAAAGCCACATTTGTCCAGCCCAGTTCAGCATAGGAAAACAGGGAAGTCTGAGGACCCAGAAGATTGGTAGACATGATACCAGCCAGAACACTGCAGCTCCCAAGGAAAGCCTGTACACCAGGATAAAGAAGATCTCAGATTCATCCTAGGGCCCTCCCACAACCTCACCAGGGCATTGCAACAGGGAAAAGGTGTCAACTGGCAGTCGCCCACTACCGAGTTCCAAGCCACAGATCCAGGGCAGAATAAGAAGGGAACTTGCACAAAGACATAATGTCCAGCTCCCAGCAAGAGGGCTACATATGGAATGAAAAAGGAGAAAGATCAAAAGCAAACAGTGATATTACTCAGAACTTAAGCTCAAAGTAGGGTTTTACTTCTTCTAGCCCAGCCTTCAAAGGAATATCCAAGGCAGGAATCCCAGACCAAAAGGGAGTCTATAAGACTGTGATTCTGAACAAACAGAGCTTTCTAGCTGGTAGATACAAGCGGTGTCCAGAAGCAATCTACTATTGCTCAGATCCAAACCCAGGTCAGAAACCTGGAAGCTCAGACCAAAGAGGCAGCAAGCAGACTTTACCCCAAATCAGACCACTTTGGGAGCACTGAAAGTCCCCAGTCTGTTCCCAAGATGCTTTATGGGTTGATACTCAATACCCAAGAAAACAGCAAAAGGACCAGTCCAGACCCTCCCTCCAGAAGTATGGCAGAGACCATCCCTAACATCAAATCCAACATTAAAAATTAGGCTGGAAGAATGGACAAACAAACAAATAAGGATCCCACCATAACTACTATGGCAGGATGCCCAAGAAACAAATACAGAAGAGAAGAAGGACTCCAAAACATCTACAAGCAAAGTCTTAGAGAAAAACGCAGCATGGGCTCAACTAGAATTCCTGGAAGAAAGAAATCAAGAGTTTTAAAATATTTTTATAAATGGAATAAGAGCACTTAAAGGGAAAAAAAGAAAAGAAATGAGAGCTATGGAATAAGAGTTAGAAAGGGAATTAATAGCTTGACATTAGAGGTTTAAAAGACCTTACCCAAACAACAAACCTCCTAAAAATTAGAATGGATCAAATAGAAGCCAATGACTCCATGAGGAAAAAAAAATTAAAGTCAAAAACCTGAAAA
Organism: Gymnobelideus leadbeateri; assembly: GCA_011680675.1. Lineage (NCBI taxonomy): Eukaryota > Metazoa > Chordata > Mammalia > Diprotodontia > Petauridae > Gymnobelideus > Gymnobelideus leadbeateri. Next base: position 367,385 of record WOXC01004594.1, read on the forward strand.
ATATAAAAGAAAATATAAGATACCTCATAGCAAAAATAATTGACTTGGAAAATAGTTCAAGGAGAAAAATTTAGGAATCACTGGACTCTCTAAAAACCATAGCCAAACAAAAGAATCTAGACGCCTTATTTCAAGGAATCTGGAAAGAAAACTGCCCAGATCTGTTAGAATCAGCGAGCAAAGTTGGTTGGTTTTTGTCTTTTGTTCTTGAAGAGGACCAAAATGACCTCACTATGTTAGAGTCAAGTTACAGTGTAAACAATTGTGGCTGATCAGACCAACAGGAGCTCGGAATGCTCTCCCACAAGTCAGACACAAATAGTCCATGTGGATATTTGGGGTGGACTCTCTAAATTTTCACATTTCACGTTTCTTTTGAGCTACCTCAATTCTACTTTGCTCATACAACACAGCACCTTCTCTGATAAGGACGTTGTTTTATACTAGGCAGTCCTATGCCAGTGTCTCCCAAGTCTCACAATCAATTCCAAAGTTCTTAAGAGGGACCTTGTATCACTTTTACTGACCACCATGTGAACGCTTACCCTGTGTGAGTTCTCCATAAAATAGTCTCTTTGTCAAGCACACATTTGGCAGCACATCAGAGTAGAAATAGAAAGAAATCACTAACCACCTCCTGAAAGAAACCCCAAAAAGAAAATTCCTAGGAACATCATATCAAAAATCCAGATTTTCCAGGTCAAAGAAAAAATACTGCAAGCAGTTAGAAAAGAAAAAAAAAACTTCAAATACTAAGGACTCACAGTCAGGATCATATACAATTTAGCAGCTACAACTATAAAGGAGTGGCAGATTTAGAATATTATATCCCACTAGGCAAAGGATATAGGCTTACAGCCAAGAACAACTTATCCAGCAAAATAATATAATGCTCAGGAGGGGAAATGGACATTTAATAAAATAGAAGACTTCCAAGCATTCCTGAAGAAAAGACCAGAGCTGGAGAGAGATTTTGAAGTTCAAACACAGGAGTGAAGAGAAACATTAAAAAGTTAACATGAAGGAATAAAGATAAAAAGACTAAGAAAGATAATAGTGCTTACATTCAACATGGGGAAATGATACAAATGTCCCCTCCAAATCCTGTTATCATCGGGGTTCACTAATGGTTCTGCTTTGTCTTGAAGATCTTAAGAAAAGAATAAAAAGAAAGAGGAGGAATACTTGGGGAAAAGGAAAGGAAGGTTAGGGGAAATTACTTCACACAACCAAGTGAACACAGGTAGACCTCTATATAAAAAGTAGTAAGTTGGAGAGAGGCTGACACTTGAAACGCACTCTTATTTGAACTGATCAAAATAAGAAAGACCTCACACACACGCATACACACACACATTATTGAGTAAAGAAATATATTTCAGGGCGGCTAGGTGGCACAGTGAGTAAGAGCGACAGCCCTGGAGTTGGGATAACCCGGGATCGGTCCCAGCCTCAGAAAATGAGCACCCACACATAAATAACAACTGGTAACCTTGAGCAAGTTAACCCCAATTGCTTAAAAAAAAAAAGAAATATATTTCACTCATCTGGAAAATAAGAAGGAAAGAGGAGAAGAGAAGAGGGAGAAGAATTAAAGCATAGATAAGAGAGGAATTAGTCCTAAGAAAAACAAACTATAAAGAGATACATAGGGGAGGCTAGGTGGCGCAGTGAGTAGAGTGTTGGCCCTGGAGTCAGAAGGACCTGAGTTCGGATCTGACCTCAGACACTTAATGCACACACAAACAAAAACCTAGCTGTGTGACCTTGGGCAAGTTACTTAACCCCAATTTCCCTCCAAAAAAAACAAAAAAGAGATACATAAATATTTATAGTTCTTTTTGAGGTGATAAAGAATGGGATTTGAGGGAGCTCCCATAAATTGAGGAATGGATAAACAAATTATAAATGTGATGGAATACTACTGGGCTGAACTCTTATCAATACCATGGCCAACCAAGATTCCAAAGGACTAATGATGAAACATACTATTCACCTCCTGATATAGAGGTAAAAGTCTCACAGTGCAGAATGAGACCATTTAAAAAAATATATGGTCAATGTGGAAATTTGTTTTGATTGATTACACATATTTGTAAAGAGTTTTGTTTTTCTTTTATTCTCAATTAAAGGTTTAGAGTAGGAGAGTGAAAAGGCTTGGATGATTAATACAAAACTTTTTTTTAATGAACATGTTAAAAGAAATGCTCTCAAATATTCCCTTTCAGCTTTTTTAAAACATTCAATAGTATTTTATTTTTTCCAATTACATGTAAAGATACTTTTCAACATTCATTTTTATAAGATTTTGAGTTCCAAATTTTTCTCCCTCCCATCCTTCCCTCCCCCCTACCCAAGACAGCAAGCAATCTGATATAAGTTATCCATGTACAATTATGTTAAACATCTTATGTACAATTTGTGTTATACGTATTTCCTTTTAGTTCTAAAGCCTATGATTTCTGTGATGTGTAAAACTGGATAATAATGCTAGTCACCATAGGGGTGGTCTGTCTAAAGCAGTGGAGTATAGTAGAAAGGACCCCACTACTGAGACTCAGAATTCTTGTGTTTCAAGTACCTAATCTACCATTTACTATTGTGACCATAGGTAAATTACTTCCCTTGTCTGTGTCGTTTGTAAAATTAGAATAAAAATTCACTGCCCCTCTCACAGATACGTTGTGAGGAAAGCACTTTGCAAACTGTAGTACTATACAAATGGGAGTGACTATCATTTTTTATTGAATAAATAATATGTTGAAGACCCTGGACCTGCCCAATGAGGCTACAGCCAGAGGAACAGTCAATAAAAAAATAGAGTGCTCATTTTGGTAGAAGTCTATGAATTTCAGAATGACTGAATTAAACTGTCAATACATACATGAATATATTGGGATATAATTGTGCAGTAAGAAATGAAGAATAAAAGGAATTCAGGGACACATGGGAAGATTTGCTCAAACTGCTGCAGAGTAAACTAAGCAAAATCAAGAAAAATTATAAGATGATTACAACGATGTAAATGAGCAGATCACTAAAAGGAAGCTACATTCTGAATTAGCTGAAAAGCCAGTAATAGTCCTAGACAAGGGAGAATGAAGTATACTTCCATCCTCTTGTTAGAGAAGCAGGGAACACTATGGCAGAATGCCACTATATCTAATGTGGTTACGTAGCCATGTTTTTGAAGGGGGAGGGAGGGAGAAGAGAAAGGTGGAAGGGAGGGGGGAAAGGAAAGAGGGAAGGAAGGAGGGATGGAAAAGGAAGAAAAGAAAGGGAGGGAGGAAGGGAGAGAGGGAGAAGAAGATGAGGGAGAAAAGACTCAAAAGCAGGCAGGAGAGAAGGAAGGAAGGAAGGAAGGAAGGAAGGAAGGAAGGAAGGAAGGAAGGAAGGAAGGAAGGAAGGAAGGAAGGAGGGAAGGAAGGAAGGAAGGAAGGAAGGAAGGAAGGAAGGAAGGAAGGAGGGAAGGAGGAAAGAAGAGAGAAAAAAAGGAACACAGTAAGCATGCAGGCCACAATAATAGTACAAAAAATAAAGGTAGAATAATATAGGGAGAAAGTTGTATCTCTGCAAAATGCCCCCCCCCAAAAAATTTGAAATTCTGGGATAACTTTAGGGTGGTTGGGAATAGACATATGTTCATAATACTGACAGGCAGTCCAAAAAGAGAAAAAAATACAGTTATTGGTCCGTTTCTTAGAGATTACTATAGAACTGAAAGGGCTTCAAAGAGCATGTAGCCCACACTAAACCTGAGCAGGAATCCCCCCTCCAACCTCAGACAAACGGCCATCTGTCTTTCAATTTAAAACCTCCAGGGAGGGAGAACTCCTGGTGTAATGTAAGGAGCATTGGTCTGGAGTCAGGAAGTTGGGAGTACTCAATTTGATGCTGACATTTAATAGTAGTGTGAACTTGGGTAAATCATTTTATTTCTCTAGGCTTCAGTTTCCTCAAGCAAAGTAAGGGTAATAATAGCTATACTCTACCTTGCCCACCCCCACTCCCCCAACTAGGCTATTGTGAGGAAAATGGATTGCAAACCTTAAAGGTTCCATTTCAATTTGACTATTCTGATTGCTGACACCAAGTTTTTCTTTATTTTGAACAGAAGCCTATCTTTGCTGGAACACCTTCCATTTTTATTCTTGTGTATTCACCATATTTGTGGCTACTAGCTGAAAATATCAGTTCCCAGGAGAAGGCCTCCCAAATGCCACCCCAGAGTCACTTTCTGATAGAAATCCCCCAATTCCCTCCTTCCCTCTCCCTGCCACATGCAGAAGAGCCCTTCCTGGGGACTGAGCTTGTCATTTACAAACTTGGCCACAAGATGTCGCCCCAGGAAAAGCTAAGGTGGAAAGCAATAAGAAATGTGTATAGAAATAAACATGGGAGAAAAAAAAAAAAACAGCAACACATGACACTGGTTCCGTTTCTATGGTGCTTTACAATTTACAAAGCACTTTCAGTCAATTAGTATTTATTAATCACTTCCTAGACTCCCTGCCCTTGGAGAGCTCATGGCCTAATGGGCAGTGGGGTGGTGCCTGCCAGTGGACAACATGCACACGACCATGTACAAACAAGTCATGTGTGGTCTCAGAGGGAAGGGCACTAAGATTAAGGAGGACTGGGAAAGGATTCTTGCAAAAGGTGGGTCTTCAGCCAAGACTTGAAGGAAGCCAGGAGGCAGAGGTGAAGAGAAGCCCTGGGAAAACGTCCAGAGTCAGAAAATGGATGATCATGTTTGAGAAGCAACCGGGAGACCAGAGTCCCTGAATCCAAGAGTTCGTGAAGGGGAGAATAAGGACTACTGGGGACTATTGGGGGAGAATAAGCTATTGGGGACTATTTTCCCATATTAATGAGATTAATTAACGAGATTTCCTATGAAATCGCATTTATGCTAATTAAATAAAATGTTGTTTAAAATTTCATTCATTTCATTTCTTGAAAATATTCATAGTTAATGAGATTTCCTATGTGTCTAGACTTTAGGGACATCCTTGTAGTACTTTATCATTCACAAGGTAATTGCCTCAAAATAATGCAGTAAAGTAGGTAGTACATGTATTATTATCTCCATTTCATATATGAGGAAACCGAGGTTCAATGAAGGGAAGTAAATGATTTCCCCAATATCACATAGAGATTGGCTCAAATTTAGTGTGAGGATTATGGAATGTCGAACTGGAAGGACCCTTAGAGATCATTTAGATTCCTCCTCCTTCCTAATTTTACAGATGAGGAAACTGAGGTTCAAGAGGTGAAGTGATTTGCCCAAGGTTTACAGATTGTAGAAGAGGATCTGGGAATTAAATCCTTGTCAGGTCAAGGACCAGGGTGTTCACTGCTTTTTCCACTCCACAATGTCCCCTGCCCTCATTAGAACTATTCTCACTAAGTGCCAGGGATTCTGCATCAATCTAGGTATATAAAGATAAGGGGGGGGGGGAGAGAGAGAGAGAGAGAGAGAGAGAGAGAGAGAGAGAGAGATCCCCTGTTCTCAATGAGTATATATTCTATAGAGAAGGCAATAGGTACATATACAAACACCCATATATGTAGCTCATGGGCTCTAGGACTCTCTTCCAAATGACACGCAGATTAGCAGATTGGATCCCCAAACCATAGCTGGCATCATCTCCCTGTAGAGTTCAAGGGGTAACCCAGAGAAGCTGGGAGAGAGGAGCTTTGAAGACTGGCACTCACAAGCCCCATCTGGTGTGTTCTCCCCAATATCCATTGTTAGTTAATATCTCCCCAATATCCATTGTTAGTTAATATCTTCCCAATATCATGTAACCAATTAATATCAATTAGCTTTTACAAAAGGACATTCACTGAGAAGGTATAGCCAAAAGGAAAGAACAACCAGCTCTAAAATGACTTTCCTTCACGATCTTGGGTCTGCTAGATGTGACACAGAGATTCACTCCCTTCCTTACAGGTCGACATGTCTCAGCTGCTGGGTCAGTTCGATGTTGAATTGGGGCAGGCAGATCAGTCCTTGGGGCTGGCTCTTTACCAGTCTCAGTTGCTGGGGAGACAGACTCCACCAGGGACACTAGTTCTGGACTTCTGGTGGTTCTTCTGATCTCTCACATTTCACAAAGTTGTAACCTGGCTTGCTCTATCTCTGACACTCACTCACCCAAGAGGGAGAATTCAACACTACGGTGATTGAGGCACTTTCGTGGCCATTTGCAGCCAGCTTGGGAGAGAAGAGAGCCAATCACTACCTGTCCTCCATCCCAAAGGTTATCACCTCCCTCAATGCCGGGGTGGGAAAGAGAGCTTGTCTATCCAAGCCTTTTGTATGCATTCAGTTCCATTTAGCAGACAAGTAGAAGGCTTCTTCTCACTACTCAAGGTCAACAGAAAAGAGAGAAAACCTGTGCCCCTCTGAAGCAGAGAGAGGAAGAGTCCTTCACCACACGTTTCCAAAAGCAGGCTCACCAAGGCATCACTGGATTAATAACAGAAAGAATATGTTGCACATGCTCAAAGGACTACAAGCTCTCACTGACCTGTCCCATCCCTCATTACATTTACAATATATATATATATCTATCCCCAGTTAATCAATGGTCAAGGGATATGAATAGACCATTTTCAGAGAAAGAATTCAAAATTATCAATTTTGTTCAGGCATTTTTCAGTTGTGTCCCACTTTTTGTGACCCTATTTGGGGTTTTCTTGGCAAAGATACTGGAGAGGTTTGCCATTTCCTTCTCCAGTTCAGTCTAAGATGAGGAAACTGAGGCAAACAGGGTTAAGTGACTTGCCCAGGGTGATGAAGCTAGTAAGTGCCTGAGGCCAGATTTGAACTCAAGAAGACGAGTTTTTCTGTCTTCAGGCCTGGCATTCATCCACTCTATCCACTGTGCCACCCAGATGAACAAAAGCTATCTCATATAGGAAAAAATGTCCTAAATCACTAACAATTAGAGAAATGTACATTAAAACAACTTTGAAGTACCACCTCACACTTATCAGATTGGCTAAGATAACAGAAAAAGAAAATCATAAATGCTAGAAGGGATGTAGGAAAAAGGGTGCACTAAGACACTGTTGGTGAAACTGAACTAGGCCAAACATTCTGGAAGGCAATTTGAAACCATTCCCTAAAAGCTATAGAACAGTACATACTTTTTGACCCATCAATATTGCTGTGGGGTCTATACTCCAAAGAGATAAAAAAAGAAGGACTCCTATGAATAAAAATATAACTTCTTTTTGTGGTGGCAAAGAATTGGAAACTGAAGGAATGCCCATCAACTGGAAAATGACTGAACAAGTTATGACATACAAATGTTATGGAATAGTATTCTACTTTTGGGGGGGGTTCTGGTCTGGCTTTATTAAAAGTAAGAACTGAGTGAGGCTACAATAGCAGAAGAAGTGGGCTGGATGGAGAAGGTTTAAATGGGGTTAAGTCTAAGTGGGGGAGAATAGGAGGTTCCTTATTACTAAGGCAGGGAAGGAGAGGAATAAGGGGAAAATAAAATGGGAGGGGAGGAGGCAGGATGGGGTATGGACTCAGAGTGGGGGGGGATAAGGCATAAAGCTAGCAGAAGAGGGCTCAGAAGGGAGCTTCCCAGGAACTGCAAGCAGCCACCTGGGCCCATTTCAGTTGCTCATAGGTGACAAACATCACTACATTCCAGGAGCCCAAATGGAGGAAGGAAGGCATGAACCCCTTGTAGAAGGCTTGGGGTCCCTCCTTCCGAAGCATGGTGAGGGCACAGTGGCCAGCACTGGCATACTGGCCTGCAGCAGAGTTCATGTATCTCGTCTTGACCACGTCCACAAGGGAAGCAATGATGGTGGTGCAGAAGCCAGCCCCAAAGGCTGATGTGAAGTGGCACGGAAGGTCATCAGTCATAAGGTGGGCCTTCAGAAGGGCATCTTTGATGAGATCATAGGTCACCAGCTCAGCACAGTTGACAACAGCATTGCGGGCAACATTGGGTGAAGTTTCATTCCATAAGCCCCGAAGGCCCTCTTCTCTGGCAATAGTCTCATAGGCATCCACTGTACCCTGGTATCTCCGGCTGCCACCTGCACGAGCCTGGGCCTTGAAACGAACCTTCACCACATCTGTGGGTTGGCCTATGCTGAGCCCCTGTGGTGCAGCCTGCCAGGAGGCAGCTCCCAATGCCTGCATGCTCAGATCCCTTGGTGTAGATCTGCTTGACAGAGTCATAGAGGCCAATTCGAACGAGGCAAAACTCATCTGGCATTGCAATCCAGCCACCAGCCCATTGTATAGGCTGCCAGGGCCCTCAGTCTTGACCATGGTCAGAATGGTGCCCATGATACCCCGATACTGGGCAGTGGTAGCAGAAGCTTGGACAGCCCCCTGGCTCTCTCCTTGAAACTGCAGTCGGACTTTGGCTGTGTCCAGGGGGAAGGTGATGAGGTCAGCGATGCAGGCAGCAGTGCCAGCCCCAAGGAACTTTACGGTGGCTGTTGGGGGCACATCTGTAGGCTTAAATCCAACCATGATTCGATGCAGGCCTTCTGCTACTTCCCAGGAGGCAGAGGAAAAATGGAAAGATAGCCTCCACTGATTGAGCAAGACGAGATAGAGGAACTCTGCCGGAGTCCTGATCTGGAGGGTCTCCCGATGATGGCACCTTGATCAAGCTTCTCTAAAGGTGTCCCTCTCTCCAAAGTTGCTCCCAGCAACCATGGCCCACTTCCCTTGATTTTCCATAGAAAGTTGTGGGGAAACTGAACACCTAATGATCATACTATGTGCCTAGGACCGTAGAAGAAAACACGAGGAGGAGGCGGTGGGGGCACGAGGCCTACGGCAGAGTCCGGCGTCCGGCGGGCTGGAGGCTGTTCCTTGGAGGAGGTTAATGGGCATACTAATAGTATTCTACTTTAAGAAATGATGAAGAGGATGGTTTCAGAAAAACCTGGGAAGACTTGTCCGAACTGATGCAAGTGAAATTAGCAGAACCTGGAGAACAATTTACACAGTAACAGCAATATCGTAAATATAATCAGTTAGGAAAGATTTCATAACCTTGATTGTTGTATTCAATGACCCACCACATTTCCAAAGGCCTCAAGATAAAAATGCTATCCACCTCCAGATAGAGAAATGATGGGCTCCAAGTGCAGATTAAAGCATATTTTGTTCTCTCTCTCTTTCTTTTTTTTGGGGGGGGAGGAAGGGGAATATGGCTAATATGGAAATATATTTTGCATGATTTAATATGTGTAATGAGTATATACTCTGCTTTCTCACTGGGTGGGGAAGGGTAGAGGAAAGGAGAAAATTTGGAACTGAAAATAAAATAAAAAATTTTAAACTATATATATATTTAATACATACACACACACACACACACATAAATAGATAGATCCCCAAACAAAGTAACTTTGCACTAGTAGCTTTGGGGATTAGGAAAGGTTTCACATAGGAAGTGTTTGCTAGAATTGAGTTTTGAAGGAAATTAGTGATTCTAAAAATTAGGGATTCTCTCAGTCTCAATTTGTTCTTTGTAATTAGGGATTCTGAATTAGGGATTCTAATTAGGATTTCTAAAAAAAATTAGGGATTCATCTAGAGATGAGGAGGGAATGAAATCGAAGCATGGGGGACAGCCTGGACAAAGGCAGAGTAATGGGAGATGTGTGATGGATAGCAAGAAAGCCAGTTTGACCAGACCATAGAGTGTGTAAAGGGTTTTAACGGAATGAAAAAGCATCTATTATTACCAAGCACTGTGCTAAGTACTGGAAATATGAGAGTGCATCCTCCCAAGAAGCTCCTTCTGATTGTAGTTTTCTTGTTCTTATTCAACTCATAGCAGATGGAAAGGTCGGGCAGTACTGAAGGGACAGTAGCAGGCCAAGTGGGGGTTTGGTGTCAGTATCCAGCAGACAGTGGACTACTGGACAACGAGTGGGGAAAGAAAAGGGTCCATAGCACCTCTCAGTGGCATCAGGCAGTGCTGGTCCATCTCCAGTTCTATTGGTAAGTGAGAGCATAAGACTTTTCTTAATGCTCTGTGGGGCCAGTAGTAATGATATACAATAAAGCTGGAAAGGTAGGTTAGAGATCATTGGGAAACACTTTAAATGCCAAAAGAGTTTGTATCCTTAATATAATAGGTAGCTCTGGCTTTCCTCGGTGCCTTTTACCCACCACCCATCTCCACAACCAATACTTAATTCTAGTCCCTAGTTAGTTAGCACATACAAGTAAATTATTCAGCTGGTGTAAGTTCAGACCTCCCAAAAGAGATATTTCATTCTCTTTCCAAACCTTAAAGTGCTCTGGCAATGTGAGCAGTTGCTAGTCTATCTCAGAGGAGACAGAGCAGTAACCCCAAAGAGTTTGGAGCAGGAATTAGAAGACACCATTTCCAATTCTGGCTCTGACATTTACCCCATTTGAAACTGAACACATCACTTGCCTCTTCCAGACCTCCCTTGGGACAATAAGCTTGTGCCACCTGCCATACAGGATCATTGTGAGGCTCAAATGAAGGAGGGAGGATTGTGGACACTAGTGATGAACTTGGAGTCAGGAAGCTTTGGCTTGGAATCTTGACTCAGATACTACTGTGTGACCCTGGGCTAGCCATTGAATATCGCTCAGTCTCAATTTGCTCTTTGTAAATTGGGAATAACAATACTATTTATGTCACCAGATTGGTATAAGAAATAAATTATATAATATAGGCAAAATGACTTGCAAATCTGAGGTATTATACAAATATGGATTATTGTTATTATTGCTTATTATTAACCCATAGAACATAAGCTTTTTATGGACATCTCTAAAATGGTGCTTTGAACATAATGGTTGCTGAAGAAATTTTTGTTGAAATACGTCCAACAAACATAAATTGAAAAGCTCTTTTAAAATGCCAGTTATTATTAAAGGCCCTGCCAGCTTTAAAATTCTATGATCCCAACAATTCTTGGTTATTTCAGTATGATGCATGATCCTTGAGGGAAAGGATCGTGTTGATTTTATTTCTGCATCCCCAGTGCTTAGCTCAGCACCCAGGACACACTAGGTGCTTAAAAAATGTTTGTTGATTGATTAGAATCATAGAATTTTCGAGTTTCAAGGGACTTCAGGCAGCAATTATTCAGTTGGTAACATGATGTCATGAAAAGAGCACTAGGAGGGGTGGCTAGGTGGTGCAGTGAGTAGAGTACTGGTCCTGGAGTCAGGAGGACCTGAGTTCAAATCTAGCCTCAGATACTTAACACATTAGCTGTGTGACCTTGGGCAAGTCACTTAATCCCAATTGCTTTGCCTTCCCCCCTCAAAAAAGCAAAAAAAAAAAAAAAAAATCAAAAATTAAAAAGAAAGAAAGAAAGAAAAAGATCACTGAGCTTGGGAGCCAGGAGTCTTGGGCTCAAATTTAGCTGTATGACCCTTGGCAAGTAATTTCATCCTCCTGAATTTCAGTTTCCTCATCTGTTAACAGAAGGAATAATGATATTTTCATTACCTGTATCACTTGAAGCAATTTGGAGCTTTAAAGTGCTAGAGTGGAAAGGCTTTAGAAACAGAAGTAGATAGAACTAGATATCAAGATACATATCAATATATACATATCAAGCTAACCAACAGGAAGTGGTGGCCAGGCTGGGTTGTCACAGAAATCACTCCAAGGAGGTTTTACTGATATAGTTAATATGTAAGTTTGCATCATTGTTCCCGATTTTACTATCTGTATGACCTTTTAAAAAGTCACTTAACCCAGAAAAGGAAAAGATAAATATTGGAGGGGATATGGGAAAATTAGGACACTAATGCACTGTTAGTGAAATTGTGAACTGATCCAACCATTCTGTAGAGTAATTTGGAACTAATCCCAAAGTGCTATAAAACCATGCATACTCTTTGATCTAGCAATACTATTACTAGCAATACTAATGCTATCCTAAAGAATTTTCTTTTTTAAAAGGGGAGGAAGGGGGAAGGGGTTATGTGTACAAAAATATTTATAGCAGCTCTTTTTGTGGTAGCAAAGAATTAGAAATTGAAGGGATAACCATCAATTAAGTAAATGGCTGAACAAGTTGCAGTATAGGATTGTGACAGAATATTATTGTGCTATAAGAAATGACAAGCAGTTCCCCAATTGATAAATGGTCAAAGGATATGAACAGGTAGTTTTCAGATGAATAAATTAAAGCTATCTATAGTCATATGAAAAAATGTTCTAAATCACTATTAATTAGAGAAATGCAAATTAAAACAACTCTGAGGTACCTATCATACCTATCAGATTGGCTAACATGACAAAACAGGAAAATGATAAATGTTGGAGAAGTGGGAAAGTTGGAAAACTAAGTCAGTGTTGGTGGTGCTGTGATTTGATCCAACCAATCTGGAGAGCGATTTGGAACTATACCCAAAGGGCTATAAAAATGTGCATACCCTTTGACCCAACAATACCACTCCTAGGGCTGTATCCCAAAGAGATCATAAAAATGGGAAAAGAACACACATGTACAAAAATATTTATAGCAGCTCTCTTTGTGGTAGCCAAGAACTGGAAATCAAGGGGATGCCCATCAACAAACATGCACCCAGGAGAGCTAATGCACCATTTCCCTCATGAGAAGCTGTTAGCACAATGAAACAGGAGTATAGTGGATAAAGCCTTCCTCTTAGAGCGAGAAAGACATGAGTTCAAATCTGTCCTTAGACACTTACTTGCTCTGTAGTCCTGGACAAGTCACTTAACCTTTTGTCTGCCTTAGTTTTCTCATCCATAAAATGGGCACCTACCTACCAGAGTTGTTCTGAGGATCAAATTAGATAATATCTGTAATGCACTTTACATAGTAAGCAAGCACTTAATAAGTACTTAAAAACAATAACTACAAGAGCAAGTTTAAGACCTAATCTCCCAGGTCACAGAAATTTGCTATCAACTCATTTGTACATGGTATTTGGTACTGCTGATTGAAATAAAGATACTACAAGATGGAGTTTCTTTTTGAATTCAGGGTTCAACTTGGCAGCAGCTTGGCAGCTTGAGACAGCTGCCGGCTTGTCACTCGCTAGCTCCTTAGCAGTCCAGCTCCTGGCTGCCATTTGCAAAATATCAGAGTCCTGGATTCACAACACCCAGGTGAGGCAAGCATCATCACAGTCATTTTACAGGTGATGATTTAGGTTAGATAAGAAATGAGGCAGGGAATGGCCTCTTCTACGTAGCCAAAAAAAAAACCAAAAAAAAAAACAAAACGTCAATCTGGGTGGCTTCTGGACAAAACTGAAACAATTGTTATTTAAAATGGCTTGTAGCCTCAATCAAATCAAGACCCGAAGACCTAAGTTTATAAAGGCCAAGGTCTCCCACTATATCCAGGGCCATCTCCCATCATCCTGACTGAAATCTCACCACTGGACTCAGATGGCTCTGGAGAAGAAAGTGAGGCTGGTGACTTTGCACAGCCCTTCCTCACTTAAATCCAATTCACTTGAGTGTTGTGGCATCAGCTCCCCAATGTCATGGCCCTCCTCGAGGACTATTTGTATTACATTCCTCAGGGGGTTATTGTGAGGATCAGTGAGACACATGGTGGAGGTAATATGGTTTGTGACCACAAATGTAAAGGGTTATTCTCCTTGTTACCCTTCAGATGCTACAAATATCAATTCTTCTAGGGAAATAAGAGGGCCTTTCACTTCTCTAGTCACTGCACACAAATCATAGATGTAGAGACAGAAGCAGCCCCTCCTATGAACTACCATTTTACAGATGAGGAAACTGAGGCCTTGGGGAAGCCACCGTAGGCCTCAATTTCTGTAACTATACAATGAGGAGATTGAACTTGGCTTCAAAGATCCCTTCCATCTTTAAACCTACGACCCCTGGAATGGAGCTTAGAGCAGAATCTTTGACCTTGGGGCAGCTTTGTGGTACAGTGAATAGAGCACCAACCCTGTGAGTGAAAGAAGTGAAAGCTTCTCAGACTGTACTCTAAAATCTAGTAAGGCTTTTTGTGGGAAACAGTCCCAAGTTCCCCTTCATCGGAAATCACATAATCTACAAGGACTCAAAACTCAGAGCAGTAGGGAGTCAGCCCTCTCCTCAGTGACACCTCAGCATAAGATATGCCCAGTAAGAACAGAAGTGCTTTCTCAAATGTACATTGGGTGGTCACTGTTTCCTTGTTCTGGTACCTGAGGTACATTGCCACACTTAGATTGTGCACCTGACTTCCAGCCAATGGAAGAAAAGGGTCAGAAGGGGGGTGGGGGAGAATTCTGCATTAGGGCTTTATAACTTTGCCATTTTCTTTTGTAAATTGCTTCTCCTCCCTGACCATTTGTCAGGAGGGTGGTCCTTTCTTGAGATCATAACAAACCTTTCTTTTCTGCTTCCTACCTTGAGAAGCCTCTGAGTATTATTTGGGCAAGGATCTCTATTGCACACAGTTTTTGGGTGTACACACCTGGAGTCAGGAGGACCTGAGTTCAAATCTGGCCTCAGACACTTAACACTTACAAGCCATGTGACCTTAGGCAAGTCACTTAACCCCAATTGCCCTGCCTTCCCCCCTCCAAAAAATAAAAAAAAAAAAAAAAGGAATTTTATTTTTACCTAAAAAGGGCTTTAGGAATCATCCTCCTTGGTTGAGGAAACTAAGGAGATACAGAAAGCTAGGGACAAGGTCAGGATTTGAATCCAGGTGTCCTGACTCTCCATCCAGTGCTGTTCATACTACACCAGCCTTTGTATTGACTGATCCTTTAGCAGGCTGCGATCCCAAGATGGGGCTCTCAGACAAGTCTGTGGCTTGTTCAGTCTAATAATAGGAAGGCGACAATAGCAGACAGCTCATCTGTGCATTTTTTGTCTATCGGTTTGAAAAGTTCCCTGTGCACCTGGAGACACGCTGTTAGTTTCTACTTTGGCTCAGTCTGTGGTCAGGGAAAGTTTCCATCTCAGTGTAACAACACTAAGGGTTGGTGCTTTCTCACTATGATGAAAGTGAGAAGAAAAAAAATCAGGAGAGCAGTTAAGCTTAAAAAAAAAAAAGACTACATTAACAGCCTTATTGAGCGACAATGGGGAAACATGCTACTATGAGATACAGGAGACCATAAACAAAGCACTGTTTGGGGATAAGGGAAGGCTACCCAGAGAGTCCCATGAGCTCAGCTTTAAAGAATGCATAGTGGGGGCAGCTAGGTGGCCCAATGACTAGAGCATTGATCCTGGAGTCAGGAGGACCTGAGTTCAAATCCTGTCTCAGCCATTTGACACACTTAACTAGCTGTGTGACCTTGGGCAAGTCACTTAAATCCAATTGCCCTGCCTTCCCCCCTCAAAAAAAAAAAATGAATAGAAATTCAACCTCCTCTCTAAGGCTCATTTTACATTCAATAGTATTCATTCATTTGTTAAGCATCTACTGTGTGCAAAGCATGACACTGGACACCTAGGATATCTGATTAAGTAAAACAATTAGCTACTGCCTTTAGAGATGACAATAGAGGAGAAAAAGATAAGACTAGGTAAGACATAGATCAATTGACGAGGAGAAAAGAGGATAAGGGTCCAAATCCTTTGCCACTCGGTGTGACTCACCATGGACACATCACTTAACTTCTCTGGGCCTCAGTTTACTCTCCTATAAAACAGAAGTTAAACTAAAATGATCTCTGAGGTCTCTTCTAGCTTCTATGAATAGCCCCTGAAGAATTGTAAGAAATATACTTAGTCTAGAAATAATCAATATTCGTTGGAAAGCTAGGAAGTTTTCCATTACCTTTATTTTACATTTTTTTTCTTTCTGAATAAATGGGTAGCCTCTTTCAACAGACTACAGAGAATCAGACAAATATATGTCTTTTTATGTTGCTAGTCCTACCTGGTCCCTCCCTTCAGAACTGGGACTGGTTCCAGCTCTTCTGGGTTACAATCTTTCTGACCTGTCCACCACACGTTACTCATTCATATGTCTTCTCTTCCCTAACATGGACTAACATGGGTTGCATGTTCAAATAATGAGGCTCTAATTCTATTCAGGATGTGTCAGTCAATGTGTATGAGGCTAGTTAAGTATTTGTGTTAATAAAAAGTTGGTGACCATCCCTTGACCCTGGCCAGTTTGAGCCAGTTAAGCCTGGGCCTCCTCCAAGAGGAATTTACAGATTTCTTCCAGCTATATGATTGAACAGGGTGGCTTTGCCCCTTCCCTCATCCTGATTTACACCTTCCTGCACGTCCTATGCAACATCTGTCTTTGCAACATCCCTTGTTCCCACAGAATTTGTGGAAACCAAACTGTTAGCATTTCTCACAGAATGCCGGGTGTGAATGGGCATGAAATGCTGAGAGAATAAGAGGGATGTCAGGTGCAGCTCTGAGTCTTAGTTGTCTATAATTCCCCATGAAAAACAGAAGCAGATTAGGAAAAAGTTAAGCACTTTAACCAATCAATATATGATGATCTTCCTATAATCTCAGGTTGAGTAGTGAGGGTTAGGGTTAGGGTTAGTGAGAGTTAGGGTTAGGGAACCCATTTAGGGTTCATCACTTCTACTGTGACTCCCACAAATGGTCATTTAACCTCTTCTGGGAGCCAGTGCCAGCAAGGCAACCCATTCCACTTGTAGTCATCTCTCATTGATAGGGAATAGAATATTTGTGCTGCCTTTTGTTGTTTTTGAGTCATTTTTCCAGTTGTGTCTGACTCTTTGTGACCCCATTTGGGGTTTTCTTGGCAGAGATGGTAGAATGGTTTGCTATTTCCTTCTGCAACTCATTTAAAGATGAGAAAACTGAGGCAAACAGGGTTCAGTGACTTGTCCAGGGTCACACAGCTAGTCAGTGCCTGAGGTCACATTTGAACTCAGGAAGATGAGTCTTTTTCACACTTTATCTATTGCACCACCTAGCTGTCCTACTTTTGTTCTTGTTTTTCCTCTCATCCCTGACTAAATTGAACTGAATTGACTCGCCCCCCTTTCAAGTGGGTCTCAGAGGTCTCCCTCCCTTTCCCCTTCCAGTCGCTGATTCTGGCACTTTACTCTCGTGTTGTAACACTCACAACCCTCAGGCTGCCAACACCAACAGCTTTAGATCCTAGGATAGATTGTAGCCCTAGTGACTGAGACCTAGTCACCATCCGAGGAAAATGACCTCTCCAAGGGTTCCATCCAACAGGTGCGTCTCCCAGCTATGCGGGCAGCTTGAACATGCATGAACGATTCCCCTCTCCCCTTCCTCTGCCCCCAACCTCAGAAGCGCAGGCAGGACCCCCTTTTCCTTGTCACCATGCCCATAGCCTAGTTCCAGTCGTCGGTGTGTTCTTGCTCCTACAGAAGACCCCAGGCTACAGCCCTAGAAGTGAATCAACCGCCCCACGAAGGTCAGACTGACCGCTACCCGGGGCTGGGGCCAGGACTGCGGGAGCTCTCATAAACTGCATTCATAAGCCCAGGCTGCGATCACCAAAGGAAGGCGACTTCTTCCATCTTTGCCGCCTTTTTTTGGTGAGTGCAAAGGAAGGTTAGCCTTCCCATAAGCCTCCCTCTTCCCCCAACCCCCTCTCACTTGCGGCCAGGCAGCCTTAACAGAATCGCTGTTATCCCTTCCTCCCTCTGTCCCCAGGCTCAGTATAGTCCAGCTCTGCAGGAGGCCGCTGGCCGCAGCTCAGGTCACGCAGGGAGGCTCGAAGTGTACAGACTGATCCGGGGGTTCGGTGAGAGGGCCGAACAACTGGGCTGGAGGCGCGTGGAGAGCCGATGGGGTAATAAATTTTAGGGCTGGAAGGCACCTCAGTCCCCAAACGCTAGTCTTACAGAGAAGGTAATTATAGCCTGGGAGGGGTTATGTGATTGACCCAGTCACTCTGTTAGGGAAGGTGGGGTTTGAAATCGGATTATTCCAAAGCCATTGCACTTTTCACTGTGCCTCTGAGAATTCACCACCCTTGTAGTAGTGATGGAAACAAACGGGGCCCCGGGACTGGGAAGTGCTGGGAGCACTTCGGTCTTGCAAGAGGGCTGAAGCACCAGGCCCCTTTTGGACAGTGGGCCACAGGCTTGGGGCATCAAAGAAGCTGGTACGGTTCCTGACCTCCCTGTACCCGCGGGAGCTGAAGAACCCGGAGCTGAGTCCCTTCCCACTGCCCAGACCCCGCCCACAGACAGGTAATCTGGAGATTGAGGGTAGGGGAGAAGCCTCGACTGCTTCTTTCTTATATATTAATAAATTAATAAATATATATTAATAAATTGTTAATACTAGAAAGTCTTCGGCTCAATTCAACAAACATTAAGTGCATAACTGTGCATGAGCTGTTGGATGAATTGAGGGCAATAGAAAATTCAGAGGTCTGGCCCCTGATTTCCTGGCGTTTACATGCCGGTGGCGGAGTACACACAGCCAAAAAACTACGCGCTCTTGTAAACCGGAGAGTGCTGGGTTTGGAGTCAGAGGTCCTGAGTTCAAATCCCAGCTCTGTGCTTACTATGTCTATTACCAAGGAAATCCTCTTTGAACCATGTGTAAAATAAGGGGGATGGGCTAGATGAATTTATCCAACAAGAGCTTATGTTCCAGACACTGTGCTAGAAAATGAAAGCCCCTACCCTCAAGGAGCTGACATTCTATGGGAAACAACATGAACCCATGACCACATATAAAGTAATGGGGGGAGGGATGAAGGGAGGAAGGGTATTCCAAACATGGGAGATAGTCTGTGCCTGATGCACTTAGGCTTGGAGATGGAATGTTGTGTAAAGCGAACAGAAAGGAGGCCAGATCCGATACAACTTAGTGTGCAGGGAAAAGTAGTCAGGGACCAGACTGCAAAGGGTTTTAAAATTCAAACAGAAGAGATTATGTTTGACTCTAGAGTGGAGTTTCCTGAGCAGAGGGGGGACTCAGACCTGATTATCGATTCAGAATGATCCGGGAAGGGAAAAGACAGGAAGCAGGGAGATAAGCAAGTTGTTATTCAGTCATGTCTGACTTTTTGTGACCCCACTTGGGGAATTCTTGGCAGAGATGTTGGAGTGGTTTGTCATTTTCTTCTCCAGCTCATTTTGCAGAGGAGGAACTGAGGCAAACAGGGTTAAATGATTTGCCCAGAGTCACACAGCTAGTAAGTGTCTGAGGCTGGATTTGAACTAAGGAAGATGAGTCTTCCTGACTCCATACCCACCATTCTATCCCTATCCCATTGTGCCACTTGGCTGATGAAGTAATCTTGATGACAGGTGATAAGGGCCTGAACTAGGGCAGGTGTATGTGACTTTGAGCATAGAAAGAAGAAGATGGAAATGAGAAATGTCCTAGAGGAGTCACCAAGACTGGGTGACTGGATGACCCCTAATGTACCTTCCAGCTCTAAATCTATGACCCAAGGTATACCTTGCATTTGAAAGGTAGGGGTTGGACAAGGGGAGGTGGTAATAGGCCTAGGGAATTAGGGGTCTTACTGGAGAAAGGGGCTTCGGGCTTGGGTGTTAGAAGGGTGGCTGGGAATTCAGGTCCTACTCTGATGCCTGACCTGAGTTCTTGAGGGCTATACCAGCAAAGTAAACACTGCCAGGTCTTACCTACAAGATGGAAAGTCACAGGTATTTTTAAGTCTTGAACAAGCTTCTCTGCATTGCACTCTCCTGGCCTTTGCACAGACACAGCGTCTATAACTGAGACCCTCCTTGAAACTGCAACTCAAATGACATCTCATCAATGAAGTCTTTGCCTTAAGGTAATGACCTGCACCCTTAGACCTCACATAACCCTTAGTTTTGCATTCTGATGCATTACTCCAATATTCCAGAATTAGATTTAGAGCCAAAGGACCTGGTTCAAAAATGATCCCTTCCATTTAACTTCTCTGGATCTGTTTTCTCATCTGTAAAATGAGGCTGTATTCCCATGACTTCCAAAGTAACAATCTGTAACAATAGATGTGTTCTCACTGATGTGAGTATTCTCTCCCACAACACAGAGCCCAGTTATCTCTGCTTGCCCATCCTGTTCGATTCCTGTCTTTCCCTAAGCTTGCCAAAGGGGGTCCACCCAACAAGCTGGTGATGAATTCTCTGACCAGTGTAAAACATGAAACAACTGATTCACTAACTCTACGATATTGTGTATTATATTCTTCTCTGTTTTATCCCTCTATCTGACTTCAGATCCCATGTGGGCAGGTAATATTTTTATCTTTGTATACCAAGTCAATTGCAGTCCCTTGCATATACTAAGTCCTCAATGAATGTTCATTGTTGACTTTGAAACTAAACTTAAGTATCTCCTCCAGTCATTTGCACATTGCCTTCCTTCTACATGGTAAGGACTTATCAAATGCTTAATGAATGGTAGGAACTGATAGCTTGGCCACCTAGATTTCTCATTTAAAATGAACATATGGGCTGAGAGGCCATGCATATAGTGATTGGATAGGGGTTCATCTGGAGGTCAGGAAGGCCTGGCTCAAGTTCTGCCTCTAAGACATACCAGCTCTGTGACTTCCAACAAGTTATTTAACCTCTTGGTACCCTCTAGGCAACTCTCTAAGACTTTGGGTACATTAGAATTGCTGGATTGCATCAGTGGGAGATTCAAGACCAAAATACAAAAACTGCCCTGTGGAAATGGAGGAACAAGGATAGTCACTGGAGAAGTGAAGGAGGTTGCCCAAGTTGAGAGAGTTAAGTAAGATCTGTGAGGTGGGAAATCTACTCCTGGCATGCCAAGATGATCTGGACAGTGGGCTGCTGGAAGGTAAGAAAGCTAACTGAACTATATTCTTCTTAAAGACCTGTCCTTGGGGCAGCTAGGTGTCGCAGTGAATACAGCACTGGCCCTCAAGTCAGGAGGACCTGAGTTCAAATAAGGCCTCAGACACTTAACACTTTTTAAGCTTGTAAAGCCATGTGACCTTGGGCAAATCACTTAAACCCAATTGCTCTGCCCTCCCCCCTACAAAAAATTAAAAATTAAAAGGCCTGTCCTTTCTGTTAGCATGGGTTGAATTGTTCAAACTGTTGTCATGTGTATTCATGCAAACACAGAATCTGGATGTTACAAACTGAATGATTCATAATGGAAATAAATTTGATGTGTACGAGTTAAGATTTCCCTCTGGGCAAGCTCTGTATCACGTCTGTCACTCACTTCAACCAAATAATTTTCCACAAAGTGGAATGTGATGTAATAATAAAAATTCACATTTGCTCAGCACTCTAAGGTTGGCAAAGCACTTTCCTCACAACCACTCTGTGAGACAGTGTCGTTGCTATCTCGATTTTACAGAGGATGGAACTCAGGCTTAGACAAGTCCCTCCTCTTGCATGTGATCTCATTCCATCTGTTCTAGAAGACTGCCCCCCTCTGTCACCCCCATTCCTACTTATCTTTAATCTCTCCTTGTTACTGGATGCTTCCCTACAGCCTACAAATAAACCTATTTCCTCCATATTCAAAAACCCCTCATTTGATCCATCCATCTCTACTAGCTATTGTCCCATTTCTCCTCTTTTTTATGGCTAAATTTCCACTTCCATACAGCCCAGCTTCTGACATCATTCAACTGAAACTACTCTCAGCAAAGTTACCTCTGATCTCTTAACTGTCAGATCTCAAGGCCTCTGCTCAGCCCTCAGTGTTGCCATCTCTGCAGCCTTAACGCCCTCTTCTTCTTGATGCTCTCTCCCCTCTAGGATTTCATGACATTCTCTTTTCTGATCCTCCTCCTACCTATCTCACCTGTCCCTTGGCTCCTCTAGTCGATCTTCATCCACATCATACCCATTAACAGTGAAGCTCTGCCCTGAGCTGTTTTCTTTTCTCCCTCTATACTGCTTCGCTTGGTGATCTCATCATTTCCCACGGATTCAAGATGGTATATCTGCTGGTAATTCTTGAATCTGCTTATCCAGCCCTAACCACTCTGCTGACTTCCAGTCTCACATCTCCAGATGCCTACTGGAAGTCTCAAACTGGATGTCCTGTAGACATCTTAGCATAGCCAAAACTAAACATCTTTCTCCTCCAAACCTTCCCCTCTTCTTAATTTCTCTATTGCTGTTGAAGGTGCCATCATCCTCCCAAGTCACCTAGGCAGGAAAGCAAGGTGTTATCCTTGGCTCTCTTCCCCCTCCCCCATATAAACTTTACTTCTGTAACATGTCACATGTACCCACATTAGAATACAGGCTCTCTGAAAACAAGAATTGTCTTTTGTTCTTCTTTGTATCCCCAACACTTAGGATACTGCTTGATCCATAGAAGACATTTAATAAAAGCTTATTTGCTGACAAGTGAGACACCATGGTCACACCCTTCCTAACTCCCAGGTTAAGGGCAGTGGGTCAGAGATCAGAGAACTTGGGCTCCCAGCACTACTACTTCAAGCAAGGTCATTTAACTAACCTGGGCCCCAGTTTCCACAGCTGTAAAACAAGGGGGTTGGACTAGATATTCTTCAAAGTCCTTTTTTATCACTACATCCTTTGAACTTCCTCCATTCCTTGCCTTTTTAGAGGTAGCATGCTAAACTTTTGTCCCGACTACCCCTTTACCCACCATTGTACAACTGAAGTCCTTTTCTAATTCCTCATCAAAAAAGTGATACGGGGAGGGGGGGGGGCGGCTAGGTGGCACAGTGAATAGAGCATTGGCCCTGGAGTCAGGCGGACCTGAGTTCAAATCCAGCCTCAGACACTTAACACAAAAACTAGCCATGTGGCCTTGGGCAAGTCACTTAACCCCAATTGCCCTCCAAAAAAAGCAAAAAAAAAAAAATGATACTGGGTTCCTTCAAGTGTTTCCTTATGAAGATGGCATTGCTTTGAAAAGATTATATATTCTCCTAGTGTCAGCCTCCCTGCCATTACTGGGATTGTAGGGGAATTCCGTGCCTTTATAGATTCCATGGGATAGGACTAAACTCATTTGGGGGTTTGGTTTTGTTTTCTTAAAGATTGATTTTTATTCTGAATTTTCTACTTGGTTTTTTTTTAACAATTTATTTGTCTATTTATTTTGCTTTTTTGGAGGGTAATTGGGGTTAAGTGTATATACCCCTGATCACATGGCTAGTTTTGTTTTTGTTTTTTTTTCCCCCTGGTAAGTGTCTGAGGCTGAATCCAAACTCAGATCCTCGACTCTAGGGCTGGCACTCTACTCACTGTGCCACCTAGCCACCCCCCTACTTGGTTCTTAAGAATTACTTTTCGGGGCGGATAGGTGGCGCAGTGAGTAGAGTGCTGGCCCTGGAGTCAGAAGGACCTGAGTTCGGATCTGCCCTCAGACACTTAACACACACAAACAAAAACCTAGCCGTGTGACCTTGGGCAAGTTACTTAACCCCAACTGCCCTCAAAAAAAAAAAAAAAAAAAAAAGAATTACTTTTCAATCTACCTCCCTTCCCTTGCCATCTGAAGCAACAAAGGGATAGGAGGAAGTAAAAGAAGTTCCAGGTAGCATGTTTTACTGCTGGTACATATGAATATGCTTCATTAAAGTCCTTATTATAGTATTCAAGAACCTGGGTTATTGAAGGCTCTGCCAGCCAAACTTGGGTCCTGTCAGAGATTTGATTTTTTTCTTGATCATTGAATGAATGGTTTTTGTCCAGCAATCGTGGACATCAGGTAAACCAGAGACAAAAGGGGAATGAGGGTTTTTGAAGAGCATAAGCAAAAGTACAAAGGTAGGGCATTAATAACACCTCCATCCATACCTGCTTCAAACTGCATAATAATAGCAGGCACCATTTTCATAGTGCCTGCTATTATTGCAGGCACTAAGCTAAGTCTTTTATAAATATCATTTAATTATCTACTCACAACCTGACAGGTAGGTGTTATCCCAATTTGACAGTTGAGGAAACTGGGGCAAAGCTTATGGCCACAGGCCATAAGTGTCTGAGGGCAGATCTTATCCAGATCTTCCCTACTCCGTGCCCAGCACTACTCACTTGCACCACCAAGAACTGGTTCCAGAAATTAAATTTACCTTCCTTCAGTGCCTTTTATCAGCAAGTCTCAAATGAAATGAATCCCATACTCACTGTAACTTTTAAACTGTTCTTGGGTACACTGGCGGGTTGAACACTGGAGCTGGAATAATAAGTCTTGAACTGGAGTCCCAGCCCAACCATTTAGGCCATTGCCTATCATAGGCCTGGCCCCATCAACTAAATTATGTGCCCACAGGCAAGTTACTTCACCCCTCCAAGCCTGCTTCTTACCTACGCTATTTATTTCATATGGCTTGTGTGATGGCAGCACCTTGCGTATTCTAAAGTATGAAGTAAATGATTACTACTACAATACAATTTCCTCTGCAGTGTGGTGTAGTAAAAACAGCATTGGTCAGAAGACTCAGGTTCAGGCCCCATTCTCAGACTAACTAATGGTTAACATTTCAGCACTTCCACCTCGGAAATCAGCAAATGCTATACATCAGGGATTTCTTGTTCTACTGACTGTCTAGACTTAAGAAAGTAGAGAATATGTTAGTAATGCAGAATAAACTCTAAGGTATTTGCAGCACATCTCCCCCACCCACCCACAAGCTGGTTTTCAAACATTTACTAGCACACTTCTGGTTAGAATCACAGGGCTTTGCATATAATAGGTGCTCAATGTGTGTTAAATCAAACTGCACTCCTCAGAGCTCCAGCAGAAAGAATCCATCTAATCCCCAGTTTACCTGTAATAAAGTCAAATTCAATTCCCTTTCTTGCAGGAATGTTTCCATGTTTCATAATTTCCTAAATGCACTTTTTTTAGTCTTGGAAACAACTGCTATTTTCATTTTCATCATGGCACAGAATAGAAGGGATGCCTTTGGGGCACCATATTTTAAGATTTTTCTACCTCTTTGGCCAATTCTGGGTTGAATGAAGATATTACATGAATATTTATAGCTCTAGAAAATGAGAATTTTTATCATTCAAGTCACTGGCTCTGGCTCTGACCTACCTTATAGTTGGTACTATTCCTCTTAAGGTACACTCCTATCTCTATGCCTCTGATCCTGCTATCTTCTATGCCCCGAGGACCTCTCTGATCCCCCTCACCCCAACCGAGTCCAAGTCACTCTTCTTCCAAGGCCCAGCAGAAGTGTCCCATCACCTCTCCCATGAAATCTTACCCAAGATCTCCCACCATCCCTCTAAACGATAAGTGAACTCTCCTCCCTTGGCCTTCTGATGGCACTTGGCAGACAAAGTTCAAACATTTCTCTTTCCCTTGTATCACTGTAAACTTGTTTCCCATTGGGTATAAACATATTGAATGCAAGCTGTTTGGGAGCCCCAGATCTGAACACTGGGCTCTGCACACCTGAGTACTTAACAGACATTTAGCTGAACTTATAAACTGGGATTCTGTTTTTGTGTGGATTTTATGATTTTTCTGATTTCATGTGGATCTACAAAGGGTTGTGATGTATTTCCTTAACAGCATCCATATTTTCATTTCTAGAGATACTGATAGGTCTGGCTAAATATCAAGTAGTAGTGAGCAGGAACTCAATGAACTGTTTGACCTTAGGCAAGCTGTTTAACCTCTCTGAGCCTCTGTTTCCTCAGCTGTAAAATGGGGATAAAAATAACACCCAATTTTCAGGGTTGTTTTTAGATCAAACGAGCACTTTGCAAACCTTAAAGTGCCATATAAATGCTATTATTGCTATAAGATCAACTAACTAAATTCATTCAGTAGTCAAAACATAAAATGCCCCAGACAAAAAGAAGCTAATGAATAACTATGGATAATAAATTGGCAAAAAAAAATTACCGTTTTTAATATGAAGTATTGCCACATGTAAGGAGAATGTAGCATAACTTTAAACTTTAGCTCTGCTTGGGTCCAGAGAGAGTAAGGAACTCTTATCAAGCAAAAGTTCCTTCCTATGTTCCTGCTGTGGATAATAACGTGCTGTTTTTATCAAGTCCAACAATGATGAAGGACCTTCTCAATGATATGTTCGGCCTAAAAGAAAGTCTAGCAATCCACACAGGAAAAATCATCTGGGTAAGAATGCACACTGTCCAAATTCTATTGAATGAAGCAACTCACTGACTTGGTCCAATGGCACACATATCTTGAATAATCACTACAGACAATAAGCTGGTCAAGAACTGAACAGGCAAACAGGGTAGATCACATTTGGGAAATTAAATAGTGCTTTCACAATGATCTCAAATGTCTTACTTTCACAAAAGCCTATCTCTAAATAATATTCCCCCACAAGATGCAAGATGGCAAAAAGTGACATAGAAGATACTATCTACTACATACATGCCCAGAAGGTGGCAAAGCCATACAGTATGAGTGAGGGATAAGCTGTGGGCAACGCTAGTGTTGCATTTCTACTCACCAGATATTAAAAAGAATTAGAGGAAGGCTTTCAGTGTCTTGACATGCTTTTCTGTAGACTAACGGAAAGATAAAATCACAAAGGATGGGAAGATATAGATGTGCCTTGCTAGAAAGTGTTCACACCGATGAGTTCCCAAATCCATTCAAGTATTGGAGCTCAAATTTAATTTTTAAACATTCCCTTCTAAAATTATGTGTATTCCATAGACAGGAAAATCTGTGGAGGCACGGTTTTAGATTTTTCCCCATTTCCTTTCTTTCCCCCCATCCCTTTATATATCTTATCTGAAAGGCAGGCTTGTGTCTGAAGGGAAGGGGTCCTTATCTGTCGTTTTTCTCAGCTGAAAAAACCAGCTGTGGCTTCAGAAAATGTAGTTATGATAATAGCTCATATTTATAAAACGTTCTGCATACTTTCATTGTTCTGAGCATCACAACTGTGTAGAGTAATCAGGATGAACATTATTCTCTCTCTTCCACAGATAAGGAAACTGAAGCTCATAGACAAGTGATTTGTTCAGGGTTACAGAACTACAAAGTGACAATGGTACGACTTAAAACTAGGCCTTCTGATGCTAAAAACCAATACTCTTTCCATTAAACAAAGCTGTCTCTAATAGTGTCTATCTTTTTAATCAGAACTAAACCATACAATTTTCAACAAATTGGATTGCTTCAGGGTTTCCATAACTAGGGACAGAAAGAAATTGTGGCAAAAGTGAAACATTCATCTTCATAGGATGAATAAAGGATAGGATTTTAAAGCCCAAAGAAGAAATCTGATTAAATTCAAGGAGGAAGAAGAACTGGAATTTGAACCCAAGATTCTGAGGCAAGTCTCAGGCTGGTATCTCTCTCCATGGCAGCTCCTTGATCTAGAACCCTAGAACATTAAAGGTGAAAGGGAGTTTGCTTAGGCATCAGGCATCTAGGCAACCTTCCCCATGGATAAGGGAAGCAAAAACATAGAGCAGCAACATGGGGTAGTAGAAAGGACACTGGATGTGGAGTCAGAAGACAACTGAATTTGATCTACATATTCCCATGGAAAATTAGAGGTAAAACCAGAACTAGAACTTGGGATCTTTTTTCCCCCGATACCCTCTGTCTCTAATTTCCTTCTTCCAAAACATTTGACATATATTTTCAAGTGTTCTTATGGAAAAGATAAATGTGAATTCATGAAAAAGAGCAGTTGATATTTACAACTCAAAAAGAATTTAACACTGCTTATGAGACAAACTACATATGATGATGGAAACAAGATCCAGGGGGTTAAACTGCTCTCCATTTTTAATCAGTTTTACAGAATGATATAATACATTAATAATCACATTAGGGACAAGACGAGTTTCCTGTAGGTATACAAGATTGTGCAAGCTCATTAATTCAGATTTATAGAAAGGCTTTACCAGTTTCAAAGAGGAGAGGCAGTACAAAGCTTTTTAATACAGGAGAAGCACACGATAGATACACAACACAGAATAGTTCAGCAGAGATGAAGTCTAGAGCCATACAGGCTCAGTCATACGGACTGTTGTAGGCTAGATACAAAACACCCTCTTTTTGAAGTCCACCTTCCTATTTGGCTGCTACCAGGAATGTCCTGCCACATCACTGGTCACACCACCCATCTTCACTTCACTATACAACTCTTCTTTGACTTCATTTACATGCAGCTTTCTAAAGAGAAGCAAAGCTATTCTTGACTGAGGAGCCATTTCTGGTATTGTTTACATTCTGTAATATATTCAGTTACCATTAATCTGGCAAAGAGCTCCCAAGCATTTTGGCATTCAACATTAAAAAAAACAAAACAAAAAACAACACCTACTGTCAATCTTTTAAAAAAAGAGAAAAGAAAAAACCTTCAGCTAAAAAGATTGTTTTTGAAACTCTATTCTCTTAAAATTATGGCAAGTAACTTTCAGAATTCTTCAGAATAATCTTGCATGAATAAAAGAAATTAAAAGTAGGGCAGACACAGACTTTCCCTCAAAAAAAGGTGGGAATAGAGAAGAAGAAACATTTAAACAACATTTTTAAAAAGTATACAGCATATCAAGAGGAACAGCTCTAACAAAGGAACTCCTGGGCTCTGATAATCCTACAGCTCTTGGGCAGTTCTGAGAAGAGCTCTGACACTGGGAAGTCATCCACTCAAGCTTAGGACAGAAGAATACAGAAAAGACCAACAAAGCCATCTCCCTGAGCCAACTCTGTGGGCTGACTGGTCAGTTGTCTGGGTCAATTCTTTTAGGTTGACTGGACAATACAAATATCCACAACTAAGAAGACATGTCAACCTTGGCAAATCCAAGTAACCAAAGACATCTTGGGGTACCCAGGGTGGTTCATGAAGGACCTTGACCCCAAACTTAGCTTTCATATCATATTGGTTAGTTCTCCTGGTAAATTTGGTCTACAACCAGAAACCACAATAAATTCCTCCTTCTTTTTTTTTTTTTTAAAAGAACACCTCAGGATCTATCTTTTAAATACCTAGCCATCCTATTAGACAGAAAGCTTATTTTTACTGAGAGCCACTACAATAATTTATCAAGTAATCAGGTAAACAAATTCCCTACTCTTTCTTCTTCCACCTTTATTCCCATCTAGGGGCAGAAACAATCATTTTTATCCATTTCATTGACCTTTGTTTGGTAAAAAAAAAAAATCGAATGGCATTTTAAACATGTTTATAGCTCCCCAAGTTCTGCTCCTGTAGTGACAGACTCTTGTAGTAAAACATTCTTTGTTGTTGTGGTTGTTTGGGCGGGGGGGGCATTCTTCTAGCTTCTTGTTTGAGTTATTTTTTTCTTTGTGGTTTAGATAGTGTTTCTGTTCAACTACAAGAGGAAAAACAAAATGAAATCTTCCTATAGATATATAATATGAAGAATATTTTAAAATCACATCAAGAAATGACATGAGTCTGATGATTCCTGAGAAAGCCTAAATCTTTGATTATAACTATCAAAAAATATTTATATAAATGGCTTTCAATAATCAATGTTTTTTTTTTAAGGAAAGAAAATCAGGAAATGGATTAACAGCTCTTGTTGAAATTCTGATGTAAACAACAGGCAGTAAACTCATTTTACAGAAGGGTTGGGAAAAACTCAAAATCTTTCATTATGTTTCTTCAACTCAATTCTCAGAAGCAGCAAAAATAACCAGAAAATCAGTTTTCTTTTCTTTTCAATTGGGAAAAAAAATCAGGCCTGTAAAAGGGGTCTAGAAATCACATTGACCAACCCCCTCATTTTATAGATGAAGAAACTAAAACCTAGAGAGAAATGACTTGCCTAAAGTCCCACAGCTGCTAAACAGAAGCATCAGGATTCAAACACTACTCTTCCAATCCAAATCCAATGCTCCCTCTACCATGTTAATTTTAAAAAACTCCACTGAGAACCAGTGTCCCAACTTAACCCCCACTGTGAACTCATTCAGCATGAAAAAGCAAGAGGTTCTGTGCTCTTTCACACTAATGCTCCATTTTAATTTATTGAGAGAAAACTCGGTACAATCCTTCAGAGTATTCTATTACTTTGAAAAAGCAAAGCCAAACCCATACTACTTTTTTCCTCCCCTCAAAACACACACACACACACACACACACACACACAGCACCTCCCTTGAAAGCATACTGACTCCCACGCTTAAATATCAATAAACTAACAAATCCTAACACTGAACACAACTGGGTCACTGTTGATCCTGAAGTAATTCTTGCCTTTGAAGTTTCTCAGAATGAATATGTTAACTGTCTCTTGAACAAGCTCTACTATGTTAATTTGCTAAAAGCCTCCACTGTCAGGCTTAAGAATGCAGTCATCATCTCTATCACAAATTTAAAAAAAAGAATGGATAGTCACAGAAACTGAACTTCTATGATATTCCTACTATGGGCTCAAGCATTTGCATTACTACAGGTAGGCAGCACTAAATAAGGCAAATTCTATTGCTACCAGCACTTTAACACTATGCCTCCAGTCAAGGTTAAAAAGAGATGAAACCCTTACCCCACCCTCCACTCCCTCTCCAAAACAATAACAATAAGTTCATTTCTGAATCTTATAATTTCCACATTGATGACATAGAATAGATTTTAACAGTCCCTGGGGGAAGGGAACAATCAGTGCACAAGGAAACAAATATCTTTTGTTAAATTATCAAAATCAATCACATTACAATTGACTCCAAATTTTGAAATACCAATGGAAATAAGTTGACCAGTTGAATCTTAGAAATCTTATCATACAAATGTCTGGGATTTTGTTTGGTTTTTGGTAATGGAATACATAACAGACTTTGACCTACAATAACAAAGGCAACTGTGATAGGCACAGCCTAGGAAACAGTATACTGTACATAAGTTTGTATTTTGTTGATTTTTTTTTTAAAAACTTAAACAAAGGATGAAAGTTTAGCAGTATTAGCTTAATGTATTCACTCATTAAAAACAAACACCTAACTCTACACCTACTTCTATATTACTTGATATCTTCAAGTAAATGAATGGAAAAGGGAGAACGGTGGAATAAAGAAATTGATTTTCCCTCAGTATTTTATAAATGCTTAACAGCACATCCTAAAGAAAAAGAACAGACCATGTCTTTCCTTGCCCAGAAGAGGCTGGCTATTATATCCTTACCCAACTGCCAGCAATAAAAATACTTTGGGGAGTAGGGTGGTACTATTAGCATTAAGAAGCTGACTCAGCTCTCCATTACATAAAAGAAATGATTATTATCTATATTGAGAAATAACAGAGGTACAAAATAAAACCAGTCAGTGATCACTTATATACATGTGCTTAATGCTATCAAGCGCCTGCTTAGTCAACTTCTCAGGCACCAAGGATACTCTGTCAGTTTAGTTTTCTAAATGAAAAGAAAGCCATATTTTGTTAGAAGATAGGAGAAAATAACAGAAATCTGCCCAGATACCCTGACATGGTGCCTATTTGTGAATATATATGTATGTGTGTATATATATATATTATATATACATATATATAAAATATATATATATTTTTATAAGAACAGTGTGATTTGTTAAAATATTTTATGACTAGTAAAACCTGCACCACTAGAGCAGACGATACAAAGAACACTTAGTAAAAAAAACGCCATTCACTGAATCCCCTGGCGTATGCATTCAATGTGAATAATCAATCAAAACATATATTACAATTTAAGGTTCATAAGGAGCTCTGTCTGGGGTTTGTACAGTATACACAATAGTTCAGAAGAAAAATATTACAATAAGGTATCTGATATTTACTATTTCTTTCTATAGTCAGTGCTTATCTCTAGACACAGTCCATCCCTTTTATGTGCAGCTCCCAAACCTCCATGGTGAAAGATCCAAAAATTTTCCACTTGCCGTCAACTTGTAGCACTGCATGTATCAAATTCTTGGAAAGTTCAATAAACTGCACTGTATTTTAATAAATATTTATGGTTTTTTTGTTTTAAGCTCAGCTTAAGTTCTTTTGAGGAAACCATATCACAACAGGGTTATGGCACAACCTACTGTCAAGACACAGAAGTTCCTTGTTTATGAAAGAGTCTGAAGATGTCCATAGTACAACAAATATAAATATATATATATTATATTTACATTTCCTTCTCAGCCTCTCAATTTAGGTATATATAGATTTAGAGATAATGCCACTAATGTTTCAACTATTATAAACCTTCAGGGTCAGTAGGTGTTTTCTTACCAATATTAGATATCTTAAAAGAGGTGACTTGGTCTTTTTTTTTTTTTTAAGAAAAGGAAAGAAAGAATGGCTATCCATGAATGGTGACCTAGGAATTTTCCCAAGAGGTTTTTATATTCCAAAATACCTGAAAAATGTGGTCCCTTGTTGCAGCTCTAGCCTCTACTTAAGAGTGGGAAGAATAAAATATGCAACCCAGAAACAGGAATGGGAAAAAAAACAAAGAAAAGAAAACCTGCTAGTTAACTCATTAATCTGTTTAGTAAAGATCTGGTTGAAAATGCCTGAACTCTGTACAATATACACGGACAATCTTCAGTCTGCTAAGCAGCTGGTGAATATTATGTAAGAAATTCTGCTCCCCTAAACAGTCTGCCTGCCCTAGCAGGCTTCAGAGTAGGTCACTTCCGGTCATCAATGGTTTTAATGAATTCAACTGCTGCTGTGAATTGCATCCACCAATACGATTCTTCTCCAGACAGACAGCTAGCATAAAAGCTACTGATGTATTGAACAGTAGACAGTAAACAGGGTGGGTTTGCCTGGAGGAAAAATGACAAATACAAATTAATCTAAAGATCAACTCACATTTCTTCAGCACTTTAAGGATTATAATAACATGCTTTCCCCCAGGACCACTTTGTGAGGGAAGCTAAGTATTACTCCTAGCCAAAGACTCCTCCAGATGGTTATCTTTCTTTCTATTCAGAGTGCCAGGCCTGGAGTCAGGAAAACCCATTCAAATCTGACCTTAGATATTACAACTCTGTGACCTTGGGCAACTTATTTAACTTCTGACTGCCTTAGTTTACTCATGTGTCAAATGAGATAATATTTGTGAAATACATAACACAATGGGCACACAATAAGCACTATATAAAGTTAGCTCTTATTAAAATTATTACATTGTTATCATTCTTATTGTTATTGAACAGAATGCAGGTAAGATTTTTCTCTCTCTCTGTTAAATATAAAGCCTTCCATATGGTTTAAAAAGTCAACTTCAGAAGTACAAAATGAAATCACTTTACTAAGTATTTCTGCTGGGCTTTTTCTTTTCTTTTTTGCTTTTTTGGGGGCAATTGGGGTTATATGACTTGCCCAAGGTCACATGGCTAGTAAGTATGTCAAGTGTCTGAGTCCAGATTTGAACTCAGATCCTCTTGACTCCAGGGCCAGTGCTCTATTCACTGCACCCCCTAGCCACCCCTGCTGGACTTTTTCAATGTTACACAGGAGGGTTAAATCTGAAGGGGTTCTACTCCCTGCCCTTCTCAGAAATTGCTACGTTGAAAAGACAAAGGTATGAAAACTTATTTTCTAAGGCAATCTGAAAGTTTTACTGGATTACAAGCTCTATGAGCTATATAGGAAACTGGTGTGACTAGCCAAAAATTCAAGAAAGTTAATGGGGCCTTAACCGACATTAAAAAAGGTACAGTGGGGGCGGCTAGGTGGCGCAGTGAATAGAGCGCCGGCCCTGGAATCAGAAGGACCCGAGTTCGGAGCCGGCCTCCGACACTTAATACGCACAAACAAAAAAAAAACCTAGCCGTGTAACCTTGGGCAAGTTACTTAACCCCAATTGCCCTAAAGGGGCGGCTAGGTGGTGCAGTGAGTAAGAGCGCTGGCCTCGGAGTTTGGATGACCCGAGATCAGATCCGGCCTCAGAAAATGAGCACCCACGCATAAATCAAATGACTAGCCGTGTAACCTTGAGCAAGTTACTTAACCCCAATTGCTTTAAAAAAAAAAAAAAAAGGTACAGTGATTAGCACAGAACTAGGGAGGTAACAGTCTTGTTCTACTCTGCCCCAGTCAGGTCACATAAGAAGTTCCTTATTAAGATGAAGGTTATTTTAGGAAGAACACTGGTAAATTACAGTTTCAGGAGGAAGGTAATCACAATAGTGAATGGTCTTACCACACCTTATGAGAAATCAATTGAAGGAACTGTAATGTTGAGTATGGAGAAAAGAAAACTTAGAATATAACAGCTATTTTTAAATAAATGAGAGGCTCTAATGTGAAAGAAGGAAGAGATTTTGTCTTTAAGGCAATAGATGGAAGCTGCAAAAAGGAAAATTTGGGTTTAATGAAAAGGTGCTTAACTATCAGTCCTCAAGCAAAAGCTGGATGACTACTTGAGGCATTGTATAATGGGAAAAATTTTCAACTATGCATTTGGAATGGATGACCTCCAAAATCCCTTTTATCTGAAATTCTGCATTCCTCTTCTCCTCCCCCAAATTAGGTGGTTCCATCTTAGTTCACTGGTAGTTATGTACCCTGGGCACAATAAAAAAAGGATTCCTTTCCTAGGCCCAGCAGCAAGCTATACTCACTTCTCTGTGTTCAAACCAATGAATGAATTATCCTCTAATTCTTCCTACTCATGTAGTTCAGATTCATAAAAGAAAAAAAGAGCCCTTTATCATCCGCTGCCCTCCCCCACCCTGCCCAAATAAAATATGGATAGAATCAAGGTGCCACTAAAACAAGCTAAGCAAAGATCTGATGATAAACTATTGGGAAAAGAAGGCTTCTGACTCTAAGCTACAATCATTTAGGTTATTAGTAATTTTAAAAAAGGAATTAGTGAAAAAGTTCCTAAGTTGTACTGTAGATATTTATTTAAAAGCTATTCTAGGGGCGGCTAGGTGGCGCAGTGAGTAGTGTCGGTCCTGGAGTCAGAAGGACCTGAGTTCAGATCCGGCCTCAGACACTTAACACACACACAAACAAAAACCTAGCCGTGTGACTTTGGGCAAGTTACTTAACCCCAACTGCCCCCAAAAAAGGCCAAAATAAAAAAAAAAAGCTATTCTAAAATATCACTGAAACATTTGTTTACTACTTCTAGATTCCACTGGCTTAATAACATTTTTAATAAAGTATAAAAAGCTCAGAGGTATACTTTTTTTTTGCTTTTTTTTGGGGGGGCAGGGAGAGGAAGATAGGGCAATTGGGGTTAAGTGACTTGCCCAGGGTCACACAGCTAGTTTTAGTGTTAAGTGTCTGAGGCCAGATTAGAACTCAAGTCCTCCTGACTCCAGGACCGGTGCTCTATTCACTGCACCACTTAGCCGACCCCAGAGATGTAAATTTAGAGGAAATTAACACTAAAAGATCCAGGTGCAAAAAAAAATAATTTTATTTCAGAATAAAATTTTTCATCTTACCTATTTACCTTAAAGATTAAAAAAAAAATCAGCAAATCAACTGACACAATTGGTCCTTTAAAACATTCTTAAATTTTGGTCCTTTTAGTATTATACAGGCAGAACAAAGTCTAAACTATGCAGTTGATACAACATTGCCCAACCATGCACCAGTGCCATCACTGGCATACCCAAATACCAAATGATTCTTTTTCTAAAAAAAATTGTACATAAACATTCTGAAATGGGAAAATGTAAAAATAAGGGACAGCAAACATGATTATCTATGCCCTAGAGTTTAAAGTAATAAATACATTCTTAAAATTAACAGGCAAGAATAATTAAGAATAAATTAATAATAAATTCTTACTATATACATATATAATTTATATATGCACATATAAATTGTACACATATATAATTTATATATAAATTCAATATAATGTGTGGCAAGTAGCACAAAATAATATTTATGCATGTGAATTAACAAAGGCAATAAGTGAAATAAGCATGATCTGTTTATCTATAGGGCATAGATTAGAGTCTAGTATTCCCACCCTTTTTTTCTGAAACCTCTTACCCATCATCTAACTTCCATTTAATAACAGACCTCAAGGACACAGTCCCAGTGAACAAGAGGTAAAATATCTTTGGGAGTAAATTAGACCCTGAAATCTGTGAATATGGGTTATTTTTTACTATCATCACATAGATCAAACAATAATCCAATGAGATAATGTACATAGTGCTTTGTAAATATCAGATTTTATCTTCATTTGCAGCCTTCATTTTACCCAGCTTCTGTTGTTTAACACACCTACTAGGCTATTATTGTATTTAACAGTGGTGTTTGAGTGGTCTTTATAATAAAAGAGACCATCAATGACACAAAAACCAGAAAAAGACTCAAGCTAATCATATAGTGAAGAGTACAAGAAAACAGACAGTTTAATGCTGCTGCACAGGTATCCTCAAGATACTGAAAGACCTAAAGGAAAGTTGGTAGGGCATTAGGTGGCTCCTCAAAGGGGGACTTACAGAAAGAAGTAGACAAAAATCACACCACAAAGGAAGGAAAGGAGGGGCTATGCTTTGCATCAGTAATCTCCCCAATGATAACACAAATCTATGGAAGTATATAAGTGGCTGGCTCACCTTTATCAAAACAAACACCAGAACAGGAACAAAATCATCTGCTCCAGGGACTGAATCTTCATTGGCCAGACTCAGCAGGTTCATAATTGTGGAGCACATTCTCAGGATGCACTGCACCTTGTCCCTAGGGGTCTTATAAGCACTTATTGTACGGATTTCAGATTGTGCAGATGGCCATGGTGCCTCCCGAAGATAGACCTATAGGGAAGAAAAAATTCACATTCTGATACATAAGTCTGAACAGCAATAGACAATGGAAGACTACAGTATACAATACAAATGTGCTACTTTCACATCAGTAACTCTTAATAAGTACAAGTACAGAAGAATAAACTTTTCATTGCCAGAACAAAAAAGATCTGCTTTGGTCTGTAAAGGAGTTTCTATGGAAATTAGCTTTTCAATCACACTGGTTGAAAGAAACCTCATGTGGCCTTAGTCCTTGGATGGGGCCTTTGGACTGAGTTCTTTTATTAAGGGAATTTGTTCTGTGAAGTGTGGATTCAGTCAAAGGGCTGCACTTCAGGCGCTAGAGGGACACATATAGCCTTGAGGCTGAAGGTTCCCCACCCCTGATCTAGAGAAAAGTAAATCTAGTCCTTTCCTGAAGTAAGAATCATTTCTACAACATCACCTGCTGGTAGCTAGCTTGAAGATTTCTAATAACATCTAAATCCATTCTCTCTGATAACAAGCCATTCCATTCTAGGACAGTTAGGAAAAGTTTTCATTACCCTGAATTAAAATCTACCTCTAGGAAACTCCTCACAATTATTCCTATTTATGCCCGATGGGATAAATTTAATGGGATAAAAACAAATTTAATCCCCCTTCCACATAATAACTCATAAATATCATGTTCATAAGTTTCTCCTTTTCCAAGCTAATTTGTTGCTGTTGAGTTATTTTAGTCATATCCAATTCTTCACGATCCAATCTGGGGTTTTCTTGGCAAAGATACTGGAGTGATTTTTGTAATTTCCTTCTACAGCTCATTTTACAAATAAGGAAACTAAGGCAAACAGGGTTAAGTGACTTTCCCAGGGTCACACAGTTAAGAAATGTCTAAGGCTACATTTTAACTGCACCCTTCCTGACTCCGGGCCCAGTGTTCCATCCACTGCACCCCTAGCCACCCTTCGAGTTAAACAAATCTTTAAGTACTTGCTAAGGCCTCTCTCTTCTCCAGTCTAAACTTCCCTAATTCCTATAACCAGTCCCACACGGCATGGTTTTCAGTCCCTTAATTATACTTGCTACACTCCTTTGCATATGTTTCAGCTTTCTCTCCCCTTCCAAAAATGTAGAGCCTAGAACAATACTCTAGTTTTGGTCTGACCAGATGAGAAGGCAAAATTACCACCATTTCCTTTTTTTTTTTTTCAGCCAATTAATAATAAATTCTTACTATATGCTAGGCGCTGTTATATATACTGGGACTATAAACATAAATCAAAATAGTCTTTACCTAAAGGAGCTAATATTTAATTGGAAAAATAAAGAAGTATTAATTTAAGAGAGAAAGAGAGTATGTGTATGTGTATGACACAATGTAATTTTAGAATAGAGACACTATCAACTGAGTGGGTCAGGAAAGGCTTCACCTGAAGGAGGTGGTTCCTGAGTAGTTTTGAAGAAAGCTCAAGATTTCAACATGTGGTAGTGAGAAGACAGTAAATTTTAGGCCTGGAGGACAGTCTGTACTAAGGCACAAAGAGGCAAAATAGACTAGGATGTGTAAGGAACAGGGAGAGGGCCAGAGTGTGACAACTGTAGAGTGAGGGTACAAAAGGGCGTAATCAGCAGGAAGTCTAGAAAGGTAGCTTGTCAGTAGGTTTTAAGGGCTTTAAATGCCAAGAAGTGTATGCATTTGTTACTGAAGGTGAGAGGGAAGCTCTGGAGCTTACTGAGCAAGGGAAGTACATGTCTGTTTCTGAACCCCAGGCTCCTAGGTGGCACAATCTAATATCATGACTATTGTGGTTACTGCCTCACACCTGTCTGATACTGTGCAGGAAGCCTATTTAAAGCCACAGTAACTGCTGACAGTTACTATCTTCCTCATTCTGTACCTATACAACTGATATTGTTTAACTTCAAGTTGACTTTATAGTCATTTACATTTAATTTGATCTTATAAGATCTGGTTCATTTTTTCCAGTCTTTTAAGATCTTGCCAATAAGTACCAATTTTGTCATGCAATGAAATAGCTTGTAGAATGTACCATACTTTTAAAATATGCATAGAGCTATAATTCATTACTTCAACATTCATGATTTTGTCAGTGAGAATACCTCCAACAACACTGCTTGTAACTCCTCCATGTTTTAGTAGGTGGTTATAAGTTGCTATGGATAAAAAAAGAAAAAAGAAAATCCCCTGGTGGTCAAATTCTAGTAGCTCCCCATTACTTAATACAGATTGGTGCTGAAACAATCTCCACACAGCCAATCCTTAAAGCCTTTTTAGCTAGCAAAGCCTGCGGAGAGCATAGTATTTGAGTGCCTGAGATTACACACAAGTCATAGAGAGGTATCCAAGGGAAGACTTCAGAAGAGGTATGTGTCTATAAATAATAAAAGTATAGATTATTTATTATTATAGGACCTGAGCCTGAGGAAATGAGAGCTCTAAGGAGCTAGATTCCTTATCCCATCAGAATGGAACTTACCCATTTTGGAGAAAGGAATCAAAATGTATTTAAACAAGTTACTAGCATAAGTTGCTAAATGATGGACATGTAAGTGCTGCCTCTCAAATAGGGAAGATCTAAGTTCTCAATCCAAGTTTTCCACTCAAATACCCTCATCATCTCCTGAACACTGTATTATTCTAAGAGCCCTTCCAACTCTGAAATTCTATGTTCTAACGTTCCTTCTAGTTCTAATATTCAATGTTTCATGTTTCAATGCCTTCTCCAGGGCAGGACATTTTGTGCTTATTATTCTAATATCCCATTTGGTTCTAATATTCCATGATTCTATAAAACCAGAACACATAAATATCTGGAATTATATTCTATATCTTCTGTTTATGATAAAGATAAGTGACAAAAAATAAGTCAGGGAACTAACAAAAAAACAAACAAGTTTTAGATTGTCACCAATTTAATCTGTTCTCCTATACAATAATAGCAACCCCAGAACTACCTTATAGATTTAAACACTAGTAAGGTGTTTTATCCCCATTTTACAGATGAAGAAATGGACTCTAAAAGGTTATGTAACTCCCTCAAGTTAAGTGGCACCGAAGCCATCACTCAAACTTCAGCTCTGACTGAACCTTCTCCCACCGGACCACAAAGGTTTTCTGTCCTCAAGGTATTATTTAATGGTATGTAGTGCTCAGAACAACCACTCTAAGGTAAGTCTTGAAACCTAATGAGCAATTTTAAAAATTAAATGATAATAATGCTATAGATCTTAGAATATTAATTATTGGGAAACTGGTCATCTAAAATTGGTAAATAATTTTTGCTAACACCCAAACATTCTGGATAAACTGGGTTGTATTACATTACCTCAGGTATCTGAAGGGCTTTATGATTTGCAGTCACTACTTTAGACAATCTCTGGATATGCTCATGAAGAACCCTAGAAACAACAATAAAGATATTCAATAGCTGTAACTGATTTCTTCAGGTTTATACACATCTTGTTTGTAGATATGGGTTAGAGTGATCACCTAAGTTGCTTTTAAATTTTATCTTTCAAAAGATATTTAAAATACAGGATAAAAGACGAGTATGCAAACTGCCTGGAGTGTACTAAGACTCATTTACAGATGGACCAGTATTATCAATATCATTACTTTAAATTGATGACAATGACCCAACTATTCCAGAAAGCAATTTTAAATTATGCTAGAAAAGTGACTAAAATAGCCATACACTTTGGCCAAGTGACTTCACTCACTATGAGGCCTATAACTACCTCTTGTGAAGTGAAATATAGAAAAAAAAGGTCCTATATACACAAAAATATTCATAGTGTCACCTTTTGTGATATCAAAAAACTGAAAACAAAGCAGGTCCCTATAAATTAGGGGATGAAATAAACTGAGCTATATATTTAAATACAAAGGAGTATTACTGTGCTATAAGAAAGGATAAATATGAAGAATGCAAAAAAACATAAGAAGACATAGGAACTGATGAATACTAAACTAAGCAGAACAAGGAAAATGATGAAAACAATATAAAAAAAATTAAGAAAACCTCCAAAGTAAACGGTTTGTAGGAATGATGAACAAGCTTGGCCCTAAGAAAAGCTGAACAAGTAGACTGCTCTTCTTTCATTCCGGAGGTGGCAGTCTATGGATGGAGAATGTAGTTTATACTAACAGCCGTGGTTGATATGCTGGTAAATTTTGCTGAACTGTATTTTTTCCCTCTCTCTTTTAATCTTTGTTACAAAGAATGTCTGGCTAAGTAGGCAAGGGAGAAGGAATATATTCAGAAATGATATATTCAAAAACAAAAGATTTCAGTAAAACAATAATTTTTTAAAGCCTTAAAGCACTCTAAAAATAAATCATGATAGGGGCGGCTAGGTGGTGCAGTGAATAGAGCACCAGCTCTGGAGTCAGGAGGACCTAAGTTCAAATCTGGCCTCAGATACTTAACACTTACTAGCCATGTGACCTTGGGCAAGTCGCTTAACCCCAACTGCCCTCCAAAAAAAAATTATGGCTTTTTTTCACAATTACATGGTATTCTATACAAATTACATAATCTGATCTTCAGGTGAACTTTGTGACACTGGTAGTACAAATATTTTTAGAAGGATTATGACATGCTTTTTTCCTTCAAAATAAGTCTTTTGCTTTGTGAGACAAGATAAATAAATACTTTACATGCTAGCTGGCCTGCTTTGAGTCTCATTTGGATGGTATAATAATAATTACTCTCATTCTTTTAGCAAGTCAGAATTTGCAAAGCATTTACCTCACAATACGTTTGTGAAGCAGGTAAGAGGCATTATTATCCTCAATTTACAAATGGGGAAACCGAGGCTCAGAGAGGTGAAATGAATAGTTACATTACTAATAAAAAGTGGAACTGGGGCTCAAACTCACAGCCTGTTTATAATAACTGTTCTAGTATTATCTCCACAACTCTCCATAAAGATACCTAGCTGATTAGAGAACAATGTTATTACTCACTGGTCACGGAGAATGTCTCCATCTTGGTTAGGATAGAAGGCAAGCTTAAAAATTCGGTTCATCACACTTCGCTCAATTGCCATCTGAGCATCTTGGAGCTGCTCCTCACTAGCATTCTGCCAGATGACATCCTGAGCCATGGCACCATATAAAAACTGCAGGAAATCTTCTACCTGAGCTGTCTTATCATCAGCTGCTGTGAGCTTCTGAAAGTCTTCAATGCAAAACAACCCACAAAGTGGAAATTAGGGAGGGAAAAAAAAGCTAACTCTGGCTACAATCTCAGCTGCCAGCTAAAAAAGATACCAAACTCTCTTGTAGTCCCAGGTCTCCATATTTTCCTGATTTTAAGAATAATTACAATGAAGGTGGTGAGCAGGGCAAAAGAGAAGTATATAAAAACTTAAGAATGCTACAGTACAAACTCTCTTGCTCAGAAATCTTCAGTAGCTCCTCATGCCTAAAAGATGAACTACCAACTCCTTGGACTAACATTCAAAGCCCCTTAAATTATAGCTCTAAACTGTCTGTCTAGCTTTCTCCAACTCTAGATTTTGGCCAAACTAGACTACCTGTTCCCCTTTCTCCTCCTGTCCTCTCCTGCTTGCCAACATTTTAACCTCAACATTTCCCATGCTTAACACATACTCCCTCCTCTTCATCAACATCTACTGCAATCTTTCCTTTCCTTCAAAGGCACAGCTCAAGTGCCATAAAAACTAATAAATGCCCCACCTTCATTACTCAGTTGTTATAATATTCAACCTTTTCTCACACTTATTTATGTGTTTCTATTTCCCCTATTAAGGCAGGGATGATGTTGCTAATAACTTAAATATCTGATAGCACTTGTGTGCTTAAGGCATCTTTACTGAAGGCCCTCCGTCACAGAGCTAGAAGCATTAAGCCTGGGATACGAACCTTAGGTCTCCAGTCTTTTATCACAGGTTCCACGCAGTCTCCTGTCAGCAGACAGAACCAAAAACCTCAAACTCAAATTCAAAGTCATTTACCTTGAATGAATTCCCGAATTTTCTTCTCTTTGCTCTCCAGCAATAATCTCACACAAACTGTGGTAAAGTACCGGTTGGCCACCTCTTTGTCTCTCAAAACCCTCTGCAACAGCCTTTCCAGATGGGCCTGTGTGGTCTGTAGCCCCTGGCGACAACGGGTGAGGTAAGCAATATATGGAGCTCTTTTCCTAAAAGAAAAAATGCTTTGAAAAACACCAGATATAGACTAGCATAACATACAAAATGTCTGTAGGAACCAAGATTTTTTCTTCATGTAGTAGTTTTTTAGGCATTTGCTAATCAACTAATAGGTCGCAATATAACCACTCTCCTTGAATAATACACAAGAGATCATCAAAGCTGCAAACAGTCTTAAAGCATCAGAGATGATTGCAGGTGGGGAAGAGATAATTTCTACCTTTATATATCTGAAGGACTTTCATAGGGGAAAACTTCCTATCAATTAGAACAGACCAAAAGCAAAATGAGCTCTACCAGAAAGCAGGTTCTAATGCTCAGAAATCTTCAAGCAAGAGACTAGAGAGAAGATCCTGGGGCTTGGCCAAGGGTTAAACTAGACTATGATATCCAAAGTCCCTTCCAACCGGAGATTCTATGCTTCTTTGAATTTACAGAATCAGCAATCAGTCACAAGACCAGAATTCAAGGCATCTCAGTCACCAGCTAGTTGTGTAACCCTGGGCAAGTTACTTCTTTTTTCTCTTTTAAAATGAGTAAAATGAGGGGGTTGGTCTAGAAGATCTCTAGGATTCTAATATTCTGCCAGAGATGATAAAAATAAAGCCAGAGAGGTAAAGTGACTTGCCCAAAGTCACACAGTAAGAAAGCAGAAGAGCTAGGAAGAAAATTTAGATGTGACTCAGCTCAGTCCTCTTTCTGCAGGCTATGTGGCACTGAGTCAAGCTTTACTATCTTGCAGAGCAGTGAAGAATACCACAAACCAACCCAATGCTTTGAGA
The DNA here is from genome assembly GCA_011680675.1 of Gymnobelideus leadbeateri. Classification (NCBI taxonomy): domain Eukaryota; kingdom Metazoa; phylum Chordata; class Mammalia; order Diprotodontia; family Petauridae; genus Gymnobelideus; species Gymnobelideus leadbeateri. The sequence goes on from WOXC01004594.1 coordinate 410,964, forward strand.
CTGACTCATTAAACTCATTAAACCTTTTGGCAGCCTTCTCTCTACACTGTGGCTCATGTTCTGCAAAAATGAGATAGCAAAAAGTCAATCTATAGGAGCCCGGAGTGATTAAACAGTAATAATATTAATACAGCTCTGGGTTACTTTGGTCAAAGTAGAGTAAATCTGCTTCACCCTCCCACTACCATAACCGCTTTTCCATACCAAAGCCCTCACACCCTTTATCATTATTATTTGTAAAAATAATTCATATTTCTACAGTACATTCAGGCCAACAAAGCACTTCCTTCACAATCCATGCCTATTTTAAAATGAGAAACCTGCCTATTTATACGTTTAAAAATATCAATTCAAACTCAGCCCTCCTATCTCTAAATTCAGTGATTTTACAACTAATACAACACAACCTTTGTTTTGAGCAGAAATGTTCACATATGAACAGCAATTTTTTTTAAAATAAAGGAAGAATTTCCCTAAATGGTGCATCTATTCTAGCAATGTTGCTGTCCCTCAGGCATCACCTTAAAGGAAGACATATCCTAGGCTAGCTGTTGCCAAAAACAAACACATCTCTCCATAATGACCTCACTACAATACTAATGAAAGCATGTCTACCAATTCCTTCCATATTAAAGCTAAATCCTACCACCTGGGTTCTCTTCTAAAAGATTTGATACGGAAAAAAAAAACACACAGGGATTTTGAAAACTGAGTTTAAAAACTGAATGGGTAGATAAAGTACCGGTAGTCCTCTGCAATAGATGCCAGCAGTTTCCGACAAGTTCTATTATCAAAGCGTCCCACGCAGCGAATGGTTTCTTGAAGTTGAGCCATTAAGTTCTTGTCTTGCAAATTAATTGCTTCAGCTATCTGAACTTTTAGGAAGCATACAATCTCGTTGTCTAATAATTTAAAAAAAGGCAATTTACACTAGTGTCATGTATTTCCATGAGCTTGCATAAGACAAGAATATCTAACACAGCTACTGTCTGGAATTCCAGATTGATAAAGAATATGCTCTACCACAATGCACACACTGTCTCCCAGACCAGCCCTTCTCCATGCCTTAGAAGGCAGTCATATTGAGTTGAAGTGGTAAAAAAAAAAAAATTTCATCATTACAGTACAACCCCTGTATTAATAAACCTCTATACACTTAGCTAGGGGTGGGGCTCTGACAACACAGGGTTCATTGCCAGGTTCATATTCAAAGGGAGTGCTGGACCAGGATAATCAGGAAAACTTGAATTCAAATCTAGCCTTAAAACACTTACCAGGTGTGTGACCCTGGGTAAGGGATAACCAGCCTCAGTTTCCTCATCTGTAAGATGGAAATAATAATAGCAGCACCTATGTCCCAGGGCTAAAGTGAGGCTAAAATGAAATAATATTTGGAAAGTGCTTTGCAAACCATAAAGCGCTATATAAATACCAGCTATTATTATATAAATGCTAGGTGTATTCTATTGGCATAGCTGTAACAGAAGCTAAAGTTGCTTGTAACGATGATGAGTTATCAGAGTAAGGTTTTTAAGAGAAAAGTGCCTCTCATATTATGCATATTAGTACAACCACATAATTAAAATCCTCCTAGATGATTCATTATGACATGGCAGTAACATTGAGCTCTTGAAGGCTACAGCATTGAAGCACAAGCTTTAGCAGGTTCCAGCCAGCTAGAAGAAATTCAAATACAGTTAGGATAATGGGGCTATATGCCTGTTATCTGAGGAGCAAAATACCTAAGGAGAGAATTAATAAATGATCAATTTTAGTCACTAGATGATGAAAATTTTCAACTAGCAAATATACATTTAATATATTTTACTCACAAAAATCATCTACTAAGACATGAAGGACCCTGCCATCTTTTTCAGCAGTGAAATCAAAGACTCTTGGACTTTTTAAAGTAAACAACTCAGGAACATAGGAGTTAACTGGTTTTTTGTGGGTTAGATGGAGAACCTAATTATTGTGTGTGACATAATGTTCCTCAGGAAAAAACACACACCGTCTTCCAAGCTATCAATTTACAAATTCACTTTAGGAACAAAACTTATTCACAAGTTGGGAATTCTATTTATGATAACATGTTTATTTCTATCACCTCATTACAGAACACTAAGGCCATCCTTCTCTGTGAGCATGTCCTGACCACACTCACTAGACTGGAAGTTCCTGGAGAATGGAAATCATACATGATTCCTTTTCTGCATCCTGCTGACATGAATTATCTATGCTTCAGAGACAAAAGAACTTGGATTATATCAGCACAGGGACTCCCTCTCCACTTTAATACAGATAACAATCATTTCACTTTTTTTTAATTACTGTGGTCAAAAATATTACCTTCCAGTAATAATAATACTAATAATAATAATAACTAACATTTATATAACATTTCTGTCCTAGGCACCAGACTAAGCACTTTACAATTATCATCACAGTTGACCCACACACCAGCTCTGGGAGGTAGGTGCTATTATTATCTTCATTTTACAGGTGAGGAAACTAAGGCAAGCTAAGGAAATTAAGAAGTTAAGTGACTTGCCCAAGGTCACACAATAGCTAGTAAGTGTCTGAGGTCAGATATGACTGCAAGTCTACCATTCTATCCACTCTATCCACCATCTGGCTGCTCCAGTAATTCATTTTCTGATGAACCCTCTGAATTTCCTTATACTGGTCCTTGGCTAAAGAACTAAAGGCCACTTCTGCACCAGCATGAGATGGCAGAATAGGTCCTCAGTGTTATAAGTATTAATTCAAGGGAAAAAAACATGTCATTATCCACTGATCAAGCAGCATCTTACCTTCTGGGTCTGTATGGTCTGGCAGACCATTCCTCGTCGAATGAGTCAACACTGGGAAAGCAACAGAATCTGCTGAGCAAAGTGCAAGCCTCAGTTTCTTTTTGGCATCCCTAAAAAGATGTAAAAATACAGGAAACTGGTTTCAGTACTCAAGGACATAAGCCTTGTACTATAATTCACTGCACAAATAAAAAGCTGAGATGATGCCTCTTATTTCAATTCAGAACTGGGAAGCTGATTCAAAGAGTACATATTAATGTTCAATGTCAACATGGCAGACCTACTGCAGTGGAGAACCTATGCTTGGCTTTTCCTGAACATTTTTATCAGTAATTTAGATAAAGGCAAAGACGGCCTGCTCAACCAATATGGAGATGAAGTGAAGCAAACACACTAGGTGATATATAAAACTTCCAAAAAGAACTGGCAAAATTCTGGGCTGAAATTAATATGATATAATTATTTTAATAGGGACAAACTCAAAGTGTTGTATGTGGATACAAAAAAATCAGCTTCACAAGAACAAGATGATGAAGGCATGGCTAGACAATAGTTGTGAATAAGATCTAGGTGTTTTAGTGGATTGTAAGCTCAATATGTGATATGGCAGTCAGAAAAAAGCTAATACTTTTTTTGAGAAAGACATTATTAAGAGAAAGACAGATTAAGATAATGATAACTAAAATAATGAATCCTAACATACTCTGCCTTCATCAGAGAGCACCTGAAGTACTGTCTTCTCTTCTTGGTAAAATAGGTTAAAGAATGGCATTGTTAAGCTGGTAAATGTCCAGAAAAGGGTAACAGAATAGCAAAGGGCCTTGACTCTATGTCATAAGAGAATGGTAGACTGAAGGAACTGGGCACATTTAGCCTAGGGAAGAAAAGACTCAGGTAGGACATGATAGTTATATTCCAATATCTGACAGCTCTTTTCAAACCTCTGCAGGGCTGACTGTCATTTGGAGGATTAGACTTGTTCTGTTGGGCCCCAGAAAACAGAACTGGGAGTAATGGGTGGTAGTTGCAAAGAAGCAAATTTAGGCTGGATGTCAGGGAGAAGCTCGTGACAATGACTTGTCCAGAAGTAGACGTTCTGCCTCAGAAAATGACGGAATTCCTCTCCCTAGAGGTCTTCAAGCAGAAGCTGGATGACCACATGTAGTGTATGTTATAGTAAAGATTTCTTCTGTACATGAGTTGGACTAGATGACTGATGTGGTCCCTCCTAATTTTCAAATGCTGTGATTCTGTAAAAATATATTTTAACTGTGAAAATATCCAAGATAATTCTGACTAAAGGAATCCCTTGCTTAATGGGCATAATTGGAAGAAAATGATGTTCTGATGTGGTAATGGGATAAACCAAATCTTTTTTCTAATACCTGTACAGTTAGCCATTTATTTTTTCAAAGGTTTTTTCTTTCAAAATCATGATCATTAATAGAGAAAAAAATACCACTTGTGCCTTTAAATCCTTCAGAGTTTCTAGAATTTATTCCAGGTTTCTTTTGATTGCATCATTGTTTTCCATGTTAATCAGCATAAATAGTTAACAAGTAGTAGACTGAGAAGTCTCGGCAGGTCCTACTCCCACCTTGAACAGATACTCAATTAAGAGAATACCCCTGTCATTTTGTCACATCGAGTATGTACATGCCTGAATCCACAAAACTCTAAAGGATTCTTCAAACAAATAATAGACCTTCCCCCTACTTGAACGCAGTAACAAGCTGTTCTCATCAGCCAACTCTCAACACAAAGATGAGGCATCCTCACAAAATCCAAAATCACTTCCCATGAGAAGAGCTGGTACTGTCCCCAAGAAGCTTATATTTTACAATATAAGAAAATCAAGATGTACTAGAAAAAACACTGGATTTGGAGTAAAAGATCTGTATTCAAGCAAAGGTCTCAGAATCATTCATGTTAACATTAGTTCTATAAGTTGGAAGTCACAAACACACTAGGTGATATATAAAGGTTCCAAAAAGAACCAGCAAATCACTGTCAGTGATATGGAGGACTACCAAGCCTTATCATCTGCCTTACCAATCTCCAGAAGGTCTTCTCGGCCTTACCATCTGCTCTGATACTATACCCTCCAGGACACTGCTATGTGACTTGCTGAAATACCCTAAGACCTCCTCGGCCTTGCCATCTACCTCACTGCTAATCTTTTAGGACTTCTGGGTCTTTCCATGAGCCCTGCAGCTGAACTTTTTTTTTCTTTTTGGAGGGGGAAGGCAGGGCAATTGGGGTTAAGTGACTTGCCCAAGGTCACACAGCTAGCTTTGTGTTAAGTGTCTGAGGCCAGATTTGAACTCAGGTCCTCCTGACTCCAGGGCCAGTGCTCCATTCACTGTGCCACCTACCTGCCCCAGCTGAACTTTTATATATATTGTTTCCTACAAGAGTGTGGACTCCTTAAAAGCAAGAATTTCCTCAAATTTTCTATTTTGATTAATCAATAAACATTTATTAAGCACTTAGTATGTGTTAAACACAATTTCTTTCCTCAGAACCTAACACAATGTTTGGAACACAGTAGTCCTTAATAAATGCTTTTTTAATTCATTCATCTACTAGCTGTGCAAGACAAACCACCTTATCTTATTGAAATAATACAACATTTATATAGTACTCACTATGTCCCATGCACTGTGCTTAATTATCTCATTTGATTCTCACAACAAATCCTAGGAGGCAGACAGTATTATCATCTCCATTTTACAGATGAGGAAACTGAGGCAAAGAGAGGTTAAGTGACTTCCCTAGGGTCACACAGTTGGTAAGGATCTGAGGCTAGACTTGAATTCAGCTCTTTCTGACTCCAGGCCAAGAGTTCTATGCACTGTACCACTTAGCTGCCTCTTAACACTTTTTCCTCCAAATTTTTCCTCATCCTTAGCAAATGAATCAGCTGAAGATTTGAATTCTGTTACATTCACCATTATCCTATTTTTGTATTATAGTTATTGGTATAAATAACCCATCCCTGTCACTAGAATGTGAGTCAAAAGAGCTGAATTTGTGAGTTATAGAAACTTTGTTTCTCATAACACCAGAGTAAATAAGAGCTAAGCAAACAGACAAACAAAGAATGCAGCCCCCGAGGGCCCACTGTACCTGTAAGAAAAGGGGGAGTCCTGTGGAGGGGCTGCCTGGCTGGCTGAGTCTGGGAGATCATCAGCAGAGATATTCTGCAGGGCTTCATCACGAGGAGAGTCATGTACACTTTCACCATCTCCCATAACTTCTAAACAAAACCCAGTCCCCAAAAAGCACAACCCCATTAGTTTTAGAGGCTCTAAAGAGTCAAAAGTTTTCAAACAAAGTTGTGTTTTGAATTGTTAATGTATTTCTTTGAGAAAAGCAATATGGAAATCACACTTCTCTGTTACAGAAGAAAACCTCAAATATTAAAACTCATTTATTTTAGGATTGGCAACTATCACTACAGTCAGTTCTACTGGACTAAGGTCCATGAGAGCAGTCTACCTCCTATCTAAACTATGTATCTGACCCAGCAGACAGCCCAATGTTATCAATATGGCAGGTATGTGATGCCTACTTTCCGAATTACTATTTGAAAGATTACTGACAGGACAGGGTCAAGGGAGAGAATAGAATAAATGAGGGCAGGATAGAATGGAGGGAAATATAGTTAGTCTTTCACAACATGACTACTACGGAAGTGTTTAGTATGACTATACATGTATAACCTACATCAAATTGCTGGAGGGTGGGTAGGAAGGGACAAAGGGAGAGAATTTGGAACTCAAAAGTTTTAAAAAACAAATATTAAAAATTATTTTTACATGCAACTGGGAAATAAGATACACAGCAATAGGGTATAGAAGTCTACATTACCCTACAGGAAAATAAAAGGGGAAAGGGATTGGGGGCAGGGATCTGATAGAAGGGACAGCACATTGGGAGAAGGGATAATCAAAATGCACAGTCATGGGGTGGGGGGAGGGGAGAGATGGGTAGAAAATTTAGAACTCAAAATCTTGTGGAAGTGAATGTTGAAAACTAAAATAAATAGAGGGAAAAAAAGAAATCCAACCCACCCCCCAAAAATGAAAAAAAAAAAAAGATTACCAACACTAATGAAGTTTTGAAATTCTGCATTAATAACTGACATTCCCTAGAATTTTGAAGTTATAAATGCTTTATATACATTATATCTTTCATTTGATTATTACAACAACCCTGTAAGTACATGGAAGAAATAATATTACAAAATTACAGGGCTACTAAGTAACAGTAAACAAGATGGCCTTAATAAGTCAATGCCCCACAACTACAGCAGTACAGCTGCCTATAAGGGGCCTTACGCCTCATCAAATACAATCCTTTCAATTCAGAGATGAGGAAAGTGAAGTTCCGTGGAGATTAAGTGACTTATTTGCCTAAGATCAAAAACATAATTATTGCCAGAACTGAGACCTAAGGCTGGACTTCTTGACTCTATTGCCTTCTTCACTAGAGCACACCCCCTCTCTTAATGTGTGTCAGGAGGAGAGATTTATAGACATCAAAAAAAAAATATTCCTTTCATTTTCCCTAATATTCAATTGACACATTTCAATTTAAGTCAGGTAATTGTTTTAACAGGGTTTGTGTAGGACATGTGGCACAACCCTCCCTTATTGTGACACAAAATCCATCCTTATCCAAGTAGGTTGTATTAAATGATCTCTAAGGTCTTAGAAACTTCTAAAGCTATGATTCTATGAAATCTTAAGATCATCTCTAAAAAGATTTTAAAAATCAATTGCATACTTCCACAAGAACCAAAACTGAAGCAATTTGGAAGGGGGCAATATCAATTCACTTTTCAACTAAAAGTTAACAGTTAATTTATATTTTTAAAAATAAAGATATTATTTCCCATTTTCTTCCCTTCTCTTCCCTAACTTTACTATGAGTCCCCTTTTTAATGCCAAAAAATTTCATGGCACTCCATTAAAAAGTTGTGCTATTTATTAGTACACATTTATTGAGAAAACATATTATGATTATAGACTACTATGTATGCAGTAACACTTTTAAATCATTTCATTTATATTTTATAGTTCATAAAAGCATCTATACACATTTTAGACTGTGATTAAATACTCAGTCTACAAAAGTCTGTTTATTATAATTTATAACACTATTTTGTTAGAGCTAAATAAAAATAAATTGACAATGCTAATATACATATGGATTCCTGCAATACTTTCACAGTTCCTCAAAGGGCTGGGAACCACTGCTCTAAAACACCCAGACACTAACATTTCCTATACCACCATATCAATGTAATCAAAGTCAATATAAAAGTTAGTCTAAAATTTTTATTATGTTTAGAATAGCAATCATTAAACCTGAAAAGCTGAAAGGGATCTTACAGAGCAAAGAATAATAAACCAGAAAAGACAAAGAAGTCATCTTAGAACATAACACTGTTTAAGTTGGAAAGACCTCAGAAATCATTTAGTCTAATCCCTTCACTTTCCCCTAAGGAAGTGTGGGATAGTGAAGACACCTTGATAAGTTAAATGACTTGTCCACAATCAGAGGAGGTTAGTGGTAAAGCCATGACTTGAACCTCCATCTCTAAGATCAGCACCCATTTCATAACCTCTAAAGTTCTTTCTTTTGCTCTGAATGAAGAATGGAACTTATGTATGGATGACTCTAGCCCAGGGCTAGTTCTTACCTGCACCTTCATAGTTCCCCACAGCTCCTTCACCAGGACTAGTTCGTTTAATGGCATTCCTATATTTGTCCAAGATATCCTCAGCAACCTGGGCCTGTGCACTGAGTCTGGGGGCAGGATCATCTGAGGAACCAAGGAGAACACGCACAAGAATTGATTCACTTCCATATGCACTGCCTTTAAAGTTAGTACGATACCAGTAACAAGTAAATCCCAAGGGCGAATTAGGAGGCAAATCTTAAAAAGAGCACATATCTCAATGTTAAGAGGCACCATGCAGCTGCCTACTCATCCCCATTTTTAATAATCAGAGCCTTGCTCAAGCAGAAAATTGGGATGAGCAGCTCCACATCTCATCATCGCCAGCATTCTACACAATGAAAGTTCAGTGAAGACTAGAGGGTGAGAAGCATTCCTAAGTAGTCACACCCAAATCAACTGGATTAGGAGGTACATATTGAATAAGACTTTCAACAAATGCCATTCTATATATAGATTCCATTTACTCAGAGACATCTCCAGGCTGAGGGGGGAAAAAGGTAAACTGTTCAGAGCTCAGAATTAAGTTCTTTTTAAGGAAAAGAAAATACTTTCTCCATCCTTTATTTACAAATGACTCTTCCACACCACTTCTGAACAAGGCTGCCTCACATTTCAACAAACAGACCATGTGGTTGTTGGGGTACAGCATAATTGTACATTTAATGCTACTCGAGGTATTCTAAGATCAGCTTCAGATGTTCAAGTGCTGCTATAAGTGCACCTGGTATGAATCTTATCATCAAACTATAGTTCTACTTACTAAGGGGGCAGTCACTTATCCAATAAAATAAACCAATCTAAAATGGGCTTATAGCCGAAATGAAGGTAGGAGTCACTCATTAACTGATAATTAAGAGATAAGTACTTCAAGTCCCTGGGACACAATACACCTTCAATGGTCACAAACACAGTATCCTGGGACATCTGGGAAATGAAGTTAAACTTTGAAGATCAATTTACAAGTAGGATCCCATTTTAACAAATTAAAAGGGACATCAGAATCATTATATTACGTTAATTAAATAATCTGCAATTTTAGTTGTGTGGGTACTTTCTACGAGTGCAGATGACAACCTTTCTATGCCTTACTAGTTTAATACCTTGATATAGCCAAAACAAAACAAAAAAATCTCTGGGAAACCAAGCTTTAAACAAATCTGTACACATCCAGTTAGGATTGTCCTCCAATGGCACCAGTTCTACACCTGAAGGCTTTCCAGCTTGGTAAAACTTGAGAGTTTTTGCACTGCTAGCATAGTTTTTTGAGAACTCAGGATGGCTACTTGAGGAGTTGGGTGAAGAACATTAAACTCAGAACAACAACAAAAAAAATTCTAACAAGGCTACAGAGCTAGAAATTTTTCAATTTTTAAAAACGCATTTACCAGTACTGTATATGTAAAACAACTAAATGAGGAAAGGACGGGAAAGGTAAAGTTCTGTTTATTTCATAGAATCTGAGTTGGAAGGGATTTATAACTTAAACTTCAAAGGTCATCTAGTTCAGGGTACTCAACCTTTTTCCACTCACAACCTCTTCAGCATTTCTTATACCCATAGAGAAATAAACCCACAGTTTAATAAGAAGCACCGAATCCTGCACCTAAAAATTAATCCCTTCCAAAACATCTTTGACAAATGGCCCTCAAACCTCCACATTAAGTCCTCAAGGGATGACAAAATCACTACCTACTGAAGCACTCCATTTCACTTAATTTCTGGATAGTTATTGTGGTTAAGAAGCTGTTCCTCACATGGAAATGTAAGCCCTATTTTTATTTATACCTTCTTAGGTTCTAGAAGTCTATGCCAGAGGAGGACAATCTCTTTCAGGTCCTACCATAAAGGCCAAGTGACAGACCATTTATTTGTCAGAAAAACTAAGCCAGCAAGAAAACTGGAAAGGCTTTGAGGTCAGACCCAGTGATAAACTCTTTTGTTATAAACTAGTTTGTTATTAAAGGACTAGCCTAACTAAAGCAAAGAAGCTCAGGATTGGTCACCAGGTGATTAATATTTCTGGCCAGAGTAACTCTTGAAGATTGTCTACTAAAGCAAAGAGGGGCCACAATATGGTGGGGTAGATGAAGCACCTATATGCATAAAATCACTGACCTTCTGAAATACCACAGTAAAATAAATTCATAATAAAATTGGACATTTTCCAAAATGTGATGATTCTTTTATGATAAAATACTTTGTTTTTGAAAAAAAAGAATACTTCTTGGCTTTTGGTTCACATGATGATTAAAATTATAAAAATTAAGCACAAGTCAGTACAAAAAAAAAAAGAGGATTTGGACTCAGAAGAAAACTGTGTTCAAACCCCATCTATGCTTTTTACTAGCTATGTAACCCCAGACAAGAGTCCTCAAAATCTGGGGTTCATTGAGGCAGCTGGTGGTGAGTACTCGGCCTAGAGCCAGGAAGACGTGAGTTCAAATCAAGCCTCAAACACTTAATAGCTATGTGACCCCTATTTCACCTATTTGCCTCAGTTTCCTCAACTGTAAAATGAAAAGAGAAGAATAGCACCTACCTCCCAAGGTTGTTGCAAGGTTCAAATGAGACAATACTTTTTTTTAAAAGTGTTTAGTAAAATGCCTGGCACACAATAGGTGCCACATAAATGCTTATTCCTTCCCTCCTTTTCGTCTTCTAGTATGCTTTTGTGAATCACAGAAGATCAGAGCTAAACAGGACCTTAGGAATCATCTAATAAAACCTGCTTTATTTTATAGATGTGACCATTAAGACCCTGAGGAGAAGTGGCTTGTCCAAAGTCACAGAGCTACTAAGTGACACATACAAACTTAGCTCAATTCTCAATACCATTTCCACCACTCTATGCTTCCTAATACTACTCTGTGAATTACCTAATTCTAAATTTGGATACCTAATCTCACAAAGCTACTCACAGCAGCTCTTCATTTTCCTACCAGCCTAGGCACCAAGAGCCAGAGAATATTCTTTATCCTTCCCACCCAATTTAAACCTGAAATTAATAAAATTAAATACAAACTCCCAAAGGCCATCAACACAATTTTAAAAATCACTTAACAATTTGTAACTATACATAATTACATAGGTATTTATATATAGGTACTATGCACATACTTTATGACAAGGACAGTATTAAATAGATTGTGGAATAGGACCAAGACTTGGGAAAACAGGTTTTACAGGATTTCTCATTTAAGAGAATTTACTGTATCCTGATCAATAAAGCAACTGCTGATATGACCTACCTAATAGGATGCCTAAATAGTCATTAAAATGGCGATCATTAAAATAGGATTCTATTTGTACCCAGGGTAGATTTTTTTTCCAATTTAAACTACCCATTTTTTAGTTTTTAAAAAATCATCATTCTAACTCAGTATAATTAAAAAAATCCAAAATGGAGTAAGAATAGATGTAAACTTGCCCTAATTCTCTATAGCCACTGGAATTAAGTGAAAACCTTTCAAATTCTAGGTTAGTTAATTATATAGGCACACCCTACGTAATAATATCACTAAAGAGCTCTTAGAAAACACAATGGGGAAAATCACTGAAGTGGGGTTGTGGTTTAAGAGTAACGGTTAGGGGCGGCTAGGTGGCGCAGTGAGTAGAGTGCCAGCCCTGGAGTCAGAAGGACCTGAGTTTGGATCTGGCCTCAGACACTTAACACACACAAACAAAAACATTGCCGTGTGACCTTGGGCAACTTACTTAACCCCAATTGCCCTCCAAAAAGCAAAAAAAAAAAAAGAGTAACGGTTAGTTCCATAGGAACAATCAACTTCACAGGTGGTTGGCTGTCAAATGAACTGACAAGGAGGTATCTCAATATTATGGTGGGGTTTCCATACAGTTGACATTGGCCCAGGCAACATTATGTGGGATACGCCTCTATATGGACTCACTCATGGTTGGTCTAATCATTCATCAAGTATTGCTGAAGATAGGAAAATATTAAATCTTAAATAAGATAAAAATACTAAACTTATATACAGTGCAAATTAGGTAAAACAGAAGCACATTTTACTAGTTTTTTATCTGCTACTTAAGCTGAAATCCCATTATGAAAATTCTAGTTTGACATAGCAGTATTACACTAAGTATGAATAACTTAAAGGGCAAGCTATTGATAAAACAAATTTAAGGTTCTAAAATCTAAGGTAGTCAGTCAAATATATGGGCTAAAGATGTGGTGTGGACCTTATTCTTGAGATCTGCTAGGGGGTTTCCCAAGAGGAAATGTGTCTTTTTTGAGAGATAACAATTTGTGTAAATGCACCTAGAGGTTCAGTTTTAGAAATTTCATAATAAATTGAAATTGATGACGATGACGATGATGATGGTGGTGGTGGTCTGCAGCAAGAGCATTCTAATAATTCACTACAATCTTCTATTAGAAGCTACGGAGCTATGAAGGAAATATTCCCCATCATTTCACACACACACAGACACAGACACACATACACACACACGTACTTTTCTACAGAGGTAACGTTTATGGCACCCAAGAAAAAGTGTTATGGAATATGTGCTCTGGGAAGTCCATGGATCTACAAACCTGTAAGTGCTGAGAATCTGTCAGGCCCCAGATCATCTTTGTCTTTTTCTTGTTTTTCTTTCTTTCTAAATGGTATAGGAGCTGGAAATTAAATAAAGTCAGTAGTGTGACATATAACATACTGCACTGTACTCGGAAGACAGTAGTCAGTCATTCTGGAGATACTGGTGTGCCAACAGTTCTACATGAAAGGAGGCTTTAAAAGCTGAAAACCTAAGAAATTCTCTGTGTAAATACTTTCCACAGACAAATGTTCTTGAAAACAACTGAACTTGGCTCTAGTTGAAGATGCTCTTTTACAAGAAGGGATCAATTAAGAGGTAATCAGACATTAAGCTGAATCCACTGCACTCTGAAACCTGCCAAAAAGAAAAAAAAAAACCCAAAAAAACAAAAAACACCACATTCAAAGCTCGGAACACCATTCTCTCCTCAGCAAGAGGCCCTAATTATGAATGAAAGGGGTCATCCATAGCTCCGGAGTCCCAGGTTACCAAGGGGAGGCCTGTGAGAGTGGCACCTGTTTCTACTCCTGGTGCTTCTCCTTTTCAGGTATAAACACATGAGCAAACTTAAATATTAACATCTCTACAACACCAAGTTGTTCATAGGAAAAGCACCTGGTCTCATACAACTGAATTTCAGTACCAGCACACTAAGATGTAAGGAATAGAACTCAACTTATCAAGATGAAAAGTTTAAATTTAACTCCAGGTGTCCAAATTAATGTTGCAAATTCTAAAGATCAATCCCATAATGGGATAGAATTCTTTTTCATTCAGTTTAGGAATGTGATATTCCTGTCCAAAGTATCTTCAAGTGAACTTCAGCAGTATTTTGTATTTACACATCCCAATCCTACATACTCTCCTAGGTATATGAGAAATCAACACACCATGGGTCGCAGAGCAGTAATCTAAACACATCCTAAAGCTCTGTCTTAGCATCCACCTAAGATGAGCCACTGAAAACATATCAGAAGTCAAGTCATAATCAAATTCTCACAAAACCTAGAATACTGACTTAACTGAAATCAATGGACTCTATTTCTCTGATCCTAAACCATAGCATTCTAATAATTTTGTGAAATTACCTTTAGGCATAGCTGAAACAAAACGTTTTCTCCACCAAGGTCTGTTTCTGTCTGACTTCTCATCATCACTATCTTTTCGTTCTTCAGTCTGCAGAAAGATTTTAGCATTTTACTTGCAGTTTAGATAGGTATAAAATGTTTTCAAAACATCTATGGAGTATAAAAATTCCTGGAATAGTTAAATAGAAAAATCACTACCAACTCTACCTTACATATAAAATTGTTTTATACATATTTTGGGATTCCAAGGGGAAAGGAAAGGGAAGTAAAAGGGAAAAGCACCAGAGGAGTAAGGAGATGTGGGTTTCGTCCCCTTGATGTCTTTCTTGGGAGAGCTATTTTACCTCCATTTAAACCTTAGATTCTTTATCTTAAAAGTTAGCTAAAATTAATTCTTTTGCATACCTCAGAAATATTTTAGGAATCAAATGAAGTTAAGACATGGGAATGTGTTTTAAGAAAACTTTAAAATCTTTTTTTTTTTTTTTAAAGTTTAGGGGCAGCTAGGTGGCGCAGTGAGTAGAGCACTGGTCCTGGAGTCAGGAGGACCTGAGTTCAAATTTAGCCTAAGACATTTAGCACTTAACTAGCTGTGTGACTTTGGGCAAGTCACTTAACCCCAACTACCCCTCCAAAAAGCAAAAAAAAAAAAAAAAGTTTAAAATACAAATTTAAAGCACTATCATTAATAATCATTTATTTTGGGGCGGCTAGGTGGCGTAGTGAGTAGAGCGCCCACCCTGAAGTCAGAAGGACCTGAGTTCGGATCCAGCCTCAGACACTTAACACGAACAAACAAAAAACCTAGCCATGTGACCTTGGGCAAGTTACTTAACCCCAGTTGCCCTCCAAAAAGCAAAAAACAAAAACAAAAACAAAAACATTTATTTTGTATCCATGGTCTGAAGATTAGATTTTGGAAAGAATCAAAGTCAAACAAGTCGCATGAGGATTCTACCCATAGAACCTCACAGGGGGTGTGAACTGAAGTGTGGAGGAGCTATAGTCTGTAGCAGCAGCAGAAAGCTCATGCTAACAAAATTATGACTCTTGAAAAAGTCATAGACTTATTCGTGGACATCTTATGTCCCCTACTAGATTTTAAGCTTCTTGAGGAACAGGACAATGTCATTTCATTTCTATATGTTGGCATTTACCATATTATTTCATAAATATTTACTGAATTGAATTGTGGAATTACTACCACTTCAAAAAAACCAAACTGCCTCAGTATCCTGGGTGTCAGGGTATTTAGTATAATAAGGAAAAGTTTCACTAGATCAATGGTTCTCAAACTGTGATCCACCAACCCCTGGGTGTCTTTACATTCAAAATTATTTTCATAATACTAAGATAGGGGCGGCTAGGTGGCGCAGTGAGTAAGAGCACCGGCCTCGGAGTTGGGATGACCCGAGATCAAATCCGGCCTCAGAAAATGAGCACCCACACATAAATAATGACTAGCTGTGTAACCTTGAGCAAGTTACTTAACCCCAATTGCTTTAAAAAAAAAAATACTAAGATATTATTGGTCTATTGAAATATTCTTCACTTTTCCAATTACATACCTATACGAAGCTTAGATTTTTTAACATACTTCAACCAAAACAAAATAATCACAATAAATTGAATGAAGAAGCAAATACAAAAATCTGGCTGCCTTCTATTGAGCCAGATATTAAACGTATTTGCAAAAATATGTAAAACAATGCCATTCTACATTTTGTTTCATAAAATAGTTATTTTTCACAAAAAGTTATTTGTTAATATGTAATGGGTTTATTATTTAAGTGAATAAGTATTTTTAAAATTTTATCAGTTTTAATTTCAAATACAATAAATATCAATAATAACCCACAAAAGCAGTGGGTTGTTATAGCCTTTATTGCCCAGCTTTTTGGGGTCCTTAATAATTTTTAAGTCTAAAGGGGTCATTGGACCAAAAAGCTTACGAATCACTGCTCTAGGTCATCAAGTTACACTTAATCACAGATATAGCCCTTCTTGATCAACAGACACCATGTTAGTTTGAGAGGGCAACAGTGCTTCCTGAGATCATTCAAGCCAACAGTTACCAAAATATTGCTCTGCTAAATCAGGGGCTCCTCACCTCTCCTCTCAAGGAATCTTTACTAGGAGATGAGGATGATGATGGAGGTGCAGCCACTAAAGGAGATCCAATGGCAGCTGAAGGAAGCAATTCTCTGTCTTCATTCCCAGGACGCCGATTCCAACTGGGATCACTCATGGGTCTCCGGGCTGAAGATACGATATCAGAACTCCTGCTGCGGACTAATCGCTCAGGATAGGAATGTCTCTGTTTGAATGCTTCTGCATCCGTTGGAATCAACACATGAGAGCCAAATCCTGGTAACCTGGCTTCATTCCCTCCCATTGCTCCTTCCAGAATTGGAGGATCTGGTGGTGGGTGTGATGGTCTAGCATAGTGAACTTTTGGTCTTACTACAGCAGAAGCCCCTTAGATAAAGAAAAATTTTCCAACTGAGATACAAAGGCTTTCAATTACATGGTACATTTTTGTCTTTGGTTAGAAATAACCTGCAAAAGTTAAACCCAGCAAAATTATAATAATCAAATCTGGCCCCAAAGAAGATGACAAGGTAGTTCTTTCAACTTCTCTGCAGAAGTAAGGGGACTCAACATGTAGAAAACTACATATAACATTATGATTTTTTTTCAATATGTTAAGATTTACTCAATTTTTTTTCCTCTTTCTAAAGTCAAGGAGGAGGATGGAGCAGGTATAAACTGGGAAATGTAAGTGATATAAAAACAAAAGATAGCAATTTTAAAATATTTTTAGTCAAGGATCCATACTTATTTTCTTCTTTATAAACATTTCAATCCTGTATTAAAGTTCTCCTTGAATGCTTCACAGTAATGAGTGAAATACCCTGGGTTCTTCCACAAAAGCACAAGCTTTCACAGGATCTATTTAGTAGGATTAAAGGCTTCAAGTGCAGGCCTAATACTGTACTACATGTCTATTGTCTGAGGACCAAACCAGCTAAGTTCTGAAAGGCTCAGCATCAGAAAATTAGAAACCAAGTATTTAATTTCTTTATCAGCTGTTGCTAGACACCAATGAACAATGAAGTCTTAAGAGCTGAAGAAATAATTTCAATAATTTACCTTCATGTGAAGCCAATGGGTCAAACATTGCAAGCAAAGACTCTGATTGAGAGGGAGGAGAAGTCAGCTG
Source organism: Gymnobelideus leadbeateri (assembly GCA_011680675.1). Classification (NCBI taxonomy): domain Eukaryota; kingdom Metazoa; phylum Chordata; class Mammalia; order Diprotodontia; family Petauridae; genus Gymnobelideus; species Gymnobelideus leadbeateri. The sequence goes on from WOXC01004594.1 coordinate 428,406, forward strand.
GTGGGCTCCTGAAACAAAATATGAAACTGAGTCAAAAGTAAACATATTCTAGCACTTTCACTCCCCCCACTTTCTCAGACAAATGTTTATTTACTTTCTGAGTTCATTTCAAAGATCCAATAAAAATTCATAAATAATCCATACTGGAGACATACTCTCACTAACAGAGTCTTATAGGATAATTCAAATACATCTGTGCTTTGAAAATTTACTTTGTAGAAAAATTCTACCAAGCTATGAAGGTTCAAGTAAGATATACTGTGTGAGGGCCAGCTTCTAGCTAAAACTAGGAGTTCATCTCGTGGGTTCCTAGGTAATAACTTATTTTAACCACTCCAATTAAAAGAAATAATAAAAAAAGAGAAATATACCCATTCTAGTGTATTTCTTCCCCTCTGCCTATTTCCAGAATAACAACAGGAGAATAATGGAAAGGTCCTAAGAATCACACATAGTAACATAGTTTTAAGATCACCTATTAACATGTTAGTGATATCAATAGACTTCAAAAACTATAGGAAGATAAGGTAGGTAGAGTATGGTCAAGTTATATAGCTAGTTTGACATCAAATAGGGCAGATTAAAGGAAAAAATAGGGCAAAGATGAATATGTCATACCATAAAACAAAATATGGTGGCTAGAAATATAACACAACACAAAGGAAAAGTTATTGACTTGGATACATACAAGCATAAATAATGTGAAAAGGAAATGCTGGAGGTAAAAAGGGGAAATCCCCAAACATATCAAATAAATCAGTTGCTATAATTCAAATATTTTTATTCTAAAGCTGGTATCAACTTTCTACATGTATTTTCATAAATTACTGATGTTTTGTTTTAAAATGTAAAAGGAAAAGTAAAATACTTTTTCATTTTTAATGCTCAGAAATAGCACAAATGATACTATTGAGATTTATAACTGGGAAATGAAATGGACTGGTCCTCTTACAAGAATGAGAGATGGGACGGCTGGGTGGCACAGTTAATAGAGCACCGGCCCTGAGTTCAAATCCAGCCTCAGACACTTAACACAAAAACTAGCAGTAGGACCTTAGGCAAGTCACTTAACCCTAACTGCCCTACCTTCCCCCCTCCAAAAAAAGGCAAAAAAACAAACAAACAAACAAACAAAAAAAAACTGAGAGACAATAAAGAGATGGACAGCTCATGCACTACAATGGCAACACCTCCAAAACCCTAAAACTGGAGTGTCTATCATGAGGCCCCTGAGACTTTTCTACCAAACCCTTTAAAACATAATTAGAAAGCATACATAAACTAGTAAGTTAGTAGTCCTAAACACCTCAAATTTCTAGCTATGTGACTAAACTTTGGGTAATATTTGAATCTACCTGGTTCTATGAATTTATATTCTTTATGAAACTGCAAAAAGCCTCTATCTACAATGTAAATTTAAGAGTCAGAATTGAAAGCACCTATATAGCTCTTGAAAACAGTTCAGCTGCCAAGCACGATGTTGCATCCTTGTGATCCTGGCTACTACAGATGCTGGAGCTGGTGGATCACTTGGGTTTTACAGTTCTGAGCTTCAGTGGGCTAAGTCACTTAGGAGCCCTTTAGATTTAGATTGAGGGTTGAGGGGGAGGAAACCACATTGCCTAAGGAAGGGTAAACTGGTCCAGATTGGAAAACAAAACAGCTCAAAGCTCTCATGCAGAACAGCAGAGTCTAGGCTTATGAAAGACCACCCTGAGTGGCTACTGCATCTGCCTCTAGACTACTAAAAGAAAAAATAAAGTCTTAAAAAAGAAAAAACAAAATAGTTTGGCTATTACTCCAATATTAAAAAGAAAAAAAGGAAGAGAAACATGAATAAAAATATTTTTATCAGCTCTTTTTGTGATAGCAAAGAACTGGAAATTAAGGGAGTACCCATCAATAGGGGAATGGCTGAATAAGTCATGGGATACAAATGTGATGTATTATTGCACCATAAGATAAAAGAGACTGTTTCAGAGAAAACTGACAAGACTTGTAAAATAAAGTGATAAAAAGTGAAATAAGCAGAACCAGAATAATTTAATATGATAACAAGGAAAACATAAAGACAAACGACTTTGCAAGACTAAAAAACTCTTGTTCTATACAATAACCGTGATTCCTGAGGACAAAGCATATAAATCACCTGTGAAAGGATGGACTTAAACATATATGTATACATATACACATACATACACATGTATAAAGAGAGGTATATATGTTTATATATGTACACACATATTTTTAACATGGCCAATGCAAAAATCTGTTTTGCTTGACTAAACATTTAATTTAATTAACATTAAATTTGTTAAAGGATTTTTTTTTAAAAGAGGAAGTAGGAAGAAAAAAAATAATCTTTATTAGTTCAAAAAAATTTTAAATGGTATTCTCACTGACATAATCAAACATCTATCATTGGTTAGCACAAAATTTATAACCGAATTTTTGTATGGACAAAACCGACTAAAATGTTTTGACAGCAACTTCTTTGTTATAAAATGTACATATCAATGTACTATTAGTAGACACCACGTGTCACCTCTGTCATGAATATAAAATTCTTGAGGTCTACAGACATATGGTTTTCAAATTAATTAGGCTCCTATTGAAAGAAAGTTGATACTTCTGAATTAAAAAAGATAAGAGAGGGGCGGCTAGGTGGTGCAGTGAGTGGAGCGCCGGCCCTGGAATCAGAAGGACCTGAGTTCAGAGCCGGCCTCCAACACTTAATCCATACAAAAAAAAACCTAGCCGTGTAACCTTGGGCAAGTTACTTAACCCCAATTGCCCTAAAGGGGTGGCTAGGTGGCGCAGTGAGTAAGAGCGCCGGCCTCGGAGTTTGGATGACCCGAGATCAGATCCGGCCTCAGAAAATGAGCACCCACGCATAAATAATGACTAGCCGTGTAACCTTGAGCAAGTTACTTAACCCCAATTGCTTTAAAAAAAAAAAAAGATAAGAGAAAATACCTCCAGAAAACTGGGTAGATTCTCTCTGCAGTATTTGTGGGAAAATACAAATAAAACTCAAACAGAATTAGAAAGCAGAGAGAAGCTGTTGTGTTGGTAGAGATAAAAAGCCACACCAATGAAATTGTATGCCTCTCACAGAATCAAGTATCTCTAGGTAACAAAGTTATGAAATGAGGGTGAGAATAAAATTAAATAATGACATATTTGGGGCATCTGGGACAAGAGGTAAATGTATTTGTACACCTCATATACATTTGCCTTTCTTACCATGGACTACTTCATCCATATCTGGACTAGTGACTGAATCTTTGCCACCAAAGTCAGAACTACATTCAGATCTAAGGTCCTCAATCTTATTAGGGATATCCTCAGAGGTTGCACTGATGCCTTGCAGAAGAAAAATACACACACAAAACACAAGAAAATTATTAGAAAAGCTTTAAATATTAACAAATTCTTCATGTGCTGGCTAGACAAACTGATTAGTACTATAGTTTTTATATTTAGGCTTAAGCATAATGAAACTGATTTGTACAACATAAAGAGAATTAAGCTGTAAAGGCAGAATATAATAGCAAGTTACTGGGTATTTAGAAATAATACTGCAATAATGAAAATAATAATAACATTAATATGACAGCTGACATTTGTATCTTAACCACTGCACAGCATTTCCCATGGATTATCATCTACATTGTGCTTCGCATGTATCTGAATCATTTCATGTGATCACAATTCACAATACAAAGTAATTTCCTCACACAGTAACCCCATTAAGTAGTGCAATTACCATCATCTCTATTTTACTGATGAAAAAATTGAGGCACTGTCTGAGCTTACAGTCAGCAAGTAGCAGAGGCTCAATCTGAACGTCAGTCTTCTGACTCCCTGACTAGTGATATCAGACTGTCACTCACTGACCATCAAAGTACAAGGAAAACACAAACACCAGGTTCAAAATTAAATGGAAAACTCATTGATTTAAAAAGTAAAACGATGGGGCGGCTAGGTGGCACAGTGAATAGAGCACAGGCCCTGCAGTCAGGAGGACCTGAGTTCAAATCTGGCCTCAGAAACTTAACACTTGCTATCCATGTGACCTTGGGCAAGTCATTTAATCCCAGTTGCCCAGCCTTCCCCCCTCCAAAAAGAAAAAAAAAAAAAGTAAAATCAGCTAACAGCCTGTAAGACCCCTGAAAATCAGTTTTAGTTTTAAAAAGGGAGATTTTCCTGATGCAACCCTTAAATTAAAATATCACGTTGACATCAACTGAAAACTTAATGAAATTAAAAAAAAAATCTTAAAATACTTCTTCCATAAAACAAAATAGAAATACCTGAGACAACACTGAGGCCTGGAGTGCTGGGGCGGGAACTGACTTCCCGGACATCTGTATCATCAGATGTGCTGCCCAGGCCAGAACAGCTCTCTAGTTCTTGTAATCTCTCTTCCTGTTTGAGGTCTGGGGCCTCTAGATGGAAAACAGCATGTGTTCATATTAGTGCTTCAGTCAGTTCCTCATGGCTTCAATTTCTACAACCCACATACAAAAAAAGCCCACCTAAGGATTAATAAAACCAGTGTAAATAGATTTCTATATCTGGGCCAGTTACTTTAATTGCTTAGACCACTGTGTTAATGAAGCCAACGTTAAAGATTCCATTCTTCTACAGGTTGATTAGTTGTGCACAGATGAAAACTCTGTTTCAAGGCAACAGACTATGTCCCCAATTCTAGCCAGCCACATGAAAACCATGTACTGGCACATGTACATGGAAGTTTGGACAAGGATGTGTGGATAACAGGGAGAAAACATATCATCACTAGTAAGCAATAATAAATCTAATTTCAATAGTATTGAACATCTACAAAGTGCTTTCCTCACAATCATTCTATAAGAGAGGCAATGCAAATACTTTTATCTCCATTAGAAGGATAAGGAAACAGGCACAGAGAAGTTAAGTGACTTGAAAATAGTCACATACCTTGTAAACTTTAGAGTCAAGATCTGAACTTAGGTCTTATGACCTCAAGTCCAGTGCTCCCTCCACCAGAACATATTATCTTTAGAAAAACAACTCAAGCATATGTCACTATAGTCAATTAGTAGCATCATCTATTTATAAAAATGACACCGGTATATCTAAATTTCTGAAAAGTACTCTAAAATATCCACATTTCAAAATAAGCCAATTGTTCCTTAATTAAAGGAATCAGGCCAAATTTTGGTTGAATACAATTTTACTTAATATTGTGCTAACTATCCTCTAATAAGAGACACGGGACATTTTGTAAGCATAAAAAGACAAATGTCACTCAATATGTAAACTAAAGTACTACATATGGATTTACAGTAATCTTACATAAAAGAATTTCTGGAGGCCTATTATTCAAATTCAGACTTTTTATAAAAGGTAGGCAGTTAACTCTTCCATTGGGATAAACCTAACTGTGACTACAGGACATCCTCCTACCCAGTCTCTGAAAAGCACTGCTAATTCTGTGCTACATCTGTGATGCTAGATTGAGGAAAGTGATTCTCTCATCTTGAGTGATCCTAATAATAGTAATTGCTTTTTAAAAATCCAGAATTTAATCATTTAGAAGAAAATCTGGGGGCGGTTAGGTGGCACAGTGAATAGAGCACTGGCCCTGGAGTCAGGAGGACCTGATTTCAAATCCGGTCTCATACACTTAACATGCAAAAAAACTAACCATGTGACTTTGGGCAAGTCACTTAACCCCAACTGCCCTCCAAAAGGCAAATTTTAAAAAAATTAAATTAAATTTAAAAAAAAAAAAATCCGGCCTCAGACACTTATCATTTACTAGTCCTGTGACCTTGGGCAAGTCACTTAATCCCAACTGCCCTGCCCTCCCCCTACAGAAAGCAAAAAAACCCAAACAAACAAAAAACATAAAACAAAACAAAGAAAAAAGGATTATTCAAAAGTTCCCAAAGAGTTCAAAATCACAGATTAAGAGTTAGGCGTCCTTTAGAGATCATCTTGTCCAAATCCCACATGAATGTTAAAGAAAGTAGAGTTCAGAGAGGTGAGGGAATTGTCCAAGATGATACAACTAATAAATTGCAAAAGTAGGACTTGAACTTCAAGGCCTTCTGACTCTAAGTCCAGATTCTATATGTCATATTAATGGACAGAAAATGTCACAAATGAAAATATTCTACTTGTCCATCCCCTCTTCCTACTCTGTTTCCTATTCAAGGCTATCCACAACCTAGTACCACCTGACCTATCTAGTCTAATCACATGTCACTCCACACTTAGGTTTGTGTAAGTACATAAGTGAGACACACGTACACACATACAATGTCCCTTCCAGGTAAACTAGACTAGTGCTTGCTTTCCCTCCTCTGTGCATTTGCTTATACTTTCCTCTATGCTTGGCATGCCTTCACTTTACCTCTTCACCTCTCATATTTCCAACCACACTTTAAAACTTGAATAAGAATGCCACTTCTGCCATGAAGAATCTTCCCTATTAATAAATGTTCTTCCCCCTGGGATCTCACATAACACTTTGCTTTGTACCTCTCCAATATACTTATATGCTACATTCAGAGGATACAAAGGCAAAAATAAAACAATCCCTTCCCTCAAGGAACTTATACTCTACTATGAGGAAATAATTTGTAAAAAAGATAAATTAATACAAAGTAAATACAAGAAGGGTTGGGAGAGGAGGACAATAATGACTAGAGAAATAAGAAAAGGCCTCATGTAGAAAAGGGTACTCGAGCTGAGTCTTAAAAGGAACAATGTATTTATGTAGGGAGTTATTATCCCCCTACAAACCAGCAGTGAGTTCCATGAAGAAAGGGACCATATCTTAACTAAATGTTGAATCTACCCAGTGCCAAGCAGAGTACACTGCACACAGCGGTTGACTGAAAAATGTTTGTTAAATAAACGTACACTCAAGCCACGTATTTAAGTACCTTAAATTGACTGCTTCTGTGCAAAAGAAAAAAAAGAAATGAGGACAGCATACTAACCTGAGTCACTTGGTAATACCTCTACACTCCAAGCTTCGCTGGTTGTTTCTGATATGGTAGAACCAGTGCAGGGGTCAAGAAGCACTGACCCTGAACCTGGCAGACACAGCAAACTGCCTAACATGTTCTCTGCTGCCGCACCTGTACAACCAGTGGGGAGCAAAGGGTTAACAAAGGTCTAGATGGAAAGAGCAGTGACAAAAGGAGAAAGACCCAACACGAGCTTTACAGAATTCTTGAGCCTAATGCATGGGACTAAGAGAAAAGAAAGAATGCTTTGAACCATAGTCACCACCAAAAGCAAGGGTTTGCTACTATATATCATGGCAACACTCAAATTCCATGGACTGGTTTCCTATTTTTCCATACTTTCCTCTCCTTGAAGTGAACACACATCATTCAAGTCATTGTGGCCAGCTGCCAATATTACTGATTCAGCTATGATGCTCCAGCTTGCAACATCTCTCTCCATATACACTACTCCACAGGTAACAAAAATACTGCAGAGACTCCAAAAGTTCAAACTAAGAGATTCAACCGCAGAGGAACACAATGGCCAAATAAGCTTTCTTCTGGCACCTTATCGAACGATGGAGTACACAGAGCGATAAAATGTATTTGCAGTAGAATACACACCTCCTCTAGAGCAGTCATTCAACTGCAAATATAGCTTATTGCTTCATATATTCCAATGCCAGGAATAATACTCCTTTGGCATCTAGAACAGAGTAATGCAAGACTAATTAAGAAATCTATTTACACTATTTAAGAATACATGTAAAAAGACTCAACATTACTATATGGCTGTATTAAAACATACAACTAAAAGAAGGTCCATGACTTTCAACTTAGTATAATGAAAGAATTGTTCTAACTTTGGTTCGTGTGGGAAAAAAACTTTACCACTTTTAATACATCAGTGATCCATTAATACACTGGCACTGATCCAAAGATAAACAAATTATTTTCTAAGAATAGAGAGATCACCTTTTCAAGTTAATTCAGAGGTGAATTAACTCTTTCTGAGATCCTCCATGCCGCAAATTGCACTGGAATTTACAGGTCCCATACTCAGAGAAAGAATTAATTCACATCTCAATGACCCGGAGTTTACTCTTGGGGAGGAATTTACTAAAAATAAACTATGGACAGATACCAGTTCCTAAAAATAAGAGGAAACTGCAAAGTAATTCAGGAAAGTAGTTATTCTCTTTTAGAATGAAGTACAGGAAGGGAGAACCTTGCCTATGTTTAGATAAATAAAAAGCATAGAATAAAATGATTCACTTCAAAATTAGGTCTGAACACCAGAAAACAATACCACTTTACCCTAAAATGTGATACTTGTTAGAGCATAACAATGAGGGAACAACTACATAAACATCAGCAGACAGCTTACCATACACCCTTATCAGTTACCTGCAATCTCCTGTAATCGATCTTCATCAATGTTGGGATCAAAATCACTGCCCAAGACATCTGTGCTCCAGGTCTCACTCACTGTTTCTGAAATATCCCGATCATCTGTTAGCCCCATCATATCACGAATTTCAAATTTCCGTAGCTTATCATCAAGGTTGTCCTGTGTCGTAGCTGTCAAAAACAGTGAGGAGCCCCTCTTTATTATAAAACAGGCATCCGTTTGGCTATAGTCAACTTAAAAGAATCTTTCTCTGAGTTACAAGTTAGAAATGGTTTTTCATTTACCCTTTTAACATTTTTAATTCATAAAAAATCCATTCTTCTCAGTAAGGTGAGCCTACAAATTTTACTTATTGACAAAACTGAATGCTTGAAAAAGAAGGAAATAGCAAAAGGGAAAATTAAGTCAATAGTTATAACATATAAATATTTTTTAAACTCCAATCAACATGTATTTATTTATTAACTGCTATATGCAAAGCTCTCTTAGCAGAGTCAGAATTTGGCACACTGAAAATCAAAATTACAATCTGACTCAATAAGCAATTATCAAGTATCTCTACTGTAAAAAGGCAGTTGGAAAATAAAAAACAAATATGGTCCTTGGCCACCAAAGGTTTAAGGATGTTTTTTGCAGTTGTTTTTATCTATTTCGTACCTTGTTCATGTTCCAAAAGCTGTAGAGCTTCAACTCCATTACTCCCAGAAGGCCCTGCTCCAAGTTCTGATACAGATTCTCCTTCCAGGTCCAGAGAAGACACCGAATTAGAACGATTTGAAGGACCTACAGAAATTTTTTTCCTGTTAGTGACTGTATTTAAGTAAGACACATTGCTAAACCACATGCAAATTTTCATGCTTTTATAAGTGATTAAAAACTGTTAAGATATTGCTCTGAGAATTAAATTGAAATACTGAATCTGCAATCTCCAAATTCTTAAGCACAAGCAATCTTTTTTCTGATTCATAAAATGACCAAAACATCCACTCTGAGAATTAATCATTCAATTTTTTCATTCATATTTCTATGTTCCTGGATCAATAAGGTGTGTGTGTGATTGCTGTAGTGCAACCTATCACTCTTTAATCACTTATATGCCAAATGTGATTGGTAGTACTAGCCTAACAAAAACAACTATGAGCAGTCTGTCATCTAGAGTTATAATGACTTAGCTCTAGTTTAGAAAATATGAAAAAGTGAATATGGAAGAAAAAAAATAACAAAATTTAAAACTATAAATGCTACTGAGATAAAGTGCTCGTTTGTTTGTTCTAGTTAGACATGCATTATTTATGTACCTCTAAAGGAGCTATATAATCTAAAAGGCAAATACTTTCATGGCCATTAACAGGAAATACACAAAACTGCCAAAGATTGGGACAAGAGTATTCAGATTTTAATGAAGCAAACTTAGTTCTCTTTTTTCCTCATTTCAACTTTTTAACACTCTTGCATATCAAATTATAGAGATAAGTATTAATCTCTATATCCAACTGTAGCACACTTACTAAAAGGCAAAGATGGCATAAGCATACTTCTTAATAAAGCTCCTTTAAAGAAACTACAAAATCTACTTGAATCACAATTCCTGGAATAAAGTAACCCTTCACCTTCAGATATTCCTTCCAGATTATCACTGCAGAGGGAAAAGCGCAAGGTTTTATCAGGTTTACCGTGGAGTTTGGTTTCATCAACAGGGACATCTCCTTGTCCTCCATCTGAAAGCTGCATGTTTAAGACCTAAGAAATAAAGTCATTCTGGTATTGAAATTATAACAAATGAAAAGGAGATGGAATTTTAAATAACTAACAACCACAACAAAAAACTCATACTTCTAAAGCATTTTAAAGTGCTTTATTCTAATCAACTGTGAAAGGCAGATAACACAAGAATTCTACCTATCTACACGAAGGATGAAGAAACTAAACTCACAGAAGTAAAGGAAGGTTCAAGAGTCACACAACTAATAAGCATCAGAGCCAGCATTCCTAGTATTATCAAGCTATAAGCTGAAGAGACTATCTAATACAACCCTTTCTTATAATAGACCAGGAAATTGAGGGAAAAATGATTTGCCTGTGGTCACATGGATAGCAGGTAGGAAAGACAACATTTAAACACAAGTTATCAGATTCACAGTCCTGTATTTTTTCTATTATACTGCAGGCCAAAGTCTCCTAATTTCAAGTTTAGCCCTCTTTCTACTATATAGTGAAACCACTATTTTAAAGTTTTTTTTCTTAATTAGCAAAATCAATTTTCAAAAATTTAAAAGTCTTTTAGTACTATTAGCACTTTAGTCCTAATAAACTTATTTGGTTTATGACCACTTTCAGCAATTAGGATCTCTAAGGCAGAAAATGAAACTCTATCTTATAACTTCCCTAACAATTTTCCTCAGAAATGAACATCAACAGGAAGGCTGGGCTCTATGACACATTCTTGAAGTTCTACTTCTGGGAAGGCTAAGGCTTGTCTCTAGGGATGCTGAGCTGCTGCAGCAAGTCTAAAGTCTACTTGGTGTCCTCACTAAATCTGGTACCAAAACATGAGACCCTAGGAGCAAATGGCCACAAGCTGGACTAAAGAGGGACAATCTAACCCAGGTCAGAAAAATGGAGAAAATGGAGCAGTTAATTAAAGCCTCTGTGCTGATCAGCATTAGAATTAGGTCTAGAAGAGGCCATTGCACTTTTAATATAAGCAATCTAGAGAGTTGTTGTTCAGTTGGAGTTCAGTCAAGTCTGACTCCCTGTGATCCCATTTAGGGTTTTCTCGGCAAAGATAACAGAATTGTTTGTTATCTCCTTCTCCAGCTCATTTTACAGATGAGAAACTGAAGCAAACAGGGTTAAGTTACTTGTCCAGTCACACAGCTAAAAAATATCTTAGGTCAGATTAGAACTCAGGAAGAGGAAATGTTCCTGGCTACAGGTCCAGAATTCTATCCACTGCCCCCACCCCAGCTACCAGAATGAGGGAGATTCAGTGTCAAGCCAGGTAAATAAGTATTAGCTTATTATGTTCCTGGATCAATAAGGTGTGTGAATGGTGCAGTGCTCTCACTTCATGCAAAATCACATTACACAAATTCAACTTTACATGAAGAATTCTGAAAGGCATGGGAAGATGTGACAAAAACATGTATGAAGGGAGTTTGGGAAAAAGTGTGGATTTGACAAAAGAAAATATTCAAAAAAGTGAATAACAAGATTTTAAAATTAACCTAAGAACTGGAGGTAGAAGTGAATGAGAATGATGTGGAAGAGACTTCATGACTGCAGGCCCATAGCAATCTATCCCTTGTACCACACAGCTGCTTTATTTCACTTCTAGACTTCTCTAATTATTTAAAAGCTTATTCTACTAACTAGAGTCAAAATGTAAGGTCTGCCTCAATTTATCCTTTCCTAGGTTCTAAAAGGTCATAGTGGTGGACAGGAAGCTCAAACAGCCCCTATACCACGTTGGAACAGCTTCATACAAGCCCATAAACAGACCACATGTCTGCCTAAAGACCAACCCAGTCAGTTATAGAAAAGGTCATCCACTACTACAAAAATCACAAATCTTTTTTTTAATATGTTTTTTTTAATTTTTGTTGTTGTTGTTATTGTTTTTTGGAAGGGGAAGGTAGGGCATTTGGGCTTAAGTGACTTGCCCAAGGTCACACAGCTAATTTTTGTGTTAAGTGTCTGAGGCTAGATTTAAACTCAGATCCTCCTGACTCCAGGGCTGGTGCTCTATTCAGTGCGCCACCTAGCCACCCCAAGAATTTGTTATTCTTATAAAAAGAGTTCAAATCTGGCCTCAGAAACTTGACATACTTACTAGCCACGTGACTTTGGGCAAGTCACGTAATCCCAATTGCCCTCTAAAAAGCAAAAATAAATAAATAAATAATTCTTAATAAAAATTTACAAATGATATGCTTTGTCTGTAAAAAAGAAAATAACACCTCTTGCCTATTTCAAGAGGTTATAGAAGCTTCAAAAGGACACTAGATGTTCAGAGTGATTTCAAAAGATGCAGTTGGTATAATGGAAAGAACCTTAGTCTTGAATCAGAGAAACTTGCACCACAAAGCTAGTAAGTCACAGAGTTATGACTCCAACTCAAACTTGGGTCTTCCATTGCTAACATCAGTTGCTATATTTACAAGGCAGCCTGAATTGTCAAAACCATCAAAGATCTTTGTAATAAATGCCCAAGAAAAATAAATGTGGAATGAAAGAATATAAATAATTACATAGCACAGTGAAAAAAGTAATGAATTTGGGGGCAGAAAACCTATTTCAAGTTCCACCTTTAACACTAAGTGACCATAGAAAGTCATTTCACTTAAGAAGTTCAGTTTCTTTTGTAAAAAGGGGCAATAATCCATGTACTTCCCAGGGCATTTCACATGACTGAATAAAAGCATTTTATGTACTTCCCAGGGCATTTCACATGACTGAATAAAAGCATTTTATAAACCTGAAAGCACTACAGAAATGGAAATTTTTATTACTATAAAGCTTAAGACTACCTAATATTCGACAAAATAGCCATACCTCATTTTCTGACATCATGCCTGGAGTAAGCTGGGGGCCTGTCCCCAAAGAAATGACCAACACTTCTTCTGGCTGCACTTCCTGAATCGTCTCTTGGGATAATCCATCATGGTCTGGGTGCTGGTCAATCAGCATATTGGTACGACTTCTGCTCCGAGTTGCTAATAAAAAATTTCAAATACAACTTTTGAGAAAATTTTTTGAATGACATAAAAGGCTCACAGACAAGAGAAAATTTAAAAATAACATAAAAGGCTCACAAATTAAAAGTCAAAATAAACTTAATATGGAATGCTTGCACATGCACGAAAAAAGTGGACAAAATACAGAATATAGTTTATGGACAACATAAAAGTAGGACTACTCTGCTAATCTATCATAACATTACTGGCTCTTTTTTCAAGAGTTCAACTAGAAATTTCTAATCATACAAAACAGAATTCAAAATTAAACATTCCAGTATAAAAGACAGAAATACTATGCTAAGTAGCATGCCTAAAATATGAAATATGATCTTCCCTCATTTCTCACAAAGCACTCAAATATTACTGCATAGTACAATTATTCCTACATATATATGTCTTAGCCTCCTATGAGATCACAAGCTATATGACATCAAGCCCAAAACAACACCAGGAAATATAGTATAATGGAAAGAGTATTGGATTTGAATTCAAAGAACCTATGATGCCAAGGTTGTTACTTTCTACCTGAATAAGCTGTTAAAAGACTCTTTGGGTCTTAGTTTCTATTACCTGTAAAGCAAAGGAGGTGGACTAGATATACTGCAGTTCTAAACTATCATTATGTCTTATTTAAACTCTGTATTCTCCTTACATCAAGCATAGAATTCTGAACACAGTCGGTGGTCAATAAATGTGTGTTAACTTGAAATGAGCAGATCTGTTTCACAGTCAATGTGAATATGGGGTGGTAATAAAAGCACCCTCTCATCAGGTCCTATTTCCTAAAATATAAACATTAGTTTCATGTAGAAACTGATGAATAAATAATTCAGTTTCTACAATGCACAGAGCACTGTACGGTTGGGAGAGACAGAAAGATGAGATGCAGTCTTAAAGCTCAGACTCTAGGAGAAGGGTAAGACACAAACACAGATAATGGCAATACACAATAGTCCATAGTAACTCACTTAAGAGAGGTACAGAACAGAGTGCTATTGAGGATGTGAAGGAGAAGATCATTAGCTAGGCTCTATTAAACAAATGAGCTAAACTTTAGGTTTAATAGCATTGTAGAGAAAGAGCATTAGAACTGGAGTCAGAACAAGGTTCATGTCCTAGCTCTATCCCATTAGCCCTGTGGCCAAAGGCCAGTAACTTTATTCCTTTAAAATTCAGTATAAAAAGAATACATGCAATACTCCCCAGAGCTACTGTGAGGAGATTACAGTGTAAAATATATATAAGGCATTATAGAAACAGGAACTATTCAAACTTTTTTTTTTTTGCTTTTTGGAGGGGGGAGGGCAGGGTAACTGGGGTTAAGTGACTTGCCCAAGATCACACGGCTAGTAAGTATTATGTGTCTGAGGTCAGATTGGAACTCAGGTTCTCTTGACTCTAGGGCCAGTGCTCTATTCACTGTGCCACCTAGCTGCCCCCAAACTACTTTTACAAATTCAAATTTAACAAGAATTTAAGTGACTACTGGGTGCCAGCCACAGTCAGTCACCAAAGACTTGGAAGACAAAAACACAGTCCTTGCCTTCAGCAAGGAGTAAATATTCTGTTGTTGGGAAATAGCATGTACATAGATAAATAAATATAAAATATAAGCAAAATCAATACAAAGTATTCTCAGGAAGGGTAGGCAGCACCCTAACAACTGAGGGAATCAGGAAAGCCTCTTGTAGGAGGTGGTACATAAGCTGAGTCTTGAAGAAAGTTAAGGATTTTAGAGGTCAATGCGAGGAAGTAAATTATGGAAGGAGGAGATGAACAAAGAACTAGGTCAATTTGACTGAAATATCTCATGTGTAAGAGGAAGCAATGTGTAAAATCAGCGTGAAAAGAAAGGCTAGAGCAAGATGGTAAAGGAGTTTAAACATCAAACAGATGAATTTGTATTTTATCCTAGAGGCAACAAGGAAGCACAGAAGCTTCTTGAGAACATCAGAGACATAATCAGACTCATGCTTTAGTAATACATTTTGGCAGCCGTGAAGAGGGAAAGAGACTTGAGGCCAGAGGTTATTGTGACAGTCCATACAAGGGGTGATGAGGCCTGAAACAAAATAGTGGCTGTGTGAATGGAGGAAAGGCACAGGGGGAACAGATGTAGTAGAAACAAAATCAAAAGTACTTGGTAACTGTGATAGGGCATAGGAAGCAAAAGGGCATGAAGAGCCATGCATGACTCCAAGCCTGTAAACTTGTACAACGATGGTGGTACTTAAATAAAATCAAAAGGAGGGGTGAGCTTAGGATGGGGAAAAAATGCTGTTCTGGACACACTAACTTTTTTTTTTTTTTTAAAGCAATTGGGGTTAAGTAACTTGCTCAAGGTTACACGGCTAGTCATTTGATTTATGCGTGGGTGCTCATTTTCTGAGGCCGGATTTGATCTCGGGTCATCCAAACTCCGAGGCCGGCACTCTTACTCACTGCGCCACCTAGCCGCCCCTTTAGGGCAACTGGGGTTAAGTAACTTGCCCAAGGTTACACGGCTAGGTTTTTGTTTGTGCGGATTAAGTGTCGGAGGCCGGCTCTGAACTCAGGTCCTTCTGATTCCAGGGCCGGCGCTCTATTCACTGCGCCACCTAGCCGCCCCTTGGACACACTAACTTTTTAGATGCCAACGGGACAACCAGGTGGAGATGTCCAGCAAGCACACAGTGATAGAGGGTCAGAGTTCAAAAGAAGCCTGAATGTATAGATTTGAAGGTAATTTACTCAAAAATGATAGCTGAATTCATGAGAGTTAGTGACCAAAGAGGAAGAATTTAAAAAGAGAAGAGAGGAGCCAGGAGAGTCCTCTTCTGTCCCTCTCTCTTCATAAATTCTCTCAGAGGGAAAATCTAATAGCCTAATGTACAGAAATATAAGCTGGGAACTTTTCCTGTTTGAATTTAAAGACTGTGACTTCTTGTCAAATCCAAGTCTCTAAGAAGGATCTGGCTACTACTCCTTTTCCTTTTACTCTCCTTTTAAGTCAAAAACTGACTACCAGACCATCAAGTAGGCTCCTAGAAATCAAACCACCATCTATTCTGCTTCTAGAGTTGACGAATCCAACAGTTCTTTTGAAAATTACTGGTCAATATTGTAATGTAATCATCATCTTAAGAGTTAGAAGGGTCCTCAGAGGTCATCTAGTCCAACTTTTACTCACAGTAGGATTTATCTCTACCACGTCATTGTCAAATGGCCACTCATCCTCTGCCTCTCTTTGGTGATGTCAAGTTCACTGACCTCGAAAGAAGGTTTAGAAGATATCAGATGCTAAATTTATGAAATCTAATCTTCACAAGATAACGGGTCAGCCTTCTTTCAATGAATATAAAAGTAAACATAATAAGTAAACTATAAAACAAAAACTCCTCTTCCAATGCCTATTATACAGTACACTGAAGTACACAATTGGAAAAAAAAGGTTTTCCAATATCCCTTCGATGAAAAGTCACCTAACTTCCAGGATAAGATGGAAGGGAATAGAAATAAAAACAAACTAACTTACTGTATTGACATCTTTCAGAATTAAATATTAAAAAATTAAATAAAATCTTTTTGTCACATGGAAAAGAGATCCTACCCGCTCATCTCAGCTCTAAAGAGATAAACTAAGAGCAAAATGAAAGCTTCAGAGGGATAGATTTTGGCTGCATTTAAGGAACATCTTCCTAACAAAGAGAGCTATTCAAAATTTGAGTGGGCTATCTCTGGAAATAGTGGATTCGTTTTCAAGTAAAATCCCAGATGACCTTTTGTTAGAAACGTTGTAGAAGAAATTTGATTAAGTACAGGTTGAAGTAGATGATCACTGAGGTCCTTTCTAGCTCTAAAATTCTGCAAAATGCTTTAGGTGTAAAGTTTGGTTAAGGGGATAAAAAAGCAATTTCTATTTCAAAATTCAGAGTACATAATTAACCAAGCAAACTAGTTGTATTTCAATTTAGGATAAAGTGTAACATATAGCCTGTGGCAATATTTGGTGTACAAGCATATTTTAAAAATTGACTTAATTATCTAAGTAAACCCTGCTTCTCTTACACGTATTGTGACACAACAGATAAATATCATGTGAGAGTATCTCATTATTTTGTAGATAAAAGATAAAACTTGATATATTACCAAATAGAAAATTGCACTACAAAAGGAGGCAAATTCTCCTTTGGTTACTTATTTCACAAAGGTACAAAATAAATACAATGACATAAAAAATGAATTCAACTTAAATACATTCCTTAGACCAACATGTTTGAATTGTAAGGGACAAATGCCACGAGGACCATAAAATATCTAAATCTCAAACAGCCATTTACACAAAACAATTAAGACATGCACATGAAGCATAATTTTGTGAAGTAATTTTTTTAAAGTAGAAGAAAGAGAGCCTATTACCCACCAAATGGGGTTACTAGAGTAATGTGAGCTGTGAGATTGGTGGCTGAGGGATCCCATGCAGTGATGGCTGCTAATTGTTGTCCTGGGGTTCGACAGCATTAAACAGAAAGAAAATCAACCCTTTGAACAACAGAAACATTTTTAGAAACGTGAAATAAAATGCAATGACCTGGTATCAACTTCATAAAAGAATTATGGGGAACACTTAAAATAATTTTCTATTAGTTTCTAAAATAGTTTCAGAGTATAAGAGAAAGTTGTTACACTGAAATAAGCTACAGAAATGACAAACTCCAAATTAGTAGACATCACTTCTTTCTTCCTTCTTAAAGAACAGGAGCCCTCGATATTCTAATCTCACATAAAGTGCAAATGCAATACAACAATACAGTGGAAAAAGTAGGTGATCCAGTTAGAAGATAAGAGGTTCCACCACTTAGCTGTACTATTATCTGCATAACATTAGGCAAATCACAGACTCATTATCTTCATCTGTAAAATATAGCATTTGCACTACACAAATGACTAAACACAATATTGTACGCAATCATTATTATTATTCTACTTCAGTCATTTTCTAATGTTTCTTTGTGACTTACATGGCTGATGTCAACACAAGCTCCAGCAAGGTCAAGTAACACAGAAGGAGTACAAAAACAGGACCAATAATAGATTTGTTTCTACCATCTTGAAGCCTATTACCAGAAGACTAGCAATCAGGAGATGATTTTTCCCCGCACAACCATAGTGACTCAAGGTCTACTAAAACCGACAAAGATTGGGCTCTACATCAGTAGAAGGAAAACTCACACCAATGAAATTATAATTCTCTGAAGTATTACTATTACTAATATTATTTAATCTGAAAGATAACATGATGATACTAGTTACTAATAAGAATTAAAACACTAATATTCCTAAAAATACAACATAGCAACGCCCTGAATTGGCCAGAATTAGATTAAAAGTTGGTAACAAATACTAAGACATTATTCAATAAATGAGCTGCTTTAGAATAAACTGTCATTTTATTTTCAGCCTCAGAAAGTCTGATTTCATTAGTGTGGATTTTCCCTGTACCAACACAGATAACAACCACCCACCCCATAGGGAACAATGTGGTAAGACCAAAATAAAGCAAACAAAAAATCCATCATCTAGAGGCCAACTTTCCGAAATTCAGAGAGGAGGTCCTCCATCCTTAGCTAGGTTAGCCTTGGACTACAAATACATAAAGCTCTAAGGAGAACCATACTTAAAGACTTTCCAGCTTTTCTCCATCAGCCAGACTTTATGGAAAACTACTCTTTTCTGACTCGAGAACTGGAGTTCTTTTCATTACACCAAAGCTATAGCAAAGACAACAGCTAAAGAATACTAAATAAAAACATTATCATACTCTTACCATCGACTACTTTATTTGCAGGTATAGTTCCGCCTAACACTTTTAATGGTTTAGCAAAAAAGAAGTACTGAGCAAAACAACATATCAAGGACCATTAGTTCCAGAGGAGTAATGTTAAAAGGGGGAGAGTAAACATATTGTCACTCAGGTGACTTAAGGACACTGAGGCCCAAAAGTTATTTTGGATAACTAAAAAACTATATAATGAGATTTTACAATATCACAATAGGGTTTCATTAAAATTAATAAGTATCATTAGGCAGGCAATGCCTAAATGAGTTAGTTACAAGTTACCCACTAGACTATGGGTGGGGAACCTGTGACCTCTAAGCCATGTGTTGCCTTCTAGGTCTTTGGGTGCAGCCTTTTAACTGAGTTCAAGTTTTACAGAAAAAAGTCTTTTGAGGGGATTTGTTCTGTGAAGTTTGGATTCAAATGGCTGCCCTTGAGGTCTAAAAGGGCCACATGTGACCTCAAGGCCACAGCTTCCCCTGAACTAGACCATAACCATTTTGTATATAAAATGCTAAACAGCAAGCATAGTGCCTCCCAACAAAGAAGAGGCTCAATGAATGTTTGAGGAATTGACCTGAAGTTAGAACAAAGCTGGGCTAAATGCAGTTCCTCTCTAACCTATACTCACCTAAGGGCAAGCGATTTTTTTTATTAGCTGGAGTAGTTGCAGGAGACAACTGAGGGGTATTATATGAAGTCATTTCCAAACTGTTACTTTTCCCTGGCTTGGCCTGGGGTAGGTTTGCCAACAAGTTTTCAAGAGCCATTCTATCTTCTCTCAGTTGGTCACCCAACATGACATTCTTCATAAAACCAACCTGCAAAGGGAATAAGTCCTTTGTCAGTATTCTAATACACAGCCTCTTTTTCATATATGTATGTATGTAAATGTATATGAATGTGTGTATATATGTATGTATACACCCATATAAACTATATAACACTGCCACCACCAAGACCATTTTGCAGTAAAATCATTAATACATTATAACTAAACCACACTATAATACCTCAAAATCCTGCTATAACATCTCTCTGCTGAGAATCTGAGATGCAAAATAATGGTTAATGACACTTCCCTGACAATCCAAAAAAAATTCTCTTCAAAATCCAATAAAATTCACTTGTAGCAGGTTGTCTCTGGTCTAGAATAGCCCCTTTCTGATATCTAACACTTAACCACTTTTACCCATCTTTTCTCACAACTTCCATACTAAATGTTTGTTTTTTTCTAATTCATTGGCCAATCCTTTGTCTCTCCTTGCCTGTGAAATCAGAGGTAGAAAGTTGACTGGACACACTTGAGTAATAACGTCCCCCTATCTTGTAAAACTTATGGTTCTGGTATGAAAACCATGCACATTACATGACCTGCTCCACACACTTCCCTGACACACACACCCCCACACACACACACATACATACACACGCCAATCTTTGGCAACTGGAAAATAGTAGTATCTAACCTCTCTCCTCTCTGAAGATGAAGACGAATACATCCTTCACCCTGAATGTGTATTTCTCCATGTCTCAAGTATTTCATTTTATAACTTGGGCCTTCCCTTTGTGTGAGTTAAAACACACCATAACTAAATCCTATTATATTATGCACTACTGGCCTCTCTGACTTTTCTGTGACAAAAAGTTCTAAAACTGCTAGTACACTGATCTTAAACTGTCTTTTCATAGAATCAATAAAGGATATCAACCAGATGGTTCCTATAATTGCCTATGCCCTTTACGTCTTAAAAAATGAATTATTTTTTGGACAGGATTTATACTCTCATTGGTATGGTAAAATCCTAGGACAAAAACTCCCTTTACTCATGAAGAAAGGCACCCACAGTTTCACAGAGTTGCCTTAGGCACCAAGAAAGTTAATGGACTTGTCCAGGGTCACACAGACAATAAGTATCAGAAGTACAACTTGAACCCAGGTCTTCCTAAACTCCAAAGTCTACTCTATTCATTATGTGACAATTCTGCTATAATACGAATTAGTATTAATATTCATAAGAATAGTTGACTATCTGGACACCTCCCACCACCACTCAAAAATCTTCAATAGTCCCCTATTGCTTCTAGGATAAAATACCAATTCCTCAATATGTCATTTAAAACCCTCCATAATCTGGCTCCTGCCTACCTTCCCAATCTTATTTATCATTACTCCCTTTCATATGCTCTCTATTCCACTCAAACTGGTCTCCTCACTGTTCCATGGACACAATATTCTACCCCATGTTTTTGCACATATTTCCCTCACCTCTGTCTCATAAACTCTCTCACTTCCTTCAAAGAACAACTCCAGTGCTATTTTTCTACTTTGGGCTTTCGCTGATGCCTTCTACCCCTGACTCCCTGCCCAGTTATCAGCAGGCCCTCCATACAGAAATTACTTTGTACTTATTTTCTATTTACTTAATTGTATATGTGTCTATCCCTCCCCCAATAAAAGGTAATATTCATGAGGGAAATGATTTATCTGTATTATGTTTGACTCACCAGTGTCTGGCATAGAGAAGACAATAAATAAGCACTGGATAAATTAAGCTAAATTACATAAGGTTTGTGATTATATTATAAAGCATTTTACAAATATGATACCACAAGAAGCCCCAACAAAGAACAAAGTTATTACCAGAGCAAGGAGCTGGCTATAGGTCATATACACCACAGTTCTACTCAACCCTTCTAGAAGGTTAACTGAAGACATTGGGGGAGTCTCCACGGCCCGGCCACCAATTACAACATCAAGAAAAGCAGCAACACAACTCTGTTGACAGAAGAAAAGAGCTCAATTAAATATGGACACTAGAATTACAGAACAATCCTTAAGAGTTATGGGCACAAGGTGTGCTTCTTCAAATGCTTTATGAAAAAACTAAAAAAGGTCTTGTCAAAATGAAATACATGTATTATTTGTACTTAACTTTCCTATATATGATCCAATAGCAATTTCTTTCAGGTTCTCTTATATAAAAGAAAAGGAAAGCTTTATAAAAGCACGTTTTCATTATCTTTCTTAAACTGCATAAATTTAACTCTTTTTACATAGCAGAGCTAAAAACTTTTTAAAATTATCTTTTCCATTAATGATCTTTTCCACAAGTAGTACTAATATATAAATATAACCTCAATCAGACACTAATAAGAGGATCATTTACTATATAAATAACATAAAATCAAAGGATTGAATGTCTAATGAGACTTTTCAGACTCCCAAAAATAATACACATCCATATTTATTCTTACTTTGTCAAATTTACCAAGGCTGCTCTTTGCTCGAGGATCACCCTCCTCAGAGCCAGTCATTGCTAGCTGCTGCAAAAGGCGGCCAACCTGAAAAAATTAGAAACAATATTAGGAATATATACTCTATAACAAAACATTATCCACTGATAAATCTAGACTGGCAAGTCACCGGCTATGTGACCTCAGACAAGCCACTTATTATATCTTGGCCTTAGTTTTCTCATGTATAAAACAAGGAAGTTGGATTAAATGATCTCTAAGGTGCCTTTCAACTCTAAATTTTAAGACCTATGACCTTGCAATAAATAAAAGAGATAAATAAATACAAATCAATATGTAAGGAAAGTTAAGAAAACAGAATTAGAAAAGTATATACATTGACTGTGAATTGAAGTTAATTTGAAAGGTCTTTGGTGAATGCCCCAGTGATCTATATGTGCCCAACTGCTTTTGAACATTTTTATCTAAGAACTGAATAAAGGCACAGGTGACATGCTCATGAAGATGGGAGAAGTGGTTAACACAGTGGATGATGAAGCTTTGATTAAAAAGAAGATGAAAAAAGATGAACTGGAACATCAAGTGTGAATCAATTAAAATGAAATCAATTTAAAAAAATAAAAATCAATTAAAATGAAAATAAAAATGAAATTAAAAATCAATTAAAATTAAAGTCCTAGACTTGGGTTCAAAAATATCAGTATCAGAGAAAACATCTTGGAACCAAAATGGCAGATTAGAGGAAGCCCAGCTGAACTCTCTCAACATTCTTCTCCAAATAACTTTTAAAAAATGCCTCAAATCAAATTTTGGAGCAGCAGAGCCAACAAAAGGTCAGAGTGAGACTTTTTTTGGCCTAACAAGTTTATACAATATTCACATGAAAAGTTTGTAACACTGGGGTAGAAGCTTGTCCAGAGCTCACACAATGGGGCAAATAAAGCAGTACCTTCAGGAAATAAATTTCAGCCCAGAGATGCTAAGGGCCTTGGACAACTTGACAGAAAGATATTACAGGGCACTTTTTGCTAGTACTAGATACACAGCTGACACTGACTTATAATTCTATTGTCCATATGCAGTTGTGGGTCACAATTCCAAGACAGAGAGGAGTACTGGGGGTTGGTCACAAGGGAGCAGGAGCCCTGGTCCCAGTTCCAAGGCAAAGAGGAGACAAAAGTGCTAGTGCTTGTGACTATAAAGGACAAATGGTCCTTCCTAGATAAAGACCGGAGTACAGACCAGGAGACCAGTATCTAAACCTCTCCCAGGATCATACCACCCTGGAAGCACCAAAAACTTCTAAATCTCTAGAATCAGCTTTGAAAACAGCAGCAGGAAAAAGTCTGAAGCTTGGGACAGGTCTTAGCATCCCCAGGTGAGCAGAATCCAACTTCAACATAAAGTTCAAACTCAAGAAATAGACTAGAAAAATGAGCAAACAACAAAATATGAATTTGACCATAAAAAGCTACTATGGTGGCAGGGAAAACCAAGATATAACCTCAGAAGACAACAATGTGAAAACAACTACAAACAAAGTTTCAAAGAAAAATGCTAATTGGACACAAGTCCAACAATAATTCCCAGAAGAATTAAAGAAAGATGAGTGGTAGAGGAAAAACTGGGAAAAGAAATCAAAGCGATACAAGAAAATTATGAAAAGAGAATTAACAGCTTGGTAAAAGAGGCACAAAATCCACCAAAGAACTGCTTAAAAGTAGAATAGACCAAATGGAAAAAGAGGTACAAAAGCTCACTGAAGAAAATAATTCTTTAAAAATCAGAATAGCAAAGTGAGTAGAGCGCCGGCCCTGGAGTCAGGAGGACCTGAGATCAGATCTAGCCTCAGACACTTAACACACACACACACACACACACACACACACACACACACACACACACAAGTTAGCCATGTGACCTTGGGCAAGTTACTTAGCCCCAATTCCCCTCCAAAAAGCAAAAACAACAACAACAACAACAAAAAACACAATCAGAATGGGATGGGGCGGCCAAGCGGCACAGCGAATAGAGGATGGGCCCTGGAGTCAGGAGGACCTGAGTTCAAATCTGGCCTCAGACACTTACCTAAGCATATGACCTTAGGCAAGTCACTTAACCTCAAGTGCCCTGACCTCTGCCCTCCAAAAAAAAAGCAAAAAACAAAATCAGAATGGGGCAACTGGAAGCTAAATGACTCCATGACATCAAGAAGCAATGAAACAAAGTCAAAATAATGAAAAAAAATAGAAGAAAATATGAAATGTCTCACTGGAAAAACAACTGACCTAGAAAATAGATCAAGGAGAGAAAATTTAAGAATTATTAGACTATCTGAAAGTCATGATCAAAGAAAGAGCCTAGATATCCTATTTAAAGAAATTATAAAGGAAAACTGCCCCAATATCTTAGATCCAGAGGGTAAAACAGAAATTGAAAAAAATCTTCCAATCACCTCCTGAAAGAGAACTCAAAATAAAAACTCCCAGAAACATTAGAGACAAATTTGCAGTCAGAAAGATACAATTCAAATATTATAGTCACAGTCAGGACTGCACAAGAGTAAGCGGTTTCCAAGTTAAAGAATCAGAGGGCTTGGAATATGAAATTTTGGAAGGCAAAGGAGCTAAGATTACAAGTAAGAATCATCTCCCAGCAAAACTGAGTATAATCTTTCAGGGGAAAAAATGGATATTAAATGAAATAGAGGATTTTCAAGCATTCCTGGTGAAAAGACCAGAGCTATTAAATAGAAAATCTGATATTCAAACACAAGACTCAAGAGAAACAGAAAAAAAAAAAAAAACATGAGAACTAATATGGGACCCAATAAGGTTAAATGGTTTACATTCCTACATGGAAAGATGATACTTGTAATTTGTAATTCTTAAGTACTTTATCATTATTAGGACACTTAAAATAAGTTTACATAGATGGAGAGCATGGATGTAAGTCAATTATGTTAGAATGATCTACAAAATCAAATGAAAGTGAGAAAGAGGGATGCACTGGAAGAAGAAGGAGAAGTAGAATAGGGAAAATTTTCTCACAAAAGACGTACACAAAAGAGCTTTTACAGTGGTGGGGGAAAAGGAAGATGAGGTAGGCAAGGCTTGAACCTCACTTTCACTGTAATTGGTTGAAAGAGGGAAGTATATATATATATATATATATGTATATATGTATATGTGTATATATATATATGTATTCAGTTGTGTATAGAAATATAACTTGCCCAATACAGAACTAGGAAGGGAAGGGGATAAGAGAAAGGAGGAAGGAAAAGAATGATAAAGATTAAGAGAGGCAGCAGTTAGAAGCAAAATAGGCTTTTGAGGAGGGACAGGTTAAAAAAACAGGAAAGAAACAGAAATGGAATGGAGGGAAATTCACAGTTAGTAAATGTAACTATTAATATGAATCAGATGAACTCACCCACAAAATGGAATCAAATAGCAGAAGAGATTAGAAACCAGAATCTAACAATGCTGTTTACAAGAGATGCACTTGAAAAAGAAAGATACAGAGTTAAAATAAAGGGCTGAAGCAGAATCTAATATGCTTCAGCCAAATTTTTTTTAAAAGGCAGGACTAGCCATCATGATCCCAAACAAAACAAAAGCAACAACATACCTAATTAAAAGGGATAATCAGGCAAACTATATTTTGCTAAGAGGTACCGTAAACAATGACTATCAAAAATTTTCATAGCAAGTTTTTCTGATAAAAGGACTCATTTCTCAAATATAAAGAGAGAACTAAGTCAAATTTATAAAAAGACGAAAGTATTCCCCAATGGATAAATTGTCAAAGGATATGACAGTTTTCAGAAGAAAAAAATCAAAGCTATCTATATTCATATAAAAAAATGCTCTAACTTACTACTGGTCAGAGAAACACAAATTTAGACAACTCTGAGGTACCACCACATACCTATCAGAAATGACAAATACTAGAGTGAATAAGGGAAAAATACTAATGAAATGTTGGTAGAATTGTGAACTGGAAAAGCAATGTTGTAATAATGATCAACTGTGAAAGACTTGGCTACTCAGATCAATACAATGATCCAAGACAACTCCAAACAACTTATTTCCAGCCCAAAATAGAGAACTAAATGAACTCTGAGTGCAAACTGAAGCCTAAGTTTCTCACATTAATTTTCTTGCTTTTTTAAAAAATATGGCTAATATGGAAATGTGGTACATGATTTCACATATATAAACTGATATCATATTGCTCATCTTCTCAGAGTGTGGGGGAAGGAGAGAAAGAAAATTTGGAACTCAAAATTTAAAAAGAAAAGAATGTAAAAAATGAATAATAAATTTAAGAAAAAAAATTTAAACTATCAATTTCACAAGAACATGATGTGAAAGGCATGATGAGATGATAGTTTACCTTAAAAATATACTGGAATCTTAATGAATCAACAGTATGATATGGCAGCAACAAGAAAAAAATAATAATATATCCTTAGGGTACATTAATAGAGGTATAACTGCCCTGATTCTTCCTTTATACACACATATGGAGTACTTTGCCCAGGTCTGAGTGACAGTGTAAGAAGAATGATATAGTATAGAGTGTCCAGGAGAGGCAACTAGGATGATTTTTCACAATAGGGGATGGTCTATTATGATAATGATCTGAGTCCCAGAATTTTAGAGCTGGAAGATCCCACAGGAGAACAAAGAATGTAAGATCTAGAAGGTATCTCGTTACACAGGATCAGAAATGTAGAGCTAGAAGGGACCTCAGAAGTCATCTATTCCAAATCCTCTCCTTTTACAGGTGAGCAAAATAAGATCCAGAGAAGTTAATGACTTGCCCTATCAGAGAGGTAATATTGACTAAGCGCCAGAGCCAGGACTGAAGTCAGATTAAGACCTGTACTGATGGCAGTTAACCACATTGATGAAATCACAGCTCTTCTTAAATATAATAAATAATCAACTGGGAAAATTTAAGGAAAAGAGATGACAGAAATAATACCATACCTCAGAATATTGCCAAATAAATTGTACTGATTTTCTGTATCACCATATAATAGGGGGGAAAAAAACAACCAGATTTCAAGCCAGAAGGTCTGTGCTCAAATTCTAGGCTGTTCCACTTATGTGACCACCTCAGACACTTAATAGGTATGGGACCCTGGGCAAGTCATTTAAATCTCTCCTGAACTCTGTTTCTTCATCTGTAAAATGAGAATAATAATAGCACCTATTTCAAAGGGTTGTTGTGAGACTCAAATGAGGTAATTTATGTAAAGAGCTTTGCAAATCTTAAAAGTACCATATATAAAAGCTACCTATTACTGTAATGGTTAGAGTGCATATCTGAAGCCCAGAAGAGCAGTTTTCAGATCCAGACAGAGACACTTAGTATTTGTGTAACCCTGGACAAGTCACTTAACCTGTATGCCTCAGTTTCCTTATCTGTAAAATAGAGATAACAATAGCACCTACCTCCCATGATTGTTTGGAGGCTAAAACAATAAAATATTTGTAAAGCCCTCTGAAGACCATGAAGCACTACATAAGCTAGTGAACGACCTACCAGGGATAGGTTGTGGAGTAAATGACTAATATATATAAAGTATTATAGAAATATCAGTACTTGTCATTATAATTTTTTCCATGTAAGACTGTATGTCTTGTTAAAGTTATCAGAAAATACAAACCTGCATCAAATTAAATCTTGCCACCTCATTTATGGGAGCATCAGAAATTATTCCATACTGTTCTGGGTTGACAATTGCAGGGCAAATGAAGCAGGCCAAGAGGAGATCAGTACACATTGCCCTCACTTCCCCTACATCAAGCCTATCTACACAGGAAAGTGTCTTATACATTTGCGATACGATCCACCGCAAACTATGGGGAAAGCAGTATGTGTTTTGTTTGAGATAGCCAATAAATTTGTTCACCAAAGCCACCAGTTTGGATTCATTTAATTCCACCATCTCTTGGACCTTTTGTCTGAATCTATCTGAACCTCTCTCTCCAAAAAGCTTTTCCTGCTGGGATGGAGAGAACCTCTCAATCAACTTGTTTGGATCTGTTTCCAGATGGTCTTCATCTTCAACCAACAACTGCATGATCGGCTCATGTAATGTTGCTGTGAGGAAGAGTTTGGCAGAAAAGAGTCCTTCAGAAAATAGCTTGAATAAAATGCTGAATGCACAGGTTCCTCTCCTCAAAAGACGCCTAGGGTTATCACTTTCTTTGAGTTCAAATTCAATCAGATATCGCAAAACCTGAAGGAGGTAGCTCTCATCTTCTTGCATGATACAGTTGCCATAGAGAGAGGTAAAAACTGTGTGGATAACACTCTGAGTGTTATCCTGGTTCAGTTTCTCTCCAGCAACTAAAGAGGAGGCAATGAGTCGAGGGTTTTCCCTTAACCTATTTAAGAATTCTCCATAATAAGTCTCTTGAAATCCCAGCTGCTTATATCCATCAACAAACTGTGTATCTTCCAAAATCTTGGCATGCTGGCAACATTCAGCAGGGGAAGCTTCAGCACTAAAAGATACACATAAAATACACATCAAATCCCACTGAAATAGGTGAATAACACTTTCATTTATCAAGCAATTTCATCTGAAGTTGTTAAATCATTTAAGCCTTTTAGCATTTGAATCAGTAAAACCATACACCCCATGGTGATAGAGAACTTTCCTGTTATCAGGAGTGACTTTAAAAAGAAAGCGCATAGAGGGCTGGCAGGTACTGCATATAACTGTTCTCTCTGAGATTAACTGAATTTAAATCAATCATTAGTCAACCAACAAGCATTTTATTAGTTGCTTAAAATAACACTGCCCATTAACTGTCATTTATGAAAAATAAGATTATTCATTCTGCTATGTGTACTTAAGAACTGAAAGAGACAATTCAAACTAGGTCCATATGAACTTTATTGTTTATTGTTTGGTTTTTTACTGCTATTTCTTTTAATTCTGAACTTGCTGAACACCAAAAAAGGAACATTTATACATACAAAGTAGAACATATAGACTTGCCAATAAGCAAAAAGCCCATACAGCGAGTACTGACGGAAAGGTAAGCAATCTTGTGGGAGTTCAAAAAGGGGTATTTTTTTAATTTGACAGTATAAATGCAAATATTTGAAAATTCCACTCTCCGTGGTCTGTGAACAATTTTAATTTATGATGAGTCAAGCACAGCAAAGGCTCAAGTCTCCAGGGAAAAGTAAAACAGAAGGGCACAAGTTCTAGGCTGGCATGGAATAACCAGTTCTGCTAGAACTTTCTTGATGCTGACAAAGAAAATATTAGTGACATATCTGGAGCATATTCATTTGGTATGCCATGCAATTTAGAAGTAGAAGATAATTACTGTGTGTCATAAATGTTAAGAGCTCAAATACATTTATACCTTGTTATGATAAGCCTGTCCAAGTTAATTCTCTGCTGCTTGGCAATCCATGCTGTGCGGTACAACTTTTCAGCAGTCTTAAGCACATCTGCATTTAGCCTCTGGATCAGCTGTTTCTCCGAATTCACATAGAGTCGTTCCTGCTTAAGGTGATGAGCCAAAGTATGAATATCCAGCTTCACCATCTTCAAATGTGAATGAAGTACACAGGCAAACACTAAAGAGAAAACAGATAATATATTTTTTTTAAATGTTAAGGTGCCATTTACAACTTTTAGCCAGGTCATATTTCTTAAAATATGCATAATGTAGAAAGGTAGCATAATGGAAGCAGAAAAAGCACTGAATTGGAAATCAAAAGACCGTAATTTAAGTTCCACTTCCACTACTTAATGACCTAGTGCAAGTCACAATCTCTCTATTCATCAGACTTAGGTGATAAATTGGTTGGTTTTGCTGAACTTCTTGTTCTTTTTATTATTCTGTTACAAGGCATGGCTTAGTGGGTAGGTGACAGAGAAGGGATATGCTCAGAAATAAAAGTGATATAAAAACAAAAAGATCAATCAAATATTTTAAGATGTAAAAGTTTTATAACAATAAACTGACAAATTTGCTTAACTTTTCTTCTCTGCTAAAAGAAAGAGTTCCATGGATGGAGACTTTTTTTGAAACCTATAAACTTCAGCTAGAGGCAGCTGCCTGGCTCAATGAACAGAGTACCAGGCCTTGAGTCAGGAAGACTCTTCTTCCTGAGTTCAAAGCTGGCCTCAGATACTTACTAGCTGTGTGATCCTGTGAAAGTCACCTAACCCTGTTTGCCTCAATTTCCTCATCTGCAAAATGAGTTGGAGAAGGAAATAGCAAACCATTCCAGTATCTGCCAAGAAAACCCAAAAGGAGTCAAGAAAGGTCAGACACAACTGAATCGAGTGAACGACAAAAATAGCAACAACATGAATTACATAGAAAAGAAAAACCAAAAGGAAAAAGAGAATAGCTCTGAAAGTTACATATTGATTTTTATACACTTTTTAAAAATTAAATCTACATAATAGAAATTTGCAGCTTCATGTACAATACTTTCACTGTTCTACTATCTATATAGAAAAATACTCATTTTATCTAGTACTTAAGTTCTGAATTTGGTTACAAATTCCCAAAAAAAAAACTTTAAAAGGGTAAAAAATTAGGGCGGCTAGGTGGCACAGTGAGTAGAGCGTCAGCCCTGGAGTCAGAAGGACCTGAGTTCAGATCTGGCCTCAGACACTTAATGCACACACAAATAAAAACCTTGGGCAAGTTACTTAACCCCAATTGCCCTCCAAAAAAAAAAGGGCAAAAAATTAAATTAAACCTATGAAGAGAGCTTTATATCTTAATAATGCAAATCACAGAATCTCAAGAGTTGGAAAGTTTTTTCAGATCCAATGACAAAGGAATCATAGGTCTTGAAACCAGAAGTCTTTTGAGATCATCTAACAACTCATTTTATAGATGAGTAAATAGAGGCCCAATAATTAAGTGACTTGCTGAAGGTCACAGAACCAATATTTGAATGTGAATCTTCTCACTACAACTCCCACTTGTTCTTTCTTCTATGATATAATCAGGGCTTACTGTGGCTGTAACTGCATAGAGCTATAAGCTTCACCACAGGAGTGAACTGACTAATCTAATTTGTTTTGCCTATTGTCTAGTCAAGGCAATTAGTGGTGAAATGGATGAGTCCAATGAGTCCAGAGTCAGAAAGATCCCAGTTCAAATTTGGCCTCAGACACTAGTGTGATCCTGGGCAAGCTACTTAATCTCAGTCTGCCACTGTAAAATGGATATAATAATAGCACCTATCTCCCAGGGTTGTGAAGATCAAATAAAATAATATCTATAAAACATTTTAGCATAGTGTGACACGCAGTAGATACTTAATAAATACCTGTTGCTTCCTTATGAAATACTGAATTTGGTAGTCAGAAAACAAGATTCAAGGCATATTATAATACCTAGACATTACAAGTTACCACAGGACTATGGGTAATTCACATAACCTCCGATTAATCCCAGCTTTTTTATTTGTAAAAGAGGGATATTTGCTTATATATTTATCTCTCCCTTCTTCATACTTCAAAACCATTCCACAACTTCATAGATCACTTCCTCTTTTATTCTGTATCTCACAAATCCTTTGATCCTTTCCATTTCCTTCTAGTGTGTGTCCTATCAATCATTCATTCAATCTCTAATTTTCAGTCTCTGCCTATATAGTGGCTTGTTCTACACTGACTACAAATATATTCAAGTCTTTCCTATATTTTAAAAAAATTCCCTTGGTCTTACCATCCCCCCAAAATACTGTCTTGGAGTACTCAACTCCTACCAGGAGTAATATATACTCACTATTTCTACTTCCTCACCACCTAATTCACTACTCAATCCTTGCAATCCATCTTCTAACCTCTAATTCTAACCTGTACTTTTACCACCACTAAAAATTCTTGATTAAAAAAAATTACCACTTACTTTTCCCCTGCTAAATCTCTTAGCCTTTTCTGTCTTCTTATTCCTTGAGTTTTCTACAGCATCTGGAATAAGTGACCAGTGACACCTCAAGGTTCCTAGAGACATCATGCTCTGAATTTTTTAATGGGATTATTATTCTCCAATAGTTAATTTTGGTTTTTGTTTTTTTTTAAATCAATACAATTTATATCCTCCCTTCCTGTTCAGGAACAGCTTCTATCAGCCAGCCATGGAGTTTGACTTTTCTGCAGCCCTAGGTGCTGATTCCAAGACTGAGAAGGGTGGTCTGCCTACCAATTCCCCACATGGCTTCCTGCAAGCCTCAGGTAGTGGGAGAAGGGGTTACTGAGAAGGCCAGGGCAGGGCATAGCAAATCCTCAGACTCCAGCACCATGACCACCAGCTGCTCCAGCAATTCTGACACGGATGGGAAGCCTCCAGGACCTGGCCAGGGCTCCCAGAAGGAGAAAAAAAAACTGAAAGTGAAAAAGACCAAGGAAAAGTGAGAGAAGGAAAAAGGGAAGAACAAAAAGCAAAAAAGGGAGAAAGGGTCAGCCCCTGAAGGCAGCGCAGACCTTGGAGATGAAGCATGAGCCCTGGCCCACCCCTGAAAGCCACTGCCCAGCCATCCTAATGTGTGCCCACCCACCCCCAGCCAATAAAAGGCAGGGACTACTTAAAAAAAAAATACAATTTACTTTAACATAGCACATACCTCCTCCCTAACTAATAACCCCTATACCCTGATCAAGTACATTCCCCAAAAGTTATATAAAACTGATTAAAAGAATAATTGTGAATACCTAAAGTTTACTTATTGTTGTAAGGAGATATGT
The DNA here is from genome assembly GCA_011680675.1 of Gymnobelideus leadbeateri. Lineage (NCBI taxonomy): Eukaryota > Metazoa > Chordata > Mammalia > Diprotodontia > Petauridae > Gymnobelideus > Gymnobelideus leadbeateri. The sequence continues at coordinate 461,401 of WOXC01004594.1, forward strand.
TATAACTTTATTCATTTTATATTAACATTGTCTATGATATTTAACTTGAGCTTTATTGCCTTTTACTGTGGGTTGTACTTATACTATTTCAGTCCTGTGTACTGTTCTTTTGGCTTTGCTTTCTTCACTCTGTATCACTTCCACAAATTTTCTAAACTTCCTCTAAATTTTTCATATTCATCATTCTTTGTGACCCAATGACTTTTCAATTTGTTCATATAACATTGTTCAGCCATCAGTTCACATAAAATGTTCAGCCATTCCCCTGTCACTGGACACATATTTCAGTTCTAGCTTTCTGTTATTACAAATGGCATAACTATGAATATTTTCTCTATGTTACAGGTCTAAATCCAGTAATAAGACCTTCTTTCTCCTTCCACACTTCCTCCCTTGATGATTTTGCCTGACCCTATTAGTCCACCAAAGTATCCAAAATACAGGAAGAAATAACAGTCCTGGGTTCCAGATCAGATCACAACTGAAACTCAGCTCTGGGTGACATATAGTAGAAAGGACATCAATATGCTTAGAGATATTCTAAAGGAGATTAACCAAGATGGTAAAAGAAGCACATGATAACTGTTTTCAAGTATATAAAGGGCTATCATATGTAAAATGTTTAAACAATCACAAAACAACTAAAAATGAGTAATGCAAAATTAAAAAGAAACTTGGCCCCAAAAAAGTGATATGAGAAGACTCCTCCTTTCTCTCCCCAAGCCTCTGCAGAGGTTATGGGGCAAGAGAAAGATCTATGAATGACAAACATTGTATATGTCAGATTTTTTTTTCACCATACTGATCAGCGTTGCTGATTTTTTTCTTCTTCCTCGTTTCCAATTTGCTTTTTAAAAAAATCTTTGTTATAAGGGATAGTTCCTCAGAGGAAGAAGAAAGCAGGAAATTTTGGTAATATAAAAACAAAGATATCAATAAAAAGTTGTCTACAAAACAAAAAGGAAGAAAAGAGGTTAGTAGAACCAAGAGAATATCGTATACAGTAACAACAATATTGTTTAAGAACAACTTTGAGTGACCAAGGCATTCTACCTATTATAAATACTTAAATTTACTGCAAAGATCCTATGAAGGAAGATGCTGTTTGCATCCAGAAAAACAAATGATACATACATATATAATTTGTATATGTATATATGACATATAACATATACATTATATATAAAGTCTGTGTTTATATATACATATATATGTGCATACATATATTAAAAAATCTGTATGTGTACGTATACACACATACACACACACAGAGATTTGTGTCTAATGGTAGCCATCTCAAAATTTTGGGGGGGAGTTACATGGTAACTTTGCTGTATATTTGAAAGAAATAGCAAGTTGTACATAACTGATCTGCAATTTTAGGTGTAATCCTCCGTTTTTCTCTTCCACTTTGCTTTGGAAATGCTTATTTTATTTCTTTAATTCACAATAAAATAAATTTTTAAAAGTAAAAGGGTTCTGTTTGTCCTCAAAAGTAAGACCTAGGAATAATGGGTAGAAGTTGCAGAGGCAGATTGAGATTTGTTGTAAAGCTTGCATCGAAACTCTTCTCTCCCTAATCCATCCCCTGAACAGTTGCCAAAATAATATTCCTAAAGCACAGATATGACCATTTAATTCCCCTGTTCAACAAACTTAAAATTCCCCCTATTCTTTCTCACATAAAAAGCAAATTCCTCTGTCTGGCATTTAAAACCCTTCAATTGGTTACACCCTACCTTCTTTTATATTACCCTTTCTCACATACCCTACAATTCATTCAAACTTGCCTTCTTCCATGTCTTTACACATGACATTACATCTCCTTTCTCTGTGACATTACACTAGCTATCCCTCCACCATGCCTTGAATAAATTCACTCCATATCCCACCCTCTTTGAATCTTGAGTCTCCTTGTAAACTTAGCTCAAACACTACATTAGGTGTACATAAATTCCCTCCCATTAAAATGTGCATATGTGTAAAATTACTTTGTATTTATTTTATTGTATACTCAGAGAGGTAGCATAATATAGTACAAAAACTCAGAGCCTCACAGTTTTCAGATGAAGAAATCAAAGTTATCTATAGTCATATGAAGAAGTGCTCTAAATCACTTTTGATTAGAGAAATACAAATTAAAACAGTTTTGAGGTATCAGATTCGCTAATATGAGAAAAAAGGAAAATGATAAATGTTGGAGGGGATATGAGAAAATTGGAACACTAATGCATCGATGGTGGAACTGTGATCAGATATAACAGTCTTGGAAAGCAAATTGAATAAACTATGCCCAAAGGCAACCAAACTATGCATACCTTTGATCTAGCAGGACCACTACTAGATCTGTATCCCAAAGAGATCATAAAAAAGGGAAAAGGACTATATATACAAAAATATTTATACCAGTTCTTTTCTTAGCAGCAAAATATTGGAAACTTAAGGGATGCCCATTAATTGAGGAGTGGTTGAACAAGTTGTGGTATATGACTGTAATGGAATACTATTATACAATAAGAAATGATGAGCAAGCAGATTTCAGAAAAACCTGGAAAGACTTCTACAAAATGAAATGAGCAGAACCAGGAAAACATGGCACACAGTATTACCAACACTGTGTAATGATCAACTATGAGTGATTTAGCTCTTCTCAGCAATGCAATGATCCAAGACAAGTACAAAGGATTCATGACGGAATATGCTTTCCATCCACATCCAGATAAAAAACTGATGGATTCAGAATGCATATTCAAAACATACTTTTTAAAACTTTTTTTTTTCATAATTTTTTCCTTTTGATCTGCTTCTTCTTTCACAACTATGACCAGCATGGAAATATGCTTTACATGACTACACATATATAACTTATATCAAACTGCTTGCTGTTTTGGGAAGAGGGAAGGGAAGGGAAGGAAAGGAGAAAAATCTGAAACTCAAATTCTTGTAAAAATTTTGCTAAAAATTGTTTTTGTATATAATTAGGGGAAAATGCTATTAAAAAATCTCAGAGTCTAGGATAAAATCTGTATATCTATAATCTATATGTATAATCTGGACAAATACATAATGACTATGCAAACACACATCAGGTAAGCCACCACATATCTCAATATTCTAATAACTCATAAATTGTATAGAAGGTGCCAAAATTGTATTGATAAGAGTTTCTTCATCAAAGAATTATCTATACCACAGATCCAGTCAGTTCACAGACCTTATATTTTGTATATACTCATCTGCATACATATTTCCCCCAACAGAATGCAAGCTCTTTGAGGACAGAGACTATTTCACTTTTGTCCTACTATCTCTAGCACCTAGGACAGTGCCTAGCACACTTGGAGATATATAATAAATGCCTTCAAATGCACTCAACTGTGCCTTGTAAAATCTTTCAAGATTCAGTTCAAGTGCCACCTCTTCCATAAACCCTTGTCCTAATTTCGTCAAGCTAAAATGGCTCTCTCCCATCTCAAATTTTCCTAAATCACTTTGCCTGGATCTCTTCTTTTTGCCTTCAGAGTAATGTTTATCATGTTTATGTCCGTACAAATTATAGGGATAGGGGCAGGACCTGTGTTTTCATTAATTAGGGGGAATCTCCCTGATTATGAAATTCCCTCTACCAACACAGATCAGTATGTTCTCTGCAACTTAGTACTGTATATTTTATTATCCTCTAGAACAGAAAATAAACTTGCACGAGGTTTTGCCATTTTTTGTCAACAATACCTACCACAGTGCTGTAAAAACAATATGGATGTAATAAATGTTAGTTGAATTGAACTGTCAACTACATAATGCCATAAAAATTGGAATTACTGTAATTACTAATCAAGAGACCACATTTAGAGCTGTAGTTTAAAAGAAAAAAAAAAAACAGAGGCTAGGTGGAGCAGTGAATAGAGCACTGGCCCTGGAGTCAGGAGGACCTGAGTTCAAATCAGGCCTCAGACACTAAACACAAAACTAGCAGTATGACCTTGGGCAAGTCAACCCCAATTGCCCTACCTTCCCCCCTCCAAAAAAGCATAAATAAATAAATAAAAACTACACCTTTAAAAAAACTTCCTGAGCCTAAGTTTCTCCATCTGTAAAATAGGAATGATAAAACTCAAACTACCTACCTTACAGAAGTGTTAAAAGTGTTTTGTAAATTACAAATCACTTACAGAAGTAGGAGTTATTATCTCTTCCAAAGTCTTTGACAAATCAGGAGGCAAATTTAATTAAAATTATGAGATAAAAAGCAAATAATTTATCTCTTTGCTAATATCAACATCAGCAAGAAACTTAAGTGCCTACTGTTTATAGATCACTGTGTTAAGTACTGGGAGAAATTCCAAATTTGAAGGATCTGAGTGTGAAGATAGTACAAATTAGTACCAGTATTAGGATTCCCTCTTTATCATACTTGGTAGTTTAAAAATGGCATAGTATTTCCAAGAAGTTTCTGGTCTAGTAAGAACACTTACTAGCCATGTGACCTTGGGCAAGTCACTTAACCCCAACTGCCCTACCTTCCCCCCTCCAAAAAGTAAAAAAAAAAAGAAAAATGATGAACAGGTGAACTTCAGAAAAGCCTGGAAAGACTTATACAAACTGATGCTGAGTGAAGTGAACAGAACCAGGAGAACATTGCTTACACTAACAGCCACAGTGTGCAATGACTGATTTTGATAGACTTGACTCTTCTCAGCAATACAAGGACCTAAAACAATTCCAAAGCACTCATAATAGAAAATGCCATCCACATCCAGAGAAAGAACTATGGAGTCTGAATGCAGAGCAAAGCAGACTATTTCCTTTTATGTTTTATTTTTTCTTTCTCATGGTTTCTCCACTTCATTATAGTTCTTATATGCAACATGACTAATATGAAAATGTGTTTAATAGGAATGTTATGTGTAGAGCCCATATCAGATTGCATGACATCTTGGGGAGAGAGGGGGGAAGGAGGGGGAGAAAATTTAAAACTTATGGAAGTGAATGTTGAAAACCAAAAATAAATAAATCGGAAAAAAAATTCATTCAGAAAATAAATTCAGACATTGTAACTTAATGTTTTCTAACAATAATCAGTTAAAAATGTAATTTTCACCGATCTCATCCATTTGCTATTAACCATCTATTAAAAGATCACAGTCTAAATCAAAGAATGCTTTCAGTTCCACATAACTTGTCAGAAATCAAACACAGAAATTTTTACCTAATATAAAGCTACCTCAAATCTACATTCACACAGTATTCCCCAGAAAGGCCTGGTTAATTAAAGCAAATATGTAATTTGTTTTGTGTATGAACATATACAAGGTGTCTCCATAATTTTAATGTTTATACATACAAACACTTACATATGTATGTAAGTGTGTATCTTTTCATCTTTGAAAACTCAAATTAGGTAAGTGGGGATTATGAAATTTTCATCTGATAAAACCTAGGAAGATACAACTAAAACAACAGATAACAGCCTCAAGATTCAAAAGAGTGTGACATGCTAGATCAGTAGGATAGCTATAAAATCCTGTATTTGAGTTTTAAAAAATAAATTTAACATATAAAAGATGGGGGCGGCTAGGTGGCACAGTGAGTAGAGCGTCGGCCCTGGAGTCAGAAGGACCTGAGTTCGGATCTGACCTCAGACACTTAATGCACACACAAACAAACAAACAAAAAAAACCTAGCCGTGTGACCTTGGGCAAGTTACTTAAACCCAACTGCCCTCCAAAAAAAAAAAAAAAGCAAAAAAAAAAACATATAAAAGATGAAGATATGTCTAGAAAGCAGTCTGAGTGGAACAAATAGAAAAATACCTCCATTCTCAAAGGAACAAAGTACATGCCAGCTATGATGATAACAGTTCACATTCAAACAGTGCTTTGAGACCTGCAAAGCATTTTACATTTCACAACTACCAGGTACAATTGTCCCCATTTTACTGATGGGGAAACTGAGGTTCAGGGCGGTTAAGCAAATTGCCTAGGATCACCCAGCTCATAAGTGTCTGAGGCAAGAATGGAACCCAGGACTCCCTGACTCTCAAGTCCAGCACTCCATTCACTAAACCAGGCTGTCTCTCAATGAATGAGTATGAAAGAACAAAGATTCCTGATGAAGAATTAGCAAAAAGGACTAAAAAAAGAGTATTGATACTTTATAGAAATTAATTAACATTTAAATAGTTACTAAACGACCTTAGCTTTTTGTTAATGTTCACTTTTAAATTTCTAATAAAAAAATTTAATTTTCAAAAGACCAGGAAGTTCTAGTTATTTGCAAGTTCACTATGAGTCCACAGAGAAGCAACAGCCAAAAGAGATGTTATCTTAGGTTGCATTAAAAGATGTGTAAGATCCAGAGTAAGAGAAGTTAGTTATCTCTCTCAGTCTTAGTATCCTTAACTGTAAAATGAGGGGGTTAGGAGTAGACAGGTTAAGGTCCCTTCTGGGTCTGAGATATGATTCTATAATCCCAATGAACTCTCTGCCCTATATATGAAACAGTGTACAGTACTGAACACCAAGCTTTAGGAATAGCATAAACACCTGGAAAGCTTCCAGAGAAGGGTGACCAGGATTAAGAAGAGTCTCAAGATCATGCCATCCTAGGATTGGTTTAAGGCACTGGGAGACTTTAGCCTAGAGAAGACTCAAAAACGATATTTACAGCTGTCTTCAAGTTTCTGAAGGGTTGTTACTTAGAAGAAAGGTTAGACTTGGTTTTTCTCCAGACAGAACTATGGTTCATATAAGTGGTAGAGGGTACAGGGAATCAAATTCTACCACACAATAAGGAAAAACAGTCAGGTTACTCCAAACAGAGTAGGTTTAGGGAGGGTTAGCAAGCTCCCTATCAAGTTAATACAATCATATATTTGGGATGTGGTAGACAGTACGCACGATTTGAGTAGATGTTTGACTAGATAAGGTCATTTCCAGCTCTAAGAGGCTATAATTCTATCTCCTGCAAAAGATTCTTCTATAAATAAGAGGTGAATTTCTAAGATAGCTTACAACTCTTAAACTACAACATAATAACACTAGAAAGAGACTTCTAGGTCATCTCAGTGATACTAAAATCAAATGGAAATGGATCCCTACAGCTACATATTGATGTAGAAAACCACAATTGAGCATCACGTCATATTGTTTTTATTTGCTTTGTTAAATATTTCCTAATTATAACTCTGGCAGGCCCAGGCTGCCAGTTTGGCACCTCTGACATAGGCCAATCTCCTCAGGTCCTTTGACTACAAATACACTCCTCTTTCCATTCATTGTACTGCAACTCCTCTCATTGGTGACACAGCTCGTCAATAAAGACTATGTCATTAAAGTGAGAATACCTATATTTTCCAGACAACTTAGATGATTTAAAAAAAAAAAAAAGCATTTACTTCAAGTATACAAGACAAAAAGTGGGCATTCGAAATTTTCAGAGTTTTACAGGCTTTTATCTATTAAATGAATTAACCCATAGTTAAGTCCAACTAAATCTAATTCTCTCAGGGGATAGAGTATGCCCATAAACTAGTTTTCTCCTATCCATCAAATTTTTATAATGTTAATGAGCATTTATCAAATTAGTCTAAATATGAAAATAAACTAAACAATAAAAGATGAATACTTTCAAAACTGTCTAGGTACCTCTTAGTTAGACTCTATACTCCCAACTTGAAGAAGCTAGGATAAATTTTGTTTCTTCTTTTTTTCTTGGAGGGGGGAAAGCAAGGCAATTGGGGTTAAGTGACTTGCCCAATGTTACACAGCTAGTAAGTGTTGAGTGTCTGAGGCTGGATTTGAACTCAGGTCCTCCTAACTCCAGGGCCAGTGCTCTAATCACTGAGCCACCTAGCAGCCCCTTGTTTCTTCTTTAAAAACAGTAAACAAAATTAAGTACTGGTTAGCAAAAAAAAAGAAAAAAGAAAATGCTGTCAAGAAAAGACTAAGCTTCAATCATATTTTTATTGAGATTCAGTACTTATAAATCCAAAAGTTATGTTGGAATATTCTACCTTCCTGAGTGGGGGGAGGGGAGAGATAAACCTCTCATTTCTATAGCATTTTAAGATTTAGAAAATTTTTTCTTCACAATCATCTTTACTAACCATCACAAAATTTTATGTAAGAAAATGAAGCTCAGATGCAAATTAATTTGCAAACTATTCTCTATGAATTTTGCAGAAGAAGAAAAATTCAAACTATGCTCCAAAATGATTTTTCCCTTAGTATTATATATCTTGGAAATGAGACCTCTATCCAATTTATAAGATTAAGAGTTGTTCTCCAGGGGCGGCTAGGTGGCGCAGTGAATAGAGCGCCGGCCCTGGAATCAGAAGGCCCTGAGTTCGGAGCCCGCCTCTGACCCTTAATCCATACAAACAAAAAAACCTAGCCGTGTAACCTTGGGCAAGTTACTTAACCCCAATTGCCCTAAAGGGGCGGCTAGGTGGCGCAGTGAGTAAGAGCGTCGGCCTCAGAGTTGGGATGACCCGAGATCAGATCCGGCCTCAGAAAATGAGCCCCCACGCATAAAGAATGACTAGCCGTGTCACCTTGAGCAAGTTACTTAACCCCAATTGCTTTAAAAAAAAAAAAAAGAGTTGTTCTCCAAAGAAGGACAAAGATTTAGATAAATGGTCTGTGGATAAGGAATTAGAAAAAAGGACTAAAAAAAAAAGTATTGATGCTTTATTTGTTGAAATTAATTAACATTTAAATAGCTACTAAACAATGCCATTCCCAAAGGAAAAAGTTCAAATTGTGTCCTTATGAAAAAATGTTCCAAATTACTAATAATCAGACAAATGGAAAATTAAAGCAATTCTGAGGTTCCACATCACATCCATTAGATCAGCTAAAGTATGTGAACCATTTTGGGGTCCCCATAACCTGAGAAAGGTCTAAAACCCGGATTGGCCAATCAGGACAAAGACATTTTTGGGCAACTCTGAGCTTAACCTACTATAATGTCTTGCATGTTCTGGCATAACAGACATGCTTTGCTTTGCTTTGCTGAGTGAACCCAAAATGCTCCTTCTTGTGTAAGCAACTACAACATCTGATGAAACTGACAAGGAGCACTTTTTTGTTTATGAATACCAAGGACAAGAAGCCTTGAACCACACACTATTTTGAATAATAGGACTTTTCCTATTATTTTATGGACACATACTATGCTATGCTATGATGTTTTTATACAAATACACGTGAACACAAAAATGCACTCTCTCTCTCTCTCTCTATATATATATCTATACATATATAGTATGTACAATGCTCATCAATGCGGGCAAGTCACTTCATTTATATGAACCTTTGTTTCCTCATCTATTATAACCCTTGATTGGTCTTACCTCAGATGGCTGTGCAGAAAGCCTTTTGTAAACTATCAAGTGGTAAATAAGTGAGTTATTACTATTACACGAGGAAAAGAAATCCACCACTCTGTAATTATTGGATTAAAATAAAACAGAATCAGCCAATCAAATGTGCTCAAAATATTTGAATCCAAAGATGTTCGATTTATAGAAGTTACACTATTATGATAATAATGTCCTAAAATGATTCAACTACTTTGTGACATTACAAAAATGTATTTTAAAAAGGATTTAAAGGTACAATGTAAAGGACAGGAGGAGAGAGTTGCACAGCACTCCTCTCATCAGACCACATATGTAGCTTTGTATTCAATTCTGAGCATCATATTTTAGGTAAGACATTGATAGGGTGGAGAGTATCCAAAGGTGGGCAACCATAATGGTGAAAAGTCTAAAGATCATGCTACATAAAGATTAAGGATTAAGTGAAGTAAGTGGACATATTCAGCCAGGAGGGCATGATAGCCTCCTTCAACTATGTGAAAGTCATATAGAAGAGGAACTGAACAAATTTTAGTGATTCCAGAGGTCAGAAATAGAAACAAATGTAAGGAAAAGCTCCCTAATAAGTATACATATATGTATTTTATATATATATATATTTTTTTTTTAAGTAAAGAAAGTGGGGTTAAGTAACTTGCTCAAGGTTACATGGCCAGTTATTTTTGCATGGGTGTTAAGTATCTGAGAACCATCCCCGGGGTCCTCCCAACTCTGGGGCCTGCACTCTTAACTCACTGCACCACCTAGCTGCCCCAGTAGATATATTTAAAAAGCAGACTGTGATGCCTCAAGGATCACTACTTACAACTGCTATTAAAGAGGGTTCTTGTATACCCTCCATTGTCTTTTCCATGTCAGAGATTTTATGCTCTGTGATTAGACAAACATTTGGTCAGACCATATGATTTAAACATAAAACACACCTTAAAAATCATCTAATCCAAATCCTTCATTTACAAATGTCAAAATGGTAAACCTTTACCAGTATGGTCTAATGAGGGAAAAAAACCCACCCAACTAGATGTTAGGGGCAGTGGTTTCTAGTCCTGGCTCTATTATTAACTTACTGTATATCTTTCGAAAAAATCATAATCTTTCTAGGCCTCAGTTTCCTCTTCTGTAAAATGAACTTAATAACATCAGCCTTGCCTGATCATGCAATAAAATGAAACAATAAAAGTTAGAAAATCTAAGCATATTTATAGGATAATATTTTGAGAAAATTAAGTGTTATCTAAATGCAAGGTATTATTTTGTGGCTAGTTTTTGCCTAAAGGGTAGCAAGGGCTATACCTACACACTGTCAATTTAAAATTACTCACTGTAATGAAGTTTTTATTCCCTGAATAAATGCCAACTGTAACCTACGAGTGTGTTGAGTGACAGAATGGTAATAGCCCAGACTAAAACATGAAGTACAACAGAGAGCACAGGGTCTGAAGTCAGAGAAAACTTAAGTTCAACTCTGGCCTCAGACACTAGCTGTGTGACTCTGGGCAGGTCACTTAACCTTGTTTGCCTCAGTTTCCTCATCTGTAAAATGAACTGAGAAGGAAATGGTGAACCACTACAGTATCTTTGCCAAGAAAACCCCAACTGGGGTCAACAAAGAGTTGGACACAAATGAAACAACTGAACAACAAAAAAAACACATTGTAAAAAGAACACTAGATTTGGAGTAGAAAGTTTAAAAATCAGTTTTGCTACCTGTGCAATCATGGGAAAATGAATACCTGTGAAATCATGGAAAAATCAACCTCTCTTGGCCTCAGTTTCCTCACCCTTAGAGTGAGAGGATTGGAACAGATGATATAACCCTTCTTATATGCAGTTTAGAAAGGGGAAGTGACTTTCCAGTTAGAGAGAACAATGATGCAAACTCCTGACTGAATAATTTTAAAGTGCAAAACAGAAAAATATGCTTTGCTCTTTCAAAGAGTCAGGAAAAAAACACTGAGAACTTTGGATTTCTAAATAAAAAGCCTTAACCCCTCCCTTTCATTACATTCAGAGTGGGTGTATTGACACAATACAGGATTACAGGATTAAGGCCAAGCAAGCACTTGTCTAGGCTAATGAACAGGCATCCTACCTTTGCTTTACTAGTAAAACTTCTTTTAACTCACATGAGAAAAGCCTTAAAGGATACAATCTAAAGGAAAAATATATCAAAATCATAATGCCAGTGCTCTTCCTGGTACTGCCTAACATGGCTTGGAGATACAAGTGTCCATTGGACATCATTCAACTTCCTATATAACAATGAATCCTAACAAATATTTCTGTGAAAAAGGGTAAGACAGTCAGGTCACATGATCAACAAGATGAAGGACTCAACATTTTCTTTGATCCTTTCAACTTCTCAAACCTCTCTCCTCAAAATAGAAATTATGTATAAAGATAATATAACTTCAGCTATTTCCATGGTCTAGGATACCTGGAAAACCAAAGATTTAAAAGAAAAAATGAACTGATGCCTACTCTGAACTCAAACAGCACCCCTCCCTCACCACATCACACTACCAGCAGCAAGACTATACTACCCAACTCAAAGACACAACACACAGGCTTGCAACAAAACCCAACCCTACATCCTACATCCTGATCCCACCTCCTTTTTTTTACCAGTGCCATGGAGATCCCAGAACCAGGCTACTACAGATAGCTCTCCAGGCTGCATAAGTTTGTTGGGCCCACAAAGACACTGCATTATTAACAGCATTCTACCCTGCAAAAGGTCTCAGCAGGAGAGCAGAGGAACAGAAAAAGGGGCATATAATTAGATTTGAAATAAAGCTCAATCCCACATCCTATAACATCCTACTCCTAGAGCCATGGAGACCAAAACTACAGAAATCAGTGCCATATTACTAGTGCGGCAGCTCTCTGACATGCTGGTGTTATGCTAGAGAATTGAGGAACAGAGAAATAGGACACCATAGTTGCTCCACCAGGGTGCTGTGCAAGGCTCCATTAAACATAAAGTAAACAGCTCAACATCCAGATAGGGACAACTGTATCCACACAAAAGTCATTTGGGGCAGAGACCTAAGCTGGTGAATTGGGAATTGTCCAGCATGGGAGGAGGCCGAGACACTTTGAGAAATTGAATTTATGAAAAAAGATGGGTGTTCAATAACAGACATTTGAAACATTCGTATAAAGAAAACTAACTAATTTGAAGAAATTATTTGCTTCTTGAACACCATAGACAACAAAAATGCAGGAGAGGTAAACAAATGCAACAGTCAAGGACAACAGCAACAGCTAAAAAACAGTAAGAGACTTCTTTCAAAATGTACACAAGGAGACAGAGGTAAAGGTAGAAGTCAGATGGAAAACAAAGAAGAGACAGGCTTGGGACATTATGAATAGAATCTGGCAACACCTTATATACAGGTGAATTAACAGGAGAGTGAATGAAAGGGAGGAAAGGGAGAAGGGAGTGGGGGAGAATGAGATGTACCCAAGTCAAATCAAAACCAACAATGAAGGGAAGATGACTCAACCCTTGTGGTCTCAAAAGAGAAGAGCCTTCAGGAGAATTCGTAAGGATGACAGGGAAAGAGTTGAAAGGAGTGAAGGTAGAGGAAGAAAGCCCTGAGGAATGCTACTATGGGTGAGGAGAGATATTTAGTAAAAAAGAAATGAGTCCATTAGGCACACAATATGGAGTAGTGAATGGCTATAGCAATCTATTGTTTAATAAACCCAAAGATAAAAGTTTTGGGGACAACAATTCACCATAGAACAAACTGCTAGGAAAACTGGAAAGTAGTTTGGCAGAAACTAGGGATAGACCAGTATCTCACACTATATACCAAGATAAAGCCAAAATAGGTACATGATTTAGACTGGGGTAATAATATAAGCAAATTAGCAAAACATGGAATAGTTTATCTGTCAGATCTATGGACAAGGGAAGAATTTATGATCAAACGAGAGCGAGAGCAGGATGTAAAATGGATAATTTTGATTACATTAAATTTAAAAGATTTTGCATAAACAAAACCAATGTAGCCAAGATTAGGAGAAAAGGAGAAGGGGGGAGGAAAAGATTTACAATAAGTTTCTCTTGTAAAGGTCTGATTTCTCAAATACATAGAGAACTGAGTCAAGTTTATAAAAATACAAGTCATTCCTCAATTTATAAATGGTTAAAGAATATGAACAGACAATTTTCAAAAGAAATCAAAGCTATCTATAGTCAAATGAAAAATTTTCTAAATCACCACTGAATAGTGAAATGTAAAATAAAAACTCTGAGGTATTACTTCATACCTATCAGATTGGCTAATATAACAGAAAAGGAAAATGACAAATGTTGGAGGGAGTATGGAAAACTGGGATGCTAATGCACTGTTGTTCACTGATCTAACCATTCTGGAAAGCAATTTGGAACTACGAACAAAAGGCTAGAAAACTGTGCATACTCTTTGACCCAGTAATACCACTAATAGGTCTATAACCCAAAGAGATTTTAAAAAAAGGAAAAAGACCTAATGTACAAAAACATTTATAGCAGCACTTTTTGTGGTGGCAAAGAATTAGAAACTGAGAGGATGCCCATAAACTGGGGTTGAACAAGCTGTGGTGTATATGATTGTGATGGAATACTATTGTGCTATATGAAATGACAAGTAGGATGCTTTCAGAAAAACCTGGAGAGATTTACATAAACTGATATAAAGTGAAGTGAGCAGAAGCAGGAGGACACTGTAGACAGTAACAATAATATTGTATGATGATCAACTGTGAATGACTTAGCTATTCTCAGTAATACAATAATCTAAGACAATTTGGTAAGACTCATGATGAAAAATGCTATTCAGAGAAAGAACTGATGGAATCTTAATGAAGATGGAAGCATACTTTTTTTGCTTTACTTTTCCTGGGAGTTTTTTGGTCTGTGTTTTTTTTTTTTCATAACATGACTAATATGGAAATGTTTTGCTTGATTCCGTATGTATAACCTATATCGAATTGTTTGTCTTCTCAATGAGAAGGGAGGGACAGAATTTTGAACTCAAAATTTTTAAATGTTAAAAATTTGTACATGTAATTGGAAAAAAATTTAAGTACAACAATATTCCATTAAAGAGAGAGAAAGAGAGAGAGAGAAAGAGACGGGTACCTTGTGGTGGATGTGGTCTGGGAGATTTGGTGTTTAAAAAAACTACTCAACCTACCACAGGAGGGAGGGAGCTGGCACTCATGGAGGAAAATGGTACCTGGGGAAGTGGGAGAACATGAATCCAGGGAGGCAATTTTGAGGCAAATGGGGAAAAGAAAGTAACCGGAGAGTAGATATAGATCAGTAGTGGGCTGCATAATCAGAGATGTGGTTATACTGTTACCCACAGGAAATGGAACTGTACTGGAAGTGAGGCACAATGGAAAAGGGGAATCTTCAAGGCAAGATCTATAAGGTAGTGGCAGAAACTGCCCAAAGGAAAGTCCAGAATGGATACCTCAAAAGTTTTGATTCTATGAGGAATATAGAGAAAAGAATGAGACCAGACAATTACAGTGGTCATAAACCAAAGAAGAGTCTAGAGTAGACAAAGACAGATGGATAATGAAGAAAAAAATTCTTTTTGGAAAGGGGCAGGCAAAAAAAATATTTTTAACTAATAAATAAGACTATTTGAAGGGGAGGAGAAGAAGGGGGAGTCTACTTGACTAACTGAAAGGGAAAAAAGTGGGGGAAAAAGAATTCAATAACCAGATAAAAGCAGGAAAGAAAAAAGGAACAGCCAAAACCTCAAAGAACAAGAGGTAATGAATGGGAAGCAAAATAGGGGGAGGGGGAAGAGAG
Organism: Gymnobelideus leadbeateri; assembly: GCA_011680675.1. Classification (NCBI taxonomy): domain Eukaryota; kingdom Metazoa; phylum Chordata; class Mammalia; order Diprotodontia; family Petauridae; genus Gymnobelideus; species Gymnobelideus leadbeateri. Next base: position 476,601 of record WOXC01004594.1, read on the forward strand.
CCAGTGGGAAGAGAGCCACCTTAAAAAAAGAATAAACTAAAGTAATAGAAGTAACAGAGTATTATGTTTACAGCAGAAGGGGGGGGGAAATCACACTTGAAAAAAACTTAAATTAGAGACTTAAATTGGAGGAAAATACAAGTCTAATTCTCATAACTTTAAATGTGAATGGATTAAACAATCTAATAAAATAAAAAAGTGACAGATTAGATAAGAACACTTAAAAAGAACACATTTAAAAATGAAAGACATACACAAAATAAAACTGAAGGAATAGAAAAAAATTTACTATGCATCAAATGAATCCCCCAAAAAACCTATCTGACAAAGCAAAAACAAACATTTAAAAATAAAAAGGAACTAGGACAGCTAGGTGGCTTGGTGAATAGAGCTCGGGCCCTCAAGTCAGGAGACCTGAGTTCAATTTCAGCCTCAGACACTCGACACACTTATAAGCTGTGTGACCTTGGTCAAGTCACTTAACTCCAATTGCCTTACCTTCTCCCCTCAAACATCAAAAATCAAAAGGGATAAACTTTGGGAACTACTTTGTGCTTAAAGGAACCATAGACAATAAATTAATCAGTAATAAACTTATATGCTCCAAATTCTAGAATCCAAATTCATAAAGGAAATATTAACAGAGCAACAAGACACAGACTGTAATATAATAATGACAAGAGACTTTAATCCCTCTCTCAGTTTTGGATAAGTCTAACAGAAAGATAGATAAAAATTAACCAGTTTAAAAAAACCTTATTTGATAGAAACTATTGAGAAAACTAGAAAACAATTTGGAAGTAATTACGTTTAGACCAATACCTTACAACACATTCCACAATACATTCTAAATAGATGCACAACCTTAGCAATAGTATTTTTTTAACTGAAGTAGATTATATATTTCTCACAGCTATGGGTAGGAGATATACATTCACTGTGGGGCCAGCAAAACTCCTATGTGAGGCTCAACCAGATTAAAATGTAATTGGGAAATGTTCAACAAAATAAATACTGCATAGATAATGTTAATTTGTGGCTTTCTAAGTCAATAAGCTACCATCCTTTCTATTTGAGTTAGAAACCACTCTTCTAAACTAAACAGATAAGAGGCAATTACAAAAGATAAAATATATTACTTTGATTATAATGAATTGAACAAGCTTCTACACAGACAAAATCAAAGCGCCTAACACAAAAAGGGCCTAACATAAAAAGGGAAGTAGTAGGGGGCGGCTAGGTGGTGCAGTGAGTAGAGTGCTGGCCCCGGAGCCAGAAGGACCTGAGTTCGGTTCCGGCCTCAGCCACTTAACACACACAAACAAAAAAAACCTAGCCGTGTAACCTTGGGCAAGTTACTTAACCCCAATTGCCCTCCAAAAAGCAAGAAAAAAAAAAAAAAAAGGGAAGTAGTCAAATAGGAAAAAATTTTGTTATTAAATTTTTATGAGAAGGGTTATGTATATAAAACTATTATGTATATATACATATATACACATATATAAAAACTATACACACATATGAATAACTACTGTTCAGTAGACCAGTGATCAAAAGATATGAACAGTTCTCAAAAGAAAAACTGCAACATACCTATTACCACACGAAAGAATGCTTGAAAACACTAATAAGAGAGAAACACAAATCAAAACAGCCTTGAAGTTTCACTATACACCCTGCAAGTTGGCAAAGATGACAAAAAAATGTCAATACTCAATGGAGGACTGTGGGCTGATAGACAAACAAATATATTGCTGATGGAGCTGAGAAATGGTACAACCATTTTGGAAAGCATTTTGGAAATATGCAAATAAAGTGACTAAAATTTCAGTACCCTTCATACCAGAGATTCCATTACTGAGTTTATACTCCAAGGAAGTCATCAATAAGAAGAAAGTCTCTTTATACACAAAATATTTATACCAGAATTTTTTTTTTATGATGGCAAGGAATTAGAAACAAGCAGATGCCCATCAACTGGGAAATAGTTAAATAAATCATGGTACACGAATGCAATGGATGCAATATGCTGTAAGAAATGATGTATGGGGGCAGCAAGGTGGTGAAGTGAATAGAGCACCTGCCCTCAAGTCAGAAGGACCTGAGTTCAAACCTGGCCTTAGACATTTGACACATTTACTAGCTGTGTGACCTTGACCAAGTCACTTAATCCCAATTTCCTTGCCTTCTCCCCCATCCCCCAAAAAAGAAATGATGGATTGTAACAAATACCGAAGCATGGAAATATCTAGAACTGATGCAGAGTGAAGTAAGCAAAGCCAAGAAAATACTATATTCAGTAACTACAAACAATGCTTGATTTTTATAAATACAATTATACAGCAAAAAAATTAAAAGTGAATGTAACAAAATTACAAAAATCAAGCATAACTTGAAAGAAGAGGTAAGAGATGATATCTTCAACACACCCCTTTGTGGAAGTGGAACGTCCACAACTGTTACACACTGCTCATATTTTCAGGCTTTTTCAATGTATCAATTTGTTATGCTAATTTTCTTTCCTTTTTAAAAAATACTGCTTGTTATATAGGATGGCTCTTTGGGAAAGTGAGTGGAAAGGGGAAGGCTACTGATATAACCATGATAATGTAAGGAACAAAACATCAATAAAAATTAATTTTTTTTTAAAAAAGGAAAAAGTTGTTGCTTAAGGTTTATAAAAACAACTCCAAAGATAAAATATTGCAAATTATTTAAAGTTAAATTTTAATTCTTAAATGTCAGCACCAATACTCTTTCTTCTATGGTTACATTTATTCTGGTCAAGGTACTAGATGAACCTCTATGAAGCCTTTTAGATCTTTTAAACTTATGATCTCAAGAAAAGGATACAATGGAAAGAAAACATTGTTTTTAGGTTTAGGTAATAGAGATTTATATGCTTGAAAAGAGTAGTGGGTTCAGAATCAAAGACATCAGGATTTAACCTCTGACTCTTAACACTAGTTGTGTGACCTTGGGCAAGTAACTTAACCTCTTTGAGCCTCCATGTCATTTATATAATTAGGTAGCTGCTCCCATATCCAGTTTGAACACTTTCTATTTTCCTTTTGGCAAATTGAAAATAATTCAGAGTTTATGGTTTTACATATTATTTTATTCCATATCTGATTGTTTTTCTTAAGATGACCTTAGTAACCAGAATATCAACAATCAGGGAAACAAAAAAGGACTTAAGAGAGTCAGTAAGACTCCAATGCAAATGCCAGGTCTGCCACCTGCTTTGCACTATAACTTTGGACAAGCAGCTTTCCATCTCTGAGACTCATCTTCTTTTTTAGGATATGTTTTAGGATAGACATAATACATGTGCAAGTTAAATAAAACATAGTACAGTGGAAAGAATACTTGATCTGAAGACTGAGGTCCTAGGTTCATCTTCTTACCTGTTTAACACTGGGTAGGTAACTTAACCTCTTCCAGTCTCAATTCCTCATCTAGAAGATGAAGAAGTAGGATTAGATACCTCTAAGGTTCCTTCCAATTCTAAGTCTATGATCCTATGATCTCAGCTCAGACACAATACGATTTAGAGTTGAAAGTGATCTTTGAGATCACTGAGTCAAAGGGTTTTTAACAGGAAGTTCATGGAACTCCAGCAGGTCCATAAATAAATTTCAAGAAGAAAGTAGTTGTCCATGAACTTGGATAGAAAAAAATTACATCTTAATTTTAACTAACACTTAACTAAAAATCTAGCATTTCCTTCAGTTATGAACATAGGCAATAGAACAAACTGAGAAGAGGTCCACAATTTTCACCAGATTGCCAAAGTGGTCAATGACACCAAAAAAAGGTTAAAAACCTCTGATTCAGTTCAAAACCCCATCGTTTCATAAATAAAGAAATGGAGGCCAAGACTGACAAAGGGATATACCCAAAATAACACAGCAAGTATCATGGTCTGACATAGATTTCACGTTCTTTGACTCCAAATCCAATACTCTTTCTACTACACCTCTTCACCTACCCCTTCATTTCCAAGTCTTTAAACTGAACCATATTATAAATGGGAGATAACAATCATCTAAACCCACAATGCAGTAAGCCTCCCATCTAATAGTGATGTATAAGATTAGTACCCCCAAAACAAATCTCCATTAAAAGCACCAGGTGTCAATAAATATATAAAATGAATAAAAAGATTCAAATTTCAACCTGTTAAAATATTTATGGAGAAAGAACAGTGATATAGTTTGCTTACATAAATAAAACATTAGGTCTTAGAAAACCATTTGACTCTATTCACTTCAACAAACATTTATTAAGCAATTATGTAAAGGGTACTATCTGTGAGGTAGATAGTTCAACTATTATAATCCCCATTATGTAAACTAGAGACAAGATGTAGTCTCTCTCCTCAGAGAACTCATTCAATTGTCTGAATCACATTCAGTAAAATTCTATTCTATCACCCTTCTCCCTTTTGAACTGGCTTCACTTTTTCCATCATTATTATTATTTTGGAGGGGAGAACTCTCACTCAGAGTGTTAATTATTCTACTAAGAGTTGCAGCAGTAAACTCAATCAGATATTGAGAAAACAGTAAGAGTTATTTGCTGGTGAGAAGGTTGATCCCAATATGAAGCTGAAAAAACAATAAAACTTTAGAGAGGCAAGAAGGGAATTTTAAGAGAATGACTCACCAAACCTATTTACCTTCAAGTCTGCCTCCTTACTGAAGGGAAGGCTAACAGCAAGACAGATCACACACCTTTTGTTCTCAATAAAGAAAAAGCATTCTGTCTTTGAGAGTGGTAGCATGTGTCTGTCTACAAACCACTGCATTTAAATTAAGACTAACACTAAAATTTTTCTGCCACCAACTCCCAAGAGCCCTCCCATATCTCAGAAGGGGCTTCAGCATAAAATCTAAATGCAACAAAGCCATTTTATTATCCTCCTCAAATTACTACCCTAGCTTACCACTGTAACCTGGTATATTAAATGCATATGTTTTTTGCTAGCCTTCAAAACTATAACTCAGCTGTGATTTAATCTTTTCCTTCCTCTAATTAGCAAACTATTGTGGATGCTGACCCCCTCCTTTTAGTCATTTTGTGATTTATATATTCTTATTTACTAAGTTACAGACTGCCATCTACCTTGGTAAAGGAAGATTTTAACAATGAAATAACATCCCATATATACCACATCTCAAGCCAAATACCTCAAAAGAGTTTCTACTCAGAACTCACTTCTTCCCAGTAGCCTTCCAAAATTTCCCTAGGCCACTCCAAAGACAAAGTTTCTTACTGATCTCTTTCTTGATATAGATGACAATATGCCAGCTATAACAGAATGAACAGTTCTGACTATGCTCCTAAAAACAATTGAAAGAACACGTCTTAGTATTCTAATAACTTATAGAACTTCAAGTTTCCAAATCATTTTACATACATTTGAATCTACAACACTGGTGAAAGTACTACAAACGTTATTATCACCATTATACTAAGGTTCAGAGAAGCTGAATAACTTTAACAGGCTCATGGCCCCATAGCTAATTAAGTGTCACCAGCCAGACAGGAACTCAAAATTTCCTAACTACAAGTGCTAAGACTTTGTCTCCAGTCTCTACTAGAGTGGAAAGGAAATTATGAAGCCAAAGAAATCAGTTCATGTAAGCACTGACCTGGAAACAGGACACCTGGGTTCAAGTCCTGGCTCTGATACTTACTAGCTGTGTGACATCAGCCAAATTGCTCCCCTCTCTGGGTCTCAAATGAGGGCATTGGACTAGATAATCACTAGAGTATCTTTCAGTACTAACAGTGTATGAAATTTGTAGAATATAAATTCATCCACAACAATGGATGTATTACATGGGATAAGAAGCTGCACCTTCCCTGGCCTAACCTAAAATCAAAGGTTCTTTCTACTCCCACAGATCCTATCACTATAATATAAAACACTAAGACCCCAAATGTGATCAGGAAGAGTCAAACTGGATGGAAACAGCAACAACCTCCTCTGCCTTTCATTAAAGGTCCTCCAGAGTCTAGTTCCAATGTGCCTTATTAATCTTATTTCATATTATTCCTCTTCATGAACTCTTTCCAACCAAAATACACTACATACCTCCTTTTCTATTCTGTCCTCTCCTGCCTCTGTACATTCATGCACCAAGCCCAGAAATCACTCTTTACATCTAGGCCAGATGAAATCTACTCTTCCTTCAAAGCCAAGTTGGATTCGACCTCCCCCACACAAAGCTTTCACTGCTTCCCCCTCCCCACTCCAGATTTTCCTAGAGCAGTCAATCTATAGCTCTTCTTTACCTTCACTCTCTTACAGCATGCTGATGTGTCTAGGTTGTAGCCCTCTGTCAAATTTCACCCTTGTAAACCCACTGCACAGTCAGACAGTCAATAAACATTACATAGCGCCTACTATATGCCAGGCACTGTGCTAAGCGCTTTACAAATATCTCAGCCGATCCTCACAGCAGCCCAGGAAGATGGGAGAGGGAGGAGAGGACGACAAGAAAACCAACTATGTGACAACAAGATATGTACTGAGGTTAAATCGGAGATGAGCAGGGGGAAGGCCCTAGAATTAATGAGGGTCTAGAAGGACTTCCTGCAGGGGTCGACGTCTATTTCTCAATTACCAGTTAAGGACTGAAACTTCAAAGACCCTCGGCCACCCCCCAATCCTGCTGGCTCCACCTGCTCGATCTTGTTTATTTTCCCCAAAGCCCTTTCCTCCCTCCTCAGTCCTTCCCTTCCTCCATCCCTCACCCCTCCCTCCCTCCCAACTCTTCCCCAGCCCGGCCCCGGGCCTCGCCACGCAGGCCGCCCTTCTCGCTCCGCCCGGCTGGCTCTCCCACCTGGCCGCCCTGGCCCCGGTTCCTCTTTCCGCCCCCTCCCCCCTCGCTATCCCCCTCCCTCCGCGCTTCCCCTCCCCCCACCCGGTGAGTCCCCACCTCCCCCCACCCCCACAGCCGCAGAGGGCAGGGCCAGGCCTCGAAGGGCCTGGCACGGGGGCCCAGGCTCCGCATTCCGAGCCCCGGACTGGCTGTGAGGCTCCGGCTGTGGGCCTAGGCCCTAGCGACCCGGACCGGGCCTGGAAAGGGCGGAGGGAGCCAGGGGGCGAGAGGGCCATGAAGACCCACACTCACCAGTGGAGACCAAGGCGGGCGGGCAGAGGCAATCTCCGAGCAGGGGCTGGGGCTGGGGCTGAGGCGTCGCCTGTCTCTGCTCCTCCTGCCGCTGCCGCCGCCACCACCGCTCCCTGCTGCCGTCGTTGCGTCCAGGGGCTGCCTCCCCTCACTCAGCCGGGCCACCAGCCTCTGCACCAATGCGCATGCGCAGAGCGGGACAGCCCGCGGTGGCCGCCGGGACTTGTAGTTTCCGGCCTGCCTTTTTCTCCGGGTTTCCTGCCTAGTAGTACTTGGATCACAGCTCTACGACCTTGGGCGGTTCACTTTCTCACTCTGTGCCTCAGTTACTCCATCTGTAAAACAGAATTTTCTTTTTGGTTCGAACTTCTATTTTCATTGATATTGGGATCTTCTGGTGAAGAAATTTTCTCTCCCAATGCAGATGGTAAAACGGTAAGTCAAAAATCATCCCTGTGGATTGTGTTCAGCGTTGGGCTGTATCTCATAGTGTCAGACTTACCTGGCGTATTCTGATATTTAAGTGATTTGCCCAGCATCAGACAGCAAATAGGTGTCAGAGGCTGAACTTGAACCCAGGCCTTCCTGACTGACTGATGGCCATCTCTCTTCACCACTCCCCCCTGCCTCTTCAGTGTAATAATCCTTCCAAATGTCCTGTGTAACACCTCCGCCCACAAAATCCTTGAATCCTAGCTCTGTGACCTTGAGCAGGTCATGGGATCATAAGTTTAGATTTGGAAGATAAATCTTATAAATCATCCAGGTCAGCACCCACGTTTTACAGAAAAGGAAACCAAGGCCCAGAGAAGAGAAGGAACTTCTTTTAGTTAACTCCAATAGAAAGAAAAGGAGGAATTTGAACCAAGAGGCTCTGATCCTATATCAGACATCAACACAGATTTGATGAAAAGTCAGTGTTTTGTTTGTAACAGGTTTCCCCACCTTGCTTTCTCACTGAAAGTCAAAGTTTTGTTTGTACTAGGGGTTTTTCCTTCTTGCTTTCTCCTCCCAGAGGAGGAAGAGGGGGGAGGGGGAAGAATGCATATCTTTATGAAAATAAAATAAATTTTTAAATAAAAAAGAAAGTTAATGTTTAAGTGATCTCATATCACACTACTTCCATTTATTTACTGTAGGTTCCTGCCCTTTCTCATCTCAGCAGGTTTTCTCCCCCATCTACCTATAATTGAAATAAATACAGCAAGGGATATTGTGAGGCTCAAATGAGATAATAGATGAAAACACTTTGCAAACCTTAAAGCACTATATAAAAGCCAGTCACTATTATTATTTGCCAACATTCACCAGGCATCCAGTTTGTTGATGACTTCATTCCCTTGCAAGAAAACAGATAGATAAACAGATAGACAATATATACATATACACACTTCTAAACTTAATCTGGATTATTAACACTTTATAAAGTCTAGACAATCAATAAATCAATCCTTGATTTGTATTGACAAATTTCTGAGGTATAAATTACACTTAAGAAATTTTAGTAATTGGTTCATGGAAGCCAGTTAGAGCTTGCTCCAGCTAAACTCTGGATATAACCACCATAACCTTATCTACTTTTCATCCCTTGGAGCACTTCCCTTCTTAAAAACCCAGATCAGGTCCTACCTTTTGCTTGAAATCTTCTCAGAAACTCTTGAGTCTCAGAGTTGGAAGAGCCCTCATGGGTTATGAGTTCCAATCCATACCTGAATAAGAATCCTTTTTCATAACAACCCCAAGAAGTAGTGATTCAGCATCCATGTACATCTCCACCCTACGCCAAATGGATTGTACAAGGAAAGAAGGAAGCAGAACTGCATTTTTTTTTTTATTCGTCTCAGGATCATAGAGGCTTTGGGGAATACTATTTCTGACCCACAGGATAGTGGAGCTGCTACAATTCATTCCTCCTAAGCTTGCAATCCCTTAAAAATCCCACATCTTCATATGAATACATATGTGAATGTGTCTATATACGTTTACAGTTATACATGGATAGAGGGCATAGGGTGAATTTGTTGGCAAGGGATGATACTTAAGGGGTGAAATTATGAGGTGAGAGAGGAAAGTGGCAAGAAGAGATGGGGAGAGACAGGGTAGGGTGAACGATCTCATGTAGAAGAAACAAGGGGAAGTGGCTGCAGGGGAGGGGAAGAATAGGAAGGCAAAAAGGCAAAACCACATTCTCATTGAATTTGGTTCAGGGAGAGAATCACATACGTATTAAATGGGATATCTCAACCTGCAGCAGAATAAGGGGAAGGGGGATGAGAGCGGGGATGATGGATGGGAGGGCATTCTTGGGGGGAGGGGAGGTTGGAAGTACCCACTATAGAAGAGGGACAGGATCATGTAGGGAATGGACCAGGTCGGGGGTGGGATGAGTGGGAGGGAATTATAAGCAGCCTTTTACAATATATCTACTATGGTAATGTCTTGCATAGCTAGACATGTACAACATATACTGAATTACTTATCTTCCCAGAGGGAATGGGTGACAAGGGAGGAAGGGAATTGGATCTGAAATTTGAGGTCTTAAAATTAAATGTTTCAAATATATATAAATACTATTATTAATACTCTTTTGCATGTAATTGGGAGATAAGATGTGCAGGCATTGGGGCACACAGATTCACCTTGCTCTAATGGGAAAGTCGAAGGGGGTATGGGAGAAGATATGGGAGAGAACAGATTGGAGGAAGGGATATCTTGTGAGACTGCTATTCTGGGATGGTGGGTAAGGGAAAAATGGGGGAAAAAATTGTAACTCAAAATCTGGCAGAAACGAAAGATGTAAACCAGAAGTTAATAAAGCATTTGTTTAAAAAAAAATCCCACATCTTTTTCACAAGACCTTTTATCTAGTCATGTCTAAACTAAGCCCTATTCATGAGGCAGATTTTTTGGAGCCAAGTATATGGCTTCTATATAAAATTTAAGATTTTTACACTTAGTACTTCATGCTATAATCTGTCAAGATCTCTTTGAATCCCAGCATGGTAGCTAGATTGTTCAGTTTAGCCCACCCAAATCTGCAAATTTGACAAGCATGACAACTATACCTTCAACCAAGATCTCTGATAAAAATAAATAAATAAACACCAAAGGACTAAAAACAGGTTGCTGGTCATTGTTACTAAATATTTACCTCCTGCATTGATACTGACTCACAAATGACTATTCTGAGGGAACCAATCATTCAACAAGCTCTGAATCCACCTAACCATCCTATGATCTGGCTCATGTCTTTCCACTTTATCCAGGGAAGGGAAGGGGAATAAGCATTTGTATAGCACCCACCACATGCCAAGTCCTGTGCTAAGCATTTTTTTTTTTTACAAATAATAGATCATTTGATTCTAACAACAACCCTAAGTGGTGTTATTCTTCCCGTTTTACAGTTGAGAAAACTAAGGGAAACAGAGATTAAGTGACTTGTTCAGGGTCACAGACCTTGTGAGTGTCTTCCTAACCACGTTCAGCACTCTATCCAATTATGCCACCAGATGAAGAGAGCATGAAATATTTTGTCAAATATACCTCTAACCCTGTTAAAAAAAGGAAATGAGGGTAATCTGACATGACTCATTCCTGTGGAAGCCTTGCTGACCCTTAGTTATGTCTGTTTTCCTTTATTATGTTCCCAATTCATCCCTTTGATGATGTATTATGGAATTTTATGGGAATTAAAATTTGTTGACCGTACTAATCTCCCTTTTTTGGAAGTCTGGACAAAATTTACCCTTCTCCAATCTTGTGACTTCTTTCCAATTCTCCAGGATCTTTCAAAGCTCACTACTGGCCCCTCAGCAATTCTAGGACCTGATGAATTCAATTCATTGAATGTAATTAAGTATCCTCTTATCATCTCCTCATTCTCCTAGGATTTTAATTCTCTGTCAAACATTTTTACTCCATCCTTTCTAGTCCAAAAATAATCTCCTTAGCAGTGAAAATTGGAGCAAAATTAGAATCGAGTACCTCTACCGTTTCTCTTCACTATTATTATCATCCCCTCTAATCTGAACACAGGCCATATCCCTTCTTTGATCTTTTTGTCCCCCACACTCAGAGCACCTATGATTTCATCCTGATGTGAGAAGTCTCCTACATAGATCTCAACCCACTTAGGACTTAGTAAATGAGTTCTAGGCATTTTCTTGAAGCAAATAAATAAGGGACTTGTTCTGGGCCTGGGAATTAGTTATTTCTCTTGCAGAAGAGAGTTTAAGAGAGTTCCTAACATTTTTAAAAATAAAAACAAACTATTTTTGTTGTCCTAACATTCATGAACAGCTGCTAAATTTCATGTTGAACGTTAGTGCTCCTAGCAATGTTTCCCCAGGATCTTACTAATATTTTATAATCACTCCCCACTCCTGACCTCTACTTCTAGCTTCCAAGTGTCTTTCAAAAATCTCAGTTGGTAGATCCATTCCTCATAGGTCATAGGCCATAACAAGTTCCTTTTTTTTCCACAGTCAGAATTTTTTTTGTTTAGTTCTTATTATTTACTTGTTCGTGAATTTATACTATCACTCCATTAGAATATAAGCTCCTAGGGGCGGCTAGGTGGCGCAGTGAATAGAGCGCCGGCCCTGGAATCAGAAGGACCTGAGTTCAGAGCCGGCCTCAGACACTTAATCCACACAAACAAAAACCTAGCCGTGTAACCTTGGGCAAATTACTTAACCCCAATTGCTTTAAAAAAAAAAAAAAAGAATATAAGCTCCTTCAGGACAGGAACCAGGAACTTTGTTTCTGTTTTTGTGTCCCTAGCACTTAGCACAGTATCTCCCATGTGCTATATGCTTAATAAATGCTTGATGAATTGTGTCTTCAAAATTTCTTTCTTGGGCACTTCCCATTTTTCTTTGGTTGACTCTCCACATAGAATTTAGGCCATGGAATCCTATACAATCTTTCTTTAGTCTCTTCAAAATCTTCTCTGCCAAAATTTATCTATACCCATCAGTCCTCTCCTCTTTCAAAAAAATCCACAATGAAGATGTACAATCTGCACTTGAAAAACTTCTTTCTTGTTGGTCTCCATAAAGTTCAACATAGTTATTCTTCTTTCTTTGTTCCTCTTTTTTTTTTTTTTGCTTTTTGTAGGGGGAAAGGCAGGGTAATTGGGGTTAAGTGACTTGCCCAAGGTCACACAGCTAGTGTTAAGTGTCTGAGGTTGGATTTGAACTCAGGTCTTCCTGACTCCAGGGCCGGTGTTCTATTCACTGTGCCACCTAGCTGCTCCCTTTGTCCCTCTTTTGAAGAATAAATTCTTATTAAGGCAAATTAAGAGTAAACCAGCTATTCTGCTCTTAGCACATATCTAAATAGTTGAAATCACCCCGTCGCTACCCTATCATTCTTTCATGTCAGATTTCTGAGCTATTTCTATTGACTTCTTCTGTTCAGGTGGTCTAGAATATATTTCTGTGACATGACTTCTTTTTCTCCTTCCTTTGATCCCCAACCAAATATATTACACTAAGTTACCCTCTTGAGGTTCCTGAAATTCCTTCCATGTATATGTAGCAATGTTTGGTTTTGGGGGGTGTTGTCTTTTTTTTTTTTTCAACCCAGACATAGCAATCCCATTTTGAAAATTGAGCGTTAAAGATGAGATGTTACAAAGGTGATGTGGAGGACAAATATGCCAAGCCCCACCTTCAACCTGGTATTTGACATTAATTCTTTCATATCAGATTCACAGGCAATCAATACTTTCTGATATTTCTTTTAAAATCACACTATAATAACAATAAGAAGGGTTACTGGACCCAGGGAACACTGCACCTTCCTTGACTCCACTAAGGGGCTCCTCTATTCTGGACCCATGTGCTCACACCAAATTCAAACCTAAGGGAACCTGGCCTTTAATGAGAAGGGTTAGACTTTTTTTTAACCCTTAGCATTTAATAAAAGCTTAAAGGGGGAAAAATAATAGCTTAAAGGACCATACTGCACATACTAGAGGTAGTAGAAAGAAAATTTTTATTTCAAAGTAAAATTATAATATCTGCTTGTAATTATTTGTATTTAAGGTGCATTTACACAGATAAATTATGGTAATAATTGTTTTAAAATGCTTGCATCTGTTGATCTGTATAATATTAAGATATTATAGTAAATCATAGTAAAATATTTAAAATTATTTTTAAATTATAAAAAATTATTGTGACAGTTGATGTTCCTGGTTCTTCTAGCATTAAAAGCCTTGGAACTTCCCCAAAGGATAAATAAAAAATTACTTAGTGTGAAATATAGATCAGGAATAGAATTGTTATTTATTATTATACAGCAGCATTTCTCAAACTTTTTGGTGTCAGGAATCTTTTCTTAAAAGTTATTAAAGACCTTTCAAAGAACTTTTGTTTATGTAGGTTACATCTATTGATATTTACCATATTAGAAATTAGAACTGATAAGAAGGGAAGGGAAAAAGCATTATACTATGTGTCAAGGCACTATGCTAAGAGTGCTTTACAGATATCAACTCATTTGATCCTCACAAAAAATATGCTAAGAAGGAACTGTTATCATCTTCATTTTATAATTGAGGAAACTGAGGCAAATAGAGGTTAAGTGACTTGCCATAGGTCACCTAGCTATCCAGTGTCAGAGACCAGATTTGAACTTAAATCTTCTTCACTCTAGGTACAGCAGCACTCAAACCACCTTACCCTTTAGATGATGATATATTTTTAAAACATTTATAAATTCATTTAAAATAATAATAGATTCATTAGATGCTAACATAAATAATAATTCTACAAAAAATTATATTTTTATGAGTGTCATTTTACTTGTTTTTTCAAATCTCTTTTATGTCTGACTTAATAGAAGACAGCTGGGTTCTCATATCTGCTTCTATATTTAATCTATTGCAATATGTTGATTTGATTAAAGTATATGAAGAAAATTCAACCTCAAGTAGATGAGTAGTTGGAAGAGGAAGGGATATTTCAATAGGCAAATAACATTTTTATTTTGTAAGGAAATTTTTTTTGCCTTTTTTTTTTTTGGAGGGCAATTGGGGTTAAGTAACTTGCCCAAGGTCACATGGCTAGGTTTTTGTCTGTGTGTGCATTAAGTGTTTGAGGTTGGATCCGAACTCAGGTCCTTCTGAATCCGGGGCCGACACTCTACTCACTGCGCCACCTAGACGCCCCTAGGAAATTATTTTTAACCTCGAGGAACTCAGTGAAAAGGTCTTGGGGAAGCCCAGGGGTCAACAGACTACTCTTTAAGAACTGCTACTGTACACAAAAATGTCTAATATATACAAGACTTCCCCAACTAGTCAATGGCAGCAAAAGTTAAACAAGCAGCTGTGACATAACTACTGTTCTCTCCCAAGAGATAAATATATCAAATATCAAGACATGATATTGTTTGCCAGACTGATGAACAGGCATTTTACATTTTGCCTTGGCTCTGCACCATCCAATTTCCCAGTCTTCTGGCAAGAAAAGTCAAGAGTCCAGCCCCTCCCCTTTGTCAGTGGGTATCTCCTCCAAAGCATAATAATAGCTATAATAGCTACTATTTACATGGCTTTAAAGTTTGCAAAACACTTTATAAATATTATCTTATTTGATCCCCAAAACAACCCAGGGGATGGGGTACTAATGATGGACCCCTGAAAGGCCCTGGACTTTCCCATGTGACCCAGGTCCCTGGCATTGCCTGAGACACCCTGCCGTTCCCAGTTAATTCTTTCACCTGTCCTTTCATAGTGGCCTTCATTGTCTGCACCTGGCCCCAACCCCATCACCACTCCTTGATTCCATCTAGACCCCTTCTCTGTTACCTCCCAGTCACCAAACTATTGTCTACTCCTAGATCACATTCAGATCTTCCCACAGTCTTCTATATACAAGGTCCATCTTGCCTTCACTAAAGTGCTCAGATTCCTTAAGAGTCTGGCCTGCTTGTCAATACAAGTGTCATAATAGTGAGAATTCTTAAAATCCACCTCAACTGGGGGCAGCTAGGTGGCTCAGTGACTAGCACTGGCCCTGGAGTCAGGAGGACCTGAGTTCAAATTTGGCCTCAAACACTTAACATTTATTAGCCATGTGACCTTGGGTGAGTCACTTAACCCCAATTGCCCTGCCCTCCCCCCTCCAAAAAGCAAAAATAAAAATAAATCCACCTCAACTGGTGTTTTAATAAACTTTGTCTCTGACTGAAAGCTTGGGTCAAATTCATTCAAACCCTTGTTGACCGTTGTATTTCAGGATTCCCAACACCCCTAGACCTCAACATTATTGCATTTTGCAGGTGAAGAAACTGAAACAGATTTTTTTTTTTTTTTTTGCTTTTTGGAGGGCAATTGGGATTAAGTAACTTGCCCAAAGTCACACGGCTAGGTTTTTGTTTGTGTGTGCGTTAAGTGTCTGAGGCCGGATCCGAACTCAGGTCCTTCTGACTCCAGGGCCAGTGCTCTACTCACTGTGCCACCTAGCCGCCCCAAAACTGAAACAGATTTTTTTTTTTTTTTTTGCTTTTTGGAGGGCAATTGGGATTAAGTAACTTGCCCAAAGTCACACGGCTAGGTTTTTGTTTGTGTGTGCGTTAAGTGTCTGAGGCCGGATCCGAACTCAGGTCCTTCTGACTCCAGGGCTGGCACTCTACTCACTGCGCCACCTAGCCGCCCCAAAACTGAAACAGATTTGACCAGAATCACAGTTAATCTGTCAGACACTGGGTTTGAATACAAATATTCCTGACTTCAAGTCCAGAACTCTCTCCTCTGTACTACCAATTGCCTATTTTATTTATAGTATTTCCCTATTTCCAGTCAGTTCTAACCAAGAGACCCAGGATCTCTGAACTTACAGAACTCATAAGGATGCCTACAAAGACTGACATAAATATAGATGTATACTTATATATAGATATATGAATGCATGCATATTTATATATAGATATATAGATATTGATATCTTCTTCAGTAACCTGTATTACTGCTGTTAAATAACTTATGCTGAGAAAAGGAAACACAAAGCAGAAAAGGCAACCTGGGAACCCAAGCTGTCCAAGGTGAACCAAGGCAAGACTTGCATAATCAAATAGGTGCCACATGGAAGTATTCCCTGTGCTGCTAGTCGAAGTTCAATCCCACAATCTACTGATCACAAGAAGGCCAAGAGAAGTCTAAAGAAAAGCTGGAGCCCAAAGTTCTCTTTCTCCTTTTAAAACTGAGGGACAGTCTCTCAATCTCTGTGACAGGTCTGGTGGACCAAAAAAGGGACTGATTTTTGGTTATGGGGGGGTGTTGGGGGACTTTTTTTTTTTGGTTGATTGGTTGTTTTGGGGTTTTTTTCCATTTTAAATTGAAGAGCTCTTCAGCATTTAGCATTTACTTTTCTAGTCGTGGCCAGGACTTCTGTGAGAAGTGTCCCAGTCAGGACACTTATTACTAGACGTGACCAAAACCCAAAGCCTATCTCCAGGAATGCTCCATGGGATGGCCACCATTACATTATTAACACAAAAACTATACCATTACTTAATTAGCCCCCCATTCTAGTTTATTAAATATTCTTTTTGCATAAGCTTTCTCTCCTCTCTCAATTTCAAACCCTATTATCTTAAGCTTAGACAAGTATCAGTGTTACTGTACATTTATTAATAGTAAGAAATAATATGAAGACATTAATATTTCAACAATGTACTTATTGGCTTTGAGAAAGGTAGCAACCAGAGTCACTTCTACTTAGGATGTCAGCTGCTAACTTTGGGTTTTTTTTTCTCAAGGCAATTGGGGATTAAGTGACTTGCACAGTATCATTCAGACTAGTAAATATCAAGTATTTGAATTCAGGTGCTCCTGACTCCAGGGCCAGTGCACTGTGCTAGTAGCTGCCCTGACTGCTAACTTTTAAAAAACACAAGAATACAATCAAACAATCTATTTTTCTCAGGATGGCAATTTAAAGAATTCAGCTATATTTAGAGGTAACAATGACACACAGTGATGACAGATAGGAGGAGGCAGGTACTGGACCTGGGATTTCATTGGTATAGAGAACTCCCAGATGAGAAAATACTCTCCACTAATATAGGTTGGCACTTTTTCTCATAGTCTTATAGGTTGGCACTAGCTCTTAGTCTTAGAGAATTGTCTAGAGCAGAAGTATCAAGCATCTGTTAGCATATATATGTGGCCTGTGACACTCCTGAGTGTGGTGAAAACCAGATGAAAATATAATTGGGAAATATTTAACAAAATAAATAAAAAACAATGAAACAAAGATAATGTTAATATATGGTTTTCTAAGTCAATACAGTGCTCACAGTTAGCTTTATGTACAGTTTAGTGGCTCTTCATTTCTCTCTGAATTTGGTATCACCAGCCTAGATCATTGAAATGCTTAGAGTGACATCGTTCACTAAGTGTTAGAGATAGGACTTGAATTTAGGTCTTCCTGAATTAATGCCTTTCATAAAATCATAGAGTTGGAAGGGAATTGATTTAATTTCCCATCCAATAGAGGAATCTCCTCTTTAACATCCAGGGATGTGCTGACACCAGCTTGAAACAGCTCTCCAGTGACAATTTAAAAGATTTTTCATTGTAAACATTTACACCTCAGAAATTGGCAAACCCCTACAAATCAGGGGTGATTTATTATTTTGTTGATTGTGTAGATTAAAGAGGAGGATGGAGAGAATGTTAATAGTGCAGCTTAAACTTAAAAGTGTATCACATATACATTTGTAGGGGGAGGGGGCATGCCAGTTGTTAAACATTCGTCAGTACAGCCCTAATAACTTTCCTAAGGTGGCCTCTGTTTTAGTGTTTCTGGTCGCAAGGAGCTCACTCCTTTGCAAGGCAAACCATTCTATTTTTGGATAGCTCTAATTGTGTGAAAATGTTCCTTTATGTTAAACCAGAATTTTTCTCATTGTAACTTCCATTCAGTGGTTCTAGTTCTGCTCTTTGTTGCTACTAAGAATATATGCATTCTTTCTTTCATATGAAATATTTTAAATAAATATTCAAAGATAATTAAACATAGTGTTCCTATGTAATCTATTTTATAGATTAAAATTACCTTGTTTCTTCAGTCCATCCTCTTTTAACATAATGTACAGAATCTTCACCATGTAAGTCATCCTCCCATTTTAACTTTTCAAAGTAATTTCAGTTATGATTTTTAATTTTCATAATTCTATGAGATGGATAACAAATTAATTGCTATTACTAATATTTTCATTTGATGAAAAAGGAAACAAAAGTCAAACAAAGCTAAGTGATCTTCCAGGGTAAGTATCAGAGTTAGGACTCAAATTGTTGAGAGCATTGTTTCAGAACTAAATGATACCTTAGAGGTCATCCCAATCCTACCCTCATTCTAGGGGACTTTAACATACATGTTAATATTCTTTCAAATACCCTAGATTTCCAGTTCCTCTCTCTACCCAGTTCCCATCTCTCTACCCTCTTCCATTCCATTTCAGCTACACATAGAGATGATCTTATCCCTGATTTTGCCATCACCCACAAATGTTCTCCTTCCATATTCAAGAACGTTGTATTTCCCTTGTATGATCATAATCGTTTATCTTTCCATTTCTCACGATGCCTCACTTCTCTTTAAGTTCTACTAAACCTTTGTTCTCACAATTGAAGGTTACCCATAAAGAGGGTTAGGGTTGCTCTGGAGACCCCAAAATACCCACACGCTGGGTCCTGCCAAATGAATTCGACTCATGCTTTCTCAGCCAAAGAAAAGTAAAGTTTATTAAAAGTTTTCTTGTATTGGACACAGAGTAAATTTGTGCTAGGTCATGCTATGGCACTCTCACATACATGGAGGGAAGATGGAATCTTTTTATACAGAAAGGTTGTGGGAGGAATCTAAGGGTGGTCTAGAGGAGGAGTTTGGGGAGGGTCTTCAGGAGAAATCAGATGAGGTCAATGAGTGATTAAGGGTGGGAAATTGCTGAAGGCTCCCTGGAGACTACAGACTTTGGTGGACTAGGCCAGTTCAAGGGTGGATTAATATTTTGATAGGCTCAATGGTGGGAAGTAGATGGACAATGGAGGGCTAGGCTAGTAACAGAGGCCTGGGCCCAGCTACAAAGTAGTGCTTATTGCCTCATGCAAATATGTTGTCAAAAGGGACAATTTAATCAGAGTTCAAGGGGGAGATTTCCCAGAGTTTGTACCTCAAGGACTCAAGGAGAGCTTCAGGGGGCTCCCAGAGCCCATACCTCATCAGTGGCAGTGGCAGAGGAAAGAAGTGGGCATCTATGAGAGATGTTGCAAAGGTGAAATCAACAATCGTTGGCAACAGATTTTATATGGGAAATGAGCACAAAGTGGGGAATCTAGGATGACTCCTAGGTTTTAAGCCTGAAGAATGGAGTAGATGGTATTGCTCTCTACAGTAATAGGGAAGGGGAGGATGGTGGGGCAAGGGATAGTAGGGCTCAGGAGGAAAGGTAACAAGTTCCATTTTGGACATATTGAATTGAAGATGTTAATGGACTATAACATACTCATGACTCCTCAATCCTTAACACACCTTCACATCCCTGCCGACCATCATCCTGTCCTTCTTTTCATCTTTTTGTCTAAAATCCTTGAACAAGCTATATACAATTGTTTCCTAACTCGGGTTTTTGGTTTGGTTTTTTGTTGTTGTTGTTGTTTTGTTTTGTTTTTTGAGTAGGGAAGACCCAATTTCAAAGCAGTTGGGGTTAAGGGACTTGCCCAAGGTCACACAGCTAGTAAGTGTCAAGTGTCTGAGGTCTCATTTGAACTCAGGTCCGCCTGACTCCAGGCTGGTGCTCTATTCACTGTGCCTCTCTCCTCTCTCTCAGGCCTATTGCTCAACTGAAACAGCGCCACCTGGCTGCCCCATATTTATCTAGTAGTGTTTCTCTGTGTGGTCTTCACCATTAGAATGGTAATGGTTAAGGGTAAGCACTGTTCTTGCTTTTTCTGCTTCCTTAATATTCAGTGGAAGAGCCAAAATTCCAGGGCATCTTATCAACATTGTCCTTGCCATCATTATCAGCATCACCATATTCCACATAATAAAATCATGTACAAATAACGAGGAAGCACCTTATTAGAGAAGAGACACTAGATGAGGAATCAGAAGACCTGGATTCGAATTCTCGTTTTTTTTCCACTTCCTGTGTGACTTCCAACACATAAGTTTACACTTCTGACACTATTTTCTTATTTATCAGATAAGTAGATTGTACAGAATTATCTCTATGTTTAACCTTCAGCTCTAAAGCATATGCTCCTCTATATTAGTTCTATAAAACTAATTTTGGGAATGGAGAAAAAAGGATCCAGATTAGCGATTTTATTGGTATAGGGACCTCCTGGTATGGAAACTCACCTCACTGATACAGATTGCTAACACATACTTTATAGTCTTAGAAAATTATTCAGGCTTAGATTTGAATGGAAATTTACCTTTTTGTATGGAGTTGGGGGAGGCAGTCAGGGTTAAGTGACTTGCTCAGGGTCACAAAGCTAGTAAGTGAATGGTGCTAAATTTTAACTCAGGGCCTGTACTCTATCCACTTCACAATTAAATGCCTCGAAGTTTCCCTGACAGAAAGTCCAGTTCTTTATCAAGTGCACTATGCTGCGTCTCCTGGTTTCCCATCTTTTTATACCTTCCTTTCCTCTAGTTACTTTTCAGTCTCCTTGCTGTTCCTTGAACAAGACTGTCTCTTGGCTCTAGGCATTTTCTCTGGCTGTCCTCACACTTGGAATTCTTTATCTCCTCCTCCTAGCTTCTATTTCCCACTTCCTCTTAATGCTAATAATGCCTTCCCCCTGAGATTTCCTCCAATTTAGCCCTCTCCATATTAATTATGTTTCTTAATTTTATGCTATTAAATAGTTAAATTAAAAGACTGCTTGCTGAGGTCAAGTTTCAATAAAAGTATAGCCTTGTTATTAGAAATACATGTTCAGTTTCTAAATGTTTTTGATATTTATTCTGTCCTTGACTCTCCCCTATTGGTTAGCTCAGAAAATTAATTTAATGTGGGAATTTACTGAATGAAAAAGGTAGGTCTAAAGTTATTAAATTAATCTGAGATCTAAAGAAATTCTAAATATTGAAAAAAATGAAAAGAGGAAGAAATTTCCACATAGCAAAAACAAAAAAAATGTGACTAGAGAGTCTAGGGTTCTTTTATTGCACTACTGTTTCATACCTGCTTCTCACCTGACCTCAGTCTTGGAATTCCTAGCTCCTTCAAGGCTTAGATCAAAAGTCACCTTTCTCATAAAAACTTGCTCTGATCTCCTCGATGTTCTCCCCACAAGCCTGCTAGTGTTCTCCTTCACCAAATACATATTTTATACACTTTCTATTTACTTCTCTGTGTTCCTGTTCTATACACCCAGTAGAAGTTTAGCTCCTTGAAGGGAAGAATTACTTCACCTTTACTGTATACAATGTTTTCTTGGTTCTGCTCATTTCGTTCTTTATTATTATATGCAAATCTTTCCATGTTTTTTCTAAAATCAACCTCCTCATCATTTCTTACAGTAAAGTAGAATTCCATCACAATCCTATACCACACCTTATTCAGCAGTTCCCCAATTGAGGGGCATCCCTTCATTTTCCAGCTCTTTGCTGCTGACTTATATTCTAAGTCCTCATCCTTCCTAGACCTTTCCACAACTTTTGGCACTGTTGACCCTCTGCTCCCACAAGTCCTCTGATTCCTTGGCTTCTGAGACCCTCTTTTCTCTTGCTTCTCCTTCTATTTGTCTGATTGTTCCATCTCAGTTTCCTTTTCTCACTCTCCATTCACTTCTTTTTCCCTAAGGCATAAGCATCCCTCTGGGCCCTTTTTCTCTTTTCATTTCATCATTGTTGGAGAAGCTGGAAAAGATTTCTTGTGCACCAACACATGCAGAAAACCCCATCTGAAATTCATACAGTATGGATGGTGAGCTTGCAGTAAGAGTTTGTAGGACTTCAGGTTGAGTGACTGATATGGGTAACGTGAAATCTCTGAGAGGACCCCAGGTATCCTCAGGTGCCAAAGTCACTTGGAGATTAGCAGGGGATCAACACCTGCATCTGCTAGAGTCAGAATCAGGTCACCACTCATATCATACAGTGAAAGAATAGATTTTCCCCTATGACTGTGATATTGGGAATAAGAATGAATGACAGCTGTCCTCTGTCAATGGTCTGTGGGAGCTTTCATTACCTTAAGAAGAGTGAAAAGGGGGCAGGCACAGAGAATAAAGTGCCGGCCCTGGAGTCAGAAAGGCCTGAATTAAAATCCGGCCTCAGACACTTGACACACTTACTAGCTGTGTGACCTTGGGCAAGTCACTTAACCCCAATTGCCTTCCCTTCCTTCCTCCAAAAAAAAAAGGGTGAAGTAGCTGAATGAATTTTGTGTACAGATCTATCTAGCAGCATCAGAGAACTAGTCACATTGGAATCTCAGCATTTTCCTTTATTTTCTTTCTATTTCATGTTATGAATGTTTTATCATTTCTAACTATAATTTAAATATGTTTCCTTCTAGGTCATGTGGAGGAAGAGATAAGAATCTAAACGGCAAGTGAAACAAGAATTATACCATTCTTTAGACTTATATACCTAGCACCTAGCATAGCATCTGGTATATAGGGGGTGTCTAACAAATACTTGTTGATTGATTAACAATTAATATATATTTGGAAATTTTCTCATGGTGTAGTCTAGATGGTCAAATAACAATCCCAAAAAGAGATGAATTTATAAACTATAATTTACAAGTTATTGAGCCTAGAGGAACTGAGGTTAAAGTAGGAGAAAAGATGCTTAGGATCACTTCCTAAACTAACTGTATCCATAAAATCCACCCCTACCCAGAGAAAGGGGCAGCTATGTGTGTCACAGTGAATAGAATGTTAGACCTGGAGTCAGGAATACCTGAGTTCAAATCTGACCTGACACTTACTAGCTGTGTGACCTTGGATAAGTCACTTACCTTTGTTTGCCTCAGTTCCCTCGTCTGTAAAATGAGCTGGAGAAGGAAATGGCAAATAACTCTAGTATCTTTGCCAAGAAAACCCCAAATGGGGTCAGGAAGAGTTGAACACAACTGAAAAATTACTGAACAACAACTCTCCATTCAAATGAAAGAGAAGGCTTGAATTAGCAGCAGGGTGGTAAGATTAGAAGAATTTTATCCCAGAGGGGCATTGTGTTCCCTAGAGTCCAATTTCTGCCCTAACTGGTGTTCCTTCTGCTAGTCACTACTCTCTACAATTCAGCTTTAGCACAGCTGCCAAAATAATCTTAAATCCTACAAGTTGGATTATTTCACTCCTCTGCTCAAAAATATTCAGTGGTTATTTATTATTAGCTCCAGGACTATGAAATCCTGGCAAAAGCCTGGCATTCAAGACTTTTTACACCCTTCTGGTTTTATTTTATATTACTCTCCTTTATACAAGATACCTTTCAGAAGAACTGGGATATTCACTATTCCTTCATCTTGGCACCCCACCTCCCACCCTCATGAATTCTTTGAAGTTGGATCCCATGAATGAACTCTCTTCCCATTATAAGACTTTGAAAGTCCTTATCTTCAAGGTTCAGCTCATCTTCTATAGAACCGTTTCTAAAACACCCTTCTACACCCTCTTCAAATATTCCTAAGGCACCATTTGATCTCACATCTGTTCCAACACTTCATCTTTTAGTCTGCCAGTCAGTTAACAGGCATGTATTAAGCACCTACTATGTACCAGACATTGTGCTAAGTGTTGAGGATAAAAAGAAAAGCAAAAACAAACAACAAAACCTCAGAATAAACAAAAAATGCCTACTCTTAAGGAGCCCCTAGTCTAATGAGGGAGACAGTATGCAAATAACTATGTACAAACATTATATACATATATATACATGTACATATATATGTATATGTATATATATGAGATAAACTGGAGATAATCAACAGAGGGAAGGCACTGAGGAGATCAGGAAAGGCTTCTTGTAGAAGGTAGGGTGTTGCTGGGACTTGAAAGAAGCAAAGGAAGCCAGGGAAGGGACATGAGGAGGAAGAGAATTCCAGGCATAGAATTCCAGCCAGTGAAAATTCCCAGAGATGAGAGGAGTGTCCTATGTATGTATCATGTTCCTCCATAAAAATATATATGTTCCTTGAGGGAGAAAGTGTACTGTTTCATTTCAGTTTTTGTACGCCTCATACAGGCTTGGGGAACCTGTGATCTCGAGGCCACATGTGGCCCTCTAGGTCCTCAAGTGTGATTTTTTTACTGAGTCCAAGTTTTACAGAACAAATTCTTTTATTAAGGATTTATTTTTACTAATGTATTTTTATTAAGGATATTATACCATCAAGCATAAAGTAGGTGCTTAATAAATATTTGTTGAATTCAATTGATGATCAATAAATATTTGCCACATTACCTTAGACTTCACTTAGACATCAATTGAACCCAAGGGCAATTTTAAGTTTTTAAATTGTTTGTTTTCCTTTACTGTTTTTTATAAATTGAATTTCATAGAATGATTAAGATTCAAAATAGGACCAGACTTCAGGCAGATCCTCATTTTATAGATGAGGAAAGTAAAATCCGGGAAGGGAAGGAACATGCCCAAATTTCCTTCTAGTCCCAAAGTCTAACTTTAGAGCTAGGCAGGGCCACAGAGGTGATAATCCTACTTTCTTCTACATTGGTTAGTACCAACTGGAATATTGTGTACAGCTCTGAACACTCTAACTTGGGAGGAATGTTGACAAGTTAGAACATATCCTGAGTAAGATGACCAGGATATTAAGGACACTGCTACCTAAGCCAAAATAAGGATTAGTTGAAGAAACTGGAATATTTAGCCTGGAGATTATTTAGCAGGGATCTCTTCAAATATGCATTAGGTTGACATGTAAAAGAGGAATTACACTAGTTCTGCTTGGCCCTAGTGGGTAGAACAAAGGGTAGAAGGTCATAGAGAGGCAGATTTTAGTCTCCTCATAAAGGAAAGAGGTGGAATTTCATTAATGTTAATTCTTTTTCTCTATGAATACAATTCATAAGCCTTCCATGCCTATGGATTTGTGAGTTGCTACAACCAAAAAAATAAGCCATTTGGTATCTGACTTTCTGGTGATGAAACTTCTCAAATATAGTTATACTACATGTCTTTGGACGATAGTTTACTATTTGGCCTGCCCTCACAGCTTTTTTTAGTTTTACAGGGTCTGACACAGCTTGTGATCCAATGATAAATTTTTGAGACCTTAAGATCACCTTTTATGTTTCAATGAAGATTTGAAGGACAATCAGTGGAGGTCCTAACAATGAAAGCTGCTTCAAAGTGGAATTGGTGGTGGAGGCAAATCAGTAAGTTCACCATCACTGTAGGTATTCAATTGGAAATTGAAAGATAACTTGCTAGAGATGTTGTAGAAGGAACTATTATTTATGTAGAGATTGAGCTAGTTGGCCAGTGGGGTGGATTCCTTCCAACTCCGGAATTCAATTATTTTATAATTTCAAGGGATTTTTATTCTATATTCAATTTAACAAATGTCTATTAAGAATTATGTGCCAGGGGCAGCTAGGTGGCACAGTGAATAGAGTGCCGGCCCTGGAGTCAGAAGGACCTGAGTTCGGATCCAACCTCAGACACTTAACACACACAAAACAAAAACCTAGCTGTGTGACCTTGGGCAAGTTACTTAACCCCAATTGCCCTCCCCCAAAAAAAAAAAAAAGAATTATGTGCCACCTTTATTTTTTTCATGCTTTTTTTGTGTTTTCATCTTCTTTTATAACTTAACTAATATGGTAATACGTTTTGCATAATTGAACATTTACAACCTGTATCAAATTACTTACCATCTCAGGGAGTAAGGAACTGAGGGAAGGAGAAAAAAATTTGGAACTTAAAATTTTTTTAAAACGAATGTTAAAAATTGTCTTTAGATGTAATTGGGGAAAAAGAATTATGTGTCACATGTATAACTTATATCAAATTTTTTGCTATGTCAGTGGGGGGGAGGAAAGGGAAGAAGGAAGAGAATTTGGAACTCAAAATTTTAAAAAATGAATGTTACAAATTGTTTTTACACATAATTGGAAAAAATAATTTTTTAAAAAAGAATTACATACCAAATATTTAATGAAATAAAAATATATTTAAAAAATAAAAAAACAAAAGAATTATATGCTAGAACTTTTGCTTAGGTTTAGGAATAACAAAAATTTTAAAACCTGAGTCCTTACCCTCAAGCAGTTTATAATATAATGAGGGGGAGGATGAAAGGAAGTATGATATATACCTAAACAAATAGGATACAGAGTAGGATGTGATAAGGCCAAAGAAGACCCAGGTTGTGAGCTATGAAAATTTTGAGATGGAAAAAATCACTTAGTTCTAAATTCTTCCTTTAAAAGAAATTTCACACAGGCTTTATATGAAAGCACTAGGGCAACAGATGGATTTAATATAATACCTCCAATATTTCTAATCACCTAGAAGAAGGGAGGGAAAGAGAAGAGAACATGCATTTTATTAAGAGTCTACTATGCTAAGCACTTTACAAATAGCTCATTTGGTTTTCCCAACAGCCCTGTAAGATCAGTTCTATTATTATCCTTATTTTGTACTTGAGAAAACTGAGGCAGCCATGACTTGCCCACAGTCACACAGCTAGTGTCTGAAGCTTGATTTGAACTCAGGTTTTCCTTACTCCAGTGCCTTCTTTCTATCCATTGCACCATCTAGCTGCCTCAGAAGTATGTGTCATGGACAGAATTAGAGTCAGTGGAACTTGAATTCCAGCTCTGCCCATTACTATGGATATGATACTGGGAAAGTCAGTTCTTACAGAATTTAAGTTTTGGAAAGGACTATAGGGGTCATCTAGTTTCATTTATGCCTCAGCAGGAATTTTCTACAAGATCCCTGACAAGTTTTTATGTGGTTCATGTTAAAAAACAAAACAAAACAAACAAAACCCAAAGATAGGGAACTTATTCCTGGGGACAGATAGTCTATTCCACTTTTGGACAGCTCTCATGGTTAAGAAGTTTTTCTTTATCATGAGCTGACATCTGTCTTTGCAATTTCTCCCCTTGTTCCTACTGTCCTCTGCTGGGGTCAAGCACTTTAAGCCTTCTTCTACCTGAGAGCCCTTCACCATCTTCTCTTCCCTAGGCTAAATTCCCCCAGTCCCTTCAACTGATTGTCAGAAGACCTAGGTTCCAGTTTCCTCCCCATTCTGGTCTCCTTTGTATGGTGCATGCCAATATCCTATCTATATGGTGTCCAGAACTGAGAACCAGTGTCTTCATCTTTAATACAGAGCTAATCGTACTTCTACTATCTCTCTCAGGTAGTTGCCCCAGGAAAGCAATTAATAAATTTGCAAGCACTACTGAGATGGGAACTGTTGCTATTGTTGCTGTTGAGCAAGGTCTTTTATTTGGATACCTAATACCATCCTCTGAAAACAGGAAGGGTTCATTGAAGCAAAAATAGGGAATCTAGACCCTGAAGGTATTATACTAGAACCTTAGCTGACTACGTCAAAGCTATTTCCTTGGCAATATAGAGTCTCCTCCAGTCAATGTAAACCCTCTATTGTTTCAGCAGTCAGGTCCCACAGTCTCAACCCTCCAAACAAATGAACTCTATAAATGGCTCTGCTTCTCTTCAGCTGAGGGAAAGTTGGTGTTACAGTGAAGAGTGCTAGCCCTGGAATCAGCGAGAGCTAAGTTCAAATGTAGCCTCAAACACTTACTAGCAACACTTACTAGCTGTATAACCCTGGGTAACTCACTTAAACTCAGTTTTCCTCAACTGTAATATGGGGATAATAGTAACTATCTCACAGGGTTTCTGTGCAGATCGAATGAGAAATTTGTTTTTACAAACTGAAAGCTCTTAGCACAGTTCTGCAATGTAGCAGGAGCTTCTCAAATGGGTCCATTTTTAGCTAAACATTACTGTAGTTCATTTGAGTCCATAGCCATGTCTTTTTTCTCTCCTCACATGTCTAGAAGTTGTTTCTCTAGTTTAAGACAACTCTTCCCACTGTCTTTTGGAGTAGAACAACAGCAACAGTACTTAAATGTTGTTTCCACTTTCTCTGCTTACTCCATTTTCCTCTCCTGAAGCTGGGATGGGCTCTGCTTATGACCATGGGCAATTCTTCAAAGATCTTCAAAAGAGAGGAGAGAGGGATTGATATGGTCTATTCCAGAGGTTGGAGCCTAGAGCCCAGAGGACTCAGAGGGAGAGAGACTACTCTTTTATCTATCTATCTATCTATCTATCTATCTATCTATCTATCTATCTATCTCATTTGATTTCAGCAATACTATGAAGTAGATCTTAGGGCTTGGAACTAGAAGGGACCATAAAAAAATCATTTGGTCTAATTCCATCTCTTTCCTTTCCCTCCACCCCCTGCCATTTAAAAATTTTCGATCCAGATCTATGATTACATCTACTTAGTGAGCTCCTCATTAAGGAATCTTACTATCTACCAATGAAAACCAGCAACTGCTCCTGTAATTTATAGTCTTAGAAAGTTTCTAGGGAGTCTGGGAGGTTATGTGACTTACCCAGGGTCACTCAGTCATAGTGCCACAGGTAGGCTTTGAGCCTAGGTCATCATAACTTTGAGTCCGGTCTCAATTTCCTATTTCTCACTCCACCTACCTGTCACATTTAACAAATGAGAAAATGGGGATCACTTGAGAAGAAGTCACACAAGTGGCAGAGCTGAGTCAAATTTAGCAGTTCGATTCCAAATCCAGTATTTCTCACACCTCACTGTACCTCAGAAGGCAGAGGCAGGAGGCAATAAATGGAAGATACAGAGATGCAAATTTTGTTATCTTTAGGAGAAAAAAACCTTTTTGAACATCAGAGCTGGTAGGCAGGGCAGATATTAATTTAACAGATGAAGAAACAGAAGCTTGAAAAAGATAAGCTAATTGCCCAAGGACACAGACTATTAAGTAGAAGAACTGAGATTATGGCATTGGTCTTCTTACTATTAATCTGATACTGTCTATCATATCAATTTTCAATTAGTTAGGACTGATTATTAAATTTTTGACTATACTAGGGGTGGGAAACCTTTGACCTCAAGGCCACATGTGACCTCAGGGCTCAGGTTTCCCACCCCTGTACTAAGTGTCTTTTCCATTCTAATTTTATTTTACAGATTGTTAATCATATTTCTAGAGGCAAAGGAGGTAAGAACAGAGTGGAATGGGAAGTGAGAATAGCTAAGGACTCCTGTTTTAATCTTACTCTGCTAATTATTACATATATGACCTTGATTAAGTCATTTCCTTTTCTCTGGACCTCAGTTTCCTCATTTGTAAAATGAGGACTACATGAGCTCTAAAGTCCCATCCACCTTTCATATTCCTCATTTTATAGTCAGGAATTCTGTGTTCTATATATAACCTAAAACAAATTGCTTACTGTCACAGGGAGGTAAGGCAGAGAGAAAAGTTGGAACTCAAAGGTTTTTTTTAAATTGAATGGTAAAAGTTGTCTTCACATGTAACTGGGGAAAAATAAAATATTATTAAAGGTTAAAAATGTCTTTGTTCTAAGGTACTAATGTTAATATTCTATATTCTAAAGGCCCCTTCCTACTCTAACTTCCTATATTCTCTGTTCTATTATTCTATGTTCTGAAGTCTCTTCTGGCTCTAATGTTTTTGTCAGTCTGTGATTGCAGGTTTCTGTTTAGTCAGCTAAGATTGCCTACATATTTACTATTGGCTCTTCAAAATATTGCCTGAAAATTGCATTAGATATTACACATTATACATGTAATGAATCATGTTTTCAATATCTCCATCAAGATTAATCACCTAATAAGGGATTAGGTCAGTATCAGCCATTCTGAATTTTACTGAGAGGAAGTATGATTAGTTTGGATGAGTCACACTATAAGACAACACATTATTTCAGGGTGAGTCTAGGACTACCTGCTTTCTCTCTTCAATTTTACCCTTATTTACTATTAGAAAATCATCTGAGATTTTCAAACGAAACTTTCTTATAAATTTTATTGCCATAATGTCATCAATTAATCATATTGATCTAGGAATCTATGATTGAAATGAGGGAGTTGGTTTCGATAATCTCTAGAGTTTCTTTTAATTTAACATTTTTTTTTGTTCTGTGTCCTAACATTCTGTAGTATAAGTCAGACTTCTAATTTTATGTCCTTAACATTCTTGACTGTAAAGTGCCTTACAGCTCTGACATTCTAAAGTCTTCTGATGCAACCAGAAGGGAGATCATTGTTACCAGAGTATTGCAGGACCAGCACAATAAAGGGATGATGCAATCATCAAAGTAATTTAGGAGCCAAACTTGTGTGGAGGAGTACAATTGGAGGGAACTTTTTAGGAGAAAGACATTTTCCGATAACATGTGACCAGATTGGGATCTCAAAGAGAACACTGTGAAAAAGGTTTCACGTGCCATGTGATTAGCCTATACATAGAAGCAAAGACAAAGGTTGAAAAAGATCTTAGAGATGATCTAGTCCAACCCTTCATGTTACAAAGGAGAAAACTGAGGTCAAGGGAGGGGAATTAACTTGCTCAAGAGATAACAAGGAGGAAAACTGGTACTCAAAACCACAACTGAACTTTAATTCTTCTGGGAGTATACCACACCATGCTTCTATGTGTTAAAAAGTTCCATTGTCCATTTTATCAGTATAACCTGGTGTGTTGGTCAGTAAAATGGAATTCAGATATTCCTGAATCCAACAGTATCTGACAGTAAAACTGAGATTCTATCAAGATCTCACTTCCTATCTCACAGAATTCTTAGGAGAAAAGTAAACATTAAAGTATTATAGAAATGGGAGGGTCTGTTTGTTTTGTTTGTTTTTGTTGTTTTGTTTGTTTTTAAATGTTTGATCCTGGAGGGAAGAGCAGGAATCACAAATAAAGGTATTGAATGGCTGACAACCCTAAAGTATGAAACAAAGTACCTATGAAATGTGTGGGAGGATGAAGGACTCATTTCTAAATGAGAACAGCTTTCTCTGGAGATTCAAATCTTCATAGTGGCAGTAAGAAAGTCAGAGTGGTAAAGCATTAAGGCATCAAGTTATAGCTACTAGAGGCAGGTGAAACAATGACTTACTATGGGTAGGGGACCAAACCCATCACAAAGGCAGCTGTTGGGTAAAAGCATAATAGCACTAGCAGAGAACATTTAAAGGGTTCTCTTGAAAGAAAGAGAATCCTGAGAAACTTATCCTGCTTAGAGAGGAAATAAAAGTAAAAAATTTAAAAATAAAAGTTTAAAAAATGTCATCTCAAGGGGGGAGGGAGGGTTGGGAAAGTGTGAGGTGGTGTTTAACTTGGAGAAGAGAGGAAGCTGTGTGGTTTAGCAAAAGGAACAAGGCTAAAGATCTAACCCTGAGTTAGGACTCTGATACCGTGTGTCACCTCTAGAAAGTAACCTTTGCTAAGGAAGGAGGGTGAACTAGGATGAGCTCTAAGGTCCTTTCCTGCCTTTATAGTCTTGCTGTCTTCAGGTGTTTGAAGTGGATAGAACACTGGGCCTGGAGCCAGGAAGACCTGAGTTCAAATCCAACTTCAGACACTAACCTTGGCAAGTCACTTAACCCTGTTTGCCTCAGTTTCCTCATCTATAAAATGAGCGGAGAAAGAAATGGCGAACCATCCCAGTTATCTTGGCCAAGAAAACCCAAACGAGGTCATGAAGAGTCCGGCATGACTGAAACAACCGAGTTAACAACATATGGAACGGGATTAAAGTTGTCCCCTTTTAGTCCCCAGAGTGGAATACTGGGAGTAATGGCTAGAAATTAGGTTTGACGGATTTCAGCGGCGGACAAATTTCCTAATAATTGGAATAATTAGCGCGGTGCAGCAATGGAGTTAGGATGCTTCAGATTTAGGTTTTGTTACTAGAGCAAAGGATGTATCATCACTTGTTAGCAATATTGCTGGAGGGATTCCTGCTCCAGTGGTCGTTGGACTAATTGCCTTCTCAAGTACTTTCAAACTATGAGATTCTAGGAAACTTAGTGCAGTAGAAAGATCCCAAGGCTTGGAAATGGACCATTTGGTTCCACCCCATCTTATAGAGGAGAAAACAAGCCCGGAGACTGTAAAGTGATATGTTAATTCCTCAGTCGATGAGTTAACAGTCGGGGCATCTGAATTCTACTCTGAATAAACCATAATTTACCGTGCCAACACAAGCAAAACTCCTGCCCTCTCTGGGCCTCAGTTTCTTCATTTATAAAATGAAAAAGTTAGAAACTCTCTAGGGTAACTTCAGCTCTAAACATTCAGCGAGTCTCCCCTAGAGGCTAGGTACTGATACTCACGTGGGAGGGAGGCACTAGGAGTATTAATGCTCCTGGATAAAAATATTTAATGCTCTGTGACTCCTGCACCAAATAGGCAGCGTAAGGAAAGATCACAACCCAGAAACCGGGATCGGGGGAGTCAAGGGGAAGGCGGGGAATGCTTGAAGGGGCGGGGATCTGAGCTCCCAACACCCCAACAGGTAACCCGCCTCCCAGCCGACACCCACACAAGCTCCATAGAAGCGCCAGAGAGAAGGTGGGACCAGGGCGGCAACCAGCGGAAACTGCCCTGAGGATTGAGAGGCCGGCGCGCGCCACACTCAGGCGATGGACAGCGGATAGACCAATGGGATGTTTCCGCAGGGCCCAAACGCCTCTTCAATTGGTCATCTTGGGCTCAGAGCAAGGCCAATGAGACTCTGGGGGGAGGGTCGAGGCGGTGACGTAGGCTGCGGCTGCGGCCGCCTCGAATCGGCGATGGCCAGCTTGGTTTTTGAGGCCAATGAGCGGCGTCCAACGCGCGGGGACTCCACCAATCAAAGGCCTCCACGACGGGGCTGGGGGGTGGATATATAAGAGAAGTCGGCGCCGGCTCGGGCCCAGACTTGACCAACGGACTGATAGAAAGCGTGTGAGGGTATTGAGAATTCTTCCAAAGGAGCCGTGCGAGGTAAGCGCCACGACCTTGGGCCCTGAGCTAGGGAAGGGAAGGAGGGAAAAGGAACTGGACTGAGCTAGGCCTCATCCAGACCCGCCGCTGCTTCCGCCGCCTGGGCCTGGCCGACCCTGGGGGAGCTTCCGCCCATAGGCAGCCACGATGGGCCCCGGAAGGGCCCCGGCCTCCCTTAGCGAGCGCGGCCCGTGTTTCCGCAGGTTGTCCACTGTTCACACTCCAGTCACCCCAGTTGAGGGAATCTTCTCGGGCGAGTGGAGCGGCGGAAGGAAGCGCAGAGAAGCAGGAGGGCGGGCGAACCGACAGACAGGATGAGGCGCTCGCTCGTGGCGGTGGTAGCAGCTCTGCTGCTCCTGGCGGCCGTAGGGGCACGGGCCGAAGAGGACGATAAGAAGGAGGACGTGGGCACTGTGGTGGGCATCGATCTGGGCACCACCTACTCGTGGTAAGAGCAACAGCCTTATGTTGAAACGTCTCCGAGTCTCAGGAGTTTGAGGTGGGGGTTTCCCGAGAACACCATATGCAGCCCTGGCTTCTGACAGCCATCCCTGGGCCTGGACCCGTGGTTGGGTGGGTCTGGTCTGGAAAATGTCCACGGGCCTTTGTTAGGCCCTTTTTCCCTGAAAGGTGTTTATCTTTGGGACTGGGGATGGAGGCCCGAGAGGGGGTCCTGGAGGGGGCGCAGCCCCGGGCAGGTGTCTGGCCAGAAACCCGATTTCTCAAGGTCGGGGCAGGGGGAGGGTCAGCAGGGGGGACTCTTTTCCAGCCTTTTTCCTGTTCCCTCTTAGTAGTGGCTTCTTTCTCAACAACTGTGTCCAAGGCTCAGTTGTTTTTCTCTGGCGTGTTCCATTCTCTAGTGTTGGTGTGTTTAAGAATGGCCGTGTGGAAATAATCGCCAATGACCAGGGCAACCGAATCACCCCCTCTTACGTGGCCTTCACCCCAGAAGGAGAGCGCCTTATTGGTGATGCTGCCAAAAACCAGCTTACTTCAAACCCCGAGAATACAGTCTTTGATGCCAAGCGGCTGATTGGCCGCACGTGGAATGATCCGTCTGTGCAGCAAGACATTAAATACCTGCCATTCAAGGTTTGTTTTTCTCTTGTGAATTAATAATATATTGGTAGGATGAAGGAAGTTAAACCTCAGCTCTGTTACTGAACTTTGATTCCTTAAAAGAGTGATTTGAGCAAGTGGCATTTTTTCCTAGTTCTATCATCTTTAAAATGGTTTAAATCATTAGAACTCTAAGGGTGTTTGAACAAGCAGTGTTCTAATAAAACTAAGCCTGGGAAGAACACAGATTCTTTGTAAGGCAATAGTATTGGTCCAGCCATATTACAAAGGAGCTCTTTTTAGAATGTGATCAGTATTGGCTTTGATTAAAATGACCAAAAGTTCTTGGAAAGTATATTCAAAACTTTGGACAGTATAGTACTGGTACTGAAGTTAGAATAATTCAAGTTCCCATGGTATCTAGTAGGTAATTTAAGACACTAATACAGAATTCGCTTATTGGGAGAAATTTAATGCTATATAATGTCTTCATAATATATTAGATTCTTGTAACAAAGCAGACATGTGCCTATATTTAATACAGTTCATTTGTATGTAAATAATCAGATCTTAATCTTTTTAAAATAGGTGGTTGAAAAGAAGACCAAACCATACATTCAGGTGGATGTTGGGGGTGGACAAACAAAGACATTTGCTCCTGAAGAAATTTCTGCCATGGTACTGACTAAGATGAAGGAAACAGCTGAGGCATATCTAGGCAAGAAGGTAATAACTGTAGAAAATTGATAGTCATTTGGGAAAATGTAGAACTCATTCATAATATTTGACATTGTTATCATAACAGTCTTGAAGAGAGGTAAAATGGAATACAACATCTCTTGAGTGATATGCTATTTCTGACACAAGCTATGTGACCTGTGGGCAAGTAATTTAACCTTTTAGTATTCTGGGCAATTCTGTCAGACTTGAGTTTTAAAGCAGGTGCTTGCCTACACTGGAAGAGGGAATTTCTTATGCCAATAGTGCAACACCTTAAAACTGGTTTAATTGGTGGTGGAAGGGTGGATAGGCAAGATGCAGCAATAGAAAGCCTTTTACTGACTAGGAAAAAATGAAGAGATGTAAGTTTTTATTTTGGATGTATTACTTGTTAATATTTTTGGGAAAATGACAATTTTCCCAATACTGTTTTTCCTGTAAGTGAAGAGAATAGATCCTATAAGGTCCCTTTTGTCTCTAAAAGTCTTAGGATTCTACAGTGGCTGCTGTCATACCGTGGCCTCAAATAAGTGACTCCTTCCCCGAGTATGGTCCAAAACAGAAGCTTAGGCTAGAATGATATATTTAGGTCCATGCCAGTTCAGAACTTTAATTATGAATAAATAAAATCACAGTGGAACTGATGTGAAAGCATTTAAAAGGACAACTTTTTGTTCTAGGTTACTCATGCAGTTGTTACTGTTCCTGCTTATTTCAATGATGCCCAGCGCCAAGCAACCAAAGATGCTGGTACTATTGCTGGTCTTAATGTTATGAGGATCATCAATGAACCGTAAGTATTTAAAACGTGGGAGATTTAAAATGTTTTAGAAATAGGAGGAATCTTTATCTGACTTAGACTTCTTTTCTCACCAGTACGGCAGCTGCCATTGCCTACGGCCTAGACAAGAGGGAGGGAGAAAAGAACATCCTTGTGTTTGATCTGGGTGGTGGCACCTTCGATGTGTCCTTGCTCACCATTGACAATGGAGTATTTGAAGTGGTGGCCACAAATGGTGACACTCACCTGGGTGGAGAAGACTTTGATCAACGAGTCATGGAGCACTTTATTAAGTTGTACAAAAAGAAAACTGGGAAAGATGTGAGGAAAGACAACAGAGCTGTGCAGAAACTTCGACGGGAGGTTGAGAAAGCTAAACGGGCCTTGTCCTCTCAACATCAGGCTAGAATTGAAATTGAATCCTTCTTTGAAGGTGAAGATTTCTCTGAGACACTGACTCGTGCCAAGTTTGAAGAGCTAAACATGGTAGGTTTATAGTAGATGGGAGAGTAATGGTATTGTGAACCATGGTGGAGTAATGGATTTTACTTCTTCTGTTGTTAATTATGGTATGATAAGGACATCCAAGTGATTGCATATTACTGGTTCTGTTTTAGGATTTATTCCGGTCTACTATGAAGCCTGTCCAGAAAGTACTAGAAGATTCAGACTTAAAGAAGTCTGATATTGATGAAATTGTTCTTGTTGGGGGCTCTACTCGGATCCCTAAAATACAGCTATTAGTGAAAGAGTTCTTCAATGGCAAAGAGCCATCTCGAGGCATTAATCCAGATGAAGCTGTTGCTTATGGTGCTGCTGTCCAGGCTGGTGTGTTGTCTGGTGATCAAGATACGGGTAGGTCAACATTTTAACATTTCCAAAAATACTAACAGAATTCGCAACATACTTCTCTTTGGGGCCATTATCAAGAACTAGCTTATAATTTGTGACCCGTATTTGATTCAAGACTATTGAGATAGATTAGAAATAATCCACAGTGCTAACTGTGGTGATATGGTATGCTAAAGGACTATTACTAATGTATATCTTTAACCTAATTCTTATTTTGTCTCTTAGGTGATCTGGTGCTTCTTGATGTGTGTCCTCTTACACTTGGCATAGAAACTGTTGGTGGTGTCATGACCAAATTGATCCCAAGAAATACTGTTGTGCCCACCAAGAAATCTCAGATCTTTTCTACGGCTTCTGATAATCAGCCAACTGTCACTATCAAAGTCTATGAAGGTAACATATTTTAATATAAAGAAATAAACCATACTAAATGAACTTGATCATTTATCAAGTTTTTCCTTAGAATAGTGCTGTAATTAGAAATTAGAAGATTGAGGATAAAGAAAAATACTTGCCTATGGCCCCAGCTAGTAAAATATCAGTGGGGATATAGATACCTGTGTACTACTCTGCTGACCATCTTGGGCTCTGAGAAATAGGATGTTGCTTCTCTCTAATTTCCAGGTACTGGGGTGGGATATATACATATTATGTATCCAAAGTTCCTACTTCTTATCTCCTTCTAATTGAAACCATACTGCCTTTTAGCCAATAACTTTTTGAAATAGGATACTAAGCTAAATATTTTGCTTATATAAGAACAAAAGATTAGAACCTTCTATTTTGATTGGGCTACTTTTGGGGAAGGTAGTTCTTACCAGGGCTGTACTTGAGCTAATGTTGAGTGAACATAAAGCTATTAACTCTGTAAGTTGGAAGACTTGGGTTTGAGTCAGTTTTTTTTTTTATAAACCATAGGTTTGTCTCTCTTCTCAGTGACTTTCAGACTTCTCAGTTTGTTTACCTGTAAAATTAATTGTTAGACTAATAAACTACACCTAGCAATTTGTTAGGCCTACTGTAGAAGTAATAGGGGTTAATCTAGAAAAAGTGATTTAAAAATTAAATGATGTTAGTAGCCTTTATGCAACTTGTACCAATTTGTGTCATAGCAGCATTGTAAGTAATGTTGGAATATCTTTGTAGGTGAGAGACCTCTGACCAAGGATAACCACCTCCTGGGAACATTTGACCTAACTGGAATTCCTCCTGCTCCTCGTGGGGTCCCTCAGATTGAAGTCACCTTTGAAATAGATGTGAATGGTATTCTTCGGGTCACAGCTGAGGACAAAGGCACAGGGAACAAGAACAAGATCACAATCACCAATGACCAAAACCGTCTCACACCAGAGGAGATTGAGAGGATGGTAAATGATGCAGAGAAGTTTGCTGAGGAGGACAAGAAGCTTAAGGAGCGAATTGATAGCCGAAATGAACTGGAGAGTTATGCCTATTCACTAAAGAACCAGATTGGTGATAAGGAAAAGCTGGGTGGAAAGCTTTCCTCTGAAGACAAGGAGATTGTGGAAAAAGCAGTGGAAGAAAAGATTGAGTGGCTTGAGAGTCACCAAGATGCAGAGATTGAAGATTTCAAAGCAAAAAAGAAGGAACTTGAAGAGATTGTCCAGCCTATTGTTAGCAAGCTCTATGGTGGTGCAGGGCCTCCTCCAGGGAGTGAAGAAACAGGAGAAAAAGATGAGTTGTAGACACCACTTGTGTGTGTTGTAATATTGTAAATACTGGACTCAGGAACTTTTTGTTAGAAGAAAATGGAGAGAACTCAATCTCGAATGTAATTGGAATCTTCACTATGGAGTGGAGTTGAAAATGCTATAGCCCAAGTGGCTGTTTGCTGCTTTTGTTAGCAGTTACTCATGGGGGGTGGGGGTGGGGGGGATGGTTGGAAGGGAAGGGGGATAGGGAACTAAAATTGGCTTGAAGGGGGGAGGGGCAAAGAAACCTGGGTTGGGAAATGTGTTCACCTTGAAATGTTCTATTTAACAATTGGGTCATGTGCATTTTGGTGTAGAACTTTTTTTCTACCATTAAGTGATACCAATAAATGTTTGTTATTTACACATTGGTTTTAGTGACTTTAACAAAACTGATTTCTGTAACACATTTTGAAGTTTATAAATAACCTGATTAAAAGTAAGAGATTGCTAGTATTAGGACTCATTATATAATAAGAGCAAGTGATAAATTAGCTTTCAGTCTTCAAGCCTAGTGGTAGAAGTTGATACACTGGAGTTTAGTACCTCAGGGTTGTATGAGGACTTCATCCTTTTACACACAACTAGTCAGTACTGGGCAGAAGTAATAAAACAGGTTTTCAGAGTTCTAGGCTGGTATTTTCCATCAAGCAGTGCTTTTCAAATGGGCTAGAAATTGATTCAGCATGTGGTAATAAGGTTTCATTCACTTCTAGGATAAGGATTCTTAATCTGGGAATACATTAATTCAAATAGGGGGAAATTTTTTTTCAATGCCCAAAGGGTTTCCTTTTGTAATCTCTGTGTGTATGTGTATCCATTTTAAAACATTCTGAGAAGGTGTCCATAGACTTTACCATACTCATACTACCAAAGGAGTTCATGACAAGAAACCAAAGTTGAGAACACTTGCTCTAGGAAAGGCAGACCCAGTATAGAAACATGGTATGTGTGGAA
The DNA here is from genome assembly GCA_011680675.1 of Gymnobelideus leadbeateri. Lineage (NCBI taxonomy): Eukaryota > Metazoa > Chordata > Mammalia > Diprotodontia > Petauridae > Gymnobelideus > Gymnobelideus leadbeateri. Next base: position 515,874 of record WOXC01004594.1, read on the forward strand.
CTGATAGGACAGTGAGCAAGTTGATTATCTTTAGGTTTCTGTCAAAGGAGGGCTTGGACTAGATTAATAAATAAGGTTCTTTTTAGTCCTGCTCTTGATTTTTCTTACCTTTTCAGAGATTTTTGGAAAAAGGTAACATTGAAGAGCCAACTAAGGTTAGACATGGCTACATACTCAGAATTGTTAAAATTTAATTAAAATTTATTAAAACTAGAAGGGACTTAAAAGAATGTCTATGATACTCTCAAAGGGGGAAAAAGAAACATAGCAAAGGTTAGTTAATAGTTGAACATGAATCATAACTCTTGACCTGTAGTACATAGTTATTTTTATTCTGCCATGGCAACTTGGAAAATGACAACAAATTATTTCCATCTTAAAGTGCTTAATATTTATTTTGGTACTAATTCCTTAGTCTTCAAAAGTCAATCTAAGCACATATACATTAACATTCAGGGGAAAGAGATGGATGACACTGAAGGGAGGAGGGGCGTTGATAACTTAGTTTTTTGAAGGAATACTGAGTATAGAGAAACAATTACACATACCCAAAAGTTTAACTTTGAAATAGCTTTTAGGATTTGCATCTAAAAACTTTCATGTTTCTGTTAACTGAAAATACAGTCACAAAGCAATAGTGGGGTTGATTAAGCACATTAGTTTCTAAGTTCCCCAAGACCTGTTTCTAACAAGTTATTTCAGAAAATTCTCAGAAGGACCTGGACTTCAGTCTTTAGTATTTATGTGTAACAAGGCAAATTAGATAATATCTAATTTCAAGTGATCTGGTCTTAGGTCACTAGCTTTTGGATATAATGTAGAGTTTAAGTTTTTTTAGCAACTTTAGCACAAAGGTATTATCCCAATTTTCTATATAAGAAAAAGGCTACTGAGTTTATATGACTTGCTAATTACAAATGAGATCTGCTTTTAAGTTTGCATAGTAACTTTGAGGAAGATAATACAGATATTCCCCTTTTTACAGGTATAGAAGGAGTTTGTAATTTGCCTATGTTCAAATATCTAGGCAACTGCAAAAGCAGAAAGTGAACCCAGCTCTCCCCAACAGTTGGAGTGAGAATTCACATTTAAATTTCCCAAAGCTAAGTGCCATACTTTCCCCTCTTCTGTCTATAGCTCTCTTACCAGATGCAGCTTCTTAAATTGTTTTTTATTTTGTTGAATTGTTTAAAAAAAAATCTTGAAATTAGACTGGCTGCTGCTAGTATTTTCAATTCAGACTTGTAGCAGCAGCAACATGATTTAACTTTCAAATTCTACAGTTACTATCATGTCCAAATACAACTCAACATCTCCCTCTCAAGCCATTTCTTTTGCAAACTTTAAAATTTTTCTGGACATCACCATCCTTCTAGTCACCCAAGTTGCTTGACTTCCCTGTCCTATACTCCCTATATCTAGTCAGGGGACAAATCTTGTCAATTCTACACGTATAATATCTTAATCCTCTCCTCTTCACTCTGACACTACCTATCTTTCTCCTAACCTCCCAATTAAAGGAGTTTTAAGTCTCCTTTATGTTTATCAACATTGTTCCCCAAAAAATCTCCATTTAAAAAAAAGATCAAGTCATTTTTCTGTTCAAAGAATTATCAGTGATTTCCTTATTTCCTCTAGGATTAAATGCAAACTCCCCAGCTTGGCCTAAATCCTTCGCAATCTGACACTAGTTCATCTTTTCAGATACTTTATATTCTCTTTCATAGTACTTGCCAGCAAAATTGGCCCAGTAGCTCTTCCCCAAACCCAACATACATATCCGTCCCCTACTTATATGTATAGATTGTCCTAAAATATGTTCCCTCTTCATAGCCACGTCTTAGAATCTTTAGTTTCCTTCAATCCTCACTGAAGGAAAGGTGCCACTCAGGTGGCACCCCCACACCAATAAGAAAGCCTTTCCTTATCTCCCTCAGCACTATCTTCAAAACTATATTTATTAAACTGTTTACTTGTTTGTATCTTCAAAAGAATGTAATGAGGAGAGACACTCATTTATATCCTTAATATCTACCCGAGTGTGTTGCACAGAATCGATGCTTAAAAATGATTATCAAATTAAAGCACCCATCACACTCAACGTCCTGTGCTAAATTTAGGGATTACAAAAATGAGATATCAGCCTTACTCTCAGAGTTTTATCACTGCAGAGAGGGTGGGGGTTAAAGTTAGGGAGGTAAAACCATGCACAGAGATTTTTTTTTTTAAATGCACATTAAGTGAAATTCTATTTTGAGTGGAGTTTTTCTGTTTAGAAAAGTGAGAGTCATCCTTATAAAGTCAGATGCTTAAAGACTATATATTTAAACTGGTATGGGAATTGTATACTTTGATGCAATCTGTGGGAATTCAGGGAAGAGGGAGATCAATGTGATTTTCTTCTGAACTCCAGAACATATCTATTAACTCCAGAACACACACACACAACAAATAAATAGATTTAGTCAGAGGACTAGGATTCAAATCCACACTGCTGCTTATCTGTGTGACATTGAGAAAATAATTTAACTTCTCTGGGACTCAATTTCTCCATCTATTAAATGGGGGTGTTAGACTAGATAGCCACTAAGGTATCTTCCAGTTCTAAATGTATGATCCCGAATTCTCTAGTGCTTACAGAATATTTCCACTGGGACATCCCACTCGTCCCTTAAACTCAACATACCCTAAATTGAGTGCATTATCTTTCCCCCCTAAATATGTTCCTCCTGTCTTTACACCTCTGCCTCTTAGACTCCCTAGTTTCCTTCAAGAGTCAAGTGACACCTGTGTGAAGCCTTTCTTTTATCCTTATCCCCAGCTATTACAGCTACAAGCTATCCCCCAGATTATCTTGAATCTTTTATAAATACCTATCACATGTTATCTCCCTTGATTAAGCTCCTAACGGCAGGAAATGTTTCCCTTGTTTCTTCATATTTCTATTTCCTCTAGCATTTGTCACATAGTAGGAATTTAATTTGCCACACAGTGAGCTCTTTACAAATGCTTGTAGATTATTTCCATCTGCAATAGCACCATTCATTCAATTTTCCATGTTCATAAGCATGAATTTATTTTCCTTCCTTTACCTCGCGTATACAATCAATTATCAAGTCCTGTCAGTCATACCTCTGCATATCTCCTTCTGTCCTATTCCCAGTAACACCAGCCTTCATAGTCATCTGCCCAACTTACTGTAATAGCTTCCTGGCAGGTATTTCTGCTCCCACTCTTTGCTCCTACCAATCTATCTTTCATATTCTGCCAGAATACTGTATTTTGTTTTGTTTTTACAAATAAATCTATTCATATCATTCTTCTGCTCAAAAATATTCTAGGACTTTCTATTGCCTCTTGGGTAAGATTAACTCTTTTGCCTGGCATCCAAGGCCCTCCACAATCTGTTATGATTTTCCTCTACATACTCTCTACTCCAGGAAAAATGGACTGCTTCCTGTTTCTAAAATCTACCACCTCAAGGTGGCTGGGGTGGTACAGTGAATAGAGCGCTGGCCCTGGAGTCCAGAGGACCTTAGTTCAAATCTGGCCCCAGACACTTGACACACATACTAGCTGTGTGACCTTGGGCAAGTCACTTAACCCCAACTGCCCTACTTCCCCCCCTCCAAAAGGCAAAAAAACAACAACAACAACAACAAAACAAAACCTAAAAAACAAAAAAAAAAATAGGTACCACTTATAGGTTCTTATGTTTATGGTGCTATTGGAATCACAGCATGAAGGGTCCTTAGAGATCATCTAGGCTAACCTCATTTTGCCTTTGAGGAAAGAAAACAAGACCAAGAGAGGTTAAATGACTTCCTAAGGTCATGAAGTAAAGCAGTTCAGCCAAGATTTGACACAAGGTTTTCTGATTCCAATATTCTTTGGGCCAAACCATCCTTGTTTCTGAGAACTAAATTGTCTAAAGGCAAATCTCAGTTATGTGCAAGGTGTGGGATAGGGAGGGAGGAGAGACAGGAATTATGGAAGAGACCGTTACTTTGAAAAGAGTTATCCTCCCAAGAACAGTGGGTCCAGTCCTATCATACAAAATTCAATAAAGTTAATGAAAGTTCAATCCCTCTCCTTGAACGAATGGTTTTTTGCTGAAAACTGTTAAGTAGTTTGAGATCTCTTTTCAGTTTAAACTGCAATGAATGTGTTTGCTGCAGAATTGGAGATTAATACAAACCACCTGACTGTTGCCTTTTGTGAAACATAGGCACATTGATTGATAAGCAGTTCCTGCAACTATCCAGGCCCCATTGCTAGTGCAAGATAGGATTTCCATGATCATAGGGAAAAAATGAGGTAGAGAGGGGAAAGTACCGGTCTAGGTGTCAGGAAATGATGAAAGTCCTAGTTTCCTTACTAGTTGGTATGACCTCGGGCAAGTTACTGAAGCAATCACCAAGTCTTAATTTCCTTATAAGTAAAATAAGAAGGTTGGATCAGGTGATCTCTAAACCTGTTTGGAATTCCAGCATTTTGTGTTTCACGTTCTAATAGTCTATATTCTAAGGCAGAGATTCTTAACAAGGGGTTTTCAAACTTGTGTTTTGTTTCTTTTTTAAAGCATCCATGACACACAGAGAAAGTTTAAGAACGAGCCCAAGGACCTCTTCCATCTCTAATATTCTATGATTCTTAAAGTTTTTTACTTTTATATCTGATGGTGCCAATATGGAAATATTGTACAGTACAAAACACTTAAGTTTCTAGCATAAAATTAATGATGCAGTCCTATCTGCCCCTAATGTTCACTTCTAATTTCTAAAATAGAAAATTTGAAAGGTATTAAGAAAACATGAATTTTATTAGTCAACTAGGGTTACAACACAGTCACTGTAGATTTCCCCTTCAGTATTCATCCCACCAAACACTAAGCACAGGAATGTTTTGTTCTCCTTACAATCTAAGTCATCACCTTTCACAACTTCATCAGCTAAGCCTTCTTTCTCTACATTGCTATCGATACTGCCTATATTTGTATGTTCTTCTGCAGAGGCAGGAGCCACATGCCAAGGAATGATGCACATTGAATGATCCAGTCGTCCAGGGGGTGAATGCGTATCAAACTTAAGCAGGCTCCAGTGCTGTTTTTCTGTGTTTGAAAACAAAAACAAAAAACAACAGCCCAGAAACACTCATTCATTATTACTGGAATTGAAAACTGGTAGAATTTTTTTCAGAGGGCATTTTGGTAATATGCAAACATCATAAAATGTTATCTGTTGTTCTAATAATTCCATTATTGAGAATAAACCCAAAGTATTATCATAAAGAAAAAAATGATATGTGTTGTTCAATCATTTTCAGTCATGTTGAATTCTTCATAACCCCACTTGGGACTTTCTTGGCAAAGATGCTGGAATGATTTGCCATTTCCTTCTCCAGCTCATTTTATAGATGAGGAGACTGAGGCAAGCAGGGGTAAATGACTTGCCCGGGGTCACACAAATAGTAAGTGTCTGAGGTTAGATTTGAATTCAGGAATGAGTCTTCTTGACTCATCTGGCACTCTATCCATTGCACCACCTAGTTTCTTCTTTGTTTACATATCTATGTATATATTAGCATTGTTTATAATTAGAAACAACTAGAAAAAACCTAAATACCCCAAAATTTAACTACTGAATAAGCTATGAAATATCAAAGTAACACTACAATGCCATTGAAATGACACACAAAGAATACAAAAAGCAGCACGGTATAGTGGATAGAGGGCTAACTAAAACCTAGCACAGTATCTGAAACATATGAGACGTTTAGTTAAATGGCTATTGAACTGAAGAAATAGATGTAAGTCCTTTCCCTACACATTCTAGCTATGTACCAAGAGCAATAAATATGCTTAACCTCTCAATGTCCAGACAATTCTCTAAGACCACAAATTATGGATGAGCCACAAAGTTGCATTAAAGGAGGGAGTTCCATACTGAGAGCTCTTTATTTCAGTGAACTCATAGATCTGGACTCCTTCTTCCATAAAGAAAAAGAGAGGAATATAAATACAGCTGAAAAGACATATAAAATAATGTGTAGGGCAGGGAAAGTAGAAGCAAAACAGTAATCCATTGATTAAAACCATATTTTAAAAAAATATATAAACAAATACAGAGATTAATGGACAAACAGAAAAGAATATGGAGTGAATAACACATGAATTCTTATGTATAGGTTGTGTAGAAAGGAAGACAGTCAGGATCATGTACATTCAAGTTCTACCTTTGACACCTACTGGCTGTGTGGACATGGACAGATTACGACTTTTCAATGGTACAGGCAACCTCTTACATGGACTAAATGCAGAACAGTTACCATTTGCATTGATAGAGGGAATTTCCTTAAAAGATTTCTGTACTGATAAAATCGCAGGTTCAGACAAAAATTTAAAATGGATATGTTACATGTAGAAAGTATTTTTAGGTATAAATAGCTGCAAATGTATTTAATTTGGTATTTTTGTTGTTGGAAATTAAGAGATTAATAAATTATTTAAAAGTAAAGAACAAAAAAGAGAAATAAGGGCAGCTAGGTGGCACAGTGAATAGAGCACCAGCCCTGGAGTCAGGAGGACCTGAGTTCAAATCCAGCCTCAGACACAACACAAAAACTAGCCATGCGACCTTGGGCAAGTCATTTAACCCCAATTGCCCTGCATTCCCCACTCCAAAAAGAAAAAAAGAGAAATAAACAAATAGAAAGGGAGAAAGTCAATTCTTAACCTGTGGTCCATGAATTAAAAAAAAATTTTTTATAATGGTATTTCAATATAATTGATTTTCTTTGTAATTCTATGTATTTTATTTCATGTATTTAAAAATATTTTTCTGAGAAGGAGTCCGTAGCCTTCACTAGACTACCCAAGGGATCCTGGGCACAAAAAAAGGTTGCAAACCTTAGGTCTACACAGCATGACACTCACCCCCTTCCCAGTCCAGGTACTCTGGGACTCACTGTATAAGCCAGGCCTCTAAGATCTGCACAACAGTAATAAAGGAAAAGGTCTATAGTGGTTACTTTTATGTCAAAATTTCCCCATAGCAGACTTATGTGGACTGATGCAAAGTGAAGTGAACAGAACCAGAACATTGTATGCAGTAACCTCAATATTGTAAGGATGAGCAACAGTGCAGGAATTAGCTACTCTGATCAAGACAATGATCCAAGACAATTCCAAAGGACCTATGATGAAAAACGGCATCCATGTCCACAAAGAGAACTGATTAATTCTGAATGCAGATTGAAGCATACCTCTGTGAATTTTTTTATATCTCCTGGGGGATTTTTTTGTGTGTGTGTCTTTTCTTTTGCAACACAGCTAATATGGAAATAGGATAGCTAGGTGGTGCAGGGGATGAAAAGCCAAGTCAGGAATCAGGAAGTCTCATCTGCCTGAGGTCAAATCTGGCCTCAGACACTTACTAGCTTTGTGACCCTGGGCAAGTCACTTACCCCTGTTTGCCTCAGTTTCCTCATCTGTAAAAAGAAAGGAATGGCAAACCACCCCAGTATTTTTGCCAAGAAAACCCCAAATGGGGTCACAAAGAGTTGGATATGACTGAAACGACTGAGCAAAAATAAATTATGGAAATACGTTTTGCTTTACTTCACATCATATTGCTTGCCTTCTCAAGGGGTGAGAGAGAAGCAGAGGGGATAGAGAAAATTTTGAACTCAAAAAATTTTTAAATGAATCTTAAATTTTTTTACATGTAATTTGAAAATATTTAATGAAATAAATATAACTATATCACCAAAAAATTTCTCCCCATGCACCTTTTCTTTTTAAGCAATTGGGGTTAAGTAACTTGCTCAAGGTTACACAGACAGTCATTATTATGTATGGGTGCTCATTTTCTGAGGCTGGGACCGATCCTGGGTCATCCTGACTCCAGGGCTGGCACTCTTACTCACTGCACCGCCTAGCCACGCCCCGCCCATGCACCTTCTAATCCCTTAGACTCATTGCTACTCAGATAGCACCATTGAAAAAGTAATAAAAAAGTAATATAGCATTTTCCAGAGTAACAATTGAAACATCAGTTTAAAGAGGTAAAATTGAACTTCCTACCTATGTGATATTGATACATTGTAGCCAGTGCCCCTGTGGGAGCCATTCCTCCAAAGATGTATATGTACTTCCCCATGGCCACAGCAGAATGGGCAGCACAGCCTGGTGGGACATCCCCTGTGGTCTCTAACTTCTCCCATTTCATGTCATCTATCAAGACAGGGGATATTATTTTAGAAGCAAATGAGAAAAGAAGTGATTCAGTTTAGGTAGATTTCCCTAATTCTCCATCCAGCTGAAAACATTATCTCACTCTTCAAGTCTTCCCAGAATACTTTGTCTCTCCTTTGCTACTATCACTCCTTACTTTATATTATACTTATTATTATTATCTTTTGTAGAGTTTAAGTTTCTTAGGAGCAGGGACTGTTTTACATCTCTAACACCTAGAATGATGTCTTGCCCATAATAGGTTCTTTTTTTTGTCTGTTTGTGTTTTTGAGGGGAGAAGGCAAGGCAGTTGGGGTCAAGTGACTTGCCCAAGGTCACACAACTAGTTAAATGTCAAGTGTCTGAAGCCGGATTTGAACTCAGGTCCTCCTGATTTCAAGGCCAGTGCTCTATTCACTGCACCATCTTGCTGCCCTAGAAAAGGTTCTTAATAAATGTTTTCAGGATTGAATTGACTATGTACAACTAGAATTTGACCTGAGACATGTTTTGCCACACTGCCTAGAGGTTACAGATGATTTGGGGGCTTGAAAGCTGTCACTGGTGATTTTCAAATGGAATGACAGAGTAGAAAAGAACACTAGTTTTGGAGTTAATGCAGCTGGGCTCAAATCCTGCCTCTGATGTTTACTTACTTGTCTGTGGGCAAGCCTCCTAACACTTGAACCTCAGGTCCCTCATCTGCAAAATTAAAGAGTTGGCCCATGAGGTCCCTTCAGTCCTAGAACTATTTTCCTATGAACTCTTTGTTTCACAAAAGGTAATATAATCAGGTGGTTTGTATTAAACTGCAATTCTGCAGTAAACATATTCATTGCAGTTCGAACATGGTCCTCAAACTACTTACAGTTTCCAGCAAAAGGTCCTTCATTCAAGGAGAGGGCCTAAGCATTCATTAACTTTATTTAAATGGTTTTGTAGGATAGAACTGGGTCCGCTATTCTTGGGGGGATATCTCTTTTCAAAGTCATGATCTCTTTTCCGATTCCTGTCTCTCCTTCCTCCCTACCCCATATCTTGCACACTACTATGAGATGTGTCTTTAGACAATTTAGTTCTCAGAAACACGGATGGTTTAGTCTAAAGAATATTGGAGGCAGAGTCAGGTCAGCTACCTGGTGTAGAGGTGATGCTTGCTTAGGAAGCAGGCAGACTAGATGGTCAGTTTGGACATCTCTCTTTCTAAAGTATAAACGACTTAGACATAGATTAATGTTAATTTAAGTAAAATTTTCATAAGTCTTAATTGCAAATTACAGTATTAGTATTACTAGTTTTTCTTTGACACCATGAAGAGGCACAGACAAACTAAAGTTTATCATGTGGCCAGAATCATGAGGAAACCATGTATTTTAAAGTCATTTGAAAGAATTGGGATATTTAGCCTGGTAGAGGAGAGAAAACAATAGTAGGGAGGAGGTGACATGATGGGTGTTTTAAAATAATTGCACACTTATTTTTAAATACTTTATTGTTCCACAAAAGAATGAATAGGTTCATTTTGCTTAACCCCAAATGGCAAAACAAGGACCAGTGGGTGCAAAAGTTATAAGGAGTACTAGCTGTGTGACCTTGGGCAAGTCACTTAACCCAAACTGCCCTGCCTTCCCCTGTCTAAAAAAAATTATAAGGAGGCAGATTTTGGCTCCAAATAAGGAATAACCTCCTAACAACTGAAAAATTATTTCAACCCCAAAGTTGAATGAATAACTTTAGGATATAATAAACCCTCAGACACTAAAAGTCTTGAAGTAGCACCTAAATGTGAACATGGATTTAGATCTAGAAAGGACTTTAGAGAGTCCCTTATTCATTTAAATCTTTGTTCAAAAAGCCACCAGTTCTATTTTGCCTGCTGTTTGCCCAAGGGAACAAACATGACACAATGAAGGGACACTGACAAACTAGCCAGAATCATGAGGAAACCTAGGAGATGGCTAAGGGTGGTTGTTGGATTGTCTTTATGTAAAATCTGAGCTCTTTTTGGCCTCATCAGAGCAGAACAGTGGGTCCTAAAAGCTATTACGCCTAGCTTTTTAATGGGTAGAGTTCTCTCAACTACAATGAATAGTAGTGAAAAGAATGCTGGAACTTGGGAGTCTGGAAAAGTGGGCCTAGTGCCAATACATCTGTAAAATGGGCAAAATTAGACTTTTTCTACACATTTTGTAGGGTTAATGAGAAGAAAAGTCCTTTAAAATTTTTAAAACACTATAGGAAGTAGCAGCATAGTGTAGTAGAGGGGGCACTGGCCTTGGAGGGAGGAAAGAACCAATCCCATCCATGAACTTATTAGTAGCATACCCATGGGCAAGTTGCTTAACTTCTCTTAGCCTCAGTTTTCTTATTTGTAAAATGGGGGGGAAATAATACCTATAGCACCTATCTCATGGAGGTGATTGTGAGGCTTAAGAAAAAGTATACCTTGACAGCTTTGCAAATCTTAAAGTCATATAATACTATCAGTTATTGTTATTAAGTGAAGATTTTAAAAATATTCAGTATGTTTACTTGCTTGCAAATTTATATATCTGGTACATCACAAACTGGTTTAAAAGTCATTGCTCCCATTCCCACCCCCATTTCTATTCCACTTACTTGTGTCTATGCAATACAGATCATCATAGAATTCATCCCCTGCTAAGCCACCATGGACAAAGAGCTTTGGCCCCAATGCCACCATCACATGGCCATGACGGGGTGGGGGTGATTCTCCACAGGTTTCTGGCTGTGACCAGGCCAATGTTGCTGAAAATATAAAATACAATGACATTAGGCAGCAGTACTTTGGAAACACACTGGCACCCATCAACGGCATGTATATTAACATCATTTGAAATAGCAAACTTTTAAGTTTACAGAGGCATCCTCTGAAAATAGATGGGTCTCATTTCATGCTGAAGGTCATTCCTGAAAAGTTGTGTTTAAATAGGATCTTGGTGAATAAACTGTCAGATTGGAAAGAGCACAGGACATTGGCTCAAATGAACCAGCTCCAACTCTTGGCTCTGGCATTTCTTGGCCACGTCACTGTGGCTATGTCAGTTCACCCCTTAGAGGCAGGCTTCCTCTTTTATAAAACGGAGATAATACAATTTGCAGTATGTACCTTACAGGGCTATTGTGAACAAAGTGCTTTATAAATATTAAAGCGTTCTGGAAATGGGAGCTATTATTATGCCCACAGATTTAGAGCTAGAAGGGAACTTAGTATCTAGAGACCATCCATGGTCACAAAATTTGAAGAGGAAGAAGAAATGTTAGAAAAGATTGTCACCATCATAGCACTTTGCTTGGATTTCATCTTCCCCTAAACATTCTACTTTGTACCCTACTATTTGTGTGCATGTAATTTGGGGGGAATAGGGGGTGGGTAAGGCAGGTAGGTGTCAGAGTCCTAGCCTTGAAATCAGGAAGACTTGCATACAAATTCTGCCTCAGACACATGTTAAGCTATATGACCTGAGGCAAATCATTTAATCTTTCTGTCTGCTTCCTCATCTATAAAATGGGGATAATAATAGCACTACCTCTCAGAGTTGTGAAGATCACATGAGATTATTTATATATGTGTGTGTATGTGTGTGTGTGTGTATACATATACAAATGGGATTTACAGACCTTAAAGTACCATGTAAATGTTAGCTATTATTATCACTATTGTTATTTTGCCAATATAGAGCATGACAAGTGTGGAAATTCTTTCCACTGATAAAGATTAGCAAATGGTCGGTAACTTGTAGTCTTACAGTGCCTAGAGGCACTGAGAGGTTAGATGGTGACAGGAAGTAGGTGTATGAGGTAGTACTTGTACTCAGTTCTTCCTGACTCTAGCTCTATACATGCTATACCCCCTCTTTTTAGACCTGCAGGTCTTTGAAGGTAAGAACTATGGCACTTTTCATCTTTGAATTCCAGTGCTGAGCCCAGGGTCTTACACAATGAGAGTCTTGCTTGCTAAATGTTTGCTAAATTATTATTTAAAATTATTCTATGCACATGTCTATTTATCAGTTCTTTCTCTGGATGAAGATAGGGTGGGGGGAGGGAAAAAAGGAAAAATGTATATTATAAGTTTTTGTTTTGTTTTTGCTTTTTGGAGGGGGGAAGGTAGGGCAATTGGGCTTAAGTGACTTGCCCAAGGTCACATGGCTAGGTTTGTTTTTTTGTGTTAAGTGTTTGAGGCCTGATTTGAACCCAGGTCCTCCTGATTCCAGGGCCAATACTCTATTCACTAAACCACCTAGCTGCCCCTTCACGATAAATTTGTTATATACATGAAGGGAATAGCAAGTTATTATACAGTAGATGTGCAGTTTCATATGCAATCATCTTTTTTTGTTGTACAATATTATGGAAATGTTTGTTTTATTCCATAAATTAAAAATAAAAAAGTGATCCTGGACTCTTGGAAGCTTTCTCAATGATGTGCAAGTTCTATTAAGGTTTTGAGTACAGAATTAAATAAGGACCACACTTCTACAGTTCAAGGACCAAGTAAGCTAAGAGCAAAGAGCCTCATTGCTATAAGGTTGGCTGAAAGTTGGTGAGTTGTTTTTATTTTTTGGCCAAAGCCACTAATGAAATAGATTACTGTTGTTATTATGTAAAGGAACCCTATAGTGAGGTCTTTTTTGAAAGTGAGAGAATCCTTTGATGATGTGAACAAATCCCTCTATTTCCTCCACCAAATTTATTGTAGCTTAAGTCTTTGTCTGTTAGGTTTTCTCAAAGCAAGCCCCACCTGGGATGGAAGATGCAAATGAAAATTATATTTCACTTGTGCCATCATTCTTTTTTAAGTCTCATTCAAAACTGCACACTGACAATAGAAAGAAATGTAAATGAAATCACTGATGGGAGTTTCCAGTGAGAACTTGAAAGCAGGTCTAGATCACAGATGACAGACTATTAGAGCTGGAAGGGATCTCTGAACACACAATGTGAGAATATAGATCCTAGAACACAGAATTTTAAAATATAGAAAAGAGAAGGTACCTTGGAAGGAACCTTAGAAATGATTATCTAATCCAGTCTCCTCATTTTATAGATGAGAAATCTGAGACAGAGATAGAAAAAAATCTGTGTTCACCCAGCATTTAATTTTGTGGCTGAGGCTCATAAGATTTCCATGAAAGACAAACCCCATGGGGCGGCTAGGTGGTGCAGTGAGTAAGAGCACTAGCCCCAGAGTTGGGAGGACCTGGGATCCATACCTGCCTCAGAAAATCAGCACCCACATAGAAATAAATAACTAGCCCTGTAACCTTGAGCAAGTTACTTAACCCCAATTGCTTAAAAAAAAAAAAAGACAAACTTCAGAGTTCAAGTATATTTGAACTTTATGTCCAAAAGATGCCAAATGACTTCTCTAGCAGTTGGTGGTAGAGTAAAAATTAGAACTCAGACCTTCTGACACTCCAAACAGAGATCTTTCCATGCTACCTTACTTTCTAATATTTGTATTCTGTCTCCCTTACTTAACTATAAGCTCCTTTGATCAGGGACCAGGTGCCCTATATCTGTTTCCCTCATAACACCTAATACCATGTTTTGCAAAGGAAGTACTCAATTTCAGTTCAATAAATACCATTTAAATGGCTATTATGTGCTCAGCCCTGTAGTCAGTACTACAGATACAAAGATAAAAAATTGACAGTTCCTAACCTCAAGAAATTTTCAGTCTACTAGGGATTTGGGTGGGTATACAATAATGATGCAAATAAATGTGAAACAAAGAAGAAAGACCCAAAGTGCTCTAGAAAAATATGAGGAAGGAAAGACTACTTTCAGCAGAAGAAATCAGAAAAGGCTTCATTGAGGAGGTGGTACCTAAGTTGGACCTTAAATACAGAATTTGTTGTAGAAGGTCATAAATGTCATGACATTTATATTTTATCTTATGAGAAATGGGGAATCACTGAAGGATTTTGGTCAGGGGAAGGTCATGATCAGACTTGTACATTAGAAAGATTATTTTGGCAGCAGTATGAAGGATAGATTCAGGGGGAGAAAGCTGAAGTAAAGAGGCTATTCAAAAATAATATAAGAAAGAGGTGATAAGGGCCTAAAGTTTGTTGTATGACTGATTAAATGAATAATTTGTTATCCATACTTGCGTCAAATACATGGAGTTGTGTGTCCTGAACAGGCTTGGCACCTTTCTCCCCACCACCAAATACATAAAGCTGGTTTCCGATGACTGCCAATGCTGTGTGAAATGTTCTTGGGGATGGTGGTGTGCCAGTCACATTAGGAGTGCTCCATATCCTGGTTTCTGATCCACATGTAATTTTTGCAAGATAATTTTGGGTTAGCAGGATTGCTATATCATCATCATCATCATCATCATCATCATCATCATCATCATCATCATCATCACCATACTGTAAGGCTATGAGCCAACTGTTATTTAATAAGAGCCATTTATATAGCAGTTTAAAGTTTGTAAAGAACTTTACATTTATTGTGTCATTTGATCCTCACAACAAACCTGTAAAGTAGGAATTTAAAATTATCCCCATTTTGTCCATCAATTGGGAAATGGCTGGAAAAGTTATGGTATATGAATACGATGGAATAGTATCATGCCATAGGAAATAATGAAGGGGATGATTTCAGGAAAACCTGGGAGCTCCTGAACTGATACAGAGTTAGGAGAGCAGAACCAGTAGAACAATTTACACAGTAAATATATTATAAAGATAATCAACTCTGAAAGACTTAGTGAATCTGATCAATACAATGATCTACCACAATTCTAAAATTCATGATGAAAAATGCTATTTCCCTCCAGATAGAGGACTGGTGAACTCAGAATGAAGGCTGAACCATGGTTTTTCCTCTGTGTTCCTTTTTCTTTTCTTCTTTCATTATTTTATCTTTTTGGGGAATATAACTAATGTGGAAATATGTTTTATGTGACTTCATATTTATAATGGATATTGCAATTCTTGTCTTCTCTTTGGAGAGAGAAGTGTAAAGAGAGGAAGAAAATTTGGAACTGAAAATAAAAATGAAATGGAATTTTTAAAATTATTCTTATCATCATGAGGAAATTGAGGTTGAGAGATTATGTGATTTCCCCAGGGTTATATAGCAACTAAATGTCTGAGGGAAGATTTGAACTTAGGTCTTCCTGACTCTAAATGCAGCACTCTTATCTACTGTGCCACCTTGCAGCCACCAATAGTATTTCAACATTTCAGGGATCTGTGCATCCTCTCCTGTTTAGGACACAGCCCCTCGGTACTTTAGTGGTTGATCATAATAAAGTAGAAGATCATAATGAATCACTGTGAGCAAAGACATCCATTCCCTGGTGATCAACTCTGCACTCAACTGGTCTGGCCCTCTGACAGAAACACAGTCCATTGTTAGACCTAAACTTGTAGTTTTTCCAGGTTTGTTTGCATGCTGCTGGTACAGTCCTTGAAAATTCATGGCTGTTATTATAAGCAATAATAAAATTATTATTCAGTTTAAAGAATGAACCTTTATTAAGCCCTTACAGTTTGTAGAACACTGTGCCTGGTGTTGCGGGGGAGGAGACACAAGTACCTCAAAGACTGCTCTGCACATGATAATGTCTTCATCAAAGCACTGTTGAATCTGTATTTTAAAATAGGGATCAAGGGAACGAATTACCTTTAAGGTAGAATTCTAGACAATGGGAGGTAGGCGTATAAGAGTTATGGTGCTAACATTTTAATAGCAACTCACATTTCTATTGAGTTTAAAGGTTTATAAAATACTTTCCTTCCAATATCCTTAGGAGGTTGGTAGTACAAAGATTATCATCCCCATCGTACTGTTAGAAAAGTGAAGTTCATAAAGCGAAATAACTTGCCATGGGTCATATGACTAACAAATATCAGAGACAAGACTTGAACTGAGATCTTCCCAATCAAAATCCTGGTAACTATTATCTACAGGTCCTCAGGTCACTCCTTTTCTTTCCTCATTGGATTCCATACCTGACTCATGATATTTCTCTGCTCCCCAATTCCTACCATCATACTAGGGGACTTCAATATACCTATTAACTTTGCCACAAAAACCCTAATCACTAAGTTCATCAGCCTACTCACTTCTCATGAGCTACTTTTCCAGCCCACCTCAACCACATACAAAGATGTTCATACCCTTGATCTTGCCATCACCCACAAATATACTATGTCTATGTTCAAGAATTCCTAAATTCCCTTATCTGATTACAATCTGCATGGCTTTTCATTTCTCCCTCTGCCTTCTCTTGCAAAACCCTACTCTTTGCACACTGTGACTCCAATCCCTTGACCCCTCAATAATTTCCTCAGCCATTTCCCTGTACAAAGAACTCTTTCCTCTTCCCATCTTGACCCCCAGGTGAACTAATTCAACTCTACACTGTCCTCCTCTTTTGAATCTCCATTCCTTTATCATATTACCAATTGTGCCCAGTCAAACCTCAGCTTTGGATAATTTGTTACCTTTGTTTTAACATATGTGCTGTTAAATGAAGGTGGAGGAAATCACACAACTTTTTGGAATGGGGTCTATTACAAATTTATGTTACACAGCCTCAACTGGGTCTTCACTGCTACTAGGCAATCCTACTATACCTCTCTTTATCAACTCACTCTCTCATTCTCCACAGTGGCTCTTCCAAAACTTTTCATCCCTTCTCAAACCTCCCATAGCTCCCTCTCCCCTCAGTCTTTCAGATGAGAATCTTGTCTTACGTTTCACAGAAAAAACTGAGGCCATTCACTGTGAGCTCTCTCTTCTCCCCTCTTCGTCATTCATCACTCAGATACTTCTGCCACTTTCTCCTCCTTCACCCCTGTCTCCCATAATAAAGTGACCTTACTCCTTACCAAGGCTAAGCCCTCTACTTGTTCAGGTGATCCTATTCCATTCTGTCTCCTCCAACAGATTGCCCCCTTTGTCATTCCCATTCTTTCACTTATTTTAATCTCTCCTTGTCCTCATTTCCTAATACTTACAGACATTCCCATTTCTCACCCATCCTAAAAAAAAAATCCTTCATTTGATTCTTCCTTCTCCACTAACTACCATACTGTATCTCTTCTGACCTTTGCAACTAAACTCCTAAAAAGTCTGTCTACAATAGGTTACTTCTCTTTCTCTCTCTTCTTAACCTCTTACAATCCACCTTCTGACCTTATCTTTCCACTGAAACGGCTCTCTCCAAATTTACTAATGAACTCTTGTTGGCAAATCCAACGGCTTTTTCTCAGTCTTCTGTGCAGTTTTTGACACCGATGATCACTCTCTCCTCTCTTCTTTTCCAACACCACTCTCTCCTGGTTCTCCTCCTACCTAACTGCTCCTTCTGTCTCCTTTGCTGGACCCTCTTCCAGTTGATGCTCTCTAACCACAGACGTCCCTTAGGGTTCTGTCCTGACCTCTTCTCTTCTCTCTCTATACTACTTCACTTGGTGATCTCACCACTTTCCATGGATTTAATTACCATCTCTATGCTGATGATTTCAAATCTATTTATCTTGCCCCCAACTCTCTGCTGACCTCCAATTTTCAGCTGCCTTTTATTCATTTCGAAGTGGATGTTCAGTAGACAGCTTAAATTCAATATATCTAAAATAAAACTCATTATCTTTCTCCCTAAACTTTCCCTCCCCTCCTACTTTCACTATTATTATAGAGGGCAATAATATCCTCTCAGTCCCTTAGATTCAAAATGTAGGGGTAATGCTGGATTCCTCACTCTCTCTTACCAAGAAAGTGTTGTCTTGTCTGTTGCCAAGGCTAATTCTCCCCTCTGACACTGCCACCACTCTAGTGCAGGCCCTCATCACCTCATACCTGAATTATTGCAATAACCTGCTGATGAGTCAGCCTGCTTCAAGTTTCACCTTACTCGAGAAGATCCTCCATTCAGCGGCTAAAGTGATTTTTCTAAAGCACAAATCCAATCATGTCACCTACACACACCCCTACTTAATAAACTCCAGTGGCTTCCTATTGCCTCTAGAATCAAATACGAAATGCTATGCTTGGCATCCAAAGCCCTTCATAACCTAGCCTCTCCTACCTTTTTAATCTTATATTTTCATCCCTAACATGTATGTAATCTTCAATCCAATGATCTGACTGTTACATAAATAAGACACTCTGTTTCTCGGCTCCCAGAATTTTCTCTGGCTGTCGCCCAGCCTGGAATGTTCTCCCTCCTCTGCTTTAACTACTGACTTCCCTGGCTTCCATTAAATCCCAACTAAACTTTCACTTTGTATAGGAAGTATTCCCCAATTCCTCCTAATTTCACTGCCTTCACTGTTAGTTAGTTATTTCTTTTTTTTTTTTAATCCTGTATTATAGCTTGCTTTGTATATACTTGTTTACATGTTATCTCCCCCTTTGGACTGAAAGTTCCTTGATGGCAGGGACTGTATTTTGTCTCTTTTTGTATCTTCAGCACTTAGCACAGTGCTTAGTTTATTGATTGATTATAAGACCAAGACTTGTATAACTTAGTATAACCTAGTTTTTTGAATGCCCCTCATTAAAATATAATGTACTTAATGTCAGAGACCATGTTTTTGCCTTACTTTGTATTCTCAGAGCTTAGCACAGATATAGCATATCAAAAGAGTTTGGTAAATGCTTGTTAACTGATTGACTCTCATCATTATACAACAATGCCTCACTTAGTGTGTGTGTGTGTGTGTGTGTGTGTGTGTGAGAGAGAGAGAGAGAGAGAGAGAGAGAGAGAGAGAGAGAGAGAGAAAGGAGAAAGAGAGACACGTTCTGGCTCCCCTCAAATTAGAACATGTAGGAAACCTTCATATTTATCTTATTGTCTCTATGGATGCCAGCTCCTGTATCTATGGATACCCCTCACAGTCCAATTTATTCCATTGATGGGTAGCTGTAAATTTCCAGAGTTCTCTAAAACCCATAGTTGTTATAAAATTAAACACAATCTTAATATAAATCCTGTGTATGCATGTTCACAAAGCTTTAATAGCTTAAAACTACATTAAGACTTTTCGCAATATACAAAGATACACACACATAAGCATGCACATACATATAAACACATATGTATGTAGATACAAAATATAAACATACATGCATATGTACACATTATACATACATATGGATATAATGATATGTGCATGTATATAGTGATTTATAAGTACAAAACAAAAACTTTCAACATATACTATTTTATTTAATCCTCACAACAGCCTCTAATGGAAAGTGGGAAGTAACTGATAATTCAGAAACTCAAAGTGATTTGGCCCAAGTCATGCTGTTGCCAAGTGTCAGAGCTGGCACTTGAACACAGGTGTTCTAATCCAGAGCCCATTGCTAAGGAGACACAGCACAATACTGTGGACAAGAGCACTGGACCTGGAGCTTGAATCTTGGCTCTGAAACATGTTACCCTTCACCCTCACTTTTCTCACTTGTAAAAAGGAGACAATCCCCTTTGTACTATCTCCCTTACAGGAATGTCTTGTGGAAGAATGCTCTGCAAAGTTCTGAGAAATGTAAGTTGTCATTGAGGGATCAGTTCCTTCCTCTCCTACTTATCAGCTTTGTGACCATGTATGAGCCATTTGTCCTCCTTGGGCCTCGGTTTCCTAGTATATAAAATGTGCCACTTAACTGCTCGTTAAGTACAACTCTCATGCTCTTTCTTTTATCCCACACTGGATGTCAGAGTATGGTGCCATCTCTCTAACTTGTCTTAATTATAAAATCCATCCACAATGTTCTTCATATTTGATATTTCTTGGCCTAGTGTCAAATTTATATTTTCTAGGGAAGGGATAGGAGCTGATGCAGGATCAGTTCCTATAACAGGACATTTCAAGGCTATCAACATCTATATTCTCACTACTACAACTCCTACCACACTTAGCTTATATAAAGTCAAGGCCCTAGTTCTGTTCTCTATCCTGACCAGTTAGATTTGCATAGGAGGAATATTATTTCCCTTTTCCTTAACCTTACAAATAATTTACAAGTGACTGAAGGAAGTAGGTGAGTGGGTGGGGCTAAGACTTGGGTCTAAGGAGGCATAGGGAGAAAAAGGTCCCCTCTTAAAGGGGGACCACTTGCCTGGGGGCTGTGGGTTCTTGTTCAAGGTTGAGTTGACCTTCCAAAGTCTCTTATAAACCTAGAATTCTGTGAAAGAATTCTGTGAATTCTTCACCCCTGTCTCCCATAATAAAGTGACCTTACTCTGTGAAAGGGGGATTAGACTTGTTCTTATAGGAAGAGGTTGTGGGAAGTAGGAGAGAGGTAGATTTATACTTCATATGAAGAAAAACATTCGAATCAGAGCTATCCAGAAACAGGATGAGTTGGCTTGAGAGGTAATGAACTCCCTGTCCTTGGACATTTTTTAATAGAAGCTAAATGATTACTTGTGATTCTTTCTGGCTCTGAGATTCTGAAAAATATATTGTTTACAAGGGAGACTGAGTAAAATTGTATGAATGGTTTAGTATATTCCATGCCCTTTCCTGGAAAACCAACACAGATGCAATCATTCTGATAGCTGATTAACAGAGAGTCAAAGAATCCTGGAGTTGGAGAGGACCTTAGGGGTCATTTAGTCCAGCCCCTCCCTACTCAGGGAAAGAATTCCTTCTATAACATTATCCTGCCACATACTTGAATCATAGGATTTAAATCTAGAAACAATTCACTCTAACCCCTTTATTTTATAGATGAAAAAACTGAGGCCTAGATAGGTTAAGTGACTTGCTGAGGTGAGAAGCAGGATTCAAACCTCTATTTTCTTTAAATTCACTCCATTACCTACTGTCTCTCTCCTGTGCATATACTCTGGTTTTTCAATGTCTTTCCAAAATGCAGAGAACAGAATAAAACATGTGAAGTACTGTACATTTTCTCAAACATTAATCAAGAAAATCTAATCTACTTTCAGATTATTTTAGGAAATACAATTCTTATTTTCTGTAATATCAACTTTGTCATATGCTTATTTATTACAATCCAAATAATTTCCTCCATAGGAAATGATATGATTTCCACATCAGAGAATGAAGATAAGGCACTTACCAAGATCCAATACTTGTAAGCAATTTCGGTTTCCTGACTGGTCTGCTCCTCCAAATACCCAGATCCTGCCAGGGGTGCTGAGGGGAAGGAAGCTGGCATGTTCATAGCGGGCCAATAGACCCTCACAGTCTACTTCATCCCATTGATGGGTAGCTGTAAAACATTTTCAACAATTACTGGGCTTGTTGGTCAGTCTCCTCTCCTGGACACACTGGTTTATACTGCTTGTGGCAAAGAAGTAATCTGTATACCAGTGTCAATTGTAAACACAGTCAGCCAACTGACCTTATAAATAACAATTAGCACATATTCATTGAATTGAAGTCCAAATAGTTCACAAGACAAGAAGGCATCTGCTAAGTGTATGTTAATAATGATACAGCATATCATTTGCTGAGAATACTTTTTCTGGGTATAGCTCAATACTTTTAACTCGAGTACAAAAAAATAGTTATTTTACTCATACTCGTCCATAGAACATTAAATATAAAAAATAATAGGTGAGTGACTGATTCCAGGATTGTACCTGTCTGAACTCCTTTAAACAAAATGAGAACATTAAATTTTCTATAATAATAATAGCTCACTAGAATTGGGACAACATTGTACACAGTAACAGCAACATTGTACGATGACCAACTTTGATAGACTTGACTCTTCTCAGCAATACAATGATCTAAGACAATTCCAAAAGACTCATGATGGAAAATGCTATCCATATCCAGAGAAAGAACTATGGAGTCTGAATGTAGAGTGAAGCAGACTATTTTCTCTCTGTCTCTCTTGTTTTTTTTTCTTGTGGTCTTTCTCTTTTGTTTAGATTCTTCTTTTACAAGATAACTAATACGGAAACATTTAATACAATTGTACATGTATAGCCTATATCAGATTGCCTGTAATCTTGGGGAGGAGGGAAGGGAGGGGAGGGAGGGAGAAAAAAAATCTTATAAAAGTGAATGCTGAAAACTATCTTTACATGTAATTGGAAAAATAAAATATCATTAAGTAGGAAAAATAATAATAGCTCACACTTATATTAGTGTTTACTAGTTCTTCTATAATATGAGAAAGACTAGAGAGAAGTCTCCAATACATTGGGTAAATCTTCTTTGGAGGTTTTAGGGAAAGACATGGGCAAGAATTGTATAACATGAGGTGAAGAGTTTGATCTTCAGCAGTAAGGCTATCTGTACACACACTGAGATTCATTTGACATTGCAAGTTTATTAAGAGTTTTATGACCATTATCTAATTTGAATGAATGAATAAATGAAAAAGCATTTATTGTTTCCTATATGCAAACAATCCTGGAAGGTTGCTAATAATGTAATAATGATAGCTTACACATATAGAGCACTTTATTAATTAAGCAGTTTCTTTTTTTCTTTTTGGAGTGGGGAAGGCAGGGCAATTGGGGTTAAGTGACTTGCCCAAGGTCACATGGCTAGTATGTGTTAAGTGTCTGAGGCCAGATTTTACCTCAGGTCCTCCTGACTCCAGGCCCAGTGCTCTCTTCACTGCACCACTTAGCTGCCCCGACTAAGCAGTTTCTCAGATTGTTTCTGGGAAGTTAACAGTGCAAATATTGCCCCCATTTTACAGATGAGGAAGTTGAGGCTTAGGGAGGCCATGATTGTAGGATGTGTAGCTTCAAGGGAACTTAGAGACCATCATATCAACCTCCTCATGTTATGGATGAAGTAACTGAAGCCCAGAGAGTTGAGTGACTTGTCCAGTGTCACACAGGTAATAAGTAATAGAGCTGGGATTCACCCTCAATATATCTGACTGCACTAAAATATACAGAGAACTGAGTCAAATTTATAAGAATACAAATCATTCCCCAACTGATAAATGGTCAAAGATATGAACAGGCAATTTTCAAAGGAAGAAATTAAAATTATCTATAATCAAATGAAAAATGCTCTAAATCACTATTGGAGAAATGCAAATCAAAACAACTCTTAGGTACCACATCTCACCTGTTAGATTGGCTAACATGATAAAACAGGAAAATGATAAATGCTGGAGAAGATGTGGGAAAACTGGAACACTAATGCATTGTTGGTGGAGTTGTGAACTGATCCAACCATTCTGGAGAGCAATTTGGAACTATACCCAAAGGAGTACAAAAATGTGCATAGCCTTTGACCCAGCAATGCCACTTCTAGGGCTGTATCCCAAAGAGATCATACAAGTGGGAAAAGGTCCTACGTGTACAAAAGTATTTATAGCAGCTCTTTTTGTGATGGCAAAGAATTGGAAATCAAGGGGGAAATGACTAAATAAGTTGTGGTACATGAATGTAATGGAATACTATTGTATTATAAGAAATGAGGAACAGGGGGCAGCCAGGTGGCGAAGTGAATAGAGCACCGACCTTGGAGTCAGGAGGACCTGAGTTCAATTCTGACTTTAGATACTTAACACTTACTAACCAAGTGACCTTGGGCAAGTAACTTACCCAATTGCCCTGCCTTCCCTCCTCCAAAAAGAAAAAAAAAAGAAATGAGGAGCAGACAGACTTCATAATAACCTGGAGAGACTTATATACACTGATGCTGAGTGAGGGGAGCAAGAACTAGGAGAATAGTATATACAATTACAGACACATCATATCTGTGATGACTGATACTGATAGACTGGGCTCATCTCAGCAATGCAAGGTTATAAAACAACTCCAAAGGACTCATGATGGAAAAGGTTATCCACATCCAGAGAAAGAATTATGGAGTCTGAAGGCAGATTGAAGCAGACGACTTACTCTCTCTCTTTTTTGTTTTGTTTCTTCTTCCTTGATATTCATTCCATTGGCTATAATTCTTCTTTACAACTTGACTAATGTTTAATATGAAGGTATATGTAGAATCTATATCAGATTGCATGCTACCATGGGAGGGGGAGGGGGGAAGAAAAGGAGGGGGAGAAAATTTGGAACTCAAAAACTTGTGGAACTGAATGTTGTAAACTAAAAGTCAATAATTTTTTTTAAATCCAGAAAGAAAATATAACTGACTGCAAGAGAAAGATAAGTCATGAACTTTTTCCTTACCTCTGTAAAGAACATCTTTATTTTTTTCAGCGTTTTCACTCGTTTTAACTTTACAATAATAATAGGACTGGTCATAAGATCCCAGGATAAACAGAGCTGAAAAAGACCTTAGAGCTTATGAATCTAGCATCCTCACTTGATAGACAAGGAAATTGAGGCTCAGAGAGTTTAAAGGATTTGCTCAAGGTCACACAGTAAGTGGCAGAGCTGGGATTCAAGACATAAATTCAATTCAAACTAAATTGGCTGAGAATTTTATAGAAATCCCTCTTTGGCAACCCTAAGCAAAGGGTCAGTAGAGTTTGAAATCAAGACACTCTGTAGTTCCTAATCTTACCCAGATCAATGCAGTACACATCCGAGAAGCTGCCATTAGGATTTGCTCCCCCGACTATGAAGACTTTTCCTTGATCGGTATCTTGACCAGGGGGAAGGTAGAGGCAGTTATGGCCAACTCGAGCACAGGGGCCATGTCCAGGAGGAGCCAAGGAGTACCTGCCAACAGGATTTTGTGTTCAAGAGACAAGAGTGATAAATAAATGAAGTGGTGTGTACTTTCCTTTACCATTAAATATGCACCAGGGAAAAGAGTCTCAGGGCACAGTGTGATTGTCTAATTCAAAGGAGCATTTTCCATGTGAATAGAAGCAGTGGGGTGATGTAGTGGAAAGAGAACTGGAACTGGAGTCAGTGGAGCTGGGTTACACTAGCTATGTGACCATAAAAAAGTCACTTGATATTTTTTGAGCCTCAGTTTTCTTTTCTGTAAAATGGGGGTAATACAGCTTGAATCATCCATGTCATAGGGGTACACATACATACAAACATATGTACACACACATTCATTAGAGCTAATTTAGTAACTTCTATAGTAGTATCTTTTTTTTTTTTTTTAGTGTTTTCACTCCTTTTCATGTCACCATAACCAGTTAAAATTAGTCACAGGATCCCAAGGTAACAGATTTGGAGTTGGAAGGCAATTTTAAAAAGGGCCATCATCTTGTCTCACTCCCTTATTTTACAGATAAAGCAACTGAGGTCAAGTGATGACATAAGGTGTGTAGGTTTAAGTCAGAATTCAAACACAGAGCCTCTGACTCTCAATCCAGCTTTCATTCCTGGACTTCTTATTTTGTAAATGGGGAAATCCAGGTTCAGAAATGTCAAACCAACTTACTCAAGGGACATTTATCTAGGGTGTACTGGAACTGTGGCTTCTTGTCTCCTCTGGGCCCAGGGAATTTTCATTAAAATGAATTTTGTAGGACCACCTTTTCTCATAGACCTGTATGAGGGAAGTACTTTGTAGACCATAAAGTACCAAATAAATATCACTTATTACTATTGCTAGATCTTGTTACCTTCTATTAACCATCTTTTTCATAGGTGACCATGACCAAAAAAACCCCAAACAATTTACCTAGTGGCCAACTTTAGATACTTAGCTAGATTGGTCCTTGGACAGAAGACAGTTTTTTGGCCACTCCCCCCCAATTTTTTTGTCTATACATATATATCTATACATCTCCCCCATAGAGTGCAAGCCTCAAGGGCAGGAACTGTTTCACTTTTTTGTCTTTGTATCTCTAGCAACTAGCACAGTGCCTGATGCATAATAGGCTTCATTAATGCTTGCTGGGTGATTGATTGAGATGAATGCACATGCAGTTGATTGACTGGCCTTTACCCAAAGCCTTTCTAGTTTGGCAGGACCTGCCAAAGCCTGGATTTTGCTGGAGTTGCCTTCAACAACCCAGAGGCATCTCTAGTACATAATGAGGCATCAGAGGGAGGATATTAGTGTGGACTTATTAACCCTCATGTCATGAAATACTACCTGAGAAATACTAGTCAACTGGTTTCCTGAATAACTATAAAGCAGAAACTGAAGAATCTTTAACAAATGAAATAAGGGATCCATTTATTTTAATCATAAAATTATTTTGAATGTGGATATCATTCAGTTGTTTTTCAGTCATGTATGACTTTTTGTGACCCCATTTGGGTTTGTTTGGTTTTTTTTTGGCAAAGATACTGGACTGGTTTGCCACTTCCTTCACCAGCTCATTTTACAGATATGGAAACTGAGGCAAACAGGGTTAAGTGACTTGCCCAGGGTTACACAGCTAAGTAAGTATCTGAGGCCAGATTTGAACTAAGGCAGATGAGTCTTCCTAATTGAAGGCCCCCAATTCTATCCACTGTTCCACCTAGCTGCCTTTTGTTGTTGTTTGTTCTTTGTTCTCAGCAAAGACCAGGACATGGGAAAGGTGATGTCATGACTTGCAAGTGAATTGGATTTAAGTGAGGCAGGGCTGTGCAAAGTCACCAGCCTCATGCTCTCCTCTGAAGCCATCTGGGTCCAATGGCAAGATACTGATCAGCTAGTTCAAACTCAGAGCCTCTGACTCTCAATCCAGCTTTAGAAAAAGAAAATCAGCTAGTGATTAGAAAAAGAAAATCAGCTAGTGTACAAGAAGGGTACATGTTTTTCCCTGCATCCAAAACCTTTTTCTTTCTTTTTTTTTTTTTAAAGCAATTGGGGTTAAGTAACTTGCTCAAGGTTACATGCCTGTCATTATTTATGTGTGGGTGCTCATTTTCTGAGGCCGGATCTGATCCAGGGTTGTCCCAACTCAGCACTCTTACTCATTGTGCCACCTAGCCCCAAAACCTTTTTCACTGACTATGGTCACACAGTCAGGAAGTGTTGGAGCTGGGATTCCAACTAGGGATTTCTAACTCTAAACCCAGGGCCCTTTCTAGGACATCATAATGCTTCTAAAGAGAACCACATTGCTATTTCAAGCAATGGGTAGAGGAATAATGATATCAATTTAACTGAAACCATATTCTCATGCTGGAAAATAGATGAAATGGGTAATAAGAATCACCATCACTAGCTGAACCAAGAACATTAAATAGTAATTGATTTAATTCTACCCAATAAATGCACTTTAGTAACATGATTGTCTGCTTTGCAATAATTATGACTGATCCTCTTAAAAAATCAGTTTGAATCCAAATACAGAGGATACTCTTTTCATGGGAGGTAGAATGGAGTAGTAGATAGAGAAGTAGGCTTAGAGTCAGGGAAAACTAGCTTCCTACTCTTTATTCTGATACAAAAGTAACTTTGTAACCCTGGGAAAGTTACTTAATTTTCTAAATTTTTAAATCACAGATACATGTAAGTAAATGGAATTTCCTATACTGATGAAATGATAAGTCCAACCAAAATTTATGACTTCAAGAAGACCTATAGAATTCTACAGGGTCTCTATTCATCTTTTTTTTTTTAATTGTAAACTATTTCATTTAAATCATAGCACTTTGGAACTGGAAGGGACTTTAACCCTCTGATTTGACTGGTGAGCAAACAGGCCCACAAAGGAGAATGGGAGGATGGAAAGAACACTAGACTTGTGAGACAGATAGAAGACCAGAGTTCAAATTAATGCCACTCCCTTGACTACCTTAGCTGTATGACCTAGGACAGAGATGTCAAACAGCAGCCTGTGGGCTACATGTGACCCACAAAACTTCACAGTGCGGCTGAATGAGATTGAAATGTAATTGGGAAATGTTTAACAAAACAAATAAAATATAATAAAACATAGCTTTTTGGTTTTCTAAGTCAATATGCAGCCTTTAGGGATCCATATATATAGTAGCCTCTTTCTATTTCAGTTAGACAGCACTGACCTTGGACAAGTATTTTCTCCTTGTGGCTCTTCAGTTTTCTCATTGTAAAATGACCAGGTTATACTACTGTAGATGATCCCCAAGGTCCCTTCCAGTGACTACTGGCTCTGTTACTAGCTAGCTGGCTATATGACTTTAGGCCAGCTACTTTACTTGGTTTTCTCACCTGAAGACTAGATGCCCTCTAAGCTCCCTTCCAACTCCAATATTCTCTAAATCCCTTTGTCCAATATGCTATAGTTAGTTATTGGCAAAAGTATGATCTTCCATTACTGACCATGTTGCCTTCTGGGGGCAGTCTCCAGGCTCCAGGACTTGAAGTAGCTTCATGGTATCCTAGAAAGGTGAAATGGAGGGACTGTTTTAGCAACTTATATAGTTTCCTGTAGCCTTGTGATAATGCCAGGCTCAGGAAAGCTTTGACAGGATTTTTTTGCAGCCATTCAGGCCCATCGTGACATTAAGAAACAAACAAGCAAACAAACAAGACCAAGTGCTGATCTTTGTAGACTTTTATTGCAGAGGACCCCAAAGATGTAGTGCCCAGTAAAGTACAAAGCCATACTCCTGCGGGGGAGGGGGTATCTCCCACTTTGGACTTGTGGGATTAGGGAGATAAAAGAGTGAAGGAGGTGGCGCGTGTGCTCTCGCTTAGTAAATATGCAATGGCAGAAGAGATAGATAGCCTGTTTCTAAGGGCTCATGCCTTAACAGGCTGCTCCCCCAATCTAGTATCAATCACCCTTCTCCCGGCTCCAAGCTATCTACTCTTCGTGGTCACCTTTTCAAACCTTTCAGTTCCCGCCTCCCCACCCCCACCCCACCCCCAATCCCGTAGCTCCACCCCACCCCCTACTGCTCACCCCAAAATTGCCTCCCGTGTATTGAAATCTCGCCCGTGATCTGCTCGATCTGGGGGCTGGGGAAGCTCCAGAATGTGTGGCGCCCAGGACCGCGTTACCACGATACCTGCCTTGTGCGGGCTAGCGAGTGGCCTCAGTCTCTCCGCCCCGCTTAGAGCCTGGGGCTCCACCTTCCGCCTGCACTGATAGACTGGGGGAGGGGAAAAGGGAGAGGTTTGGCCTCTGTGGTTGGGGGTAAAGCAGTTGCTTTGGTGGTTTTGTAATAACAATAATAACTCACTTTTCTAGAGCGCTTTAAGGCATATAATAATAATGGCTCTTATTTTTTGTGGCGCATTAAAGTTTGCTAAGTGTTTTACCTACGCCATCTCTTTTGATCATCAGAACGATCTTGTAAGGTTATGTGTGCTTTGCACCACTGAAAGTACTAGAAATGTGTTAGGATTTCTGTTGTCTGAACTACGGTTTCATTAGAGTATGGAACTCTCAGCAAGTAAACCCCCAATGAAGATCTGCCATTCTGAAGTTTATAATCTTAGAAAGTTACCTGGGGCTCTGAAAAGTTAAGAACCTGACTTTCTCTGGATCAAACAGGCCTTATTATATGGCAGAGTTCAGTCTTGAAGTCAGGTCTTCTGATTCCAGAATCAACATTCCTTCCACTACACCTTGTTGCTAGCCTAAAAAGGGTTCAAACACTGCTTATTTTGCTCTTCCTGGAAAGACTAGTTAACTTGTTTCTCACATTTAGCTGAAAAATAACAAGAATAAAAACTCATATTTCTATAATGCATGGTTCTTGAGGCATGAAGAGGTCTCTGAGACCCTTTTAGGGCTCTGGAGGTAAAAATTGTTTTCATGATCATACTAAGACATTTTAATTTCTAATATATAGTAAATATCCACAAATATACCCCATACAAACAAAGCTTTTTGGGAGAGGGCCCTCAATAAAATCTGAAAATTTAAAAAGGAAACTGGAGATCAAAATGTTCTAGAACAGCTGTAATGCTTTAAGGTGTACAAAGCATTTTCCTTAAAACCCTTACAAAGAGACAGGTGGTGGAAATGTAACGACAATTTTATAGATGAAGAAACTGAGAGAGAGCTGAAATGCTTTGCTGGTGGTCAGGACTAAAATGGTCCTCCCAGAAAGCTGTAAATACAGTTGGGGTAGCTAGATACTAAATCCTTCCTCTTTGCTCATCTCCTTCTTGGGGTGTCCCCATTGAAGAAGTATTTGGTTGACTTTTAGGACCTGGCAGCCAAATATGTCCACAAGATGGTTTAGAGCTGGAAGAGACCTTAGACATCATCTAGTTCAACCACTCATTTTACAAGTTAGGAAACTGAGGTTCAGAGAGAGGGGTTAACAAGTAACTTGAGAAGTACCATTAAGTAATGGAAAGAGCACTGTCCAGTTTTTAAAAAAAAAGAGCCAACATCTTTCTAGTCTTCAGATTCCTAGGATTCTAATGACAATATTTCCCCATTTGGAAAAAAAATATTTAGGATTATGCCAAAGTAATTCTTCTGTCTTTCAGTAACTTTAAGGCATTGCTTTTTTCATGTTTTTATCAATTCATTCAAAAACATTTAGTGCCTACAACGAGCAATACTCTGTGGTAGATTCTGAGTGCTAGTTACTGAGCAAGTTACTGAGCAAAAAGACTAATTAAGACAGGTGTTACTTTCATTTAATTTACCATAACCTAATAAATCACATATGTCATATAGCAGCCTGTTGCCTGCAAATAAAAATATTTAAACAGAGCTCTATGCTATAATAACTTACATTTCTAGAACAATTTTAAGTTGACTACGAGTTTTTCCTCAAAATTATTATTCTATTATTATCATAATTTTCCAGTTTAGGTAACTGAATATCAGGGAAGAGAAATACCTTCTTTTAGGGACATAGCATTAGTAAACATCACAAGTAAACCAAGTTCTCCTGGCTCCAAATCCAGGAATTTTTTCCTTGTCCCAGGGTACTTTGTAGTATGTCTGCTGTCCAGAGTAATTTTAAGTCAATTTTTGAAAAAAGGAACTTAAAAAGCTAGATGAAGCTGGAAAGCAATAGGTACAGCCTATTCTCATGATACGATGAAGACTTTTATCAGCAAGATCATCTTTGAAAGAGGGGAACCAGCTGGAGCCTATGGCATTCAAGAAAACTTGTCCAAGTTCAGTCATTCAATGCTATGATAAAAATAACAGATTATATATAGAACTCATTATCATTGTCATGCTGTTTTTAATTATCACAACTTCCTTCTGAAATAAGAGGTACATGTATTATCATCCCTGTTTTACAGATGTAGAAACTGAGGCTCAAAGAGATTATTCAATTTACCCAGAGTCCCATGTCTGGAAATTGAACTCAGGCCTTCTGTCTCTGGGGCCACCATGTTTTCTACTAAGTCACACTGCTTGCACAATTTACCTCTCTACCAAACAACCTTGATGTGTTACTCACTGTCACATTCCCCATTCCAAACACTTACCTGCCACCCCAGGGGTCTTTTCCCTTCCAATTTCTAGTTAGTATCTGCTGTAGAGAGAGAGATACATCTTCCTGAGGGACCTTCACATAGCAAGGCACTTAAGAAAAGTGAGTAGTATAGTACTTTGCTCAGGGACAAAAAGACACCTCAGCCTTTAGTTGCCAAAATGGTAACTGACCCAGACCATCAAGGAGGGGAGCTTGTAACAGTAATCCTTCACAGTTGTATTACACTTTATATTTTTCACAACTATTTCACAGCTAACATCTTGTGTGATCCCTATAACAACCTAGTGAAAGAGGCATTCAAACCCCTGCCACTTTACCTTTCTTCCATATCTCATATTAATAATCCCCTCCACCTGCTTTCTTCTACAATCAAACTGTACTCTTCTCTGTGCGCTAAGTATGCCTTGCCCTTTCCCTGCCTTTGGGCATATCCTTATGATGTTCCCTATGCCTGGAATACCCTCTTAAGCCATATATATATATATATATATATATATATATATATATATATATATATATATATATATATATATATATATATTTTAGCTTTTTGGAGGGGGGAAGGTAGGGTAATTGAGGTTAAGTGACTTGCCCAAGATCACATGGCTAGTAAGTGTCAAGTGTCTGAGGCTGGATTTGAACTCAGGTCCTCCTGACTCCAGGGTTGATGCTCTATTCACTGCGCCACCTAGCCACCCCTAGGCTATTTAATTTTGATTTATATTTTAAAGCCCAACTCAGATGTGAACTTCTCCAAGAAGCCTTTCCTTATCCCTTCTATTGGTAAGTACCTTTCACTCTTGAAACTGACAAAGCAGTTTGTTTGCATGTGTCTCATTCACTTATCATGAGCTAGAGTTAACTGTATTGGTATCTTACTCCTCTTAGCTAAAGATAAGCACCATTAGGGGAGAGAGTGTGTGTCCTAAGCATGAGTTTTCCTTCCACTACTGAAGACTGAGGCTCTTTCCACATGGTCTTCATGAGTTAATATGCCTAAATTTTCATGCACTTATGGCCAACCTTCCTGGTGACGAGTTTCTCAATAGCTGGCTGGCTTAGTTTTCTGACAGCAGACAAACACTTTGTCACCTGGGCTGTACTCAAAGCTTTTACAATTGGGTATAGGACTTTCTAGGCCTTTCTCTCTAATGGGGGAGAATCTTGGAGGGGATAAATATAGAAAGACTTTGTCAGTTTTATGCAAGTAAAACCTTTCTGTAACAATTACAACTGTCCAAAAGTGGAATGGATTCATTTAGGAGAATCTATTTCCCACCATTGGAGGTCTCCAGGTTTCTACTGGATGATTGCCTGAATGAAGAAAAAAAAACCCAAACATTTATTAAGCATTTACTATGTGCCAGGCACCATGCTAATCACTGAAAATACAAATACTAAAGTGAATTAGTCTGATCCAACCATTCTGGAGAGCAATCTGGAACTATGCCCAAAGGGCTATAAGTAATTTCATATTCTTTGACTCAGCAATACCACTTCTAGGGTTGTATCCCAAAGAGATCATAGAAGCGGGAGGAAGAATCATGTACAAAAATATTTATAGCAGCTCTTTTTGTGGTGGCAAAGAATTGGAAATTAAGGGGATGCCTATCAATTGGGGAATGGCTAAACAAGTTATGGTATATGAATGTAATGGAATACTATCGCACCATAAGAAGCGAAGAGCAGGTGGATTTCATATCTACCTGGAGAGGCTTATACTGATGCTGAGTGAGAAGAGCAGAACCAGGAAGAATTTGTACACAATCACAGATACATCGTATGTGTGACCACCAACTTTGATAGACCCAACTCTTCTTAGAAATGTAGGGCTAAAAGTAAACTCCAAAAGACTCATGATGGAGAGAGGTGTCTACGTTCAGAGAAAGAACCAGAAAGAACAGAGTTTGAATGCAGATTGAAGCAAATCACCTGCTCTCTTGTTTTTTCTTGTTTGGTTTGGTTTCCTCTTTCCCATTTTTCATTCCATCTGATACAATCCTTCTTTACAACCTGACTAATGTCTAATGTGAAAGTATCTGCAGATCCTATACCTGATTGTATGCTGCCATTGGAGGGGAGAGGGGAGGGAGGGGAAGAAAATTTGAAACTCAAAGAACTGGGGAACTGAATCTTGTAAACTCAAAGTAAATGAACAAATTAATAAAGACAAAAAAAAAGTAAAAAAAAAGAATGGCCTTCCTGGAACAACAACAACAACAAAAAAAAGTGAGTTAGTTCCTACTTTCAAGGATTTTGTTTCAATGGAAGAGTGGTGGCCAGGGAAGCATATTTTGGTCTAGATTAAGTCACAGGGATAGTGAGCAATGCCATAGGGGAGTCTACTGACATATCCTTTCATGAAGCAATTTATGATATGATTATTTTTTTTTTATTTTATTTTGGAGGGCAATTGGGGTTAAGTGACTTGCCCAAGGTCACATGGCTAGTGTTAAGTGTCTGAGGCCAGATTTGAATTCAGGTCCTCTTGACTCCAGGGCCAGTGCTCTCTTTACTGTGCCACCTAATTGTCCCCCTATTTCAAATTTTTGCCTTCTCCAATCTATCCTCTATATATCTGCTAAAGTGGTTTTCCTAAAATGCTGCTCTAACCATTTTATTCTACTACTCTCTAAAATCTCATGTCTTTCCCTTTTATCTCCTTTGTCTGCTACTTAAAGTCCTTCAAAACTAATACCAACCTACTTTTCCAGGCTTATTATACATTATTTCCCTTCATTAATAATAGTAGCTAGGGGGCGGCTAGGTGGGGCAGTGAGTAGAGTGCCGGCCCTGGAATCAGAAGGACCTGAGTTCGGATCCAGACTCAGACACTTAACACACAAACAAAAAAAACCTAGCCATGTGACCTTGGGCAAGTTACTTAACCCCAATTGCCCTCCAAAAAAAAAAGCAAAAAAAATAATAGTAGCTAGTATTTATATAGTGCTTTAATGTTTGCAAAACCACTTTATAAATCTTATTCCATTTTATCCTTACAACAACCCTGGGAAAGATAGAAATATAACATTTATTAAGCATCTATGTACCAGTCACTGTGCTTAGTATGTTATAAATACTATCTGATTTGATACTTACAATAGCCCAGAGAAATAAATGCAATAATTAACCCCATTTTACAATTGAGGAAACCAAGGTAGGGGTAAAATACCTTGCCCAGGGTCACAAAGCTATAAAGTACCTGAGGCTGAATTTGAACTCTGTTCTTTCTGACTCCAGGCTGAGTGCTCCATCATATTTATTCTTTCTATAGTTCAGTCAAACTAGTCTTTTTGTTGCTTTTAATATAAGACACTTCATCTACTATCCTTAACCCTTTGCACTTACCATATTCCACATCTGGAATATACTTTTCCTTGGAGAGAGGAGGCACTCGGCTAGAATTATATCTGTCTGTTCCTTTATATATTATTAGTTTAGGGGATGTAAATTTTTGGTTTAAGTTGAACTTTTTTTTAATAATAAATTTATTTATTTTTAGTTTTCAACATTCACTTCCATAATTTTTTTTTTTTTTGCTTTTTGGAGGGCAGTTGGGGTTAAGTAACTTGCCCAAGGTCACATGGCTAGGTTTTTTTGTTTGTGTGTGTTAGGTGTCTGAGGCAGGATCCGAACTCAGGTCCTTTTGACTCCAGGGCCAGCACTCTACTCACTGTACCACCTAGCTGCCCCTCACTTCCATAAAATTTTGAGTTTTAAATTTTCTTCCTCTCCTTTTCCTCCCTCTCCCCAAGACAGCATGCAATCTGAACTACTTATACATTCATACTAAACATATGTTCACATTATTCATGATATAAAGAAGAATTAGAGCTAATGGGAGGAACTACAAAAAAGAAGAAACAAAACAAAAGGAGAGGAAATAGTATGCTTCCATCTGCATTCAGACTCCAAAGTTCTTTTTCTGCTTGTGGATAGCATTTTCCATCATGAATCTACTGGGGCTGTCGAACAGATAAGTCTATCAAAGTCTGTCATTACACAATGTGGCTGTTACTGGGTATAATGTTCTGGTTCTGTCCCCTTCACTCAGCATCAATTCATATAAGTCTTTCCAGGTTTTTCTGAAGTCAACCTGTTTATCATTTCTTATAGCACAATAGTATTCCATTACATTCCTCTACCACAACTTGTTTAGCCATTCCCCAATGGATGGACATCCCCTCAATTTTCAATTTTTGGGCATCACAAAAAGAGTTGCTATAAATATTTTTGTACATATGGGTTCCTTTCCCATTTTTATGATCTCTTTGTGATAAAGCCCTAGAAGTGGTATTGCTGGGGCAAAGGGAATGCATGTTTGTATGGTCCTTTGGGCATAGCTCCAAATTGCTCTCTAGAATGGTTGGATCAGCTCACAACTTCA
Source organism: Gymnobelideus leadbeateri (assembly GCA_011680675.1). NCBI lineage: Eukaryota > Metazoa > Chordata > Mammalia > Diprotodontia > Petauridae > Gymnobelideus > Gymnobelideus leadbeateri. The sequence continues at coordinate 551,715 of WOXC01004594.1, forward strand.
CTAACAATGAATTAGTGTTCCAACTTTCCCACATCTTCTCCAACACTTATCATTTTCCTGTTTTGTCATGTTAGCCAATCTGATAGGTGTGAGGTACCTCAGAGTTGTTTTGATTTATACTCTTCTAATCAATAGTTTTAGAGCATTTTTTCATATAACTATAGATAACTAATTTCTTCCTCTGAAAACTGCCTGTTTGTATACTTTGACCATTTATCAATTGGAGAATGACTTGTACTCTTATAAATTTGACTCAGTTCTCTATATATTTTAGAAATGAGGCTGTTATCAGAGACACTGACTGTAAAAAGCGTTTCCCAGCTTTCTGCTTCCCTTCTAATCTTGGTTGCATTGGCTTTGTTTGTGCAAAAACTTTTCACTTTAATGTAATTAAAATTATCCATTTTGCATTTCATAATGTTCCCTATCTCTTGTTTGGTCACAAATTCTTCCCTTCTCCACAGATCTGACAGGTAAACTATTCCTTGCTCTCCTCTTTTAGCTTATAGTATCAGTCTTTATATCTAAATCACGTACCCTCAAGCTAAACTCTTGATTGCTATTTCTTTTTTTTTTTTTGGAGGGGGGAGGGCAGGGCAATTGGGGTTAAGTGACTTGCCCAAGGTCACAGGGCTAGTAAGTCTTAAGGGTCTGAAGTCAAATTTGAGCTCAGGTCCTCCTGACTCCAGGGCTGGTGCTCTATTCACTGGGCCACCTAGCCATCCCCTTGATTGCTATTTCTTAATGGGAAAGGAGTACTTCCTTTATATTCAAGGCTTGACCCCTTTCCCACCAGATGCCAGTTCTACAATGAACTCATATAGCAATTAGCAAAGAAATCCATTTATCCAAGTCTCTAGAAAGATAGAAATCTTAGAAAGCATACAGTTGAGAACACACACCAGACAATACAGGTTAAAGGAGCTTTCCCACTGGGGGAGAGATAGCTCAGCTCAACCAAGACAGAGAGTTCTAGATCTCACCCAAGGGAAAATTTTCAGTTCATGTAGCAAGCTAAAGAAAGTAACATGGGAGTGGCTAAGTGGTGCAGTGAACAGATGACTTGGCCCTGGAGTCAGGAGAACCTAAGTTCAAATCTGGCCTCAGATACTTAACACAAGAACTAGCCATGTGACCTTGGACAAGTCACTTAACCCCAAATGCCCTCCAAAAAGCAAAAAACAAACAAAAAAACCAAACCAAAAAAACCCGAAAGAAAGCAACATGATGGAGACTGTTAGCTCCTCTCACGTTGGCTTTTTCCCATAGTTTTCTCTTCATGGCCATGAAGAAAGGTTGGAATCCCATGCATCTTTACTTTAGGTGCAGGAAGCTGAAAGGAGCTGAAGAGATTCAAGAGCCCAAAGAAAGTTAAGAGACTGGATCTCTCAACAACTTCTACCCCCTCCATGCAGGGAGGGCACTGAACTCCATCAGTGAGGACAGAATCCCAAACAATTGACCTTTTGAGTCAGGGTTATACACACATACACATACACACACACACACACACACACACACACACACATACCCCACAAGTCTCTGTGTGTATATATGTATGTATACATATGTATACATATTATCTTTCCTAATGGAATGCAAGCACCTTAAAGTCAGGGACTGTTTCTTTTTTGACTTTGTATTCCTAGTATCCAGCATTGCTTCTGGAATTGTGTCTGGAATATAGTGGTCATTTAATAAATACTTGTTGATTGATTTATTAGTAGAAGGAATTTCTCTTCATATATGGGTGAATGGCTTCTGTGGTGTCTTCTGATTCTTGAATTCTGTAATTATCTAAACTTCAACTCTTAGCAAGCTCCAAGTACAGTCCTCTATACTTAGTGGGCTTTTGGGGTATATTCTTACATAGTTTCCTTGAATATAAGAAAAATTAAATGACATTCTAATAATGAAAGTTCCCATTTCTAAAGTGCTTAATTGAATCAATCCAGGAGGATGTGAGTTCAAATTTGGCCTCAGACACGTAATACAAAACTGGCTGTGTGACCTCGGGCAAGTCACTTAACCCCAATAGCCCTACCTTCCCCCCTCCAAAAAGCAAAAAAAAAAAAAAAATCAATCAATAAACAAGTATTTATTTAGTGCCTACTAGGTACCAGGCAACTGTGCTAGGTGCTGGGAATACAAATACAATAAATGAAACAATCTCTCTTCATGAGGAATATTTACAAAAAAAGCTCTTTCCTTGAAACAACCCAATGGGATATGTATTATCCTCATATTACATTGCTAGGGCTAGAATCTGAACCTATGTATCCCAGGTCAGCACTCTGTCTCCTTCACCCTGCTAACCAAGATCACAAAACTAGAACATTTTTTTCCCTGAGAAGTTCAGAGCCTATTATATAGACTCCTTTCTCCTTAGTAATTAGAGAATTTAAAGCTGTAAGTCTGAGCCTTTCATTTTAAAGGTGAGGGAAGTAGGGCCCAGAAAGGAGATTTGTTCAAGGTCACAAAGGTAGGAGGTAACAATAAGGATATGAACTCAAATCTTCTGACTCCAAATCTATTGACAGTTTGATTAAAAGACCCTAAAGGCCACAGTCCTAAATGGCTCCTATCCACTTCAAAAGTGACTGTGGCAAAGTAGTAAAAAAGGGTTCAAGGGGTGCTATGCATTATGCAATTTTTAGATGATTTGCAAATTTTAATAATAGTTTCAATCCCTATTTCACAGGAATGTTGTAAAAAGCAAATGAAATAATGAATGCAAAGCTTTAAAAGCCTTGCATTTAAATGTCAAATGGTATATAAATGTCAACTGTTATTATACCTATCTTTAAAAAAAATCACAGAACACTAGAGCCTCTCTTCTGTCTCATCCTTGTATGTTAAAAGAGTAGTACAGACCCCTGGGATGAGGGTCAGCCATATACAGAGAATCCAGAATGCTAGGTTGGCGTACTTATAGACTGAGGGGACTTTAGCGAGCATCTAGTACAATCGACTCATTTTAAAGAGGCAAAAACTGAGACGCAGAGAAAGGAAATGGCTTGCTGAAGTTAATTGCCGACCTGGGTAGAATGGGTAGAATGTCTGAACTGGGAGGGAGCTTGAAGATAATATGCTCCAAACCCCTCATTTTAAAGATGAGAACAACTGAGGACCAGAGAGAGGAAGTGACTTGTCCACCGTCACACAAAGAGCATGGCGACCAGTGCAAGGACTGGAATCCAGGTCTCATGCCTCGCCTCCTAGGACTCTTTCTATAAGGACACTTATTTGTTTACCTGGATTAGGATCCCGGTCCTCAGCCAGTCAGTCCTCTTTCGTATCTGGGGCAGTTGTAGTCTGCTTAGGCAGCCAGGAAGGACACCGGCGAACCTAGTGCATCCCCCAGGCCTATGACGCAGAGGGGATTCCCCTCCCCCTTCCCCTTACCTGGAGATCAGTCTATCAACCTACAAGTTCCTAATATGTGCTAGGCATTTGCTAAGCTCTGGGGATACAAAAAAAAAAAAAGGCAAAAACAAACAAACCAAAAAACTACCCAACTCCTGCTCTCTAGGAGCTCACAATATAGCGGGGAGACAACATGCAAACAACTACGTACAAACAAGATATATACAGGATAAATTGCATGTAATTTCGAAGGGAAGGCACTAGCAATAAAAGGGATCGGGAAAGACTTCTTGCAGAAAGCGGAATCTGTGCTGCGACTTGAAGGAAGTCAGAGAAAACAGGAGGCGGGGACAAGGAGGGAGAGCATTCCCAGACGTGGGGAATCGCTAAGTGCAAATGTTCTGTCTCGGGAGATGGAAGAGAAAGGAAGCCAGTGTAACGGGATCGTGGAGTACCAGGAGGAGAATAACGCTTAGGAAGCCGGGAAAAGTAATTAGGGGCCAGGGTGTGAACTAGGCTCTGAGTTGGGGGACGCGGGGAAAACGGAGGTGAGGGACAGAATCACGCAGGGCGGGGAGGGGCAAGGCCGAGGGCTCCAAGGCTTGGATGTCCAGAGAAGGTTCTCCACGTCACAATTCAGCATCGATCCCCTGCACGGGATAAGGCGGCCTTTGCTCGGTGCATGTAGGTATATGTGCAAGTCTCTCAGTAAGTGCGTTTATGTGCATAAACCAGAGATGTAAGAAGCGCTGCTTGACATGGGAAACTACAAATTCCAAGCGGCTTAGCGGCTCCTGGGAGGACCCTACGGATCCTGGTAAGTTTCGAGAGACTCACGAGTCCTCCGTGTAACTCCCGCGACTTTCAGTCTTAAGCCATTCAGAAGTAGGACCGTAGGGGCGGGCAGAAGGAAGAAGCGGAAAGGCAAACTTTCACGCCCTGACGTAGAGACGCTTTGCGCCTACAGGAAGTGACGCCGTACAGAGTTCCGGCTTCGGCCTTCTCCGCCGCCGCCGCCACTGCGGGTTGTTATTCCTAAAATGGCGCCCCTGGACTTGGACAAGTATGTGGAGATCGCGCGGCTCTGCAAGTATCTGCCGGAAAACGACCTGAAGGTAAGGGCCGGGCTTCTGGGCCGGGCCGGAAGGGCGTTGGGGCGCTGATTCCGGGGTCCCGCGCCTTCCGGGAGCGGTGCAGCTGAGAATCCTCCCGCCCTTCTTCCCTCCTTTCCGTCCCGGCCCCCGCCCCTGTCAGCCCCGGGAGCCCGGGGGAGTGGGGGCGGCAGCGGCGCCTCCTCGCCCCCCGGCGGCTTCTGTGCCCCTTCCCACCCCTGATCTCACCTTCTGTCCACCTCGTCCCCCCTGGCCCCTGGAGCCGACCTGCAGAGAAGGGGGGAGTAGCCACGGAAAGTCAGAGCTAGAAGGGACTTGAGACATCATCAGTTACCACCTCGCTTTAACAGAGAGGGGAATTGAGGTACAGAGAGGGAAGGGGACACGCGAAGTCAGTGGCAGCTTGGCATGGGGGCTGGGGGTAGGGGGGAGTGGACAGTCGCCTGAGGTCGCCTAGGGCCTTCGGGTCGGATCTTCAGGTTAGCTCGCCTGGCAGTTTCCCAGCTGAGATCTGGGGATGCCTCTTCCTTTGCTGGTCCTACCTACATCGGGGCGGGATGCCTGCTTGTCAGCGATGTGGCAGGGGACATGCCTGCTCGAGAAGGGGTTCTGCGGGATGATTCGTAAAGCCCCTTTCAGTTCTGAGATGCTCCTTAAGGGGAAAGTTACAGTTCAAGTGTTTGAAGGGTTGTTGTGTGCGAGAGGTATGGAACTTGCTCCGCTTGGACCCCGAGAGCAGAATTAGGAGCAGTAGATGGAAGTTGCAGTGATTGAGCCTCGATGTAAGGGAAAACTTCCAGCCAGACCACAGCTGACCAAAAGTGGAATGGGCCACAGCAGACCTCCCCTTCTCTAGAGGTCTTCAAATAGAGACTTGATGGCCCAACTTCTTGGGGAAGCTGTGGAAGTTATTGCTGCTCAGGTATGAGTTGATTCAGATAACTTCTGAAAGTTTTCTAGTTTTTAGATACTGGGGTTTTGATAGCCATTTGTACTGAAGAATTTGAAGGTTCTTCCTCCCCCCTCTCCCCTCATAGAGATTATAGAGATTAGGCTTTTTCTATTTGGCTCCAGGGGGCAGAAGTAGAAACAAGTGAGTACAAGTTTTCAGAATGGCATATTTTTGAAACTTCATAAAAATTAGGAGGGGTATGGGGCAGTGTTAGGGACAGAGGACTGGGGTCCAAGCCAATAAGATCAGGGTTTAAGTCTTAAAAAAATCTTTGACACACACAGTGCTTGTGGCTTTGCATAAGTCATTTAACCTTTTAGTGCTCAGACAGCTGTTTAAAACTGAATTGCAGAGAAGGTGCCAACTTAAATTGGTAGAGGGAGTTACCTCTTCTGGGATTTCTGTACACCAAGTAAAAGGCTCAACCTCTCTTCCCTAAAAAACTAGACCAGTTCTATAATGGAGTCTACTCCCTGAATAAGTGTGAGTTCTGAGGTGCTGGATTTTTTTCAAGCAAAGACTAATAAAGCTCACTTATTGGGGAAGATTTAGAGGGAATTTATGTTTCAGTTATGGTATTACTAAGTCATTTCTGAGGTCCTTTCTGACCAAGAGTTTTTGTGATTCTACTGTTGTTTCCCTCTCCTTATGGGGGGGAAAGGCCATTTTCTGATCCTTGAAGATTCAGGAGAGTTAAGATTAAGTCTTTTATCTGTTTCAGATTCTGGTAGCCTGCCTTGTTTTAATTGAGCAGCTGATGATAGACTCTTTTTATGCTTAACCATACTTGTAGGGAAAGTTAGTTTTCTACTTTGTTGCAGAGTTTGAGTGTACAATATTTAGGTTATTGTTAAATGGAGATTGTAATTTAATTCATGAAGGTGAAATAAACCATGTTTCTTTATTTCTCTCCCATCCCCCAAATTGGGGTGGGCTGTAAGACATAACAGGACAAACTTTCTTGTTGGTATTTGTTTAAAGGTGTGGTAACATGAGCTTCTTTGTTAGAATGTAAGATCCTTGATAGTACAGATTGTTTCATTCTTTATCTTTGTATCTCCAGTGTCTCAGTGCCTAGTATAAGCACCTATAATAAATGTTTATTGATTGACTGGTGCCACATTTAGCTTTAGTTCCCCTCCTCCCCCCAAGTTGTTCCTGGTATACTGCCATGTTTCAGTAATTTGAGAACAAAGGAATTTAAATCTCTGGAATATTGGGGTTTTTCCTAAATGGTTTCTATGTTTGAGTAGTGCTTAGTGTTTGTGCTTACAAGTAGGTACTAGTGCCAGAGTATTGGTTTACTCAGTAAACTTTGATCAGCTGTTTGCTAAGTGGTTAGCCTGTAGTTAGGCTTCAATCCCTTTTTGAAATATTAAAGGAATTTGTCAATATAAAATGCATAAATTCTGTTTTTATGAGAAAGAGGAGTCTTTTGCTTTGTGAGTCTGCTCAGTTCATGAAATTTACACTTAAGTGTAACAATTATGTGTAAGCTCACTATTATATTTTGTTTGGAAAAAATTTATGGGTGACTTATTTTTAAACAAGATGTTTAGAAACAAATGAGAAATCAAAAGATTGTTTCAATAATCATAGTTGTGCACTTTATATAGGGAGCACTTTGCAACTCATAACACTCTTATGAAGTAGGTTATATAAATACTATCCCAGTATACTCCAGAGAAATGAAGTGACTTGTCTGTAGCCATGTAACTAGTGATAGAGTTGTGATTGCAGCTGAGGCCTTCTGACTTCCATTTCTGGTGTTATTTCCTTAAAGATTTTGTATTCAGCATTAGATACCATTGTCTACATTTTCTTTCTGAACATATTCTTCTCCTTTAGCTTTAGAGATTTCTACACTTTCCTGGTCTATCTTTCTAACTTCTCTGTTTCTTCATCTCGATGTCTTAATGTATGCATCCCTCAAGGTTCTATCCTTGATTCTCTTCTCTTGGCAGTCCCATTTCCACAGTTTCAGCTATTACTATAGTACAGATGACACCCAAATCTTTTTCCACTTCTGGCCTCTCCTGAATTCTGGATATCCATGAGTGCTTCTAAGGCTTATCTACCAAGACAACCTCTCACTGGCACTTCAAACTCAATACATCCCAAATTGAATTTCTTATCTTTTCCCCAGTGCAGTGGAAAAAGCATTGATTTAAAATTATAAGACTTGAATCTGAGTTTGACTTCTGCTGTGTATCAGCTATGAGACCTTGTTTATACTTCCCTAGTCTCTGTGCCTCAAGTTCAAAGTTCTGAGTTCAAATCATCCTCAGAGGTCCTTAGTAGCTTTGTGACCTTGATAAGTCACAACCTCTGTCTGCTTCATTTCCCTCATCTGTACAATGGGGATAATAATAGAACCTACCTTACAGGGTTGATATGAGGATCAAATGAGAAATTGTTTGTAAAGCACTTAGTATAGTGCCTGGTACATGGTAGGAGCTTAAGAAATGTTCTCTTCTTTCTTCCTCTTCTTTATGGACTTAGGTTAATTATTTGTTGTTTTGTATTGTAATTGTAGGTATATGTATATTTGTATTAGAGACAGATACGTGGTGAAGTGGTTGGAGTACTTGACCTATAGTTAGGAACACTTTGAGTGAAAATCTAGCCCCAGACACTTATTGTGTGAACTCGGGCAAATCACTTAACTTTTGGTCTTGGATTCATCATCTGTAAAGTGGAGATGATAATAATAGCACCACCCTCACAGGGTTGTTATGAAGGTAAATGACACTTGTAAAGTGCTTCCCAAACTTTAAAGTAATTTAGAATTATTATTTATTATTGTATCTATTACCATGTTCTAGACTCTAAACTGTGTGAGGGCATGGATTGTTTCTTACCTAAATTTTACAACTCCTCCTGGTTTCTATTTACAAGGTGCTGCAGCTGTTCAAATAAATTTTTGTTGAATGAATTAAGCTTCTGATTTAATTTTAAACTAGTTTGACTTTTGTTGGTAGCATTGCCTAGGCTATGCCAAACAGTTTAAATTTTTATCAGTGGTGGAACTTGTGATAATAACTAATAATAACTAATAACTCATTGCTTCTAGAAGGGGGTGTCAGTTGATTTGTCTAATGGCAGGACTCACCATCTCTTTGATTTCTCAGAGCAAAACACCTATCCTTTCACAGCCTCTACATCCTTCTATGTAGTCCCTTCTATTAGAATGTGGGAAGGTTAGGACTGTTTCTTTTGTATTCCTGTCCATAGCACTTGGCTCAATGCCTAACAACACATAATAACTGCTTAATAAATGTTTTTTCATTTATTCTTTAGCACTTTAAGGTATATAAAGCACTCTCAGGATAACCCTGGGAGGTAGGTAGTTTAAGCCTTTTATTGCTGTTTCACAAATGAAGAGATTGAGACTCAGAGAAGTTAATTGAGTTGCCTAAGACCAAGTGACAGAGCAAGGATTAGAATCTGTCTCTTGGATCCTATCTAGAGCTCTTTCCTTTCTACTACACTGTTTCTATTAATAGTATAAAGTTTACTATTAAATTTAAGAACAGGAATGTATGTGAGGTTTGGTTTTTTCTTTTTCTTTATTAGATACAAAGCTGTTCTAATAAATGTATTTGCCAGTAATTAACTATTACTTCTTATATTTAAGTTAGTCCTTCTTTGAAGTCTGATACCATCTTGAAATTGTGCATTAAAATATTTTTGGAAATAATCTATTATTGTCTTAGACTTTAGAAAGCCCTGATATGCTCAACTTAGGTTTCTGTCCCACCCCTTCAAACTAAGGAAAGTATAGTTGTCATCACAATTCATTTCCTTTTCAACCCAGTTATTTTCTACCTAGTTAAAACTGTCATAACTTTTCTGGGTAACAACAGATAAGGAAGTTTTGTGGGTTTGCCTACAGAACAAGAGATCTCCCTGTTGAAAGGGCTTAGGATTGCTAACTTTTTTGCTTGTAGAAACCAGCATTTCATGCGTAACCATGGTCAAAGAATTGCATACTTCTTCCCCTTATTGGTGATGGACTAGGTTGTACTTAACTAGGCTAGTCTAGGGATTGCAGACAGGCTAACTGTTGCTGGAAGTCCTTCCAGGTTGGTGGGATTTGTCAGAACTTGCATTGTACTTCTATCTATCTATCTATCTATCTATCTCTCTATCTATCTATCTATCTATCTCCTTTTTGTGTGCAAGGTCATCTCTTTACCACAGTCATCGTAATATGACTTGTATTAAGTTTGACACATTTCATTTTGTTTCAGCTCATGAAGTTGATGTATAAATAAAAATTATGGGCCAAAGAAAAGGTTCAGAGTACTCCAAGCCTGTTTCCATATCTGCAAATGTTGTACTAAATCTTCTCTGGGGTTCCCTTCTTATCCAGCACTACTACCTAAGGGATTCCGATACCAGTATGTGACTGTATTAAAGAGAAGGAGGCTGATAGATGAACATTGAAGATCACTTAATGATCATAGATGCCATCCCTTGCATGAAGGGCTTCCCTGATAGCCATCTTCATTCTCATTCATCGTTCAAGTAGTTACTTTGCTCTAATTAATTTGCAAAGTAATAATGTGTTTTATAGTTACCTATAGTTTATAGGTCTTATCAATCAATAAACATTTATTAAGTGTCTGTTGTGTGCCAGACATTGGATGTACAAAGAAAAGAGACAACCTCTACTTTCAGGGAACTTGTATTTTATTAGAGGAGAGAATATATTCACACGTGAAAATAATGGCTACCTACAAAACAGTACACAGTAATGGGCAGTACTAACAGTTGAGAGTTGACAGTACCAACAACTGAGGTACTAAAACTGAGGGCTTTTAGGAGTTGGTGCCTGAGGAGGCAGGCTATTCCAGGCAGGGGAAACTGTCATTGCATGCAGACAGGAGATGGAATGCCTTGTGAGAAGAGCAGCAAGCGAATCAGTTTGACTGAAGTGGAGTGTGTTTGAGGTGGGGGTGGTTGGAGAGGTTAGAATAATAAATAGGTTTTCAGTTTGGCTCTAGGTTGGAGGGAGACTTTTAACAGCCTAACAAAGGAGTTTAGTTTTGATCATTAGAGGCAATTGGGAGGCACTGAAGCTTTTTTTTTTTTTTTTTGCTTTTTTGGAGGGCAATTGGGGTTAAGTAACTTGCCCAATGTCACACGGCTAGGTTTTTGTTTTATGTGTGTTAAGTGTCTGAGGCTGGATCTGAACTCAGGTCCTTCTGACTCCAGGGCTGGTGCTCTACTCACTGTGCCACCTAGCCCTCCCAGCACTGAAGTTTCTTGAACCAAGGTAACATGGTTAGGAATATCAGTTTGGCAACTGTGTGGAAGATAGATTGGATATAGGATATCCTGGATGCAGGATGAGCTTAGATAATATTGAGAACCTCCTTTATTTAATCTTTGTATCTCTCTGAGGACCTGTTGCAGTGCTTTTGTATGATAGGTGCCTAATAAATGTTTGTTGAATGAATAAATCCTAGAAGAAAAAAAAGTTTGTTCTGATATGGAAATTAAGTGAACTTCTTACCTAAATTGTTACTTGATTTTTGAAGTTGGAGGTACCTACTAGTCTTTAATGGATCTGTGCCTTCATTGATTGGGAAGTTCTTTCTCAACAAACATGGAAACCCAACCATGATGGCCCATTCTGTTTGATTTTTGTCCATGCCTACTCATAAGTTTGCTATAAAGGAGTCCACCCAACATTTTGGAGGCTTTCCTTTTTCATGTTGGATGGACTAGAATAAAGTAAATGTTGGGGTATTTAGGCTAATCAACAATATGTAGATATCCAGGACTTAATGGAAGTATGGAAATCTCTCAGGTTGGAATGTGTAGGACTGTAGGCCACAATCTCTATATCCTGCTTTACAAATAACTTGTGTATGGAATAATGGGTTATACTGTTAAACATTTTTTGAGGGAAGGTGGCCTTGACCTATGACTTAATTGATGTAAAGAAATCTTTTGTGAGGAAACTCCCTCTCCTCACTCAGATCCACAGCTGTACTTAAGCTTAGAGTTTGAGTATTGCCTAAAGCCACCCAGAAGTTAAATGATGGGAGCCACTTTGTCAGAGGTGAGACTTGAACTCAGGTCTTCTGATTTCCTGATTCTGAGGCCAAATCACTGTTCACTTAGCCCTGATGCCTTTCCTACCAAACTTTTAATTAAATATATATTTATTAAGCATCTCATATACAAAGCAGTGGGTCAGGATGCAAAGAGGACGTGGCCGATTCAGAGTGTTAGAATTGGCAGAGGCCATAGAGACCACCTATTCTAGCCTCATCGTTTTACCAACTAGGAAAACAAGACTCAGAAAAATGAAGTGACTTGCCCTGGTCACATAGATATCAACTACTGTATTTGAACCTGTAATGGAAATGCAAATTTAAAGATCTTCCCTGCCCCTAACATAAGTGCACCTGGAGCCTGTGATGGGAGGCTTGTTTTTCAGGAAAGCCCACACCTTGATACTTTGTGATTGGGCAGTGGGTCCAGAAGGTTGTTACATTCTCTGAGCCAGGAGAAGGCTATATAAACCCTGAGGAGAGGCTTTGCTTTGGGGCTCACTTTGAGAAGTGTTGTGTGATTTGACCAGATGAGACTCTGGGAAGCCGTTGTTGAGAGCCCCCCGGCTTTGAAAACCCAGATGTTGATGCTTCCCTCTCTGGTAACTGTGATTTGGTATTGATATAATGGTTGGACAGTTTGGAAGCCTGTCTGTTTGATCTGTAAGTTCTGTAACTCTGAAGTTTGGGGTGCTGACCTTTTTCCCCTGAACTAGGTAATGTGTGTTTGTTTGATTAAAGTAAGCTTGTTAAGCCATTTTGAGTTGCTTTCCTTTTGAAAAGCAGATCTAAGAACCTGTGTTGGCAGTCACCCTGGGGATGTTGGGGTGCTTGCTGCTACAGAACCCCAGGTTATCTGACTCTTATCAAGGACAATTTAATTATACTGTCTCGCCTGCCCTAAAAGTGCTGACATCTTTTTTTTTCTTTTTGGAGGACTATTGGGGTTAAGTAACTTGCCCAAGGTCACATGACTAGGTTTTTGTTTGTTTGTGCTGAGTGTCTGAGGCCTGATCCGAACTCTGGTCCTTCTGACTCCAGGGCTGGCGCTCTGCTCACTGCTCCTAGCCGCCCCCAAAATGCTGACATCTTTATAGTATCTATTATAATCCTACTGGATTGAAAACTAAGAGGAAAGAAGCCTTTTCTTATTCATTTTTGCATCTTCTTGCAGTAAGCACCATGCTCTGCACATAGTATGTACTTAATGAATATTTGCTGCATTTCATTGTTCAATATGACTGTGATTCTTAAGGTTTTATAGAGTCTTGGGAATTACTGACCATAGTTTCTCATCAATTTCTTATCAGTTCCTTCATATCAGACAACTAGTGAAATAAATGTTAAAGGAGAGCCCTATTGAATAGCTTTTTTTTAAGCAATTGGGGTTAAGTAACTTGCTCAAGGTTACAGGGCCAGTCATTATTTATGCGTGGGTGCTCATTTTCTGAGGCTGGATTTGATCCCGGGTCATCCCAACTCTGAGGCCAGCGCTCTTACTCACTGCGCCACCTAGCCACCCCTACTGAATAGCTTTTTAGAGGGAAGCAGAATAATTTCTGTAAGGGAAAAATCAGTGCCAGACAACTATTAAAAAAATCTTAATGAATTAAGTGAGAACAAGTGGTATGGTAGAAAAGCAGCTGTATTTGGGATCAGAGGGCCTATGTTAGAATTATGTCTCTGTTACTATCTGTGGGACTTGGGCCAAAGTTACTTGCCATCTTAAAAACAAACCTTTAGGGGGCGGCTAGGTGGCTCATTGAGTAAGAGCACCAGCCCCGGAGTTGGGACTACCGGGGGAATCGGTTCTGGCCTCAGAAAATGAGCACCCACATATAAATAATGACTGGCTGTGTAACCTTGAGCAAGTTACTTACACCTAATTGCTTAAAAACAACAACAACAACAACAACAACAACAAACCTTTAAAAACAAAGCCTTGTTTCATAGCTATGGTCTACCACTTTCCTAAAGTTAGTAGGGAGACATGTTTCACCTTAAATCCTCTAAAGTTAAGACTGCACACTTACACAATGTGATTATTATCAGTTAAGCAGGCAGTAAGTATTTATTGTGTCTTTTATATGCTTGGCATTGTATTAATTGTTAGAAATACACACGCAAAGTAAAAACAATCCCTATCCTCAAGGAGATTTTATTTAACTAGTAGAGATGACAAATAGTTGTATACAAGATACATGCAGAAGAGGTGGAAGGTAACCTTGGGGAGGAAGGCACTGGCAATTTGGGAGGACCAGGAAAGGTCTTGTGTAGAAGGTGGCATTTGAGCTGAGTCTTGAAGGAAGCTCAGGATTCTAAGAGATGGGGTTGAAGAGTGAGAACATTTCAGGAATTAGAGATGGTCCATGTCCAGTGATAGGAGATGAAACCTATGTGAGGAACCGACATGGATCAGAATGGTAAAGTACTTTAAGGGGAATAATACATTATAATTTCTTTTTTATTTATTTATTTTTAGTTTTCAACATTCACTTACATAAGATTTTGAGTTCTAAATTTCTAAATTTCCTCTCCATCTTAGAATAATACGTTATAACCCAAACCTGCATGTATCTTGTATAAATGTATAAATATAACAATTCCTAAGGGACTATACTCCCTGTAACACTGTTCAATTAATATTGTATCTTATCGAGTTTGTATCAGAAGTTGCTGGATCATTGTGCTGCTGTGGCCAAGAAACCGTCAGGAAGGGTATGAGAAATGACAGACAGGTAGTCTTATTCCTATATGAATAAAAGGTTTGATCAGAGTTCTGAAATCTTTCAATACTATTTTCTTTGTGTGGTTGTGGTAATTGTGTTCACTTAACCTCTTCAGATCTTAGTTATTCTTTCAAATGATGTTAAACTAATTGATCTTTTTAGATCCTTTCCAGATCTTCAATCTTATAATTTTTGATTTTTTGGGGGGGGTGTCAACCACTTAGTCCATCCAAGCTGGTATTCTCTCTGTTGGAGGCACCAAATGATGCTTTGGCAGAGAGTGTAGTTGTCCTACATCTCAAAAATTAAGGAAGTCAGAAATTTTAGATTGCCTTAGTATCCGTTGTGACTCAGTCATTCAAACCAGCATTTTTTGGTATATATCCCTCCCCATTGAACTTTATTTTGTTAGAATGTAAGCTTCTTGAGGGCAGCGACTGTTTTTGCTTTTTCTTTGTGTCACTTCTTATAACAGTGCCTGGCATATAGTAATAATAACTCAGTATATATTTATTGATTTGTTATAGAAGTACACTTGATTTTGAAGTATCAGTTCTCTTTATTTGTTCAAAGCTTACCTTTCCCCAGCTTCCAAAAAATGGCTCCTTGTTCTTGTCTTCTGGAATTTGGTTAACAGATGGGTTTTGGGTTATCATCTATTATTTTGAGAAACGTTTTTAATTGGTATTTTCTGTTTCTTATGTCACCATTGTATCCTATGTATCTTTCTTCTCTCCTAGAGACCCATCCCATATGACCCATCCCATATTTTTAGAGAGGAAAAAAAGTCAGCACAACTTACTAGTTTATTGAAAAAGTCTGAAACTGTGCAATGTGTAACACATGTGGACCTGCCACCTTCATGTAGGAGTAGGTTGGAGGTATCTTTTCCTGTCTGTTTATTTTGAGTCCCACTTGATCTTTGCAATTTTGTTACATTTACTTTTGATCTTTGGTGTGTCATTCTTGCCATTTACATTATTTATATTACATTAACTACATTCTTCTCCCTGCCCCTCTGCCCTTTGGTTAATTACTGTGCACCCTGAGCCCCCCAGTGATGTCATCCCATAAAGTTCAGCTGTAGGCAGTGTTTCCATTTTCTGTCTCTGATGGCTTCTGACTCTTCACTGTTACTTCTACATTTCTGCCTTAACCCATCTCCTTGTTAACATTTCGAAACAAGTCTCTTGTCACTCTGTTGCTGTATTTATTCCTTCTCACATTTCTCTTGTTTGGTATAGTTGAGAAGTGAATAATCTCTCTAGTTCTGGTTTTCTTTATAAAAATGTTTCAGACTTGGGGTGGCTAGGTGGCACAGTGAATAGATTGCTGGTCCTGGAGTCAGGAGGACCTAAGTTCAAATTTGGCCTCAGACACTTAACACTTACTAGCTCTGTGACCTTGGACAAGTCACTTAACCCCAATTGTCCTGCCTTCCCCCCTCCAAAAGAAAAAATAGCAAAAAAAATGTCTCAAACTCTTTATTATTGAATATTTATCTTTTGTTCTATATGGTTGAGTTCAGATTTGTTGATAGGACAATCTGGTCTGCATTCTGAGCCCCACCGCCCTTCTGAACACATCATTCTATTTCCTCAACCTTTTTCTAGTTGGTGAAGAATAGTTTTGTGTTCTTTGAATACTCATTCCTTTGTATTTGAAGATCTTTTTCCTGATGGCTCTAAGAACTTGTTTTTGAGTTGAATTGTTAAATTTAACCACCATGTGTCTTGGAGTTTGCAACCTTAGGTTTTTTTTTTCCCCTTCCTGGAAGCAATCTATGAATTCTTTCCATTGGAATTTCATTTTCTATGTTCAGAACTGCTGGGCAGTTCTTGTCTATGATTTCCTTTGTTATGGTCTTAAGGTTTTTTGTCCTGTTGTTGTAGGGAGACCTCTAATACTTAGGTTGTCTTTGCATCCTGTCTTTGAGCTTAGTCTATTTTGCTTGCATACTGAGTATACTTTTTTTAATGTTATTATTTTTTTCTCTTCTTCTAAGTTGTCCTTCACTTCTTTGTCTTTGCATTCCCAATCTATTGTTGTCTCTTGTGAATCTTTGGTGAGACTTGCCATTGCATATTTGAATTTGTCTTTTCTGGTCATTGTTTTAACTTTGTAGACCATAAAATTCTGCTCTTGTATGTCATTTCTCTTTTAAACCACTCAGGAAAAGTGTGTATAGTTCCATGTTCTCCTCAAATTCCTCAGGATCCTCTCTTATCAAATGTTGGATCTTTTTTCTTTATTTTACAGCATTTATTCATAGATTTCTGAACTTGTTTACTGGAACTTGAGGTCATATTTCCTTTTGTTATTACTGGAGCTTTTTTTTTTTGGTTGATTCAGAGTCTTTGAGATTTGTTTATATTCATAGTCACTGAGATTTCTTCTTCCTGAAATCTTTAGTACTTTCAGTATTCCCCCCCCCCCTCCCCCCGCCCCATTTTCCTTATCACTTGTTTTCTGACTCTCTCCCCTCTGGTTGTGGTTTCCTTGGGAGTTGGATCTCAGATAGTTTTAACCTCCTCCCTCCCACACTACGCAGTTTATGGTTTACCAGCCTAAGTCTCTGAATGGTTAGAACTGGCCCCAGTTGATTGCAGTGGTCTCTTTTTTGGTTTTAGTGGAATGTTTACACAGTCTTTGAAATTCCATTCCTCCCCCCATACAAGGTATCCTGTATTGGTGACCTGTCCCACTTTCTCTGTCCTCAGTTCTCTGGCCTGGCACTAGCAGTTCAAGGCCTTGCAGCACTGGTGCTTCCAGGTTACTACCTCCATCAGATTTTTGTTCTTGAAGGGCTGTGATCAAGCTGGCTATCCAGGCCTGAGCAAACTTCTGCAACCTGAACCCAGAGTTTCCAGGCACTGGGAAAAAAAAGGAGCAAGGACCTGGGTGTAGAGGTAGGTTTAGATATAAACCTGCATTTTTTTTTTTTTAATTCTGGATGCCCTATGGTAGAAACAGCTAAAATTACTTTATCTTTCATGCATAATTTCTGTTTTTGGAGAGGTTTGAGAGGTCATGGTGATTGAAGAAAATATCTGGTCCTCCATCTTGTTGCTCATGTGATCTAGTCATCGGTTATAATGTATTAAGAACAGTCATTATGACTGTCTTGCAAAATATCAGCCTTGGTTGGAATATGCTGGGTATTCCTGTAAAGTTCCTTTCCTGCAGTAACAGAATTTTCTATCCCTCTCCATGACTTTTTAGATTCTCATCTGTTAACAGATTGAATTCAGCACACATTTATTAAGCATCTATCATATGCAAGACATTAGGGATACAGAAACAGAAGCTAAAGTCTCTGCTCTCAGAGGCTTACATTCTACATGTCTTTAGCCTAATTGCTTTAAACTTTTTCTTCTCCAATATGTGTCACTCTGTTCTTTTAATCATTTTATTCACACTTCTCTGGATCACTTACATTATGTTTTATCTTTCTTGAGGTGGTACATTGGAAACTGCATGTCTTATTCCAGGTGTGGCAACACCTTGCATTCATATGGTATTTTCTGTGTTATTTCCAGCACTCTTTCTGTTTTTTTCCCCCATTTTTGGATATAGCGTCACATTGAGGCATGAAATGGGAGGTAGAATGTCAGGTTCAGGGAGTTCGGCTGAAATGTAGACTGTGTGATGAGAAGTAAAGTGAATAAGCTTAGAAAGGTGTATTGGAATCAGATTGCAGAAGGCCTTAAATGTGTTATTTTATCCTAGTAGTATCCAAAAACCATTGAAGGTTTTTGAATAGGGGGCTGACATGGCACATTTTTGCCTTAATTTTTTTGGACAGTTATTCAAATGATGGATTGCAGAGTGAATTGACTAGAATCCAGGAGACTGACTAATCAGTAGACTGTCACAGTAGTCCAGGTAAGAATGATGAGAATCTCAAGGAGCATAGTGTGATTGGAGAAAAGGAAAGAGAATTTGTGGAGGGAAAATTGGCAGTTTGGCAAGTGACTTTCATGATGAGGAAGAAGAAAGTGTGAACTTCAGTAGTGCCAGGATCTTTGATTGTGGATCCCTCATGCTAGGTCTTGAAACAGTCTGGTAGTCCCCATTCCTGCTCACTAGGATATAAATAGTAAGGTGACTTAGGTGTTGGTTTTTTTTAAATCACATATAGCACTTTAAAGTATGCAAAGTGCTCTTAAAGCAACGGTGAAACAGGTAGTATTGCTAAATACAGGTTCAGAATTAAGAAGATCTGAGTTCCAGTCCTGTCTTGAACCCGCTGTGTGACCCTGAACAAGACATTTGTCAACTTTACTTTCCTTAGTTGTAAAATGGGAAAGTAGTGCTGAGCTCACAGGGTTGTTGTGAACCTCAAATGTGATTATAGGTATTAGGTTAGCTGTTATTAGGAATTATCATTTCTATTTTACTGCTGTGGAAACAGGCTCTTAGAAACCATGTGACTTGCTCAGGACCACATAGTTTAACCTTCAGACAGTAGTGGAACCCAGGTTTCCTGCTTCTTTTTAACTTTCACTCCTCTTTGAGTATTTGAAGAACTCTTTATGTGGAAGGGGAATTAATTCTGCTTGGTCCCAGAGTACAGAGCTAGGAGCAGTCGGTAAAAATTATGCACTGGTAGATTTATAGTTGACAGAAAGAAAAACTTCCTAATAGTGAGAGCTAAACATCAAATGGGTAGCTTCCGGAGGTACTAGGATGTTGTTCACCAAGGGTCTTTAGAACAAAGGGTGGATGCCCATTTGTCTGGGATCTTTAGAGGAAATTCTTCCGTTGCTTCTGAGGTTTCCTCCAATCTTAAGATTCTTTGATTCTGTAACTCCAGGATTAAGAACTTGGGTGACTTGTGAAGTCTGCAGAATCTCAGTGACTGAAGAAACAAATACTGTGTTGAATTTTTGATCTTCAGTGCCCAGGACTTTGTACACAGTACTGGCTTAATAATCAGTGGAATGAAATAATCAGTCTTATTGCCTTGAATTGTTGCCTAGATCTCATATGATTTAAGTTTTCTGTTATTGCCCCTTTAGCAATTCAACCAAAACATTTGTTGAGCACCATCAAGTTTAGATCAGCAGTGGGTAAGGAGATATTGTCTCTTCCTAGCTATATTTTAAGTGGTCACTTAGAAAGTAGAGAAAATATTTTATTCAGTGGTGTATACCCTACAGTGTATGGCACAGTGCTTTGTACTCACTAAAGATGAAACATCATTTAATGGAAAAAACATTGAACTAAGGAGCTCACTGCATCACAGAATGTGGTGGAAGAAAAAGGATTAAAAAAAGATCAGAAAGGTGCCAGGTTGTAAAGGGCTTTAAAAGCAAAACAGAGGATTGTATATTTGCTCCTGGAGGTGTTAGGGAGCTGTTGAAGTTTATTGAATTGGTGATGATGGTGGATGACATGGTCAGATCTGTGCTTTATAGAAAGACCAGTTTGACAGCTGAGCAGAGGATGTACTGGAGTAGAGTGGGGAGAGACTTGAGGTAGGGAGACTAACTGGAAAGCTATTGTAATCTTTCAGTCAGGACATGACATCGGATCTACACCAGGGTGGTGGCAGTGTCAGAGGAGAGAAGGGGAGTATATGAGAAATGTTGCAAAGGTAAAACTGACAGGACTTGTCAGCTGATTGAAAATGGGGGAGAAAGGAAGAGTAAATAGAGGATGACACCTAGATTTTGAACCTGGATGACTAGGAGGATGGTACCCTAATATTAATGGGGAAGTTAGGAAAGGGGAGGATTTAGGCATGAAGATATTGAGGCTGATTTTAGACAAGTTGAATTTAAGATGTCTCTTGGACATCCAGTTTGAGATGTATAACAGGTGCTTAGCACGCTGCCCAGCACATAATAGTTTCTTAATAAATGTTTATTGAATTATAGATAAGGAGAGAAGTTGAAGCTAATTTGAAAATCATCTGCATGAAGATGATAATTGAATCCATGGAAACTTAGGAGATTACCAAAGGAAATTGTAGAGAGGGAGAACAAAAGAGGGTCCAGCACAGAGCCTTGGGAGACACCCATAGTTAGGAGGAAAGACGTAGATAAAAATCCTACAAAGAAAAACTCAAAACAAAACAAAACAAACCTGTCCAATAAGTAGGAAAAGGAATCAGGAGAGAGAACTGTCACAAAAACCTAGAGAGCGTCAAGAAGAGTACTGAGTAAATTAAACTTTATATACATGTATGTATGTGTGGTGGGAAGCTAATGTAGGTTTATCAAAAGATGAACAACTTAAGTATTTCAAATAAGTGTTGGGCAGGCAGCATGGATGGCATGGTTTATGAGATTCTAGACTTGACCTAAGTCAGATCAGGGATGCAGTGACATAATCAGTTTGTATAGTTTCTATTATGTGCCAGCCACTGTGCTAAGTGCTCAGGAAACAAAGAAAGGCAAACAAAACAACCCGACACCAGCAGACAAGTTAAAAAAACAAACAAACCCCAAAGAGTTCCTGCTCTCAAGGAGCTCATGTGATAATGAAAGAGACTACCTGCAAACAATTATGCACAGACGGGGTATATGTAGGATATTTGGGGCCTAATTGGAGCTAATCTCAGAGGGATGGCACTAAACTTACAGGGGATTGGCCTCCTTGCTATTTCTCTTACCAGGACTCTTCTGATTCTGTGCATTTTCACTGTCTGTCTCCCATGACTGGAACTCTCTCCCCCCCTCATATCTATTTTCTGACTTCCTTCAAGTCTAAGTGAAAGTCCAGCCATCTGCAAGAATCTTTTCCTGGTCCTCCTTACTTAACCTTAATGCCTTTCTTTTGAGATTACTCAAAATAGCCTGTATATAGCTTGTTTGTACATAATTGTTTTTGAGTTGTCTCTCCCCTGAACCCCATTAGACTGTGAGCTTCTTGAGAGTAGGAACTGTTTGTTTTTGTTTTTATATTTGTTTGCCTGTCTCTGTTTTCCAGGTGCTTAGTACATTTCATTGCTTGACACATACTAGGTGTTTAATAATGCTTGTTGACATACACCCATCAAGGTACGATGCTAGGAGCTTCAGGGACTATAAAGACCTAGAGAATATGACTTACACAGAGATACATATAATACAAGATATGATGTGAAAGTGTATTTAGAGGTACAAAATATTTAGAGAAAAGAGAGACAACATCTGGCTATGGTTGTTTCAAGTCAGAATCTGTCAGTGACAGTTTATTAATATGCAAGCATTTCTTCTGGAAGGGGTCCAGATGGGCAGTTTCTCCTACTAATTGAAATTCTCTCTGTAGCTCAACTTCCAGCTTATTTTGCATAGTAATCATGAAACAAGGGGTAAAATTCCACTACAAAGTAAAACCAAGATAACTTTTAAGTTTAGAGTTTTTGCTTTACAAATCAGAACAGTAGTGATGTTAATACAACTCTTGAAGGGAGCTAACTATATATCCCTAAAGCCAGTTACTTTTTTTCAGCACTTTTTAAAGGATTTCCCTTTCAGTCTGGTCCTAGGTGAACAAAGGGATCCTTGTTTTAAATTGATTAAATAAAAAGATATTGCCTTTCTCTTTTGATCATCATAACTAAGTCACTCTCTTTGTATAATTCTAATTCACCTTCCAGAATGTTTGGACTAATTCATAATTCTACCAGCTGTGCATTAGTGTACCAGTGTCTCTACAGTCTCTCTATCATTAACTATTCCCATCTTCTGTCATCTTTCCCAGTTTAATAGGTGTATGGATGAGGCTCGGAGTTGTTTTGATTTGTACTTCCTCTTATTTGGAGTATTCTTTCATATGGTTGTTAATAGTTTGTATTTCTTATTTTGAGAAGAATTGTTTTATCACCCTAGACCATTTATAAGAAAATAATTTTCATGGTCTTTGTTTCTGTTTTCTGTATAACTGGATATAAGATTCACATCAGAAATATTTGATAGGAAGATTTTCCCCCCTGGTAATAGCTTACCTTCTTATGCTAGTTGTGTTAATTTTACTCCTGCAAAAGTTTTTCAGTTTTATGTAGTTGAAATTATCTATTTTATCTTTTGTAATTTCCTCAGTCGGTTGTTTAAGAATTCAACCTCTCTACCTATAGATATGAAAAATATGATAAATTTCTCTTCTCTTCTATCAACTTCTCCTACCAATATGAACTTTAATGTTCAGGTCATATAATTTCAAATTTATCGTGGTCTGTGCCATAAAATGTTTTTTAGAAATATATTTTCTGCCAGATTACTTTGCAATTTTTGCATCAGTCCCTACTCCAGTAGGGAGTTCTTTCCTAGGTAATTTGTTTTCAATTTTACAAAATACTAAGTAATTGAATTCAGTTATATTTGATTCTTCTTTGTCTAAACTGATCTAATTTTCTGTTTTTAAATCAGTACTTGATAGTTTTGAAGATTATTGCTTTATAGTATAGTTTGATGTCTTGAAGTCATAGTGTTCTTATTCTTACCTTTTTTGTTCTTGCAAATTAATTTCATTTGTTCGTTTATTTCTTTAGCTTGTTTTATCTAGCTTAAACAAACTGATTTATTTAATTATTGATTAATTAATTTTATTTAGTTCTTGTAAAGCGTCCCTTTGATAGTTTGATTGGTTTAGCACTAAATCTGTAAATTAGCTTTGGTAATATTGTCATTTTATCATATTGACAGTGCCTAGCCATTAGCACTAAGTATTTATTCCTCTAGTTATTTAAGGTGTTCTTTATTTCTTTAAGGAACATTTTTGTAATTGTATTTGTTAGAGTGACACCCAGGTATTTTGTTTGTATTTTATAGCTATTTTGAATGGGACTTCCTTTTCTGTTATTGCCCCTTAGATTTTTAATAGAAATGTTGATTTTTTAAAATGAGTTTATTTTGTAATCTTTACAGGTTTACTTTAACCTTAACAGCTCTACTAAATTCATTGTTTCAGTTCTGGTTCTCTAGGATTTTCTAAGTAATATCATCAGCAAATATGAATTGTTTTATTTCATCTCCATGTATCTTAATTCTTTTTTTTTCCCTTTTTGGAGGGGGAAGGGCAGGACATTTGGGGTTAAGTGATTTGCCCAAGGTCACATGGCTAGTAAGTGTTAAGTGTCTGAGGTCAGATTTGAACTCAGGTCCTTTTGACTCCAGGACCTGTACTCTATTCATTGTGCCATCGCCTAGCCGTCCCATTTTATTTTATTTTATTTTATTTTATTTTTTTTACATTTGAAACATTTAATGTTACGACCTCAAATTTCAGATCCATTTCCTTCCTCCCTTGTCACCCATTCCCTCTTGGGAGATAAGTAATTCAGTATATGTTGTACATGTCTAGCTATGCAAAACATTATCATAGTAGATATATTGTACAAGGCTGCTTATAATTCCCTCCCACTCATCCCACCCCCCACCTGGTCCATTCCTTACATGATCCTGTCCCTCTTCTATAGTGGGTACTTCCAACCTCCCCTCCCCCCAAGGATGCCCTCCCATCCATCATCCCTCCTCTCATCCCCCTTCCCCTATCCTGCTGCAGGTTGAGATATCCCATTTAGTATGTATGTCATTTTCTCCCTGAACCAAATTCAATGTGAATGTGGTTTTGCCTTTTTAGCCTTCCTTATTCTCCCCCTCTTTTGCAACCACTTCCCCTTGCTTCTTCTGCATGGGGTAGTTTACACTACCCTGTCTCTCCCCATCTCCTCTTGCCACTTTCCTCTCTCACCTCATAATTTCATCCCTTGAGTATTCTCCCTTCCCAACAAATTCAACCCATGCCCTCTATCCATATATAACTAACCATATACACACACATTCACATATGTATTCATATGACCACACCCCCTTCTTCCATTATTTTCATAGTGAGAAAGATAGCATCAGTCACAGTTATTGCTTTTCCATATAGGAATGTAAATAGTTCAACTTTGATAAGTTCCTTTTGATTTCTTTTCTCAGGCATCTCTTCCTTCTTGTGTCTGGATGTCAAATTTTCTATTCAATTCTGGTTTTTTCCTCAAGAATGCTTGAAAGTCCTCTATTCCACTGAATGACCATATTTTCCCCTGAAACAAAATACTCAGTTTTGCTGGGTAGGTGACCCTTAGGTTCAGTCCCAGTTCTTTTGCCCTCTGGAATATCATATTCCATGCCCTTCGATCCCTCAGTGTAGAAGCTGCCAGGTCCTGGGCTATTCTGATGGTGTTTCCACAATATTGAAATTGTTTCTTCCTGGCTGCTTGTAGTATTTTCTCCTTGATCTGGGGATTCTGGAACCTGGCTATAATATTCCTGGGAGTTTTCTTTTGGGATCTTTTTCAGGAGGTGATCTGTGGATTCTTTCAACCTCTATTTTGCCCTCTGGATCTAAAACATCAGGGCAATTTTCCTTGAGAATTTCTTGAAGGGTGATTTCTAGGTTCTTTCCTTGGTCATGGCTTTCAGGTAGTCCAATAATTTTTAAATTGTCTCTCCTGGATCTATTTTCCAGGTCAGTGGTTTTTCCCATGAGATATTTCACATTGCCTTCTAATCTTTCATTTGTTTGGATCTGCTTAACAACATCTTGATTTCTCATAAAGTCATTAGCTTCCATTTGCTCCAGTCTAACTCTGAAGAATGAATCTCCTCAGTGAACTTTTGAGATTCTTTTTCCATCTGGCAAATTCGACTTTTTAAGGCATTCTTCTCCTCATTGCCCCTTTGGGCCTCCTTTGCCATTTGAGTTAGTCTATTTTTTAAGGTGTTGTTTTCCTCAGTCAGGCTGTTGACCCTCATTTCATACTTTTCCTGCATCCTTCTCATTTCTCTTTCCAATTTTTCCTCCACTTCTCTTATTTGATTTTTAAAAAGTCCTTCTTAAGGTCCTCTATGGCCTGCAACCCGCTCATGTTTTCCCCTGGGGCTTTTGGATCAGGACTTCTGACCTCACAGTCCTTTTCCCGCTCTATGCCCCCAAAATAGGAGTCTAGGGTTGCATTTTTCTGTTTCCTTTGCCTTGGCATGTTGCCACTTAATTGCTTGACTTTTAGGCTTGTTGCCACACTATGGCTTTAAGGCCAGATAGAGGAATTTTCGTCCCGAACGTGTGGGGGGCAACTTCGTTTCTGGCAAGCTGTAAACCCACCCACAACTTCCACCCTAGATCACAATCCAGATCCAGGGAGGTTAAAGCAAGAGCGATTACCCCCCAAGACTGATCGCTGGATCTCCCTACAAATTTGCAGGCTGGGAGCGGGAGCTGCCTCTGAAAACTACCAAATGGCTTGTCTCCTCAGTGGCTTCTAGCCCCCAGGGGAGGGAGCCAACGCATTCCCTAATACCAGTCCCAAAGTCCATAGGACACTAACCTCTTACTTTGTCCTAGGCAAGTCTATGTTGATAATTCTGGAGTTGCCTCAGCTCCTGGTGTTCTGGGGTTCCTCCAGCTGGCTGCTGGCCCTGCTGCCCTGGGGCTAAAACCTCGGCTCACGCGGACCTGGGCTCCACTCGGCTCGGCTCCTGCGCTCTGCGCGCTGCACACTGCCAGGTCCCAGACCTCTGCGCTGGTCCTTCCTGCAGGGCTGCTGGGCTGTCCTCAGCGGGAGTTTAGCTTCTCTGTGTCGTTCTGTGGGTGCTGGGGCTCCAGAAGTTGTTCAGAGTCCCCTTTTACATAGTTTGGGGGGAATCTGGGGGCAGAGTGGCTTGGATGAGCTGTTTCTACTCCGCCATCTTGGCTCCGCCCCTCGCCGCCCCATTTTAAATTCTTTTTTTTTAAAAAATATTTAAAAATTTTTCCCCATGCATATATCTTTATGGCTTTAAATTTTTTCTCCTGTTTTACTGCTATCACCAGCATTTATTTCTAGGATCACATCAAATAGGGACCAGGATAATTAATCTTTTTATAAGATTTTTGATTTGAGTTTTTTCTTTTTAATTTAATTTTTTCTTTTGGAAGGGAGAAGTCAGGGCAATTGGGGTTAAGTGACTTGTCCAAGTTCATACATCTAGTAAGTGTGTCAGGTGACTAAGGCTGAATTTGAAACCATATTTTCCTGACTCTAGGGGCTGGTGCTCTACTTACTGCGCCAACTATCTACCCCTTGATGTAAGTTTTTTTAAATTTTTATTTATTTTATTATTAAACAAATGTTTTATTAACTTCTATTTTACATCATTCATTTCTGCCAGATTTTGAGTTACAATTTCTTTTCCCCCGTTTTTCCCCTACCCACCATCCCAGAATAGCAGTCCCACAAGATACCGCTTCCTCCAATTGGCTCTCTCCCATATCTCCTCCCAGACCCCCTTCAACTTTTCCATTAGAGCAAGGTGAATCTCTGTGCCCCAATGCCTGCACATCTCCCAATTACAAGCAAAAGAGTATTAATAATAGTATTTATATATATTTGAAACATTTAATTTTAAGACCTCTAATTTCAGATCCATTCCCTTCCTCCCTTGTCACCCATTCCCTCTGGGAAGATAAGTAATTCAGTATATGTTGTACGTGTCTAGCTATGTAAAACATTACCATAGTAGATATATTGTAAAAGACTGCTTATATTTCCCTACCCACCACCCCAGAATAGCAATCCCACAAGATATCCCCTCATCCAATCTGCTCTCTCCCATATCTTCTCCCATACCCCCTTCGACTTTGCCATTAGGGCAAGGTGAATCTGTGAGCCCCACTGCCTGGACATCTTATGAAACATTTAATTTTAAAACTTCGATTTTCAGATCCATTCCCTTCCTCCCTTGTCACCCCCTCCCTCTGAGAAGAAGCAATTCAGTATGTGTTGTACATGTATAGCTATGCAAAACATTACCATAGTAGATATATTGTAAAAGACTGCTTATATTTCCCTCCCACCCGTCTCACCTCCCACCTGGTCCATTCCCTACTTTGATCCTGTCCCTCTTTGATAGTGGGTACTTCCAACCTCCCCTCCCCCCACAATGCCCTCCCCTCCATCATCCCCCCTCTCATCTCCCTTTCCCCTACTCAGGAGAGTGAGTTAGGGTAAGATATTCCATTTAGTATGTATGTGATTCTCTCCTTGAGCCAACTTCAGTGAGAATATGCTTTTGCATTTTTGCCTTCCTGTTCTTCCTCTCCTCTGCAACTACTTCCCCTTGCTTCTTCTACATGAGATAATTTATCCTACCCTGTCTCTCTCCATCTCCTCTTGCCACTTTCCTCTCTCACCTCTTGACTTCACCCCTTAAGAATCATCCCTTCCGCGGCGGCTAGGTGGTGCAGTGAATAGAGCGCTGGCCCTGGAATCAGAAGGATCTGAGTTCGGAGCCGGCCTCAGACACCTAATCCACACAAACAAAAACCTAGCCGTGTAACCTTGGGCAAGTTACTTAACCCCAGTTGCTTAAAAAAAAAAAAAAGAATCATCCCTTCCTTGGGGTGGCTAGGTGGCCCCCGGGCAAGTCACCCAACCCCAATTGCCCTCCAAAAAAAAAAAAAAGAATCATCCCTTCCCATCAAATTCAACCTGTGCCCCCTATCCATGCATACCTGTGAACATATGCCATGTACCCTTCTTCAATTATTTTCATAATGAGAAAGGTTTCATCAAACACAGTTATTGTTTTTCCATGTAGGAATGTAAATAGTCCAACTTTGATAAGTTCCTTTTGATTTCTTTTCCCTGATTACCTTCTCAGGCACCTCTTCCTTCTTGTGTCTGGATGTCAAATTTTCTATTCAATTCTGTTTTTTCCTCAAGAATGCTTGAAAGTCCTCTATTCCACTGAATGACCATATTTTCCCCTGAAACAAAATACTCAGTTTTGCTGGGTAGGTGACCCTTGGGTTCATTCCCAGTTCTTTTGCCCTCTGGAATATCATATTCCATGCCCTTCGATCCCTCAGTGTAGAAGCTGCCAGGTCCTGGGCTATTCTGATGGTGTTTCCACAATATTGAAATTGTTTCTTCCTGGCTGCTTGTAGTATTTTCTCCTTGATCTGGGGATTCTGGAACCTGGCTATAATATTCCTAGGAGTTTTCTTTTTGGGATCTTTTTCAGGAGGTGATCTGTGGATTCTTTCAACCTCTATTTTGCCCTCTGGGTCTAAAACATCAGGGCAATTTTCCTTGAGAATTTCTTTAAGGATGATTTCTAGGTTCTTTCTTTGATCATGGCTTTCAGGTAGTCCAATAATTTTTAAATTATCTCTCCTGGATCTATTTTCCAGGTCAATGGTTTTTCCCATGAGATATTTCACATTGCCTTCCATTCTTTCATTTGTTTGTATCTGTTTAATAGTATCTTGATTTCTCATAAAGTCACTAGCTTCCATTTGCTCCAGTCTAACTCTGAAGGAATGAATCTCCTCAGTGAGCTTTTGAGATTCTTTTTCCATCTGGCAAATTCGACTTTTTAAGGCATTCTTCTCCTCATTACCTTTCTGAGCCTCTTTTGCCATTTGAATTAGTCTATTTTTTAAGGTGTTATTTTCCTCAGTCAGGCTGTTGACTGTCATTTCATACTTTTCTTGCATCTTTTTCATTTCTCTTCCCAAATTTTCCCCCACTTCTCTTATCTGCTTCTTTTTTTTTTTTTAAAGCAATTGGGGTTAAGTAACTTGCTCAAGGTTACACGGCTAGTCATTATTTATGTGTGGGTGCTCAGTTTCTGAGGCCGGATTCGATCTCGGGTCATCCCAACTCCGAGGCAGGCGCTCTTACTGCGCCACCTAGCCGCCCCCTCTTATCTGCTTCTTAAGGTCCTCTATGGCCTGTAGCCAGCTTGTATTTTCATTTGGGGCTTTTGGTGCAGGAGTTCTGACCTCACAGTCCACCTCCATGCTTTGAGCCTCTTTGCCCCTAAAATAGGAGTCCAATGTTGAACTTTTCTGTTTATTTTGTTTCATTTGCCTTGGTATGTTGCTACTTAATTACTTGATTTTTGGGGCTTGTTGCCACAGTAGGACTCTGCCACCAGACAGGGGAGCTTCTACCCAAATGTGGGGTCTTCACAACTTCCTCCAGTTGTGTGGCCTCTGTAAAGCCTCCACCCACTCTGGCAAGTTGGATACCCACCCCAAACTTCCCCCCCAGACCACAATCCAGATCCAGGCAGTTTAAAGCAAGAGCGATTAATCCCCAGACTGATTGCTGGATCTTCCTACAATTCGAAGACCAGGAGCTAGAGCCACTACTGACACTGCAAAATGGCTTCTGTGCAGCTGTTTCTTCAGCAGCTTTTCGCCCCCAGGGGAGGAAGCCACGTGTTCCCCAAATACTGGTCCCAAAGTCCATAGGGCACTAACCTCTCACTTTGTCCTAGGCATATCTGTGCTGATAATTCTGGAATTGCCACAATTGCTGGTGTTCTGGGGTTCCACCAGCTGGCTGAAGGCCCGGCCACCCTGGGGCTAAAAACACAGACCTGGGCTCGGCTCTACGGCCTGCGCTGTCCCTTCCAGCGCGCTGTGCTGCCTGCTCTCAGAGCGCTGTGCTGGCTGCTCCCTGCAGGGCTGCTGGGCTGTCCTCAGCAGGAGGTTAGCTTCTCTGCCATTCTGTGGGTGCTGTGGCTCCAGAAGTTGTTCGGAGTCCCCTTTCACATTGTTTGAAATTTGTGTGGGGCAGAGCACATTGGAAATGCTGTTTCTACTCCACCATCTTGGCTCCGCCCTCCGACATTTTTTTTTTAAGCAATTGGGGTTAAGTAACTTGCTCAAGGTTACAAGGCTAGTCATTATTTGTGTGGGGGTGCTCATTTTCTGAGGCTGGATTCGATCTCGGGTCATCCCAACTCCGAGGCCAGCGCTCTTACTCACTGTGCCACCTACCTTTGATCTTCCTGGATCTCTGTATATAAAAATTATTTACCAGTCATTCAGAGGCAGAGGACTACAAATAAAATTTCCACCAAAATCCTTTTACTTTTAGACAAATACGTTGTCTTTTAGAATTTCATCTGTACTGTTATGCCTTGCTTTGTGCTTCTCATTTTAAGAAGGGTATTGATAACCCTGAGTGCGTTCTGAGAAGAGGACTTAGGATAGTGAGGTAATTTGAAATATCATTTAGGGTTCAAACTAGTGCTACTTCTCTGTAGCTTTCCCTTTCCCTTTTTCTTCCTGTTAGTGGTCCCTTTCTCCTTGAATTTTTCTAAAGTACTTTGTCTGATTTCTTCCTTATTCCCTTTTATTTTTTATGCTTATCATGCTTATCTGTATACAGGAGTGGTAGCATGCTGTAGTGGTTCCCATTTGGTGATTCAGGAATTCCCATGATGGTCCAACGGGTTTGCACTAAAAATTCTATAATGATGCTTTACTCAGTGAATAACTGCCCTAGTTAAGTTACAAATACATTTTTCAGACAAAAAGTATACGCGTGCTTGAAGCATTATAGATTTGTTTCTTCAGGGATTCGTAATAATCGTGATTGTGTGCCCAGTGATTTTGGTATTTGTTCATTGATTGCACTAAGTGCAATGTATTTTTGCAGTTTCTCAAACAGTCACCAAATTGTTTCCACAATTGCCATGTGTTCAGTATTCCAGCTCAATCCAATTCTCATCTGGTAGTCAGATACATGTTCATATCCTCATTTTTGTACTGTAAGTTACACCAGAGTATATATATCCCTTTCCCCTCTGTTCCCTTATAGTTGTGTGTCATAAGCTGTGTAATCATTTGATTAAGATGTTATAAATGATTGTGTTCGTGAAGGACAAAAATCAGGGTGTTTGAAAGCTACTATTGCTGGGCATGTGTATCATAAGCTGTCCTGAAACCATCATAAATAACAGAAACAAATTTAATGTTGCCTCTTAATGTACTATTAAAACTTTTCTGTTTTAAACGTATTCTCTCATTATCTTACTATTTTGGTAACTGGAGGATTTTCAAATGATCTGGTTGGCAACATTAGTCATTTGCTCAGTTTTGTATCTGTGAGAGTCTAGTTGATTTGCTAGCTAGGTGGTGTTATGGAGGGCTGACTCCATGATCAAGAGGGCCTGAATTCAAATCCTACCTCAGACACTAACTGTGATCCTGGTCAAGTCACTTAGCCCTGTTTGCCTCAGTTTTCTCAACTGTATAATGAGGTGAAAATGACAAACTGCTCTAGGATCTTTGCCAAGAAAACCCCAAATGGGATCATGAAACTTTGGACATGACTAATGGATTAAACAGGAAAACTGGTATGCCAGTGTTGTAGAAGAGAAGAAAGTCATGTCTAAAGAAATTCTTTCCTTACTAAAGTTAGCTTATGTATGGAGCATTCCCAAAGTTTTCAGTTATAATAATGTGAAACTCCATTAGGATTTTGGGACTCCCGGTATAAACATGGTTAAAAATGAAGCAATATGGGGGCGGCTATGTGGCACAGTGAGTAGAGTGCCAGCCCTGGAGTCAGAAGGACCTGAGTCCGCATCCGGCCTCAGACACTTCACACGCACAAAAACCTAGCCGTGTGACTTTGGGCAAGTTACTTAAACCCAATTGCCCTCCAAAAAGAAAAAAAAAAATGAAGCAATATGTGCAGATGCACTTCAAGTACATCTGTCATTTAATACAGTGCTTGCCATTAGTCAGTAGAAAAGTAAAATTTTGTAAATAAATGTTCATTTTCATAGATTACTTTGGTAGCTAAAATTTTTTAAAAAACGACATTCCATTTTCTAGTAAAAGAGCTTGTAAGATTATCTTCCTATTTCAGCCACATATTTGTATGAGCAAACATTTTTGCTTTGTTCTCGTTTTAAGTCAGAATACAGAAATAAACTTGATGCGGTACTAGATTTAAGATTATATTTGTCTGGTATTGAGACAAATATTACAAACCTTTGTTCAAATAAAAAAGCCTAAGAAATTAATTTTATATATGCTTATAATTTTATTAAATATCTTCCAAGTTGTGACTTATTTCATTAAAATATTATATTCAACAAATTTGTAAAATAAATTTAACATGTAGTCATGTAGATAGTAGTAATGGTAAGCACATGAAGTTTTGCTGGATTGCTTTTAATTCTTACAGAATGTCCCATATAAAATATTTGTAATTATTTTGTAATTTTAGAATTTAGAATTTTCTTAATTATAGGCATAATGAATTTTTATATATTATAATTGTATAGTGTAAATTTTAACTTGAATTTTTTTGGGTTTATTGTAGTTATTGTAAACGCTTAATAAGTAGTATATTAAATTTCCTTGGGGATTCATACCATATCTTTGTTATTGAAAGGGTTTTGCAGAACAAACAGCATTGGAAACTACTGGTATAATGTATAGAGGGCTCTTCTTGGAGCCAAGAAGCTCTGTATTCAAGTTCTGACGCATACTAGCTCTATGACCCTGGGGAATACTTGCAGTGCTAGCCCACTCCCTAATACTCTTTCTGGTTGTGGAGAAGTACTGACCTGCCTTGGTTGGTGTTTCTTATCTGGAATTTCCCTATACCAATGAAATCATAGGTTCAGCCCCTGACTCTGTATTTATAATAGGCCCTCAGCAGAGTGTAAGCAACCTGAGGGCATTTTGTCTTTGAATCTGTAGTGCCTAGCAGAGTGCTTAATATGCACAACATTTCACTTCTTTGAGATCACAAACCCAAGAATGTGAGTATTCCTAGTGGCATATATTGCAACTCATTTGTTACTTTCTTACTAGGATAGATAAAGCATTTATGAATTAGGTTACTCTGTATTCTGCTAAGCATATGGAATACAAACACAGACACAAAGAATGATAGCACTTGACCTCAAAGACCTTACATTCTAATTTGAGAAGACTGTAAAAGGGGCTGAAAGGGGGCTGGAGGGAAAAATGGCAAAAGTAGTCTAAAAGTCTAGCTCTCAGTTCTGCCTGCTTTTGAAGTGATTGTGGCTGGCATAGGTACTTTCCCAAATAGAGGTACTACAGAGGATACTCACCATTTGGAGTCAGGGTGGGTAGAGATGGAGAAGTAGTCTGGTGGTGAGTCATGGGGCTGATAAGAGTTTGAGCTGCTTTTCTTGTGTAGATGTCTTTTTATAATTCCTCCACAGGGGATGGACCCAAGAGCCTTCCTCCTAGGTCTTTTATCATTTTACAAGTACCAAAGCAGCATTTAACATTTGCCAAGCCTCATTCTTTTTTTTTTCTTTTTTGGGGGGCAATTGGGGTTAAGTAACTTGCCCAAGGTCACACGGCTAGGTTTTTGTTTGTGTGTGCGTTAAGTGTCTGAGGTCGGATCCGAACTCAGGTCCTTCTGACTCCAGGGCCGATGCTCTACTCACTGCGCCACCTAGCCGCCCCCTCATTCTTGCTACATGACCAGCTAACTTATCTCCTTTTCAGTAGTCCAGATGCTATCTTCTATGCTACTACTTTCTTTATGCAAGTCATCATTAGTGATATGCTGCAACCTGTTTGTGTCCACCATGGTTCTTCATTCTTCTTTGAAGTTTTGATTCTTTGGAAATCATGCTGAAATCATGCTGTACCATTATTCATAGCCATACAATATCATTAGGAAACTGTTGTGCATAGATGCTTAACAAATATTTGTTGAATTTAGTTAAACCATGATGAATTGTTAAGTGTCATTTGTAGGATTGTAGATCTAGAGTTGAAAGGGGCCTGAGAAGCTATTTAGTCCAGGAAACTGAATCTCGGAAGTTAGGTGACTTGCTCAAGGTTACATAGTTACTGGCAGGATTTGAATAAAGGTCTTCAGACAGTACAGCTGGTGGTCTTTCTTCTATATTTGTCAGCTTTCTATCCACTAAAGGAACTAGGATCATTTAGCCCGGAGAATAGAAGATTTAAGGGAGTAATATTATTGCTCAAGGGTGACATGATCAGTATCTTCAGTTTTATGAAGGCTTATCCCATGGAATAAGGATTATCCTTGTACCGATTAGCTCTACAGGACATAGAGAAATGGGTGGAAATTATAAAGAAGCATATTTTGCCTCTTTAGGAGGGAAAACATACGTAACAATTAGAACTGTCCAGAAATGGAATAGACTGATTTTAGAGGGTAATAGAGTCTCTAACTGGAGATCTTGGACCAGAGTGTTGGTGACTTCTTGTAGGGAATGTTATAGAAGGAATTCAGGTTGGAGTCAGGCTAGATGACTTCTAGTATCCCTTTCAGTTCTAAGATTTTATTTCATTTTTAGTTTCATTTACCAGGTCTTTATGAACTGTTCCCTCTCATTTAAAAGAAAAGCTATTAAATAATGAGTAGGGTTTTTGTTTTTCAAATAATAACTAATAATATTTTTGGGGAGCCCAAATTGTAAGGGTTTTAAAACAGCTCGACCAGCATAAATCTGACAGATTAATCCATAGCAATTGCAAGTTAATTTCATTTATGTCAAAAAATGTTATTAGTGATACCTGTTCTTTTTTGTTAACATTGTACTAATATTCTCAAGCTTTCTTCTTTTTCCTAGCGATTATGTGACTACGTTTGTGATCTCCTGTTGGAAGAGTCAAATGTTCAGCCAGTATCTACACCGGTCACAGTTTGTGGAGACATACACGGACAGGTAAAAATCCCATGAGCAGTGTTTAGCTTTTGTACTGTCCATGTGTGTTTCTACTCATTCTGCAAATTTTGACACATGGCAGCTTCTGGTTGTCTAGGTTGCCTCAATGACTGTGATTTCCTGAGTCAATGTTATGGTGAGTAAATGTGTAGGGGGAGGGTCATCCCTTTGGGATATTGAAATTTAGAATTTGAAAATGACCCAAAAGAAGAATCACTCACTGGCCCTGAAGGAGAAATGATAGGATTTAGAGCTGTAATGGACTTTAGAAATTGTGTAGTTTTAATCACTTCATTTTATTTTGATGAACCAGGTGAATCGACTCATTCAGTGAGTCACAAAGATAGTAATTATCATCATAATTCACATTTATATAGTTTGTTAAGGTTCACAAACCTTTTTCCTTCATATCAATCCTATGAGATAGTGCCATTATTATTTTACAGATGAGGCTCAGAACTAGCAAGTGAAAGTCATGGAAATGTAGGTCTTTTGAACTCTACTCTAATGGTCTTTCCACTCTATCTCATCTTCAAAAGAACTATAATATAAAGTCATCTTAATTGCCCTTTATTAAGATTGAGATTTAATTCTAAGCATTGTCTTCCCTTATTAATTACTGAAATCTTTGAAAATCCTATAGTTTGTTAGTGAGAATAAATGTGAAATAACTATCCTAAACTAAAAATTTTAACTTACAGTGTCTAACCTAGAGGGTTAGGTTTAGAAATCTTCAGTCTCTTCATTTATCTGCTGAACTGGAATAATAGAATATTCTAGCTGGAACAGACAATTGAGTTATCTATATAGTATAAAGAACTCTGGATTAGGATTTAGGAAACTTGTTTCTGAGTTTCAGCTTTGTCATTAACTTCTTTTTGGGAGGGTGAATCTCCCTATCTCACTTGAACTGAAAGTGCAGCAGCCAGCCATTCACAGGTGTAACCCTACTGCTCATTGGCAATGAAGCTTTGACCTGTTCAATTTGGACCTGGTTTATCCCTTTTTGGATAAGCTGGTGACCTCTAGCCCCTTTTCAATGGCTCACAATATTAGTGCCAGACTTAGTGTGTATACATGATTGACTTTAGCCCAGAACTTAAGTGATTTACCAGCCTCCTTTTCTTTCTTTTCTTCTTTTTCTTTTTTGTCTTTTTCGAGAAGAAAGGCAGGGCAATTGGGCTTAAGTGACTTGCCCAAGGTCACATGGCTAGTAAGTGTTATGTATATGAGGCCGGATTTGAACTCAGGGCCTCCTGACTCCAGGACTGGTGTTTTATTCACTGTGACATATAGCTGCCCCCAGCCTCCTTTTCTTCAGTAGCAGGGACTACAGGTGATTGCCTGGCAGCCATTATCTTATAATGTGACCTTGGACACAATCACTTCTCCTAATTTTCCTCTATTGTCAAATACATGGATTGATCTAGGTGATCTTGAAGGTCTCCAGCTTTAACATTATATGATTCTGTTATCTAGTCTTAATACCATTTTGTAGATGATGATACACAGAGACCCATAAAGGTATAGTGACTTGCCAAAGGTCACAGAATTAGTAAATAAATGGCAGAGTTGAAATTTGGCTAATCATCTGATTTAAGAGTATTTAAGGAAATTAATTGCTGACTTGTAAGCACAACTAATTTGGAAAATAACATTTTGAGAGAGAATTGAAGGGTTATTTCTAACTTTGGGGAAAATGGAGTTGAAAGCAGACCCACCCATCAGTCCACCAATAGTTGTTTATTCAGTGCATGCTATTTGTATATGTCAGGCTATGTAGGGATACAAAAAAAGTATATGACATGGCCTACTTATTTGTACAGGATTTTGAGAGTCAAGAGTATTAGAGTTTGAGCTGAGTTGATAATTGACCTTGTAACATGTTGAAAATGATGTTTCTTGAATAAACCCTTGAGATGATTTTGTTTGAGTGGCCTATATTAGCCTTTTAACAAATTTTGATGAATGAATGAGTTTAACTTTCATAAAAGTCTTTAACCTGAGCTCTGATTCTGTGTTCTGTATCACCAACTTTCTGTTAAACATTTTGAATCTTATGTTCCATCAACATTGCAAACTCAGCATATCCAAAATAGAGTTCCTCATCTATCCTTCAAAACCTACTCCACTTAGTAATATCCCTGTTTTTGTTAGGGGCACAGCCATGTTTCTAGTCACCCTAGTTTATAGTTTTGGAGTCATTATAGACTCTTCATACTTCTTTTCCTCTCAGGTCCAGTCATATTTAATCAGCTTTTGTTGACTATCGCAACAGCAACCTTATTTCAGGACCTTGTCAACTTTATCCTATATTATTATAGTATTGTCCTCATCACCTTGCATCATATCTTTCCCATTTCAATCCATTCTTTTCTACATAGCTGCCAGAATGATAGTCCCAAAATAATCACTTTTTTTTACAGTAAATATTTTTAAAATTTTGCTTATTTATTCTTTACAACATTCAGTTCCACAAGCTTTTGAGTTCCAGATTTCCTACCCCCTCCTTCCCTCCTCAAGACAGC
The DNA here is from genome assembly GCA_011680675.1 of Gymnobelideus leadbeateri. Classification (NCBI taxonomy): domain Eukaryota; kingdom Metazoa; phylum Chordata; class Mammalia; order Diprotodontia; family Petauridae; genus Gymnobelideus; species Gymnobelideus leadbeateri. The sequence goes on from WOXC01004594.1 coordinate 588,926, forward strand.
ATGCAATCTTATATAGGCTTTACATATACATTCACATTAAACATATTTTTATATTAGTCATGTTGCAAAGGAGAATTATGACCATTGGAATGAGCCACAAGAAAGAAGAAATAAAACAAAAAAGAGAGAGAGCAAATAGTATGCTTTGATCTGCATTCAGACTCTATAATTCTTTCTCTGGATGTGGATAGCGTTTTTCATCTTGAGCCTTTTGTAGTTGCCTTAGAACCTTGCATTACTGAAAAGAGCCAAGTCTTTTGGCTCATTAGTTAGTCATTGCAGAGTGTGACTATAACTGTGTACAATGTTCTCCTGGTTCTGCTCCCCTCAACTCAGCATCAGTTCATATAAGTCTTTGCAGGTTTTTTTGAAGTCGACCTCTTTTCATTTCTAATAGCCCAATGGTATTCCATTACATTCATATACCACAGCTTGTTCAGCCATTCCCAGATTGATGGGGCATCCCCTCAGTTTCCATTTCTTTGCCACCACAAAAAAACTGCTATAAATATTTTTGTACATGTGGATTCTTTTCCCATTTGTATGATCTCTTTGGGATATAGCCCTAGAAGTTGTATTGCAGGGTCAAAGGGTATCCATATTTTTATAGCCCTTTGGGCATAGTGTCAAATTGTTCCCCAGAATGGTTGGATCAGTTCATAACTCTACTAACAATGCATTAGTGTTCCAGTTTTCCCAAACTTCTCCAGCATTTATAGGTTTCCTGTTTTGGCATGTTAGCTAGTCTGACAGGTGTGATATAGTACCTAAGAGTTGTTTGATTTGCATTGCTCTTACTCAGTAGTGATTTGGAGTATTTTCTCATATGGCTGTAGATAGCTTTAATTTCTTCCTCTGAAAACTGCCTGTTCATATCCTTTGACCATTTATCAATTGGAGAATTAAAACATCAGTTTTACTACGCCACTACCTAGCTCAAGAAACTCAAGGCTCTCTTCTGCCCCTGTTAAAATATAAATGCCTTTGTTTGACATTTTAAACCCTTCAAAGTCTCACTTTAGCCTACTTTCATAGGTTCATCACATATTATTCACCTCTACACATTATGTGTTCCAGCCTAGCTTACTGACTTGGTTTTGATAGTGTGTGATATTTCATCTCCTGTTTATATGCCTTTGCATAGGCTGCCGCCCCATGTGTAGATTGCACTTTTCCTCTTACCTCCAACTGTTAGAATGCCTTCCCTCCCTTCAAAGCTCAGCTCAAATGCAACCTTCTACATGGAACCTTTCTTGATTCTCTAGCAGCTAATGCCCCATTCCCATAACTTAAAAAAAAAAAAAAAACTTCTTGTGTACATTGCATTTAATTATGTGGGGTTTTTTTTCCCACTAAAAAAATGTAAACTCCTTGAGGGTAGAGACGGATACGGTTTTTTGCTTTGTATCCCTAGCACAATGCTGTTGTATAGTGATTACCTAATAAATGCTTCTCGGTTTATTGATTGATATTTGAATTCCATTTTAGGCTTTGAGATTTTCTTAATTGTTAGAAGAAGATAGAAACTTGGATTCTTTTAGGTTCCACCCTGTTAAAGATCTAGTAGTAATTGTAATATTATCTGGTGGTGGTGGTGGTGGTGGTGGTGGTGGTAGTGGTAGTGGTGGTGGTGGTGGTAGTAGTAGTAGTAGTAGTGACCCTTAAGTCACTTAGTATTAATGGTTTATTTGTTTTTTTTTCTGAGCTGAGGTTTTTAGGAATTCATTGCTGCCATCATTCCATCATTTCCTCTCTACTTCATTTTTAATTTTATGTGTGGAAATTCTTAGGCTCTACTTACTTAGAAGACCTATGTACTTAGAATCCTAACTCTGTTCTTTATTATCTGCATGACCCTGTACAATCTGCTTCTCTTCTTTGGGCTTCACTTTCATCTTTTGTAAAATGTGGGAATTGGATTGGATATCTCAAAGATTTTTCAGTTGTAAATGCTGTGAGTTGCTTTTGAAATTCATATATTTTAATTACTGGTTTTATAATTTTATTTGCTAGTAAGAATACATGATACGTTTATCTTATTTTTCTTTTCTAGTTCTATGACCTTTGTGAACTCTTCAGAACTGGAGGTCAAGTTCCAGATACAAACTACATATTTATGGTATGTAAATACTGGTGATAAGTAGTTATCTAAATTTAAATGAGTGTATTTTAGTCATTTATATGATTAACTACCACATGAGAGGTACTTATTCCTAGAGGAATAAGCTTTTTCTGTTTGATTCTAGAGACCAAAGGATTGATCAGTGGTTAGAAACTATAGGGAAACCTATTTTGCTTCTATGTAAGAAAAAATCTTATATTAGTTGGAGCTTTCCAAAAGAAGAAACCTCAGCATTTAGAGAGTTCTCTGTTACTGGAATTCTTCAAGCCAGTGACTGGATCATCACTTGTTGGAAAGGTTGAGGAGAGAATTCCTCCTTTTTCAGCTGACTTTGGACTAGATTCCCTTTGAGGTGCCTTTGAACTCAAAGTTTTTTGAATTTCCATTTTCATTTTATTTTGGAGGCAGTTGGGGTTAAGTGACTTGCCCAAGGTCACACAGCTAGTAGGGTATGTCAAGTGTCTGAGGTCAAATTTGAACTGAGGTTCTCCTGACTTCAGGTCCTCCTGACTCCAGGGTCAGTGCTCTACTCATTCCAGCAGCTTGCTGCCCCCCTTTGTGATTTTTTAATGGTACATGTCTACAGATATTCTGCAGAAAGTATTTTTGTTTCAGTGTTGTTTCCCTTGAGGTGACTATTTACTTATTTTTTCTTTGTGATTCTAAAAATATTTCTGATGCCAAGTTAGTAGTAGGGTATATTTACTGTTTTCAGAGACCTAGAATTTTCTATTTAGATGAGACTTTAGAAATCATGTATTTTAATCTCCTTATATAGATAAGGAACTAAGACTAAGAAGTGAAGTGACTCATTCACACAGTCATAAAACCAGTTAGGGTCTTGTGTCCTGTCATTTTTCTTCTGATTGTCGTTTAAAATGAACTTTTTAGAGTACCTCCCTTTTAGTTGGTATATGTACAAAGTAATTTAATCTTGACCTAAGCAAAACTTAAGGGGTTGTTAAATAGGGCAAAAATGCCAAACATTTGAAAAGATGTCAACTCAGAAGACTGAGAAATCAGGTTTTGAAATCATTCTAAGTATATGTATTTGTCTTCCTTCATTTAAAAAAAAATTATCATTCTCTTTTGTTTTTACATCTTCATTTCTGAGTGTATTTTCCCTTTTTCCATCCACTGTGCCATCCTTTATAACAAAAAAGAAAGTAATTGAGCAAAACTAACCAACACATCAACTTGAGTCTGCTATTAACTGTCTATGTTCACTCTCCAGTGAAGGGAGGGAAGTGCTTCAAGAAGCCTCAGAATCATTGTTGACATTCTCTACCAAAGAACTTGTGAACTCCACCACGTCTTAGGATGTAGTTTGATGAGTTTCTGTAGTCAAAAACTTTACTTGATAGGTAACTATCTAGTATCTCATGAGCCTCTTCCAGTTTAATTATGTTTATGTTGATACTTGGAAGATAGACCTGCTGTTTTGTCTCCTGGTTCACCTTGGGAGCCTTTCTAGAACATCTACTTTGCTAACATAGCTTTTAGTAATTCGGGATGACTTGGCATAGTGAGATCTATTGAATGAAAACTTTAGTAGATGGTAGGATCATTCTTCCTACTATGTTGCTAATACCTGTGTGCTTTTAATTTGCAGGGTGATTTTGTAGACAGAGGTTACTACAGTTTGGAGACCTTCACTTACCTTCTTGCACTAAAGGCTAAATGGCCTGATCGCATTACACTTTTACGAGGAAATCACGAGAGTAGACAGATAACACAGGTTTATGGATTTTATGGTAAGACTTTTCTCCCATATTTTTTTGTTTTGTATTTTTCCCTTCAAAGTATATACTTTCAACTTTCCTTTTTCTCCACTTTTTAAAAAAACACTTTCATCAACTTCAAAATGTGAATGTTGAAGTGTTGTTAATGAATGTTAATTAATGAAATATTCCAGAGTTGGGGCAGTGTTGTTCATTTCAGGTGTATAGCTCACTAATTAAAACAGAGTTCTGTATATTTTCTGAAAGTGAAAATTTTCTTCATGTTACTTGAAGAAAAGATGTTGTAATATGAGATTCCAAGCAAAATTGTCCTGGAAGCCAGGGTCAGAAAAGTTGGACATAAAAGTGTTGAATACTAGATTTCAGAGAAATTTTGTCTTTCAATGAGTTAGCTATCTTCTAAGTAAATCATTATGTACTTTAAGCAGTAATAGAATAAACTGAACTTTACAGCCAATGTAACTTTGAAAGAAAATCTTTTTTTTTTTTTTTAAAGCAATTGGGGTTAAGTAACTTGCTCGAGGTTACATGGCCAGTCATTTCTGTGTGGGTGTTAAGTCTGAAGCTGAAACCAATCCTGGGTCCTCCTGACTCTGGAGCCAGTGCTCTTACTGACTGCACCACCTAGCTGCCCCTAAATTTTGTTGCTTTTTGGAGGGCAGTTGGGGTTAAGTGACTTGCCCAAGGTCACATGGCTAGTTTTTGTGTTAAGTGTCTGAGGTCGTATTTGAGCTCAGGTCTTCCTGACTCCAGGGCCAGTGCTCCACCTAGCTGCCCCTGAAAGAAAATCTTTTAATCCATAAGATAGTATGTTGAAGTATAAACCGTACTGGATTCAGTATCAGAGGACCTGGGTTGGAAACCCAGTTCTGCTATTTAATACTTCTGTTACTTTGGGAAATTCACTTTCTCTCTCTGGACCTCATTTTCTTTATCTCTAAAATTAAGGAGTGGGATTATCCTAGATAACCTTTAAAAGCCCTTTCTAGAACTAATTCCTTTGAGTACTTCCCCTCTGTGCCTCTTTCCATCATCATTTTTTTTGGTTCACTTTCCCCAATATTTGTGTGTATATTTTTCATTTATGTAATTCCATATCATGTTTAAGCTTTTTTTCACTCAGCTTTATTATTTGTTTTGATTTGAGTCAATGCAACAAGCATTTAATAAATATTTTTGTATATATTTCCCCTTGTGGGAAATACAGAGTTTAATAATTAGGCCTTGCCCTCTTGAGGTTTAATGAAGACATGACACATATACTGGGAATGATGATTCACAATAATATATAAGAATACATACAAATTGTAATGCTCTAGAAATATATGTATACATATATTGGGGGGGTGCAAAAGGGAGAGGTTTCTTTTAAAATATTCTGTTATGAGGGGCAGCTAGGTGGCACAGTGAGTAAGAGCGCTGGCCCCCGGAGTCAGGAGGACCTGCGATCAGTTCTGGCCTCAGAAAATTAGCACCCACACATAAATAACTAGCTGTGTAACCTTGAGCAAGTTACTTAACCCCAATTGCTTTAAAAAAAAAATTCTGTTATGCTGATTGCTTGTTCAGTTATTTCTCCATTGTAGAACACTTAAGGAGTTTTCAACTTTATTGCAGCTTAAAATAATGACTATTGTAAAAGAGATCATATCTTTGTTGTTGTGCTTTGCATATGGAGAAGGATATAAGAGCACAAAATTTATCATCTTGTTAAATGTCCACCCTCCCAATTCAACAGTTATTAGCAGTTGAAGCTGTTTTTAAATGCAAATATTCCATCAATTCTGATGTAAAATAGTGAATCTTTGAAAGAGCTGGTCTTATGCCTATAAATATTGGAAGATATCAATGTAGTTAACTAAGATCTCAGTCCAGTATAGAACAGTTTTTAAAATCATTTTGTTTAATTTTAAAATAATTTTTTATTGATGTCTCCTCTTTTTTTTACTTCATCAGAATTATCCCAAGTATCCCTTGGCTTCCCCCTCCCAGATACATTCCATATAACAAATAATATTTTTTGGAAAGGAAAAAAAAATCAGCAGTACTCATCAGTACATTGAAAAAGTAGGAAAACATGTACAGTGTTTAACACTTGTTTAACCCAAGGGGTGTGTTAGGAGTATCTTTTTATATCTCTTCATTAGGGTTCTACTAGATCTTTATAATTTTGTTACTCATTTCTGCTTTTTTGGTGTGTAGTTTTTTCATTTACATTGTTGTAGTCATTGTGTATGTTGCTTTCTTGGCCTCACTCTGTATCAGTTCTTCTGTATCAGTTCTTGTACATCTTTACATGTTTCTCTATATTCATCACATAATTTCTTATAGCACAGTTATATTCCATTACATTTACATTCCAAAGTCTATTTAGCTATTCCCCAGTCCATAGGTATTTACTTTGTTCCATTTCTTTGCTGTCACAAACAGTGCTGCTGTAAATATTTTGGAATATATGAGGATTTTTTTTCTTATCATTGGTTTCCTTGGTGTATAAGCCCAATAATGAAGTCTCTGGGATGAAGGGTATGGATGGACATTTTATTTCCTTTATTTGCATCATTTCAAATTGCTTTCCAAAATGGTTGTATCCTTTCACAGTGGCACAACCAATAACGTATCAGTGTAGTCACATTCTACAACTCCTCCAAAATTTAAGTATTGCTATATTTTTGCCAGTTTTGCAAAGTTTCAGAGTGTGAGGTGAAGCCTCAGAGTTATTTATGATTTGCTTTTCTTGATTCCTGGTAATTTAGAGCATTTTTAATTTGCTTTACTATCCTTTTTTTGAGAATTGTTTGTTTATGTCTATTGGGGAATGGCTATTTTACACACACGCGCGCACACACACACGCAAGGATACACACACACACACACACACACACTCGGTGTTTGTTTATATATCTTGGATATGAAACCAAATCTGATTAAAAGATTTTTTCCTGTTCAGTCTCTTTCCTTTTTATCCTATGTGCATTCATTTTTGTCTGTGCAGAAGCTTTTCAGTTTCATATTATTAAAGTTATCTGTTTTATCTTTTGTAATTGCATTTATCTCTTGTTTGCTTAATACTATGTCTCTTGTACAAAACTATGAGAGGTATATGATCTACTTCTCTTCCCATTTTCATGTAGTATGGTATTTAATATTAAGGTGGCATATACATTTAGAATGTATTGTGAAATATATGTAAGGTGTTGGTTGTCAACAGGCAATCACAACATAGGCAACCCTGAAAGACAAGTTTTGAGGACCCCCTTGACATCCTTTAACATTGCCTATGCTTAATTTCTGCCAGGTTACTTTCTGGTTTTCCCAGCATTTAAAAAAAAATCAAATAAGGAGTTTTTTCCTAAATAATTTATATTTTCTACCTTATCAAATACTGGGTTATTGAATTCTGTCATTTCTGATTCTCCCTGTCTGGTCTGTTCCATTGATTTGTCTCTCTATTTTTAAACTAATACCAGATGGTTTTGATGACTGCTGCTGTATAATGCAGTTTGAGGTTTGGAAGTCCTATTCTCCCTTCATCCCTACTTCTTTTCATCATTTCTCTTGCTATTCTAGATCTTTTGTTTTTTCAAATGAATTTTATTATTTTTATCAAGTTCTACAAAGTATACCCTTGGTAATTTGATTGTTAAAGCATTAAAAGTATAAATTAATTTTCATAATACTGTCATTTTTATTATATTGGCCTAGTCACAAGCCGTGAATATTCTTCCAGTTATTTAAGTCATTTCTTTATTTTCTTAAGGAGCACTTTATAATTGAATTTATACAGGTCTTTTGTGTGCTTTGGAAGGTTGATTCTCAGATATTAGAAATATAATAGAAATAGAAAAATAATAGAAATATATTTAAGATCATAATATCTTACTGGTGGAATGGACCTCAGGAATCATCTAGTCTAATCTCCTCATTATTTTTTTGCCCAGTGAGGGGGGTGTGTGGTAGGGCTGATTCAAGTTTTATTTCTTTTTTTTTTCTCCTCTACTTGATCTTCTTATTTAGTATTTTATTTTTCCCAGTTACATGTAAAAACAATTTTTAACATTCCTTTTTAAAACTTTGAGTCCCAAATTCTCTCCCTTCCTCCCTTTCCACCCCTCCTCATTTGAGAAAGCAAGCAATTCAATATAGGTTATGCATGTGTAGTCATGCAAAACATACCCATAATAGTTATGTTGTGAAAGAAAACAGACAAGAAAAAAAAAAACTCAGGCAAAAGGAAAAATAAGTGCTTCAATCTGTATTCAGACACCATCAGTTCTGTCTCAGGGGATGGATAGCATTTTTCATCATAAGTCGTTCAGAGTTCTCTTGCATTGTATTGCTAAGAATAGCTAAGTCATTCATGGCTGATCATCTTCAGTTACTTTGTACACAGTACATTTCGCTTTGCATCAGTCCATGCAAGTCTTCCCAGGTTTTTCTGAGAGCACCCTGTTTATCATTTCTTGTAGTACAATAGTATTCCATCATAATCACATACCATAACTTGTTTAGCCATTCCTCATTTGATGGGCATCCTCTCAACTTCTAATTCTTTACCCTCAGAAAAGAGCTGCTATAAATATTTTTGTATATATAGGTCCTTTTCCTTTTTTTTTTAAATCTCTTTGTTGATAGGTGAAAGGATATATATATAGTTTTTATAGCCCTTTGGGCATAGTTCCAAATTGCTCATGGTTGAATCAGTTCACAACTCCACCAACAGTGCATTAAAATTTCATTTTCCCCATATTACCTCCAACCTTTGTCATTTATCTTTTCTGTCCTACTAGCCAATCTAATAGGTATGAGGTAGTACCTCAGAATTGTTTTCGTTTGCATTTTTCCAACCACTAGTGAGTGTTTTTTCATATGGCTATAGATAGGTTTATCTTTTTATCTATATATAGATTACTTCATATGAATACTGGTAATATCTTTGATCATTTGTTAATTGGAGAATGGCTCTTATTTGTATAAATTTGACTCACTTCTATATGTTTGAGAAATGAGACCTTTATCAGAGAAACTTGCTTCAAAATTTTTTTTACAGTTAGTATTACTAACTGTATTTCCTTCTATCCTATTCTGATCCCCTCCAGCCCTCCATCCTCCCCAGTTTATGCTATTCTCTCTCCTTTCACCCTGTTCCTCCTTAAACATGTTTTGCTTCTTATTATCCCTTTCCCCAATTGCCCTCCCTTTATCACCTCCTTCTCCCCATTCTCTGATCCCCTTCCTCTCCTACTTTGCTGTAGGGTAAGAAAGATAGATTTCTTTTTTTTTTTTTAATTAAAAAATTTTTTTTTTTTTAAAGCAATTGGGGTTAAGTAACTTGCTCAGGGTTACACGGCTAGTCATTATTTGTGTGTGGGTGCTCATTTTCTGAGGCTGGGACTGATCCCGGGTTATCCCAACTCCGAGGCCAGCGCTCTTACTCACTGCGCCACCTAGCCGCCCCAAGAAAGATAGATTTCTATACTCAATTGAGTGTGTATGTTATTTCCTCTTTGAGCCCGTTCCAATGAGAGTAAGGTTCACTAACTTCCCCTCATCTTCCTCCTTTTTCCCTCCACTGTGTAAAAAGCTTTTTCTTGCCTCTTTTATGGGAGATAACTCACCCTATTCTATCTCTTCCTTTCTCTTTCTCCCACTATATTCCTCTCTCACCTCTTAATTTTATTTTTTAGACATCATCCTTTCATATTCTCTGTGCTGTCTGTCTACTCTAGAATTTGTTTAGTCTCATTTTTAAAAGGTATTTTGGAAGGGTTTGGGGGAGAGCTCAGGTGAGTCCCTGCCTTTAGTCCTTCGTCTTAGTTCTGCCTCCACCTCATTTTATAGGTGAAAAAACTCCCCTGCCTAAGGTCACACAGAGAGTAAATGGCAGAGCTAAAATTTGACTTTTCCCTTCTGATTTCAAATATGTTTCTTTGTTATACCATACCTTTCCAGAACTGAGATGATAAAACAAAATGATAATGGAAATCTTAATTGCCAGTTCAAATAGCCTCTTTATACTACTTCTTGGGAATTTAGCCATACCAATAATTGAGAAGTGGCAGTAAGTGGACTCTCTATATATATTCTTTGTTTAAAATTAATTAAAACATAGTGAGAGAATTAGTATTTCTTTACCTCCAAATTTTTCAGTTACCCCAAGTATTCCACACACATACTAGACTAACATTTGAAAATTTTAATCCTTTATGGAATTGGTTTAACTAACCTAAAATTATGTAGTGGTAGAGCTGAAAAGAACCAAATATTTTAGCTGGAAGGAACCTTAGAACATGGAATGCTGGAGTGAAGCATTTTATTGATTTTTCAGTTCCAGAGTTTAACCATTGATTTATGGAAAGTTACTGATATCTCATTTCTTTTGCAGATGAGTGCCAAACCAAATATGGGAATGCTAATGCTTGGAGATACTGTACCAAAGTCTTTGATATGCTCACAGTAGCAGCTGTAAGTTTATAAAAATACTTCTATATTTTCCTTCCTAAGTCTCAATAAATGTTAATTCACAATGCTTAATGTTTAATTATTTTATTGAGGACCATAAAGTTTGAAGACACTTAAAAGTCACATGATCATAGATTTATAGAGAGAAGGGACCTTGAGGTCATCTAGTCATAGTAGCATACATTTTGAGTTAGAAGATACAGATAAGGAAACAGGCTTAGAGAGTGAAATTGATTGCCTAGCCATGGTCTTGTAGCTGATAAGTGTTAGAGATTAGATTTGAACCTAGGTCTTTCTTATTGCAAGTACAGGATTTTATTCATGACATTATGTCTCCATGCTGCAAATCTGGTCCTCTCATTTTATTTTATTTTATTTTTCCATTTTATTTATTTATGGTCCTTTAGTTTTAGAAATATGAATATTGAGGATCAGAGTGGTTTATTGACTTGCTTAGGCTCACAGATAATAAGTAGCAAAGCACATTTGAACCCAAGGCCCTCTTCCTTCAAATCTAGCTTTTTTCATGCTGCCTCTTTAATCTAACTGCCCCTTTCTGATACTTAATTCCTTTTCTCTGATTGCACAGCATTTCAGAATTGGAAGAGATTTCAGATATCTATACCTAAATAATAATCTCCTCTATAACATTTTAGATAAATGGTCATCTTTGTTGGGTGGAAGCCCATTGAAAGGCAGTCAGCTAATTCCACTTTTGGAGAGCTCTAATTGTTAGGAATTTTTTCCTT